>JAPQWV010000044.1:4992500-6192500 GCA_027422505.1 Craterostigma plantagineum | reverse complement strand
ATTCCCTTAGCCATCAGCTGCCAAACCAAACTCCCGCCCATCGTCCCTCCGCTCAGCCGAGCGTACCTATAAATATCGCCGTAAACCCTAACCATGTACTCGTCCCTATTATCCCCTCGGTGATCCTTGCAAGACTTTCCAAACTCGGCGACGACCAAGGGCTTCTTTAGGATGGCTCGGGCGTCGGCCCAGTGGCTCGTCATCCATCCCTCCATGAACTTCATCTGATCCTCCTCGGTCTTTCCCGAGAGCCACGCGTCGGGGTAGGCGTGGATCGTCGCGAAGTCGATTTCCGGGACGAGGTGGTTCGTTATGAAGTCCGTCCCGACCTGGTACCCGGGATTTACCTGCTTTCGGTCGGGGACGGAGTCGCCGTAGAATCCTTCCATGCCGACCTCGAGGAGGTGCTTTCTGTCGATGGATTTGACGAATCTTGCCATTTCTTGGACCCAGGCCTGCAAAAAAATCAATTGGCGATAGGAGGAGTTTGACTCTTTAGTTTACGAAATGTGGGAAAAATAACACGTCGAATGACCAGTGGTCGTTCAACATGTTATGGGAGATCAGTCCGAGAAATCATTGATACGAATCAGCGCGACCACATATTTAAGATAATTTGTGCATTTAAGACTAGACAATAAAGAAACCAGCCAGATGAAAATGCTGGAATATATGTAATATATTTGAAATTACGATGTGCGAACTTTTAGGTGAGGTGGTCATTCGACACTCGGGAATTAAGGATCGGGCTTTACGTACATTGACTGTCCTTCCTGAGTAATCGACCTGGCAACGAGGTTCGTTGATGAGCTCCCATGCCATGATCGTCGGGTCGTCTTTGTAAGCCGTTCTAGTGATCGTATTCACTCTAGTAACCACTCTCTGCACCATCGCACCGTTAAGAAATCGTGGTAAGCAAATTTCAACATTGTTTATTCAACACATATTTCAGCTGATCATAACATCATTGTTACCCTAACATGGTTCTTGTAGTAATCTTTGATGGTAGGATGAGTGTAGAAATCGTCGTCGTTATTTACATGCACCCCCGCGTTCCTAGCCCACTGAGCGTACTGCGGCCTCCCCCCGAAATCGTTGTAGTTATTCACGAAGCTCAGTATCAATCGAATACCGTACTTTCTCGCCTCAGAGATCACGAAATCCAAACCCTAACCGATCGAAGTAGTCGAAGATTCGTTAGTCGACAAAAAACCCTAAGCATGCATACGAAACATATAATAATCTATTATTACGACGAACGAACGAAACTTGCCTGAAAGACTTGCTCGTTGTACACCCCGGGAGATATCTGAAGGGCTCGATCGCCGCCGTCGCTGAAGGCCCACGTTCTGCAAACGGTTAGCCCGGCGGCCGAGCCATCTCTGAGCACCTCGGTCACCTTGTGCCTCTCGCTGGGCTCGGCGGCTACGTGCATGAGCCAGTATGCGTTGAACCCATTGAACAAAAATGGTGACTTGTGAAGCTCGAAGTGCGAGCCCCTCGTTATTACAAATGCTTGGTCCCTCGGTAGGGCCCGCCCGCCTTCGCACATAGTTTTGATTCCAAGTAGAATTATCAAGGCGACGATGCTGATGAGGCTGCTCGTACGGGCCATGGGTCGGGTCGGTTCGGGCTGTTGTTCGTGTTCTTTCGTGGGTCTCGATATGGTATTGGTAAATTATGGTAATGATGTGAAGCGATGAGTTCTTGGAGGTTTGTCTCATTGTCTGCATGGGTGTATTTATAATCGTTCGAAGATAACGGAAACTTGCTAAATATGGAAAATGGATTTGATTTTTCGGTGGAGTGAAGGGTTGGAAATTGTAGCGTTTCATTTCCCTTTTCTCGTTATTAAATAAAGGTAATGAGTAAAGGGAAAGAGGTTTATGTTATCTTAATTTATGACGAGGAAAGTACTTTCATCATCAGAGAGGAAGAAAATATGATGAGGAGACAGTTATAGTTTGATAGTCAGTTGAAGCAATGAATCGTCATGCAGTGATAATAATCACCAAGAATATATTAATAATGATTTCTCCTGCTGGTTAGTTGCATTATACATTGCTAAATATAGCAGGCACCTTCTTATGCATGTGAGTCGTTTGATCATTTTAAGGAAATTGTATTTTGTTATTTGGAAGTGATGTGTTCCACATCCAATATATATCCACATTATATTAGTAGGTAACTTACTAGTATATTTTATTTCTTTCGACGAAAAATAAAATGAATATATATACACCATAATCAATGTCCTTTATTCAGCGTTCGAAACAATTTGAAGTTTCCCACCGAATTCAATGTATATACACGCACTATACAATATTTACAAGAATTGCTTGCTTAAATAAAAATCAATGCATGAATCTGCCACTATATCTAATTATAATCATTTTTATATTCCGTGCACGATTGGGGATATATTGCAATCGTTTGTTTGAAGCGATCGATATCTATAGTTAACCGCGCTTTAACTAAATAACCGTTGACGGTTTATTAATTTGATTTTGTATAATTACAATGAAATCAAGTAATTATATAATGATTGATATAGTTGATCTTACCAAAGTACTACTAAGAAAGAATCAAAGAGAGAAAGCCCACACCAGTCTTGTTAAGCGTGCATATACTTTCTTATTTAATATACTCGATTTTCAAGATTATGTATCTTAACATTTAATTGAATAATCATATAAATTGATAGCCGAAATCTTTAGCGTGATCCAAGGCCATGAAGCCGTCATTCCCGCCTTCGCTTTCGTCTTCTCGGAGACAAATTTTCAAAAAAGGCGTTACTTCTCCTAATTGTGTTTGCTAATCATTTCATTAATTTTCCGGTATTTCGGTTGCTTTTCATTAGGTTTTAACTGTTCAGATTTATAATTATTTCGTTAGGCATGCATGCGACCTCATTCTACGGTCGGGAATAAAGAATAATCCAAGAACGACAATACAATAATCACCTTCCACCTAATTACAACAATTTCCCCCTAATTAATATATATTTAATTATTCCATACTCATGCGACATTCGAACCACACTTGAGCTCAGGCTTGTAATACGAAGACGCTATATATTTTTTTTGAATTGGAACATGCATCATTACAAGCGCCGGCGGGTCGTAGGTACATACGTACGTTACGTTATTACAAGAAAATATAATCCTACGCTAAATCAACTTGCGTTCAATAAATCAGAATCGTATTTTCAGATGAGAAAAAGCCTAAATTACCGTTGAGGTTGACGCCATTACAAAGCAACTGCACTCATATCATTTGCTCTATAAATACAAAGCGAAGCAATGCATGCTTATTACAAATCATCCAATCAATCAATCTTAGTTCGTCATAGAGGGTTAGTAGCTCTTGTTCTTTAGCCATAGTTCTACTGTAACCCAAAGTACAAGAATAAACACATATGGCTAAGACAAAGGGCTTCACTACTCTTTCGTTTCTGCTATATCTGATATTAGTCGGACGAACCGTCGAAGGCAATAATAACATTGATTACAGAGACGCTCTTTCGAAGTCCATTTCCTTCTTCCGAGGCCAAAGGTCCGGCCGACTCGTTCGCCCGACCTCTTCCCAGGTGCAATACGCCGTCCCTTGGAGGGAAAGCTCTGGTCTTTTCGACGGCCAGCTCGCCCATGTATGTTAATGAACCTATCTTAATTTAATTTTGTCTACTTGATTTCCAAGACGGCGTTCAACTTAGGCTGATTTCTTTCTTTATCCAGCCTTTGTACTTGGATAGCTTTTCTTGAATGAATGCTCGTGGAAATCGAACCATATATGATCTCCATTGGCATGAACTCTGATGCCATGTTGAAACACCATTTCACCCAAAAACTGAAGCAATAATTTGACGGTATATCGAATTTTGTTTATATGCGTGGGTCGTGGCTGACGTTGCATGGTTTGTTTCTCCGACAGGTGGATTTGACGGGAGGTTATTACGACGCGGGGGACAACGTGAAGTTCAACTTCCCGATGGCCTTCACCACGACGATGCTGTCGTGGGGAGCCATAGAGTACGGGAAGAAGTTGGGCCCGCAATTGCCCGAAACACTAGCCGCCATACGCTGGGCCACCGACTACCTCCTCAAGTGCGCTCGGGCCACCCCGGGCAAGCTCTACGTTGGGGTCGGGGACCCCAACACGGACCACAGGTGCTGGGAGAGGCCCGAGGACATGGACACGGCTCGAACCGTCTACTCAGTGTCACCGGCCAACCCGGGCTCGGACGTCGCCGGAGAAACCGCCGCCGCCCTGGCGGCCGCCTCCCTCGCCTTCCGTAAGAGCGACCCGAAGTACTCCAAGTTGCTTCTAAAGACCGCAAGGAGCGTCATGCAGTTCGCCATACAGTACAGAGGGTCGTATAGTGACTCGCTCGGCTCGGCCGTCTGCCCTTTTTACTGCTCTTATTCGGGCTACAAGGTACTGTTATGCGGAATTCGATGTGGAAAAGAAGGAGAATGTAATGGTATGACACACGAAGTGTAGCGTACCATTATACTTTTCATTTTCCTTTCAGCATCGAAATCCTTATACCAAACACACCCTTCAATGCTTGAAGCAACAATTTCTTCAAATGATTGTAATTTCTGCAGGACGAGCTGTTATGGGGAGCAACGTGGCTCTATAGAGCGACGAACGACATTTACTACCTCAACTTCATCAAATCGTTGGGGGCCAACGACGACGCAGATATCTTCAGCTGGGACAATAAGTACGCCGGCGCCCGAGTCCTCTTAGCTAGAGTAAGCGCCCTTTCTTCGAACGCCATCGCAATAAACCTTTTTAAAGTCTTATGTCGAAGCTCTTTTTCGTTCCACAGAGAAGCTTAGTGGATGGAAACCGAGAATTTCAATCCTTTGCCCAGCAGGCCGAAGACTTCATGTGCAAAATCCTGCCCGACTCTCCCTACTCCACCACGCACTACACACCAGGTTTTCTTTCGTTTTTCTGAACCTTCTCCATTTTTCTTGCCCGCCTATCTTATTCTTCGTCGTCTCTGTGTATTTTTTAGGCGGGCTGATGTTCAAGCTCAGCGCAAGCAATCTCCAATACGTAACTTCAATAACCTTCCTTCTCACGACGTATTCAAAGTACATGGCGACGTCGAGCCATACGTTCAGCTGCGGGAATCTGCTAGTCACTTCCAAGAATCTGCGAACCCTAGCTCAGAAACAGGTCGACTACATACTCGGGAAAAACCCGATGAAGATGTCTTACATGGTGGGATATGGGTCGGACTATCCGAGAAGGATCCACCACAGAGGGTCGTCTCTGCCTTCTTTTTCTATTCATCCACAGTCCTTTGGGTGCGAGGGAGGGTTCCAACCGTATTATTACACGTCGAGCCCCAATCCTAATGTACTTACGGGTGCAATTGTTGGCGGCCCTAATCAGAACGATTTCTTCCCTGACGATCGAACCGATTACAGTCACTCAGAGCCAGCTACTTACATTAATGCAGCTATTGTTGGGCCTTTGGCATACTTTGCCGGGAAGAAGTAATTCATGTTCGTAGATCCATTACAGCCCTTGTTATACAAGTGTATATACGCTCTGGCATCGTTGTAATGTTTGGTTGGCTTGGCTTATTAATACTGTCCTCCATCTGTTGCAAAATACTAAACAAGTCAGTCAATGAAACAATTGTGAGGTGATCACAGTCACTCCAAGTAAATGAACCAACTGTAACATGCAAGAACACTATAGGCATGATTTTGCATCACATGTACTGCAACTTCATGACTATAAAAATGGATGTTAGAAGCTAAGTTATCATACATACATAACATAACTACTTACGCATGGAGAAGAGAAGAATTTCGAGCTTTTTGGGGCTGGTGGCTCTAGCAGCAATGGTCCTAACGATGCTCGCCGTAACAGAAGGGCATCTGCCACAAGCGCCGCCTGCGACGTGCATCAAGCATTGCATGAAAGACTGCAAACTGAAGGGCCTTCTTACAGCAACCTGCGTCAAGTACTGTCAGGCGCACTGTCTCCCTTCTTCCGACGCTTTGGAAGAGGAACACAGCTGTAAACTCGCGTGTATGCTTGACACGTGCGCCGAGTACGGCGATGGTATGTTATATCACACCTATTTTTACGGCTTACTCTGTATAGCATTCGAACTCAATTGGGGTACTGCAATGCAAAGTTAGATTATATGTAGCATATCTGCACATTCTAATGTATATATGAATGCATGCATATTCACTTTCCTGCAGATGAGAAGGCGGCGAATGAATGTGCGTCCGAGTGCCACAAAGTTCACTGCAAGAGCCAGCACTAAGCCTTTGCGATGCCAGCGACTATTTTAACATGATGCTAAAGCAATAAATATAGTCTTTTACATGTGAATTGTGGCTGAAAACAAAACCAAGCTTTTTGATACTCTGTTAAATAACAACATATGCATATAACAATAACTGCTCCATTCGAATAGTGTTAATAACACCTGCTAATGTACATCAATTTCAACTAAAAATCAAAACATACTTAGCGCTGGTCCTCGCGAAGGCCAAGAAAACAGATTACGCATAGTGAACAACAGTTAGCTACTACCATACATGTCAGTGTACAGCATCATTAGTGCATTTTGATACAGGATAGTATCGCGAGAACTAGTAAGGCCTGTATCTCACAGAATCATGATCATAATATCTCGACTTAGACCGACCAGTCTCATTCACTGCTCCAAATGCTCTTCTGCTGTCCTCATGATACGAATCACCTTCTAAACGATTCATTCTTTGCTCGGAGAGAACACTTGATGAAGATCTTGACGTACGCGATCCATTACTACTAGGTGTGCCATGGTATTGCCTCGGCTTGAGAGGAGAATCAAGTGTGAGGGAAGCCGTATTGGGTAGACTTGGCGAAGCTTTGTCTTGACCAGCAATCTGCATTTAAAAAGCTGTGGGTAAAACAAACGTGAAAGGTGAAGGTAACATCAAACGATTGCCAGCTTACTCCGAATTTTAACGTCCTTCGGTAGAGCGTGACAAGCCCAGAGAAGAGCTTGACAGCATAATTCGCTACCTCTTCCGATTCGTACTCAGCAAAAGCGTAACCTTTAGGCTTTTCAGTCTCCCTGTCTCGAGGGATATGTAAGTCTACCACAGGACCTGCTTGAATGAGAATATCATACAACACCCTTTCACTAACTCGTTCATCCAAGTTACCTGTAGAAGAAGGAAACTGACAGTTAAAAATCAATCTAACTCTAAAAGAGGCAAACAATTGACCCTAAAGACGAGAAAGACGATAAACGCCAGAAAAAAGAACAAAATTAAGACAAATACAGACCTTAATGCGACTCAATAATCTAAGCTAAGGATTCCAAATCGCTATCACACGACCACCGCAAAATCCAAGTAGCATAAATATAGTTGCACGATCGAGTATTCAAGTAAATAACCATTATTTTCCAATAGCAAAAATCATCAAACAGTCGATAGAAAGAAAACGCAGGCGCACGGAGAACGGATTAAATACCAATATAAACAGACGCGTTAGATTTCTCCGCCATCAAACTCAATCAGGAAACCAGCTCTGGATCTATAACTTCTTTGCCGGAAAGGAAAACAAGCAGACACGGCGAATTGCTCAGCTACCTCGTCAATATATCCGATTGATGATTCAGTCAAACTTGTGTGGACTAGGGAATCGAAAAGGGTCGTCGAGCATGCGTCCGTTTACATGGAACTGAGTCGTCGCTCGTCTGTTCTGTTTCCTTAATTTTCCTCTTCCTATTCGGATAATGATTCAATTTGCTGTTCGTGGCCATTAAACTTTAATGGGCCGTTAGTGGTCTGGGCTTTTGACAATTATGGGCTGATTCTATATCGACAGGCCCAAATGGCTTCACCGCCTTAGCTAGATTAGACAGAAGGCAGGCAAGCGAAAATCAACAGAACAGAGGCGCCATAGCTGCTCTGCCTTATACGTTGAATTGAGGCTTTAGAACGAAGAAGACAATAAACAAATCGATCGAGGAAAGATTTAATAGTAGTGATAAATCAAGGGCCGAAGAATGTTTAGGAAGGCTGCAGAGGTGAAATCACAACAGAGACTGTCAGGAGCTGACCGCAAGAAGTTGAGACGCTCGATCAAGGAACGATTCCCCAACGTCGACGATAATCGCATTGATCTTCTACTTCCCCCGAAGGTCTTTCTTCTTGTTTTCGAATTTCTTTAGCTGATGTATTCAGTTGTTCATTTGCTTTTGGTATAGAAGATTGAATTTATTTGCAGCTGAGAACTGACCATAGT
The DNA here is from genome assembly GCA_027422505.1 of Craterostigma plantagineum. Lineage (NCBI taxonomy): Eukaryota > Viridiplantae > Streptophyta > Magnoliopsida > Lamiales > Linderniaceae > Craterostigma > Craterostigma plantagineum. Next base: position 6,184,214 of record JAPQWV010000044.1, on the reverse strand, counting down.
TGCTCACAAGATTTATAGTTCAAAAGAGGAAATAATAATCCTCTTGGCTATCCTATATATGACTTTAGAAGCTGAAACTTGAGCTTTTTACGTTGTTGTTTGTTGCCGTGTTGTTATATAGGTGGAAGTAATCTTGTCGAAGTATCCAAATCGGGTTCTCGTCTATGGCCTCGAAGGTGATTGTCCCATGTTCTTTGATACCGATGGACGAGGCTCAGAAATTTGCCCCACAGGTATTCTATTGATTCGCGCAAAATGAAAGCAAGGTTCTCGTCTTCTGATGTTTTTCCCGTCTTTGTGTTAGATACTTCAGTGCGGTTGACGTATGCCTTATGTTTTTTACGTCAGTTTACGCTCTGTGGAAGGTGCCGGATCTATTGCCTTCGTTTATGTTGAAAGGGGGAGAAGTTTCTAGATATGTGATTGGAGGAGCCGATTTGATGTTTCCAGGGATCCTTTTTCCTGCCGAAGGTTTTCCATCTTTTTCTGCTGGTGAACTTTGGGCTGTCAAAGTTCCTGGTAATTTAGCACCAATTGCTGTAAGTACATGAGCCATGAGAGGATGTATCTGTTGCTATAATAGATCACAGAAGTTATCTCGATGCAAAAAAGAACGTAACTTTATCAGGTAGGCACCACCACCATGAGCAGCACTGCAGCACTAAATGCGGGCTTACGTGGGAAGGCATTGAAGATATCTCACCATTATCGTGATACACTTTGGTAACAGCTTCTGCTAACTCGACCCCAACAATTTTTACCATTGATCTTAGATGCAAAGCACGGGTTCAATTTATAGCCTCTTTTTCTCCAGGGAATCTGCTGAGAATTGCTATGTTCCAAACGCTGGATTTTTGGATGATGTTGTGTTTGAGGACCCTGCTTTATCATCTGCTGGTCAGACTTCAGATATGAACGAAGATAACTCAGCAGTGGGTCCCATTGATGCAACATCCAATGAGCCCGTGCAAGATGCTGGTGCTTCCAATGCCATACCTTCTGATATTGTTTCTGCAGCAACTGAAGACTCAACCGTTAGAAATGAAGTTAACGAAGAACAGATAAACACTGCCATGCACGACTTGCAGGTTAGTGAGAATCCTTCTTCAACTGCCGAAACGAATGTGGATGATCAGCATTCTTTATCTGTTGAGGACATTGATGCACTATTAGACCAATGCCTATTGCAAGCCCTGCATACGACGGTCAAAGACAAAGATCTTCCGATGCCAGGCAGTACGTTATGGTAATCATACATAGAAACCTTTCTATTGTCTGTTGAATATCGAGTTTGTGTTATAATAAACACCTTGTTTCTCTGCTGCCACAGGTCTGGCCATGTGTTGCCTTGCAGGCCTCCGGGCGTTACACTGGACATAAAGAAGTCATCGTTCAAAAAATTATCCAAGTGGCTACAGTCTAGAGCTGCTAATGGGCTGGTAATCACATTTATATTTTCTTCATACGCCTTTCTTCAACACGAAACCGACATTTTGTGATACCTTATTCATGCATCTTATTGCATGATCAGATTTCTGTCAAAGAGGACAAACACAAAAAAGAGGTGGTTCTTTCCTCAGTCAATCGCACCCACGCGGAATATACGTCTTTCAAGCCAGAGAAGAGGAAGGCCGTGAAGAACGAGCAGCCCGCCAACAAAATCCCCAGCGATGGGCCTTCTGATAGAACAGTGGAGGTTGCAGAGCTTTACAAGCCGAGTTCGCACGTCGTTCAGATATTTGCAGCCATGGGAGAAGACACGGGAAAACTGTTCACTGCTTCGGAAGCTTCCGAAGTTGTCTTTGGATACATCGAAAAAGAGAAGCTCGTCAAGGAAACGAACAACTCAATCGTCGTCTTAGATGTCTCCCTGTGCGACGCTTTGTTCAAGGGTGCCATTAAAAAAGGCGCAATGTATCCGACTGAAATTAGTAAGAAGGATATAAGGCAAACCTTTGTCAATCGAATGCAAGCTCACCACATAGTGATGAGAGGGAGCGACTCGGTCATTCGGAAAGGCGCTCTGAAGCCAATTCAAATAGTTACGGAGCGCAGGCAAGGGAATAAGAAAGTTACGAAGCTTTCGGGTGTGGAGTCCTTTTTAATAGATCCTGAAAGTTTGGCTCCCGAGCTTCAGAAGAAATTTGCTTGTAGCACAACCTTAGCAGAGCTACCCGGTATTTCTTTTTCCTACTAAGCTTCATATAACCCATTGATTTTTGTGTTTGGCAACTTATCCTTTGGATGGTGGGCTGGTGATATAATGTTGAATATATATAGGTAAAAAGGGGCTTGAGGTTTTGGTACAAGGCGGTGTCATTGATGATCTGGCGAGGTACCTTGTCGAGCAGTACGGCGTCCACAAGAGATACATTGAAGTTCTTGACAAGACCAAAAAATAAAAATCCTCAAGGTTAGTTATCGGATTTGATGAAAATTACACTGCTTGGTTAATGCCATCGTTGCATCTTCGCGTCTTGTTTGTCACTGGATTGAAGCTTGTAAGACAGATGATTATTAGAACAAAATACGGAAGTGTTGAGTTATCGATTTTCTTGTTTCCCCCAGCCAAACAAGCCATTTATATAGATTCAAGGTTAACCATGTATTCCTCCCCGCAAGGGCATGTAACCGAGTGAGATATAGCCTGCAGACAAAAGGTACCTCGTCCGTGATTGTATAAATTCGTAGACGGGTTTATTTTTCGACGTGAATAAAAAAAAAAGCTCACTTTCAATCTCGAGATTTGGAAGTGCAGGGATTGCTCATATTCGGATACTCCAGCTTTATCAGATATAAGTCCGTGGAGTTCCTCTTCCAAGCTTCTCCCCTCCAAGTCCCCTATTTCCTTCTGCAATCATCCATCCATATTATTATTATCAGATAATGCAATGTTAATAACTAGGGATAATTGCAATTTTCGTCCCCGAGTTATAACCCAAATTCACTTTTGGTCCCCCGAAAATACACCTCATCACTGTTAATCCCTCAGTTATCGTCCGTTAGTCAGTTTTCGTCCTTCCCGTCAGTTGACCGTCAAAAACTAACGGATTGACCAATTTACACCGTTAAAACGGTTTAGCGACGGAATTTAGCGACGGATATTCCGTCGCTAACACAGAAAATATTAAAAAACAAAATAATCGTCACAAAAAGGAAGAAATTTAAAAAAATAAATAAAAACGATTAGCGACGGAAACTCCGTCGCTAACAGTGGAAAAAACCAAAAAAGGGAAATTAGCGACGGAAATACCGTCGCTTACAAGGAAAAATTAAAAAAAAAAAGACCGTCCATTGACGACCAGATTCTCGCCGTGATGGTCGTCGCGCAGGCGACACCGAGGGTGTTCCCATAAAATCCCTCCTTCAACGGCGGGTCTCTGAGCTTCGCGCGCGCGTTGATGGAGGAGGTCGTGTATAAGAAGACGACGGCAGCGACGACCGCCGAGCCGAGCTTGGAAGTCGCGGCTTATACGATAGCATTTCTGAACGGGCTTGCTTAGGCTCGCTGCGAGGCTCGAGTCCTCGTCGTCGACGCTTTTGAACTCATTGTGGTCGAATTCAACCTTCAATGGCCTGGTTTCCCTCATCGATTGTCCCCGGCGAAGTTTTTTTTTTTCCTAATTTTCCACAGTTAGCGACGGATTTTCCGTCGCTAAAGTCCTTATTTTTATTTTTTTCCGCTATTAGCGTCGGAAATTCCGTCGCTAACACCCGAAACCCTAATTCATCTCCTTTTCGCCATTGAACTCATTTATTTATTGTTTTTTATTTTTTTTCTCTTTAGCGACGGATTTTCCGTCGCTAATTCCGTCGCTAAACTGCTTTAACGGTGTGAATTGGTCAGTCCGTTAGTTTTTGACGGTCAACTGACGGAAAGGACGAAAACTGACTAACGGACGATAACTGAGGGATTAACAGTGATGATGTGTATTTTCGGGGGACCAAAAGTGGTTTTGGGTAATAACTCGGGGACGAAAATTGCAATTATCCCTTAATAACTACGTTATTGGTCACCTTAAAGCAGGTAATTTTGTTCTTCACTAGCTCCATAGACTGCCTCAGCTGAAACGCCAACACATATTAGTATTACTTCCTATACGCGGATAGTTACAAAATACATTCGAATTCTAGAAAGCAATTCTTTTGTTTTGAGAACGAAATGAAGCTTAATTGACACACCTTATCATTCTCCACAGCAACATCTGATAGTCGCTGTTGTATCTCATCAAACTTGGCCCGAGCAGCTTGCAAATTTGTAGATGCAGGTTGACCCGTGGCCTCTGGGACTGTTGAAATTATACACAAACAATCAATCGAATACACGCAAACAGACGCTCTTTCAGAGCATCTAAGTTGAGAAGTACTAGAAAACTGTCGAACCAATAGAACTAAAAACCTATCAAATTATCTTGAAACCTTGCTATGGATGCAATCAGTGATAAACCAGAAAATGACTTCACAACGTATTTAAAGAGTAATATGTCACTGCTTCAACTGTCCAACCAATAAGAATCCCAAAAAAATGGAAAAGACAAATCATAAGCATGTGGAGGGGACCTTTTTCTGGAGATGCATTTTCAGTCTCCTGCATGGTTTATTCAGATATATTAGGATGATACGTTTGTGATATGAAGTGCACGGTTACCTCAGTAGATACAATGTACTCCCCAACACACCTTAGCCCTTATCTGGTCCTGCACATTTCGATTTTTTGATCGATTACATGTCGAAAATAATCAAACAAAGTCTTGCTTGCCATGAGATAAGACTGCAAACCTTATAAGCATTTAGCTGACCAGATATATCCTCTAGAACCTTGACATAATATGCACTATCATGGGAAACAAAAAGGCTTCCACAGTTTCAGCATAGAATAGTTCCTCGTTTGACAAAATTAGTAACCTTTAGTTACCTCGAGTGCTGATGCTTCCCGGACAAGCTAATTTTTTCTTGTTGCATAAGCTCCAGCGTCTGCGCCAAAACAGAGTCACATTATCTTAGCATTGAAGAAAAATACATGCAGCGACATAAATTCACCTGACTGAGCACGGAAGAGTCTGATTCAAGTAAGGCTATTTTTCTCTGTTTTTCCAAAATATGTGAACATGTTTGATCCTTTTGTTTGGTGATCTGAGCAATTTCATCCTTAACTTGACTACCTTCTCTCTTCACTGAATTTTACAATGGGAAAATAACTTCATCCATTATCACAGAAACAGTAGAGTTTGCCGAGAGAGAGAGAGAGAGAGATGTGACTAGAAAACCTAAATCAATATCCGTACGAAGATTGTTGATGGTAGTGCTGTGCATATGCTCTTCAACCGAAATCTTCGCAGCTTGATCAGCCACATCTGCCAAAGGAGAAACAGTAAATTCCAGCAATTCGACTAATTTTAATGAGAAGATTCACGCCTAACACGAACACGATCATCATTATCATTATATTAATAGAGAATCAGAAATTCTACGCCAGTGATCTCGTTAAATTGATCGAATCGAGCAGGCAAGTTCATGAGGGAGAGAGAGAGAGAGAAAGAGAGAGGAACATACCGTTGATTTGGGTACGGAAAGTCTTCATGTACTGAAAAAGCTCCTCCATTGTTAGCTAGCTGCAAAGTTCGTCGTTTGGCGCTACCTTCAAACATCGTCCTCTTATATACGCGCTCTCTCAGGGTTAATTTGGGAAATACGCAGCAGCAGTCGCGCAAGAGAGACGACAGTAAAATTGCATAGTTGGTCCTTTAAATATTCTACAACTGCAATTTGAACTATATACTAATAATTTTGTTAATTCGTAGAACTTTATATCAACATTACATTTTGATGCCAACGCTACTTCGTGCGTGTAATTTTACTCCTAGAAATTTTGATCACACAGACGCTTCTCGTGCTGTGTTATGAATCCGTAGCAGCTCAACGAGGGTAGCCGCTTTTCGATTGAAGCGACGATGATGATCGTGATGAAACGTTTGGGATCGGGGCTGAGTTCGTGGTTTCGTAAAAAGATTGCCGATCCACTTCTTCACATCGTCCGCCGGTAATTTTTTTACGTCGCTAATACTGCACGGCAATGTTCCATGAAGTTTTTGTAGGTTACGATGAGCTTAAAATCGCATTCCTTTCCCGAAGTGAGGCTGAAAGTAAGGGATGTGTAGTTGCCTCTGCATACAAGCTTTACCAAGCTGGAATCTTTTGCTTTGTACGTAAAACTTCAGCAGTTGTAAGTAACTAACTCAAACGAAATGCATCATCTTTTAAGGCTTTCCAGTAACTAGTACTTCCGCACGTTTTATGCGTGTGCTTAAAAATATAAATATATTTATGTTACTTTATTTATATTTGATAGCTGAAATATAACTTTTAAACATATAAAATTAAAATTAAGGTGTTGTGGTAGAACTACAATAACTAGAAAATTTAGATATGAAATGATAACTTATTAAATTAATTAAACATAAATAGAGGGATTAAATTGCAAATAAATGACATATCAAATTGACAATTTTTAGCCAGACTCTTTATATATTAGAAGACTTATGTAGATCTTTTTGTGTATTTTTGCAGAAGGTTATAAAAGTAAATCGGTTAATGGATTTAGATTTTTGATTAAATGTTCAATTAATTAGGAGGGTATATCTGTCCAATACTGTAAACTTGCTTGGGAACGCAAAATTTCGTTCTGGCGTTATAAGTTAGCAGATGTTGACACGCACTTGACGATTGACGTGGAGAGGATTGAACATGGAATCGCCGGTTTGCTCGGTAAAGTGAGTGGACGCCCTGTGAATGAGGATGGAATGAATAATGGAGGAGAAATCAGATGAATAAAGGCGCCTGAAAATGCCACGTCAGGAATCCTACGGTGTTGTGATTCTATCTATTTGAGTTATACGGATCAATCCATTGAACGATGTACTGATTTTTGACTTCAATTCTTCCGTAATTCAATTCGTCTTATTCGTTCATAGCTGCTGGTGCTTTTATTCGTTGTCATTCGATTCATATGGGCTGTTCCTCGTACGCTGAATACATGAGATTAGAGCATTAGGTTGTGTTTGTACATGTCCGAATAGTAGGTATAGTGTGATCTAGGTGCCGAGTAGAATAAGGAAGTAGTGTTGGGAAGTTCGTTTTCAATAAAGAAGGGTTGTTTGTAATCTGAACGAGATCTGACGAGATATATAGACATGTCGGGAGTTTGGAGATGGAAAAAACTGTGCGGTGTTGTGGGGCTGGAGAGAAGCTATGGGAGGTGGAAGTTTTCACAATTACAGAGTCTTCGTCGTTTCTTGACCGATGATGAAGTTGATTCAAACAAGAACGTTGAAGTTGAGACATTGACCCAACAAACTTTAGTTGTAAGAGAAAATCCCAAGATGAAGATCAAGAGAGGAAGAGCTTACTATCAAGGGGTAGACAATCAGTGAGTTGGGCATTCAATCAAACGTCTAGATTGGGTAATTTAGGTTTTCTATATCCTCAGCCATTCAAAGGAAATTATGGTTCTGAGGGCAAAGGGGACGAAGGGATCTGTATGAAGACTTTGAACGACTCGCCGCTGCTTCCTTTAGATAATCTTCTTCCAGAATCATCTGAGCCATCTTTGCTTCTCTCTGAGAAGGCTCGAGGCGTTCTCTATGCTTCCCTCCCAGTGATTTAAAGGGAAGAAATTGGATGCTTCTCTATAGGTCTGTCTGAAAAAGGTTTTCTTCACCTTTTTCTCTCTGTGCTTCTTTCTAAATGTACGCTTATGTGCTTTTTTTTTTTGCTTCAGTACATGGAGGCATGGTATATCCCTATCTCCGTTGTACAGAAAGAGCTTGCTATGGCCTGGGCTCAGCCTTCTTGTAATAATATTACGTCCTATACTTATCTTGATTATCACACACACACACACAAACACACACACACATCTTTATTCATTTGTTGTATCTTAGTTTGTCTAACTGTTGTCCTTTTTTAGGTTGTAGGAGATTGTAATGGTGCTGTTTTTGGCGGCTTGGGTGAAGATGAATGTTGGAGCTGCAACTTCTTTGATTTTCGGAATATTGATAGCGGTTTCCATTTTTTCACCCACGATATTCGCTGCCTGCTTCTTCAGAGATTTGGAAAGAAGTTTCTCTTTCTTTATTTCCTAGGATGACAAAACTTTAAAACTCCGTTAGTATCATCTATAAAAAATACACGTGTCATCATAATCCTAGAAGTGGAACAGACGAGAGCATATGTGGGCGCAGATGATCCGAAGCGCCTCGTGCGACACATATGAGGCAATAGTATACTTAGCACATTATATATGTGCAAAATATAAGTTATCTTATATTATTAATTAAATTATTTTAAAATAAAATATTATACTAAGGTTTAAATTGTAATAAACTAAAATATTAATGGTCAAATTGTAAAAAAACTTGACTATTTTTACAGACATTAGAAGACCTAAAATTTACCAAAGCCATGCTCTTTTCGGAACTTTGTAGCAGGTTTGAGTAGACATGCCCATTTTTAACCGTAACCGGCGGTTCAACCGGCTAACCGCCGGTTACGGTTATAACCGTGACCGGCCGGTTACAGGGCGGTTAGGGGTTTTCCCAAACCGCCAACCGGCGGTTATAACCGTTAAATAAAAAAATAAAAAAAAAATAAAAAATAAACTTTTTAATTTACTCATATTAATATTAATTAATTAGAAATACCATGTAATGTTAGTAATATTAATACTAATTAATTAAAAAATTTTGGAACTATGTACTTTATACCGTATTAAAAGTTTGTAATATATTTTATGATTCGTAAAATTTATTATATTTAAAATTTATATCAAAATAGTAAAATACGAACTAAAATACGCTGAAAATTCATTTAACTTTGCAGTAAATTGTAAAATAAAAAATAAAAAAATAAAAAATAAAAAAATAACCGGCGGTTTAACAGCCGGTTAACCGTTAACCGGCGGTTGACTAACCGGCGGTTAATTAACCGGCAACTGGGGACGGCTAACCGTCAACCGCCCCCGGCCGGTTAGGTTACGGTTAGTCCCATGGACTAACCGTCAACCGCCGGTTACGATTAACCGGCGGTTGGGCATGTCTAGGTTTGAGTGTATTAGCCATACGCAGAGTTTCTGTATTTGAATTACTTGTGCTCCATGCCTTTTTTTCCTTTGAATTCCAGTTCAATCAAGTAGAGTGCACTAAGATCAATATTTGGATTTTGGAATTCAAGTAGTCAATAGTTCGCGCCCTAGGGTTTAATCTAAGCAAAGGAATGCTCACCAGAAGGTCAAAAGCAGATGAAGCAGGGAAGAAGCCCCATTCACTGAATATAATAAGTAGGATAGAGCGAATGCAAGAGCCGTCTAATGGGCGTAGCGTTTACTAGTGGGATAACTTGAATGTGACTATCCTGGACAGTTTATAGACACCCCTCACCATTAATATGATAGAAGATAGATAATATTATCGAATAATTTTACATAGTAAAAAATCACAGCACGATCAAGCTCAAATGACTTAAGTTTTCAACGTGGGATAAATTTTTGTTCATTTTCTTGTTCATCCAAACTCAAGCTCTCATTCTCGACCTAAAGTTTATCAGCTCAAATATTACATTTCAGACATTAGGGTTTATTTTGTATATGGGCGGATTTGTAGTTTAGAAGTTTTTAGTTTCATAACCTACTGTTCGTTATTTATCTTATTTACATCTAAATTCGGGGTTGGAATTTCGGCACATTTTCGAATAAGAATTTCTTGCGAATGATTTGAATTTACAGGTTGATAGTATAGCAACTTTCTGATATAGTAATACGTGGAGTATGTTGACAATTTCAAATTAGTACATAATTTAAATAATGAATTATGATTCGTCACATAGGAATAGGATAAGAGCAATTATTTTCCAGGCAAAAAGGTTATTAAACTTATTCAAACGCAAAGCTTTTACTGGCGAAGGTTGTATTGGCGTGCTAGGGATAATTTAGAATATAACCATTTACTTGATGCTCATTGGACCAAGTACTAGTTATTACGTTTCGATAATATTAAAAAACTAGACAAAGATATGCACATGTGATTTTCATGTTCTTTCATTACAACGAAAAAATGAGACGACTTTACAAGTCATTATTTATTGTTTCTATTATCTGTGATGAGATATATCTATATATAAACCTTCACTCATATCGTTTCTAGGGCATTTTATTCCTATACACGAGCATAATGGGCCATCTTTCCACTTGTATTCTGCTTATAGCTTTTGCTTCTGCGTTTCATGTAGTTCACACCCAAGATCCACCAGGTTAAACTCTTAAGTATCTATTCATATAATTAAAAAGCACCAATTAATATAGTGCATATATATATAGTTAGCCATCATCTACTTTCTAATCCTTTCTTACATACGAAACTAATTTTATTTGTTTTTCTTCCAGGATTCACAAGCCTCGACTGTGGCCTGCGAGAAACCGAAGGATACACCGATCCAAAAGTCGGAGGTCTGTATTACAGCAAAGACGACAACTACATAGAGACGGGAAAAGGCATGAGTATTTCTCCAGCGTTTCAGACAAAAGTCCCACGACAGTACTACAACGTGAGAGCTTTTCGAGGATCCACTCAGGGAACTAGAAACTGCTACACCTTTACGCCTGGGAAAGGAAATAAGATCCTTTTTAGGGTTTCTTTTATGTATGGAAACTACGACGACCTCGATAGGACTCCTCAGTTTGATATCCACCTAGGAGTTGACTATTGGGACACAGTTACTTTGACCGATTCGAGTTCTATTTTCACGAGGGAGGTAGTTCACGTGCCAACCTCGGATTACTTGCATCTCTGTCTCGTGGATATTGGGAAAGGAACTCCTTTTGTGTCTGTGATAGAGTTGAGACAGAATCCTACTGTTGGTTATTCTGAGTATTGTCAACCAACTAGTTTTAGTTCGCTGCAGTTATCACAGCGCTGGAACTTGGGAGCTTCTGCTTCGAACAACGTCGTCAGGTATATGTGGCATTGACTTTAAGTATCCATTAAAGATAAGTTACTCTTTGTTTCCTCAAGGATGTTGGGGAATGCAAAAAATAGAAATATAGATCCATGAGTTTAGAGTGAATACTAAGTAATGCATGACTTCTAGAAGATCTAAATACATCATTGACTACCAATATGAATATCGAAGGTACTAGCTTAGGGCTATTCAATAATTAGTTTTGCCAATTCTTCCATTATTTTTAAGTGCACACTTAATGAAGTTTTTAGCCTTACTATCGGCCAAGTAATTAAGTCAACTAACTCCAGAAAAGCTACTTATTATGCCAACTCACGAGTTATTTAAGTCAGGAAGTATCAGTCATACATTAAATCAAGCCCTAGTCTATAACTACTTACAAAAGACTATTTCAGCTTTTCATTTTAGTTTCTCTCACTTTCAGTTTGAATTTTTGAGATCCTAGCAAAGTTGCATCTTACCCCATGCTAATAATTCATTCCATCGCCATTGCTATATATATATATATAGGTACAAAGAAGACGCGCTCGACCGAATCTGGACTGCCGGATATATACAAAACAACCCGCAAATATCAAACCCCAACGCAACCAACTTTGCCAACAACTCACCGGGTAATATTCACTACAAAAAAAGTCATTTTATGTGACGATTTTTTTCCTCACAAAAGAGTAAATTTTCGTCACATAAATTTAATGTGAGGAAAAATTTTCGTCACCGGCTCGTCACCGAAGGCCCGTGGCATAAGATCAAATTGCGCCTAATGTGACGATATTTTATTTCCTCACGTTTGGTATACGTGAGGAATGCAATTTCCTCGCATAAAATTCTTAATGTGACGAAATATTTGTCACAATAGATGTACTATTTTGTCGCATATTTGAACTTCCTCACATTTAAACATATAAACGCAACAAAAAATTTGTCACTTTAAATATATTTTTCCTCATAATTACCATAATATATACTACGAAAATATACCTCATATTAGGGATGGCAGCGGGACGGGTATGGGTCGGGTTTGGCCGGACCCGGGACCCGCCCCGGTCATTTTTAAGGGGACCCGGGACCCACCCGCCCCGCTCTGGGCCGGACCCTAACGAACCGGGTCTGAAAGCTATTTTCTCCTTTTTATTATTTTTTAAATCGAATTTTTTTATAATAGTACAAAACTAGGATTCGATCTCATGACCTATAGTAAGTTAACTAAAGACTTATCCAGTAGGCTACAAAGCTTTTTATTAATAAATCGAACACTTTATGTATATATACGTACAATAAAAATAAATTTAAATATAAAATATATATCGGGTTGGGTCTCGGGACGGGTTTAGCAAGACCCGAGACCCGCCCCGGACCCGGCCGGGTTGAAAATTTTCGGACCCGTTACCCGCCCCATTAGCCGAATAGGAAAAAAACCGATTCATTTGGGCGGGTCTAGGCGGGTCCGGCTCTAGACCCGCCCCATTGCCATCCTTACTCACATTAAAATAATTTTCCTCACAATAACCATGAAATATAATACGAAATTATTCCTCACAAAAAATATTTTACTCACAAGTACTATGTATGATATATAATGCGAAAATATTCCTCACATTAAAAATATTTCCTCACAATTACTATTATATATACTACGAAAATATTCCTCACGTTAAACATATTTTTCCTCATAATTACCATGATTTGTAATACAGAAATATTCCTTACATTTCTAATGACAAAAATTATCATATACTCTAATGCATATTATTGGTTGACGACAACTTCTCTTTTGTCTTATGTGAGGATTTTTTTGTCATATAAAATTTATTTATTATTAGGAAATTTGTAACTATATGTGAGGATTTTATTTATCACATTAATGTTTAGCTTTTGTGAGGAAATATATTACTATTATGTGATGAAAAAACAATTTCCTCACATATTATATATTCACTTATGAGGAAAAAAATTTCATCACATTATATAATAATTATTGTGAGAAAAAATTATATCCTCATATAACCTAATTTTATGTGATGATTTTTAATGTCATCACAAAAACATGGTCACATAAAATAACATTTTTTGTAGTGATTCCTCCCATCGTACTTAGTAGCGCCTTGCAAGCGCCAACCCTGAACGAGTCCCTCGCCTTCTCATTTGGGCCAATCAATGCTTCGGATAAAGTCTGTTTCTACCTTTACTTTGCCGAGATTTTGCCCAATAGGCCAAACTTGACTAGACAAATCGATATTTTCCTAAACGGTGTCCACTTTTATGGCCCCATACCCCTCGCATATCTATCTCTTTACCCGATTGTTACTTTAGGACCACTTCGCTACGCTACTTACACTGTTAAACTAGTCCCCACGCCTAACTCGACGCTCCCTGTAATGATCAATGCATACGAGGTTTTTACAGTCAAATCATTCGTACATCGCGGGACAGACCAGAACGAGGGTATGTGTAGCCACTTAGTTACTTATATGACTCAATCCGTCAATTATCACCTAAATATGGCAATCTGGGAAGTGTAAGAAAATGAATCGAATGAGCAGTTGCTGCAATGAAGAGCATCAAATCGACCTACGCCATTACAACTAGCAATTGGGTCGGCGATCCTTGTCTACCGAAAAGCTATGCCTGGTCTGGAATCAATTGCAGTAACAATGGGTTTGACCCTCCTAACATAATATCATTGTACGTCGCTCAGATGCATATGCATTATATTAAGTGGTTTATTTGTCTTTGAAATCTTCTAATTAACTTGAGAAACTTGATCTTTCTTACAGGAATTTGTCGTCGAGAGGGTTGGCAGGAAACATAGCTCCTACCTTATCAAATTTAACCATGCTACAATTATTGTAAGGATATCTTAATTTATCGATGCTACAAAGGATTAAACACTTGCTAATTTTCTGGACGGACGTATGACTTTAGGGACTTATCACATAATAGCCTATCCGGGCCGGTTCCTAATTTTTTAGCTGAACTATCTTTCCTGAAATTCTTGTAAGTCTCTTTTCATCATTGCGAGGGAAGACGTGAATAATCCATTTTCTTCGCTTCTATTTCTATATCTTGGTTTAATGCGCACTTTCGGTTCAGATATTTGGAAGGCAATAACTTTTCTGGACAATTGCCTGCTGAACTCCGAAACAAGGCGCAAAACGGATCCTTAGTTCTAAGGTTAAAGCTTTTTCTACACGTTACACATGATTTTTTTTTTCGAGGGTTTTAGAACTTGCAAATCTCAACATTTTTTTATTGATCTTACTCTCGGGCACAGCTTTGGTGTTCCATCCAACTTCTCAAATGGTTGTTCAACGAATAACACTTCATGCAAAAACGAGAAAAGACATCACGCATTTATCCCAGTTGTTGCATCTTCGTCGGCTGCAGTTGTCGTAATCATCGTGTTGTCAGCCTTAATATATGCTGTAATCATTAGAAAAAGGAGACAAGGTAAGCATATCATCACTGATTGATCACATTATAATTTTTTTTTTTTACTATAATTATAACATTACAAGTCTATAATAACAACTGTTTCAACTATATGTGATCATCAATGATCAGTAAGGCAAAGCGTAAAGCCTGACGAACCACGAAATAGTGGTATTACTAATCACTTGGGGACGACGGTGAGGAAGCTCAAATATTCACAGGTAGAGAACCTAATACGAGATAAAAACATTGTTGGAGAAGGTGGTTTTGGTGTTGTATACAAAAGCGTCATGAATGGAATCGAAGTTGCTGTTAAGGTACCCAAGCCTGCATCGGCATTTCGAACCAAGGACTTTGAATCGGAGGTAATATTTTGTTATAAGAGTTTCTTATTCTTTGCATAACTATATTTAAGAGAATGCTTAGTGTGTAGTTACGATTAACGGAATCAGGTGAAAATTCTGGCAAATGTTAACCATGGAAGTTTGGTTACGATTCTTGGATATTGCAACGAGGGAGAACACAAAGCCATTGTATTTGAGTTTGTCGGTCCGAGCCTTCAAGACCATTTATCAGGTTAGTTATCATGGTTCCAACTTAATCATTAGATCATTACGTTAAGTTTATCCTCATAAAATATATTAATACTCTTTTGACCATGGTTCGATATACACAGCGATGAGCACTAACGTATTGAGCTGGGAACGTAGGCTTTCAATTCTGAACGGTATTGCAGAAGGTAACAAGAAGATAATTATTGACAAAAAAAAATTAAATCTCTTGGATCGTAGTAACTACTTTTTGGGCATATGAAAAATGATATTTGTTTAATTAACATTTGAAACGTTGATGATGATATTTAGGGTTAAAATACTTGCACCACGATTGCTCTCCCACAATCATACACAGAGATATCAAATCGTCAAATATTCTTCTGACGCCTGAGTTTAAAGCAAAGTTGGCGGATTTTGGTTTCTCGAGGATTATTAATGCCGACACTTCAAGAGGTGGGGGTACACCTGGATATATGCCACCCGAGTAAGATATTTAGGTTTTGTAGAGGAATTTATAACTATTTCCTTTAGTAAAATATATAAAAATTAATGAAAAAATTTAATAAAATACAAATGAAAAAACTGATGAATTTTGCACTGAAAATCGTAAAAAGAGATAGGCTGGAGTGTTTGATCCGTAAAATTAAGAGAAATTTCACTATAGCAACTCTAAATAAGGAGTTATGGTTGAAGATGGCCTTAAGAACGTCACTTCCTCCAAGTATACAGCGCGGAAAAAAAATAAGCCCATAATATTTATAATTCATTTTCATCCATAGAACGACGCTAATGCATATTAATTTGACATTTGAAACTATTCTATCACATTAGGTACCGAGAAGGCAATATTTCAACGCAGATGGATGTATACAGCTTTGGTGTTGTCGTCCTTGAACTTGTCTCAGGAAAACCAGCAATATTTGGGGAAGGGGAAAATCTAGTCCAATGGGTTCTTCCTAAGATTCAAAGACGCGATGATATCCAGAGCATCGTTGATCGTCGTTTGGGACAAGAAGTCAACGCTAAGGTTGCTTGGAAAGTCCTAAAATTAGCGATGGGTTGTGTCTGCACTCTGCCTACTGAGCGACCGGACATGAACCTCGTTATTCAGATACTGAAGGAGCCAGACTCAGGCAACGACGGCGAGGTAAAGATGGTGCCTTATCGGAGAGGCGTGTTCAGGCCAAACACGACTTAAATATCGAGCGAGGATGAACTTTCTTTCTTTTTTCCTTTTGCAGTGTTAATGAACATTAAATAAGATTATGGCAAGGCGAAACTTTGGAATGTCCGAAGACACACGTTAGTTTGCAGTTTTTAATCTGAGAACTTAAGATGCGTATGTCTACAATCCATAAGTGGCTTTGGGTCAAAATATGTTACGATTTAATACAAAGTTATTGTGGTATTATTTTAGAGTAAGCGGAAATAATACTTAAAATTTTACTAAAAGTTTCACTGTTGGTGTTCAAACTTAAATGTGTCGTTTTGATTCCTAAACTTTGACAAAACATTTCTCTTTTGTTCATTTTATCTAAAGAATAAGTTCCATGGCCCTACTGTTAGCTTCATGGATCTTGTAATTCACTAACAGACATATTACACACGGAATTTGGTGCCTAAAACCAGACTTCCGTATTTATTGAGTGATTAGACATGGAATTATCCGTGTTTGATGTGTAGGTATTGTTCTCGTGGCAAATTGAACACGGATATTTATCGTTTCTAAAATTAATGTTGTCACATTCCGTTTTTATTTCTGTATCTAATCCACGTCTAATAAAGTTTTAATATATTTTGTAATAAAAATAAAAAACCGTGTCAGAATTCGTATCTAATACTTATAAGATTGTAGTCCTCATAACTCTTTGTCATGCCCTTGCTACTCCTATTGAACAAAGGCAAGTGTTGTTGTTTTTCCTATATATACTGTTCTAGCCCACCTTTCCCAGTATTGAAGCTAAAGAGTATTTTCGATTGGGGTTATTGTTTGAAATTGTTCGATTTTGTTCTCAAATATCGTTGTTGAAGATTTCCAAGTGTTATGTAGTAGCTTTCGAGTGTGCTATCTTGAAATTATACTCCCTCGAATACTCTGTTTCTGTTCTGATTTTCCAGTTTGGTGATTCCATTTCTTCGGTTTGGCGAATTCATTACTGGCAGGGCCTCATTTTCCATTGACTTCCGATGCTGTTAGCAACACGAATTCAGACATTCGAATTAACGGTTTTGGTGAATTGACGCAACTGACTAATAATGAGAAAACCGGAGATCTAAGGCATCGTCTACACTAAGGACTAAAAGCGGTATATATAAGTGACCAGTCTGGGCAAGCATGAGAGACTATGATTAATACCGAGTGAAGATACCGGCCTTGACAAAGGATTCAGAAAAGCACGACAGTATGCAATATCGGACAAATGACAGATTGGACAATCGAGATAAGTGCATGCTGAAACAAAAAGGAAATTTCAGACATTCAATGCAATGCTGTGAGTCCAGGGTTTAGACAAGGTCAACTAACGCAAATAAGGAATAAAGCTAGTGACAGGATAGACTGCAGCTGAAACCGGACAGACCCATTTTGGGAAAGTCAATTAATGCACCGATCAGAGTGAAGAGTCTATCTCACAACGGATTGAATTTCAAACCTCTAGCATAAAAGGAGAGAAACAAGAAGAAGATTAAGTACTTCACCGAACTACAACATTCTTACGACTTTGAAATCTCACCCTCAAAAAGACGAAGTCTGAGCTGTTCAACGAGCTGTGGTGTGAGCACAAAAACAAGAGTGAAGTCCAAAGATATTCCTTCTTAGATTTACGTTTATAGTGTTTATTTCCGACGGACTGTAAAAAGCTGTTGAAGTAGGTGGATTGTAGTAAACAACTGCCTAGGGATTCACTAGATTTGAGCTGTGATTCAGCTGGGTAGGTTGTACAAGATTGTACAACTGAAGATCTAGTGAACCTTCCTTGCGAGGAAGAAGGGGAGACGTAGGAGATTTTAACTCCGAACTTCCAGAAACAAACCGGTCTCATACAAACATACACACACCCACTTACTCATTACACATTGGTTTCAACCGCTCAGTATTACATTCCGCACTTATACTGACCGGTCACTGATTGAGTACCTGTCCTTGAAAAGACAAGCAGAAAAAGACACAAGCGTTTATTCACCCCCCCTCTAAACGCGTAAACCGATCCTAACAAGTGGTATCAGAGCAGGTTTTACTCAATCATCAAACCAACAAAGATGAATACGTCAAGCAAGCTGCCGATGTTCTCCCGTGAAAATTTCATGGAATGGAAAGTTCGCATGATGACTCACCTAGCTGCCCAGAACGAAGACATGTGGGATGTCATCACAGATGGACCTCCAAAGCTAGAAAAGATCAATACACTGCATGCGCAAGACAACACACAGCCACAAATGATTGCAAAGGTAAAAAGTGACTGGACAGAGGTAGAGAAGAAACTGATGAATCTAGATAATGTTGCCAAGGACATTCTGTTCAAAACACTGGATACCGGACACATTCAGTCAGGTGATGCTATGCAAAACAGCAAAGGAGGTCTGGACAAAACTCTGTCAAATCTGCGAAGGAAACGAGTCTACACGGGAAAACAAGCTCATTGTTGCCATACAAAAGTATGACAGCGCGAAGATGAAGCAGGGAGAATCAATGGCTGACTTCGAGAGCCGGTTCATGAACATTATTAATGATCTCACGGCACTTGGAAGAACGCTAGAGAACCGAGATGTAGCCATCAAAATCATGAAGGCCCTTCCCCGTGAATGGGATGTTAAGACCATGGCTATGAGGGAATCAAAGGATCTCAGCAAGATACAAGTTCACGACCTATTTGCTGACCTCAAAGCTTATGAGTTTGAGCTACAAACGAGAATGGAGGAGTCAGTCACAGAACAACCTGTCAAGGCACTTGTAGCACCAGAAACTTCAAAAACATCAGAAGAATTGACTGATGAAGTCATGACACTTTCTGTGAAGAGATTCGGAAAGTTCATGAAGAAAAATCGAAGCAACAGTTCTGAAGGTAAAAATTTCATAAAGAATAAAACAGAGAGAACTGATGTCTCGTGCTTTAAATGTGGCAGAAAAGGGCATTTTGCAATCGACTGTCGGGTCTCAAAGAAGGAGAAGGAGAAAACTGGTGCCAAGTCAAAGAAGTATCAAAAGGCACTGGTGGCCAAGAGTGGAAAAACATGGGATGACTCTGACTCTGAAGAATCCGACAGCGATGAGACAGATACCGAAAGTGATCAGGAATCTCATGAATGTCTCATGGCAAATATGACCGACAATGAGGTATGTGATTCTGTACCGGATGAATTTACTAAGGAAGAGCTTCTTCAGGCTCTTCAAGAAATGGCTGAAGAATATCAGAAGCTTTCTACTAGGATTAAACAAAAAGGGAAAATCACTTCAGTCGAACAAACTGATAGTGATTTCAGCCAAACGAGGGTTTTGAATGAGGAAGTTAGAGAACTTAGAAACGAAATAGTGCAGCTAAGGACTGAAAACGATAAGCTAAATGCGATCTTGAAGACTTGGAGTCAGTCCAAGAAAACAGTAGAAGATATCCAGAATAGTCTGAAGATTAGCAATGATAAAACTGGATTAGGATTTAGAGAAACCGGATTGAGCGAACCGACAGCGAGAGAAAAGAATACTGGGTGGATTAGGTTTATCTCAGCTAGTACTTCGCAAGGTAATAACACCAGTGACCTATCTAGGTCCCCAGTTAGGATAGAGAGAGAAGCTCAATATAATAGAAGATTACCAAAAACAGTGCCTCTACAAAACAGATCTATATCAAGCGGGCATGAACATAGGGGGAATATGAGGTATGAATATGAGTATAGAAACCGGGCTAGACAGCACCATACATCTAGATATGGAATGACTAGGAATAGAAACATTAAATATCTCATAGACCCTCAAACTGGTCGGACTGTTAGAGTCTTTCAGATCTGGGTTCCTAAGAATCTAATCTATACTGGACCCAAGTGAAACTGGGTACCAATGTATGTATATATATATATATATATTTTTTTTCAGGAATACATTGAGGAACTGAACCGATCAGTATGGTATCTGGACAGTGGATGTTGTCAGCACATGACTGGAAACGGAAGGCTACTAAAGGAGCTCAGGGCACATACCGGACCGACAATCACCTTCGGAGATAACGGTAAAGGTAAAACAATAGGGAAGGGAGTGATTACTCACAGAAACCTTACCCTAAAAGATGTACACCTAGTACAAAATCTCCATTATAACTTAATAAGTGTAAGTCAACTATGTAGGAATAACTACTTAATATCATTTGAAAAAGATAAATGCTTTGTCAAGGACAAAGAGAAACGCATACTGATAAC
Organism: Craterostigma plantagineum; assembly: GCA_027422505.1. Taxonomy (NCBI): domain Eukaryota; kingdom Viridiplantae; phylum Streptophyta; class Magnoliopsida; order Lamiales; family Linderniaceae; genus Craterostigma; species Craterostigma plantagineum. Next base: position 6,163,812 of record JAPQWV010000044.1, on the reverse strand, counting down.
TGGGCATAGGGTTGGGGGTACATATAGGGTCCACTGGGGAGACCAATCAGTTTCTACCCAAACCTGTCTAATAGCTCATAACTCCAAAAGTTGGCTGTGGCACAAACGTCTCAGTCACCTAAACTTTAAAACCATATCAGTCCTTAGGGATAACAATCTGGTTAGAGGTCTACCTAATCTAAAGTTCTCAAAGGATAAACACTGCACAGTGTGTCAGTTAGGTAAACAAATTAGGTCAACTTTCAAGAATAAAGGAAGTATAGAGTCAAACCGGTGTCTAGACTTACTTCACATGGATTTATTCGGACCAATACCAGTAGTCAGTCTAGGCGGTGCTAAATACACACTCGTAGTCGTAGATGATTTCTCTAGGTATACCTGGGTAGTATTTTTAAAATCCAAGGACCAAACACCAGCCAACTTAATAAAGCTTTTCAGAAGAATAGAGAATGAACAAAATGGTAACATAAACCGGATCCGCAGTGACCGGGGTACTGAGTTTGTGAACGTAACGATAACCGATTTTCTTGAGAACCATGGTATACGCCATGAGTTGTCTGCTGCTAGGACACCCCAGCAGAATGGAGTTGCTGAGAGGAGGAACAGAACTCTCAAGGAAGCAGCCAGGACAATGTTAGCAGATGCGGACATCTCTCATAAATTCTGGGCAGAAGCCATTAATACTGCATGCTATACACAGAACCGATCCATGATTTGCAAGAAACAGGGCAAAACACCGTACGAAGTGTGGACCGGAAATATTCCTACAATCAGTTACTTCAAGACCTTTGGAAGCAAATGTTTCATCCACAATAATGGGAAGAATCAACTCTCAGCATTTGATACTAGGGCTGAAAAGGGAATATTCCTTGGGTACTCTTCAGTTAGCAAAGCTTACCGGGTCTTCAACACAAAGACCCTGTCTATTGAGGAATCAGCACACGTAGTCTTTGAAGAGTCAGAGACTGATAACCATACTCCCAGTAATATCAATCGTCTGAGCAATGAACTGGAAAGATCTCATCTTGAAGATGAAAGTGATGAAGAAAGAAATCAACCGGTATTGGAGCTGACAGAAATACCCATTGTAGAAGAGACCAATATTCAAAATACAACCACTGAGATACAGATGTAACCTGTGGAAACGATCAGTCCATCCAATACCGGTAACGAAGCTGGATCAGAAGGTGAAACTCACGCAGGAACTCAAGAAGCACCGGAGGAATCAATTGAGGGGGAACGCATCAAATGGAACCGCACAAAGTTGAATCACCCTCAGCAATTGATCATAGGAGATCCTGCTGCACCTATGAAAACAAGGCGACAGACGAACCCCAATCTATTCAGTCATGCGTTCATTTCACAGATTCAACCAACAAAGGTTGATGAAGCTCTCAAGGATGACAACTGGATAGAAGCCATGCAGGAAGAATTAAACCAGTTCGAACGAAATCAAGTCTGGACTCTTGTTCCAAAGCCAACGCAGACTGTAATCGGTACGAAATGGGTTTTCAAGAACAAGCTCAATGAAGATGGACTTGTCACCAGAAATAAGGCAAGACTGGTTGCTCAAGGCTACAGACAAGAAGAAGGAATAGACTATGATGAGACATTCGCACCGGTAGCAAGACTGGAGGCCATACGAATTTTTTGGCATATGCAGCTTATAAGTACTTCAAAGTATATCAAATGGATGTTAAGAGTGCATTTCTAAATGGTACAATTTCTGAAGAAGTATACGTTGCTCAACCACCCGGTTTCGAAAACCATGAGTACCCGGATCATGTCTACCGTCTAAAGAAGGCTCTCTATGGACTAAAACAGGCTCCAAGAGCGTGGTATGAAACGCTATCAAAGTTTTTAACTGATCATCAGTTCACAATTGGAAGTGTTGATAAAACACTATTCAGATTCACCAAAGGAGAGCATCTATTGATCGTCCAGATCTATGTCGATGACATTATCTTTGGACCAACTGATCCTAAGTTATGCAAGCGATTCTCTAAAATGATGCATGATCAGTTTGAAATGAGTATGATGGGTGAACTCACATTCTTTTTGGGACTTCAAGTAAGACAAACGGAGCAGGGGATATTCATAAATCAAGCCAAATATACAAGGGAACTGCTCAAGAAGTTCGGTATGGAGAACTGCTCACAAGCTACAACGCCTATGAGTTCATCAATCAAACTAGACAAAGATGAAACTGGAGTATCAATTGAAGTTACCAAGTATAGGGGGCTGATCGGATCACTGCTATATCTTACTGCTAGCAGACCGGACATTATGTACAGTGTCTGTTTGTGCGCCCGGTTCCAGTCTGATCCAAAGGAAAGCCACTTCTCTGCGGCAAAACGCATCTTGAAGTACCTCAAAGGGACTGTAAATGTTGGTCTATGGTATCCCAAAGACTCAAGCTTATCACTGCATGGATACACAGATGCTGACTATGCAGGCTGCAAAATTGATCGACGCAGTACCAGTGGCACATGTCAGTTTCTTGGCGACCGACTTATTTCTTGGTTCAGTAAGAAACAAACATCTATAGCCACATCCACAGCTGAGGCAGAATATCTGGCTGCTGGAAGTTGTTGTTCGCAGATTCTTTGGATACAGCATCAACTGGAAGATTATGGAATACAAGAAACCGACACACCTATCTTCTGTGACAATACGAGCGCAATCGCAATCACACAGAATCCGGTGTTTCACTCTCGGACAAAGCACATCGAAATAAGACATCACTTCATACGAGATCATGTGCTGAAGAAAAATGTGCGCCTGGAACACATATCAACCGATCTACAAGTTGCCGACATTCTAACCAAGCCACTATCAGAAGCTAAGTTCCTTTTCTTCCGAAATGCTTTAGGTTTATTGGATTTATCCTAAATACCTAAGCATAGAGTCAGGGGGAACCTTGTTATATCAAATTAATTGGTATAACTGGTGACCTAGACACTACACCAAATGGTGCAAAGTGATGATCGTATTAAGCCATCTATTCTTTATCAGTCAATTCTTTCATACTGATCAAAACTCATTATTCTATCAGTTTCGTCCAAAACTGATTCTCGTCACCTATATATATATATATATACATATATACAATTTTTTTTATATACCGAAGTATTAATACCGGGATACTTTCTTTTAATACCGGGATATTTTTTTTGGGACACTTTCTTCGAAACCTGTACACCTTTTACAAAACGGTATTGATACCGGAAACTGCCTAGATCAGTGACTGACCGAAATCGTTTTTATTAAATGTACGTCATCAATTGCACACATTTTATCATAGCACTTTCGCAGGAAATCTGACAACACTGCAGGAAAACAGCGCAGTCTATGAGAGAGGAACGCTAAGCGACAAGACATCCTATGCATTTAATGCAAATACACGCTTTCTCCCGCTAAATAGATTTCGTACCCATACTCAAATTAAAACATTCCATCATTATCCTTCTCTCTCCAGCCGATTCATCATCTTCTTCCCCAAAATCTCTTAAACCTCTTTACAGAAACCCTATTCAATCCTTAGAACAAATGGCCCCAGCACACAAAGAATTTACAAGGACGGCACTTCAAATCTACTTTGCTAGCTGCAAGGAGACGGCACACAAGGAATTTGTCCCTATATTCGAAGCCCTAATTCAAACCGGCCTACAAACCTTCTTCGACTGTACTGCAGAATTTTACCCAGAGGCTCTGCATCAGTTCTTCAACACAGTACTCATAGTTGGAGACCGCTTCCAGTGTATGATCAACGGACATCAGTTCGACATCACTGAAGAATACTTCGCTAAGCTATTCAATCTACCAACCTCCGGTGACACTGTTATCAGCGTGTCTGATGACGTTAAGGAACGTCTCAAGACAACGATGTCTTTGACAGGGGAACGTTTAAAGACTCGGATAAACGAGTGGTTCTTAAACCAGAATATCGATTGCTTCATGATATTGTTGCAAAATCCATCTTGGGGAAGGCAGGATCCTTTGATATGCTCAACAGCGATAAGGTTCAGGCCATGGTGGCTATTCTGACTGGGATGAAGATCAACTGGTCTTCTGTAATTTTCTCCGTCCTCAAAGGAATACTGCCGGTTCGTGATAGGCAGATCAAGAACTTTGCGCCTCAACTGTCCTTCCTTCTCAAGCGCAAGGTTGCAGATGTTGGCCCTGTTGAAGGGATTGGGTTTGTAAATTACATCTCTGATGAAACCATTCGTCAGATGGTGAGCACAGCCTCGCTCACTAAGAAACCGGCTAAAAGAAAAGCCTCTGACGATCTGCCCACTCTCAAGCCAACCAAGAAGCATGAAGTGGACCATTCTCTGGGAGCGTCGAAGACTGCCTCCCAATCAAAATCCTCGCCGATCAAAAAGACGAAGCCTGCTGACAAGCAAGTCTCATCAAAGGCCTCCAAGAAGAAACTGGTCTTGGAGTCTTCCTCCTCTTCTGAAGATACTCAGCCACTTCAGAAGGTACTTACCAAGAAAAGGACCATGACGTCTACCAAGAAGCCCTCACCCGGGTCAGTTCTTTCAAGGAAACCGACAAAAACTACACAGCCTGTCCAGTCGGTTTCTACAATTACACCAACCATCACTGTCACTCCATTCCCGGAGACAACTGGTTCGGTGATGAGGACTGCCCCACCGCAGAGTGGAGTGAGGATCCAAGAACCGGTCCAAGGCACCTCGGCTGACAAAGGCAAGGGCAAAGCTGTTGCGGTCCCTGAAGGACACGAATCGATCGATGAGACTGCTTGGACTCTCATCCGAGAAGAAATCATGGAGACGATTGCAGATGATCTTCGGGCCTATGATGAATGGGTCGAATTCCGATTTACCCCATACAGTGAGAAGATCTGGAAGTCCAAAGGTCTTTCTGACCGACTCAAACTGGCCAGACAGACAGAAGGGAAGCTCATAAAGACTCTGGGCATTGAATCCATCACGCGCCTACTGAACGCGCGAGAACTATACCGGGTTAGTCTTGAAATGACGCATCTGACGAGCTATATTGAGCAACACAGGGACAACTTTCAGCCAGAAGGGAGAGATGCAATACATGAGCTCCAAATTCTGTCCAGGCTGGAGGCAGAACTGCAGAGTATGCAGGTCTATCATGCTGCTGTTTGGGGCAAAACTTCAGCCTGATGTGGCATCCTCCGCCATTGCATCAGATGTGCCAATTGGCTCAATCTCTGCCTCTTTTGATCAGCCGCAGGACGTCTCTCTCATGACAACGGCCTTGATCGTCGCGCCCACGCCCTCATCCTCTGTTCCACCTAAGCATACATCTCAATTGGTACAGAGTCCAGCTCTCTACTCCTCACCAGAACCGGTCTCTGAGGAATGCTTGCTATTTCGGCAACCTATTCCATCGTTCCCTTGGCTGTCTCTACCATTATCTCTACCGATTCCAATCTCAGCCAGTGGATTTTCTCAGACACAGTCACTTACTCCCCTGCCTCTACTTCTCACCTTTGCTGGTGAATCTGGATCCTCTTCTTCTCCCACTTCTCCAGACAACATTCAGGATATCTCAGCTACTTTGGTAGAACCTCAACCGGTCGAGGTTCGATCTGAGCAAGAAACTGATCTCGAAGTCCGCACATCGACGGAGCAAGGCATCCCTGTCTCTGCCATTCTGACTGAATCTGTTGTTGTCTCCGCCGCTGCATTGCCGGAAAACACTCAGTCTTTCATCTCTCCACAGTCGCAACCAACGGGGCCTCCAACAAGCGTATCCATACCGGCTGATATCATAAGTTCACCGAGAGAAGTCTCCTTGATCAAACAGACTTATCGCTCAATCTCCATTCTGAGCAAGACTGTCAATGCTGACCGGGAGCACAACCATGAGCAGTTTCAAGCTCTAAAAGAAGATATCACCGGTCTCCGCTCGGATGTTTGTGCAGATCTGGAGGTTATCAAAGGACAACTGATGGCTTTGACTAGGCTAATCACCCCGGTTATTGCCAAAAAGGGGGAACAAGATGCCGTAAACTGCTGGCATCATATTGGACTTCAACTGGACCAGTTTCGCTGACTGGTACAGCCGCAGTCTGATTTTGTAAGACTGCATCCGGGATGAGTGCAGCTTCGATTGCAGCTCGTTTTGGATCCTTGGTTTTGACATAAAGTTTGGAGATAAACCTCTGAGGCTCAGATGAGCTAGAGCTGGGAGGTTGCTGTTGTTTTCTGCTGTCGCTTGCCGTACTTGGTATCAGAGCAAGTACGGCAAGCGACAGCAGAAAACAACAGCAACCTCCCAGCTCTAGCTCATCTGAGCCTCAGAGGTTTATCTCCAAACTTTATGTCAAAACCAAGGATCCAAAACGAGCTGCAATCGAAGCTGCACTCATCCCGGATGCAGTCTTACAAAATCAGACTGCGGCTGTACCAGTCAGCGAAACTGGTCCAGTTGAAGTCCAATATGATGCCAGCAGTTTACGGCATCTTGCCTGCAATTTGACAAAGGAACAGCTGGCAGATCTTCGAAGACTACATGACATAAAGGAAGACGCATACAAGGATAATAACAAGTGGAAGGAGGTAGAGCGGATATTCAAGAGCAAGGGGTACAACTAAAGTGTTGTCTGTATCAATCTCTTTGTGATATGAATGAAAACTGGTTTTCTGCTGACTAGTTTTGTCAATCACCAAAAAGGGGGAAATTGTTAGCAACACGAATTCAGACATTCGAATTAACGGTTTTGGTGAATTGACGCAACTGACTAATAATGAGAAAACCGGAGATCTAAGGCATCGTCTACACTAAGGACTAAAAGCGGTATATATAAGTGACCAGTCTGGGCAAGCATGAGAGACTATGATTAATACCGATTGAAGATACCGGCCTTGACAAAGGATTCAGAAAAGCACGACAGTATGCAATATCGGACAAATGACAGATTGGACAATCGAGATAAGTGCATGCTGAAACAAAAAGGAAATTTCAGACATTCAATGCAATGCTGTGAGTCCAGGGTTTAGACAAGGTCAACTAACGCAAATAAGGAATAAAGCTAGTGACAGGATAGACTGCAGCTGAAACCGGACAGACCCATTTTGGGAAAGTCAATTAATGCACCGATCAGAGTGAAGAGTTTATCTCACAACGGATTGAATTTCAAACCTCTAGCATAAAAGGAGAGAAACAAGAAGAAGATTAAGTACTTCACCGAACTACAACATTCTTACGACTTTGAAATCTCACCCTCAAAAGACGAAGTCTGAGCTGTTCAACGAGCTGTGGTGTGAGCACAAAAACAAGAGTGAAGTCCAAAGATATTCCTTCTTAGATTTACGTTTATAGTGTTTATTTCCGACGGACTGTAAAAAGCTGTTAAAGTAGGTGGATTGTAGTAAACAACTGCCTAGGGATTCACTAGATTTGAGCTGTGATTCAGCTGGGTAGGTTGTACAAGATTGTACAACTGAAGATCTAGTGAACCTTCCTTGCGAGGAAGAAGGGGAGACGTAGGAGATTTTAACTCCGAACTTCCAGAAACAAACCGGTCTCATACAAACATACACACACCCACTTACTCATTACACATTGGTTTCAACCGCTCAGTATTACATTCCGCACTTATACTGACCGGTCACTGATTGAGTACCTGTCCTTGAAAAGACAAGCAGAAAAAGACACAAGCGTTTATTCACCCCCCTCTAAACGCGTAAACCGATCCTAACAGATGCCTTTAAGGTCTTGACTGGACAAGCTCCACAACAAGTCTTGCAAAGTTTCTTCAAATACACTTCTTATTTGCTTGTTTAGTCTGTTCGTTTGCCACTAGCTTATCATATATCTGAGCAACGTGCAATTTGATGAGCGTCTGAAATATTCATCCAGCCAAGAGCTAATCAAATATCTTAGCTTGAGTTTCTTCAAATACCAAGACTTTCTTAGCTTGAGCTAACTAACTGTCTTACGCAGTTGCTGGGATGGATTGTTGCTTCTCCCTTTGTTCTAGGAATCTGCTATGTGTTGTCGTTGCCATTCTTCAAGATATTGGTCCGTAAATTTGGCAGCAGCTCTTATTCGAGCCTGAAAAGGCCGCTCGTCAGCCCCTAGAAAGCGGATGGGATCCTCTGTCTCAAACTCATGTCCCAATGTGTGTACCAAATCACCGGATGTTGATAGTTGTCAAATCCTGTGGTTCAGAAATTGTTTTAATTATTTTTTAAATTTTTTAATTACATAATCTATCAAGTTATAAAATAATTCTTATTTCATGTCATTTATATGATAAAAACAAATAAACAATACTGAATAATTCTTTGTTTCTTTTTTTTTTCCAAAGAATAATTCTTTGTTTCATTACGATCAAATTGATACCCATATTTTATATTTTTCGATATCTATAAAAATTATTTTTTCATATATTCTACAATCTGGTACACACATTGAGACAGGGTTTGAGACAGAGGATCCCATCCGCCTAGAACTTCTTCAACATATAGATTTCTATCAGTGCCATGTGCTGGTATGGGCCTGGTCCTTCACTAATGAATATGTCCAAAGTTCCATCGCTAGCCCTAAATTGCTGCACAATTCCCTCTCCGAAGTGAGGCTGAAAGTAAGGAATGTGTAGTAGCCTCTAAATAAAAGCTTTACCAAGCTCGATTCTTTTGCTTTGTACATAGAACTTCAGCAGTTGTAGCTAACTCAAACGAAATGCAGCATCTTTTAAGGCTTTACAATATCTAGTACTTTCCGCACGATCTATGCGTGTGTTAAAAAAAATATTTATATTTATGTTATTCAATTTATATTTATAATATTTATATTTGATAGATGAAATACAACTTTTAAACATGTAGAATTAATGTGTTGTGGTATAGCTACAATAACTAAGAAATTTAAAAGCGAAATGATAACTTATTAAATTAATTAAGTTACAGATAGAAGGATTAAATTGCAATAAAATGACAAATTAAATTGAAAGTTTATATAATAGAATAATTATGTATATATCTTTTGTGTGCTATAAAAGTAAATCCTTTAGTTTTTTGATTAAATGTTTAACTAAACCTGTAAAAATTGGGGGGTATATCTGTCCAATCACGTAAGCTTGCTCTGGAACGCAAAATTTCGTTATGGCGTTATAAGTAGCAGATGTTGACACGCACTTGACGATTGCGTGGAGAGGATTGAACATGGAATCGCCGTCTTGCTCGGTAAAGTGAGTGGACACCCTGTGAATGAGGATGGAGTGAATAATGGAGGAGAAATCAGATGAATAAAGGCGCCTGAAAATGCCACGTCAGGAATCCTACGGTGTTGTGATTCTAACTATTTGAGTCATACGGATCAATCCATTGAACGATGTACTGATTTTTGACTTCAATTCTTCCGTAATTCAATTCGTCTTATTCATTCATAGCTGCTGGTGCTTTTATTCGTTGTCATTCGATTCATGTGGCTCTTTCTCGTACGCTGAATACATGAGATTAGAGAATTAGGTTGTGATTGTACATATCCAAATAGTAGGTATAGTTTGATCCTAGGCGCCGAGTAGAATAAGGAAGTAGTGTTGAGAAGTTTGTTTTCAATAAAGGAGGGTTGTTTGTAATCTGAACGAGATCTGACGAGGTACATAGACATGGCAGGAGTTTGGAGATGGAAAAAACTGTGCGGTGTTGTGGGGCTGGAGAGAAGCTATGGGAGGTGGAGATTTTCACAATTAGAGACTCTTCGTCGTTTCTTGACCGCTAATTGTTCATACGTAGAGAGGAGGAGAGCATCCTTCCTGGGAATCCAAGAGAGATACAAATGGAACCGTAGTGGCGGTGACCAGCGCAGTGCCATCAGAAAGATCAAGGCGGAGATCAACTGCCCTCGTTGCTCCAAGCAAATGGATATTCTCTTTACCAACCGTCCCCACCACCTCACCGCTCCTACCTCGTCGCCCGAAGATCACATTGTTGGTGGTAATGGTGAATATAGTGTTGGCAAGAAGATCACAAACGATTCACTTGATGACCCTAATAATGCTACTACCAAAAATGGGCAAGACGAAGCAGGGGATGGCACTTTCCAGGCAGTAAATCTCTGCCCTAATTGTAAAACGGCCTATTACTTGAAGCCATCAAAGATTTTCCCTCTTCAGGGAAGCTTCATCGAGATTGGCCGGATTAGTGCCAATAGTTATTCTTCTAACGACAATTTTTCTGAACTTCAAAGGATGATCAGGCCCTCTTTCTGGGAAACCTTGAGGTCGTATGGAAACGAGCCTCCCGAGAACTGGCCACCACCGCCCAGGACGATTGCAGTGCATACACCACCTGGTCCACCTTTTGCCCCTGGTCTTAATGTTGTCCGAGCATCATCAAGACGAACCAATGTTGGTGCTGCTCATGCTGTGAAGAATGGAGACAAGAACACTTGGGGTGGTTCAAATCTTGGCAATAAGTTACCTACACCCAAAGAGATCTGCAAGGGACTTGACAAATTTGTTATTGGCCAGGAACGTGCCAAAAAGGTGGGGCTTTGCTTCTTTTGTTTTCAACTTTTTCCTCATGTCGCCATTGAGTTTAGTGTTTGTCATTGCTGTCCCTGTCATCCAAATTTCATTCTGTTGCCGTTTACGCGCTGAGAGATCATGTTACTAGAATAGTTCTACACCGTATGAAGCATACGAAATAATTGTGTGATTAATTTCGATTGGTATCGATTTATTAAGCATGCATCTATCGCCTTAAAATTGGCATGTCTTTTACTGGAATCAGGTGATTGCCTCTTTTAAGCTATCGATCTAGGCATCATATCAATATGTTAACCCTTCGTCATTTAACTTGTACACACTTTGAAGAATTGTTAAACTGGTAGGCACTATCGGTTGCTGTGTATAACCATTACAAAAGGATCTATCAAGCTTCTTTCGGGAAAGGGTTAGTTACTCATTGTCTTTCTAATTGATCAACTATCTATTTACGAGGAAAAAGATAAGTGATAATTCAGTTACATTCTGCGTGAGTTTTACGTTCTAAATTTATTTATTAGGTCAGAAGTTGAATCATCTGGATTAGATGGTGACGATAATGTTGAATTAGAAAAAAGCAATGTGCTCTTGATGGGCCCAACTGGTTCAGGTATGATTAGATTACTGATTAAACTCACAGTTCAAATGTGCTTATATGTTTTATTTGTTGTATTTTCTCCTATAGTGTATTTGAATCTTTATTGCTTGGTAAATAGGAAAAACACTGCTAGCAAAAACGCTGGCACGTTTTGTCAATGTACCGTTTGTCATTGCTGATGCAACTACTTTCACACAGGTAAGTGATTATCATTCCACTGTGGGACAGTGCTTGTGTCTGAAGCCTGACTATGGATATATGCTATTGTGTTTCCCATTCTTTGTACTTATCTGAATGTTTTTGCTGCACTTTGATAATTTATTTGAATATGGCCGTCTAATGCTTAAGAACTTGCAATGATGGATATTACTAACCAAGACTTTGTCATGCAGGCTGGTTATGTAGGTGAAGATGTCGAATCAATATTGTACAAACTACTCACAGTATGTCGTTTAATTCTTACTTCATATTTATGAGTTAATAAAATGAAGGCTAAGTAAATGATTGGCATTGATGCTCTTCTGGTCATATCATCTAGTATGTGAATATGTAGATTCCTGGATTTGTTTTTTGTTTGCATTTTCTGTTGGTTCTCCTATATCATTTACAAAGTCTATATGATGGCTGTTCTTTTGCTTAAGGTTGCCGAATTTAATGTGCAAGCTGCGCAACAAGGAATGGTGTACATTGATGAAATTGATAAGATAACCAAGAAGGTTCACTTCCTCAATATGATCTTTGATGTTACATGTGTTTTTTCTAAAAGAAATATACTTCATGTACTGAATGTTTCATATTTTTTGTATTTAATATCAGGCCGAGAGCTCAAACATCAGTAGAGATGTTTCTGGTGAGGGTGTTCAGCAGGCGCTTTTAAAAATGCTGGAAGGAACTGTGAGTTGATAGTTTCCTTACCATAACTATTGGTACTTGGTTAGCAGACCTGTTTCACGCATCACCTCTTTGTCAAGGTTTTATGGTTTACTTAATTTTTTTTAATCTTTGGATTTAATGATCAGTTGATTCCGTCATTTGTGATTTTCAATTGGTGATCCTGTACCACCACTTAGAACAATAGTCAAAGGATGGTAATGATACTGACACCTGTAATTGAGTTCACATGACTTTAGTGTCAAGTATTCTGTACGCCGATTAAACTGATGTCTCAGTTACCGATTTCAAGAAATCATTGTGGTTCCAATTTTATGTCAGATAGTAAATGTTCCAGAAAAAGGGGCAAGGAAGCACCCTCGAGGTGATAATATTCAGGTATTGTATTCTTCAGTGCCTTCTATTCTTATGGATTATTAATGAATTCCATCAATAAGTAGTTGGAGTTCTACTGCTTCTCTACTATCAATATGACATATATATTCATTTGGGGAATGAGACTAGTCAGTTGCAGGGCAATAATCGCTCAAAAATTTTGTTTAAACTTTTCGGGCTCTAGTTGTACTTGGAATAATAAATCCTCTCTCCCTCCCCCCTCTCCCTCTCCCCAGCCTTATGATTGATTCTGGTTTAATAATTATAGTCCTTTCTCTTTGCCAAGAGTATAATCAACTTCTTACATTTCTTTTTTTTTTTTACTCCAGATAGATACTAAAGACATCCTTTTTATATGTGGAGGAGCTTTTGTTGATTTAGATAAAACTATTTCTGAAAGGTGATCTCCTTCTGCGCCAGTTCCTAGTCTATTGTTAGCATGTCATTAGATTTCAATAGCTATTTGCTATCATCTTGGATGATTGCATTCGTCAGATCTGAATTTGTTTGTTTCACCAGACGACAGGATTCTTCAATTGGGTTCGGAGCTCCTGTACGTGCTAACATGAGGGCAGGCGGTGGAGCAATTCGTGCTGAAGTAACATCATCTTTACTGGATTTTGTAAGACTGAAAACTCCTTATAAATATTACTGATTTTCAAGGCTTTATCATAAGCCGAACATATATAAACCACGGTTAAATGTTCAGGTTGAAAGTGGCGACCTTGTTGCGTATGGCCTCATACCCGAGTTTGTTGGACGCTTCCCAATTTTGGTTAGTTTGGCACCCCTTACTGAAGCCCAACTTCTTCAGGTATTCAGACGAGTCTGATTTTCTAGTAGTTCCTGGCTGCATACATGATGTTGTCTAATTAAAATTTACCTCCTACGATGACTAATTTCGATTTCCACTTACTATGTCTCCTCTTCATTGACAGGTCATGACAGAACCGAAAAATGCCCTCGGTAGGCAGTACAACAAACTATTCGACATGAACAACGTAGGCCTTACTTATTGATGACATTTTTTTCTCTCAATCTGACCATCTTAATTCTGGACATTATAGAAATAAATCACCTTATTGATTGATTCCCCTAACAAAACTCTCCTCCAGGTGAAGCTGCATTTCACAGAGAAAGCCTTACGAATGATTTCTAACAAAGCAATGATGAAGAACACTGGCGCTAGAGGATTGAGATCCATATTGGAAAGCCTCCTCACAGACGCTATGTACGAGGTATAGTAACCCGACTGATTTCTGAAGTGTTTACAATCGTCTATTAGCCTCTCATGCATTGAGTTTGCTGTACCATATTCATTTTCAGATTCCAGACACAAAAACTGGGAAAGATAGAGTAGATGCTGTTGTAGTTGACGAAGAACCAATGAGTTCGGCGGGTGGTTTGCCTACTTACTGCTGTAAAATTCTTCGCGGAGACGGCGCTCTAGAGAGATACCTTTCCGAACAGCAATCGATTTCGAAGGCCGTCGTCTGATAAATATAGATCAAGTCAAGACAGACCTACAACTTACCATGTTAGTAATTTTATTTTTTTTTTGTTTTTTCGCCATCATAGGAGAGGGAGAAGATAAATAGGATGTTCATGTAAGAGCCCACATTGACATGCAATTCTTTTGTCAGTACTCAATCCTCGTTCCTCCTCGTTCAAGAAAATAAAATGAGATAAAAAATATGTCAAATATTTTTGTGTCGTTGTGTTCCCTGCCTTGGCATCGGGTGGATGTAATTGTTTATTTTATATTGCCTCCTTATCTTCTAAAACGAAACGCCAGCAACAATATTTCGATAAATAAAAGTAAAACAAATATATACTGAGGAACGAAAAAAAGGGAAATTGAGCTGAGAATGTCAATGGCTGCTGCTAGTATCGCTACATGCTATTACGGTAACATCGAAGCATGTCCCAAAATCACGAGGCAAAAAGGTCTTCGCTGTGTAGTTTGGGGGGAAAGTGGTTCGAAGAAGAAGAGATCAGTTGCCCTGACAACAACAAGTGGATTCTGTCGGCGGAAGAGTTCAATCATTCGATGTCTCAGTTACAGCAGCAGCTCAGAAGGGAAGACGAAGACCCACCAGTCTGGTATTGAAGTCGTTAGGAATCCTTCTGAATCTCACCTCTCTGAGCTTGGCGTTCGCTCTTGGTCAAAGTAAGTCTCTCTCTCTCTCTCTCTCTCTCTCTCTCTCTCTCTCTCTCTCTCTCTCTCTCTCTCTCTCTCTCTCTCTCTCTCTCTCTCTCTCTCCATGTATATATGTATATGTATGTATGTAATTTTTGAAGGTGGGGATGTCCGCCGAGCAAGTTTCCATGGACGTACTCTTCGAGGGAGACCTGCTACCTGCTGGAGGGAAAGGTGAAGGTCGTCCCCGATGATGGCTCCGACGAGGCGGTGGAGATCGGCGCCGGCGACTTGGTCGTCTTCCCCAAGGGACTCAGCTGCACTTGGGATGTTTCAGAAGCCGTCGATAAACACTACAAATTCGACTGAACACACTCCTTGTTTGCCCATGTTTCATCGCTTTTCGAACTTTTTGTAAGGACAATCCAACGATAATGATGCAAATTAATGTATGAATAAAGAACATCGGCATTGGTTGCATTAAGATTTCCTGTATTTCTAGTACTCAAGAAAGACACGTAGCTATAACAAAAAAAAGGTACCTTTTGAAATTTCAATTTACCAAAAGAAAACCTAAACAAAAAAGGTCATGATTTTCTAAGTAAGTGAAGATATTGGTGGAAGATGAGTCGATTTGGCTCTACTGTCGAAATTGAAATCGCCGTCGCAACTCGTCGGAAGTTCTCTTCTTAATTTTTAATTTTCTTTTTTAACATTTCGAGCTTTTTTAGCCCGAGGTTCAATGTTTTTTCGAGGTTGGGTTGAGATTGAATTACATATAAAGATGGTTGATTTCAAAAAATTTCGAGCTTTTTAACCGTAGCAAGACAGATTTTTTTTCTTTATGGCTGTAAATCGCATGTGGAAATTTCACACACACACACACACGCACTATCACTACTGTGAGTGATGATATTAGTTGGGTTGGGGTGGATAGGAGACGCTATCCAAATTGCAAGAAAACATACATCTATGATCTGCCACGTCATCCACTCCCAACCTATCAGAGAGCTTAATCAGATTACAGACCAATCAAACGACGTGCCAGCTGGCACGCCGTCGTCCACACCCCTCGCCTCCTTAATCACCATAAATAATACCTCAATTATGTAATTACTACCATCTCAGTTTCAAAGCTTCGATTTTTATTCCCTCTTTCAACTTACATTGGCTCGTTAGCTGAGGAAGATGGCAGCCTCCTCCTCCCTCGGCGTGTCCCAGATGATGGGCAACCCTCTCAAGTTCGCCGGCGGCGCTTCCCGGCCGGCTCCGTCTCCGTCGGCCCCAGCCGCCGTCAAAACCGTGGCCCTCTTCTCCAAGAAACCTGCTCCGCCGGCCAAAAAGGCTAAGCCTGCCGCTGCGTCGTCCTCCGCCCTCGACGACGAGCTCGCCAAGTGGTACGGTAAGTACTTAATACTTTAAGCAGTTTCTTGAAGCTATTAGCAGCTGCATATATATAGATAGAGCAGCTCACTTTAAAGAAATTGAGTTTAATTTGTGTGCTTCGATTTAGGCCCTGACAGGAGGATTTTCTTGCCCGAGGGCTTGTTGGACAGATCTGAAATCCCAGAATACTTGAACGGAGAAGTCCCTGGAGAGTAAGCAAAGCTCTATATATACGATTTCCGTCTCGAAAAATTCCTTCGAAAAAGATTCGATTTTTACTTGCCCTTATGATCATAATGTGTGTGTGCATTCGATGCGTGCAGCTATGGCTACGATCCATTCGGCCTCAGCAAGAAACCCGAGGATTTCGCCAAGTAAGATAATTTGTCCAATTCTTACACTTCCTTTACTGAGAAGGAGAATATGCCTTAAAAATCTCCATGTTATGTATGGCCTTCTTCTTCTTCATAGATACCAAGCATATGAGCTCATCCACGCAAGGTGGGCCATGCTCGGAGCCGCTGGCTTCGTCATCCCCGAGGCCTTCAACAGATTCGGTGCCAACTGTGGGCCCGAAGCAGTTTGGTTCAAAGTATTACACACACAATCTTTAACCTATGCTTACTGCCATTGCCTTGAGAGTCTAAGTAGTTATATTCAGTTTTATGCTGCTTCTATCATTGTAGACTGGTGCATTGCTTCTAGACGGTAACACTCTGAACTACTTCGGTAAGAACATTCCCATCAACTTAGTGGTCGCCGTGGTCGCCGAAGTTGTGCTGCTCGGCGGAGCTGAGTACTACAGAATCATCAATGGGCTGGTACTTGAATAAATACCCCTTCCTTCATTGCAGCTTCGAATCATTACCATTTTCGTCTGATGTTCTTATGTTATTGTCTTCAATTTAGGATCTCGAGGACAAGCTCCACCCCGGCGGGCCATTCGACCCGTTGGGTCTAGCCAAGGACCCTGACCAAGCTGCACTTTTGAAGGTGAAGGAGATAAAGAATGGAAGGCTAGCCATGTTTGCCATGCTTGGCTTCTTCATCCAAGCTTACGTCACTGGCAAAGGCCCAGTTGATAATCTTGCCTCCCATTTGAGCGATCCTTTCGGCAACAATTTGCTCACTGTTATTGCAGGAAACGCCGAGAGAGTCCCAACCCTTTAATTTTCCCGCTCTTCTTTTTTGTTATGAACGTTGTAATGTAATACTCTGTTTATGCCGACTGCAATCAAGCGTTTGATGTTCAAGAAAAAAAGCCCAGAATGTAGTCTTTCTTACAGCAGTGAGATCTATCTACCATTCATTACAGAGATCCCAGAAATACAACCTTCAAGATAACAGAAACCTTTTTTTCTCCTCTTTTTTTTTCTGTAATGGAAGTTGTAATTCTCTGTTTATGTCAAGTGCAATCAAACACGCCCAATTCAAGAAAGAAGTGTTTATTTACGAAAGGAAACATAAAAGAGAGAGCTTTGAAAGCTTATTACAGCAGTGTGATCCACTCTTATCTACCACCCATTATTACAGAGAAGATCCGAGGAACAAAACCAAGGAAACAGACGCTAACAAGTAATGCCCAGAGAAGATCTTCGCCGCTGCGAAACTGGCTGCCCCGCCGGCGACGTAACCTCCACCGGCCCCGGCCGTCGTTAAGATCAGAACCGTCCAATCTTCCTCCGACCCAATCCCGGCGCCGGAGAACCTGGAATCGTTGAGGTACCTTGCGTTCTGTGGTGCCTGAGTGTAGTTCGTGAGGACGAGGGTTTCGACCCGACCCGGGACGCAGACGGGCAGTATCAGCCCGTCGGCGGTGGAGTTGGGGTCCACGCCGCACTTCTTCAGGACGTCGGGGTAGTTGGTGGCGACCTGGGACGCCGTCGTGTTGGCGGCGGTGCACGGCGTGTTCTCGAGCTTGTTGGCTATCTCGTCGGCGACGCAGGCGGCCTTGTCTTGCTTCGTCAGTGCGGCGAGCCTAAAGTTTTGCCTGAAGCTGTTTATGCCTTGAAGAATCTGATCGTCTTTGTCGTCTGTGGGCAGCATATTAATGAGACAACATTGAAAATCTGCAATCAATAATCATTCAACAATGGAATGGAAGAAGAAGTGAAAGAAATACATACCACAGTGAATGACTTGAGGAAGGATAAAGAGGACATTCATCAACAGAAGAAGGGTTACAGAGCGAAGAATCTCCATTGTTACTACTGAAGAATAAGGTAATGAATGAATATATGCAGAAAAGAAGTGTGTGGAAAGCGATGGAAAGTGAGGGAAGGATTGAGAGATCGATCTGTGATGGGGAGATTAGTGGATCTCATGTATATATATCGTGAGAAAGATGATTGAGGAAT
This sequence comes from Craterostigma plantagineum, assembly GCA_027422505.1. Classification (NCBI taxonomy): domain Eukaryota; kingdom Viridiplantae; phylum Streptophyta; class Magnoliopsida; order Lamiales; family Linderniaceae; genus Craterostigma; species Craterostigma plantagineum. The sequence goes on along the minus strand of JAPQWV010000044.1, from coordinate 6,145,564 downwards.
GGGAAATATTTAAGTTTAGCTTTACACGTTGCACTCTTGCATGCTTCCTCGTAGGTTTTTTTACATCTTCTCTTCCAACGTCTTTCCCTTATCCATAAATGTTCATTTTTTTTTTTCGAAAGGAATAAATGTTCATTTTTTAACTGTCCGAATTTCGAGCATGTTCTTGATTTGTGACGGTTGTTCATCACCACTACCATCTCTATCAGCCCAGCTATTTAACACGTAAGAAAAAATTAAATCTTTTTTATTATGTGTCCCAATGGAGATGGTTTTATTACCAACTTGGATAAGAAAGAATAAACTTTACATTAAATTCTTCAATCATGTTAGTATTTTAGAATTTTTTTTTGGGTATTATAGAGAACAATTAATAGATAATATTTTCAATATTAGGCTTGTTTTAAAGCGGCTCAAATAGTCTGTCCCACAATTCCGGTCTCACTTCATGTCCCACTTTGTTAAAATAATTCTTATGATTATCGAAAAACATATGATATGGGTATCAAATTGATCATCAAAATAAGGAATAAATTGGATATGTTTATTTATCTTTATCTTATAAATCACATGAAATAGTAATAATTTTATGATTTGGTGGAATATAGAATTAAATGAATTAATAAATAAAAAAGAAAATTTCTGAACCACAGGATTTAAAATTCAAACAGATCGATCATTTGGGACATAAGAAAAAAGTATTTATAATCAAGAAGAAAAGAAACTAACTACACATGAAATCGGTTGGCAGTTACTACAAGTTGCTTCTCACCAATCTTAAAATAGATTAACAGATAGGTAAATGAGATTATAACAGATATCATGCAACTAAATATCGTGTTAGGCTACTCATGCAATGCAACTTACGAAAATCCATGAAGCAAAGTTCAAGCCTTAAGCTATTGGATTAAACAATGTTACTCACGGCGATGAGAATCTCGGCGGGACCTATGATCCCGTCCTTCCCTACGAGACGATTCGTCGAATGGCCTCTTTTCGTGCCTTTTATTACGTCTGTGACGGCGTTCCTCGCCAGACCTCGAGTCGTCTCCTTCGCGGGAAGAAGCCCTTCGTTTCGAACGGTGATGACGTGGCAGCTCTTCTTCATCTTCTTCTGATTGGTGATCTCTTTTTCGAGGATATTTTTCGTGCCTTCTTGACGATGACCTCTCACGCCCACGAGGAGATGCGCCCTGTCTCCTTTCTTCGTCGTGGGACCCATCGTAATCATCGGACTTGCTTCTCTTTCTTCTTGGCGGTGAAGGCACCTTAAGTGAATCATTAGAAAAAACAATGGAAGACGTTTTCTCAGGTTCTAATTTTTCATACCGAAAACGAGCAGCAATTGAAGTACCTGGAAACGGGACATGTATTTTCCTTCGGGAGGTAATGGGATGCCAAGCTTCTGTAGCTCATCGTATGGAATTTGTTTTCTGCTCTCAGCAGTAGAAGAGTATGAAATTCATTACAATTTCGGAAAGAAATAGACAATGATCGATAACGAAAGCCCAGCTGCACGGTATATTCACCAACTTCAAACTAATTCGAGTTGAACAATGGAATGATAACCCAGGTGGAAAAAGGTAATGAATTCGCCGTTCCCACATCAACAGAAGTATTTTCATGTTTTTTTACGGAAATGGGTTTTTTTCCAAGAAGTTAGGAGGCAGGCTATCGATGTTCTGCTTTTCTTGAACCACACTTCATCATAAGCCATTCTTCGAGACAATCTCAAAAAGCAATAATTACCAGCGCTCAAGCTAGTCTAATAGGGACAATATGGGATGTGATGCACCTAAGAGAGAAAGCGTATGAGCTTACAGTGGGGCTCGAAATGGCCTTTCTCGTCCTCCAAAGCGAAGTTGCCCTGATTCCTTCTTCCCACCAAGACCGCCGCCTGTACAAAATGATAATCGTTAACTGATGGAGGTAAGAATCAATGCTACTATAAAGGAAGGATCACCACCTAGCCTCCTCGGAATCCAACCAGGCATCAATTGCTGCCTATTGTAATCAACTAAAATCTCGGAATCATCGATGTAAGAATGATGTGCCTCCTACGAAAAAAAAATATCGTCTAGTTTCAGATTTTGATACTTCAAAATGTGTAATTTCTCTTTGAAACAGCATTAAATTTTGATCTTTTCAGCATCGAACACCTTGTATGCTCGGCACATCTCTTTTTCTGATTCGAATGTGACAAATGCATAACCACGCGAAGCACCTGTAACTGCGAACAACAATCATATGTTATGGACTGAAACATGCAAAAGAAAAGAAAAATTAGATGAGCATTCGAACATCCATTTGAAATGCGAACAGACCACACAGACACATCTGTCAAAACCGATTTATGCGAGCAGTAAAGAAATGAGAATGTCGGCTTACCTACGTGCCTGACCAAGCGCAAGTCCTTCACTCTACCATATTTGCTCATCGCCTGAATACAAAAGGAAAGAGGATGACTACGGAAAGAAGTAAGACAGGCCAAGAACTGCAATACCTTTCGTAGAGTTTCCTCGGTAGTGAAATGAGAGAGACGACCAACGAAGAGAGTGCAATAGGGATCACCAATGACCTTCGGGTCACCAAACGGATCATCTGTGATCGATTTTCAGCTGAATTGTCATATGCCCAAAGATCACAACAGAAATTGAAGCAGCAATTGAAGAACTAATCAAAATCATTACACAGCGAGGCATTGGAACAGAGAAGAGCTCTGTAGACAGCATTGTCGTGAGGGTGAATGTCAATTCCATCTATACTCCCAGCTTGAATCGGATGATATCTTTCGGCGTAGAACACTGAATTAACGGAGCTGCTCATTGCGTCACTTCCTCAAACACCTTGGCTGCTATTATTGAATCGAACCAAATACGGTCATTGAGCTTTTTTATCGTTTTGCCTTTGCGTGTAATTTGATTGCTACTTTATGAAACCCCCATGTGGTTTTGAAACTCGACACCAAACCCCCTCATGGTTTTAAAACGACCTAAAAACCCCTCGTGGTTTATAAAACATAGCACACTCTCCCGCGGTCAGCATTACGGTCAGACAATATTGAAATTCCCGTTTTACCCCTGGTCAGCATTACGGTCACACGAACAATCCATCTTTCTTCCTCACACATAAATTAGGTTATAAAAAAACTTAAAAGAGCTAAGTTTTTTATGTTCTTGAAGCAGTGAGTGCAGTATGTGATGTCTTCCTTGGTGAAGCTTGGTTCTCCTCTCCCTCTATGTAGGGAGTTTGAATCCATCATTGCTGAAGGCTTGGGTCTCACTTTTTCACAGCAACTTCTCCTATGAACACTTGGACAAACCAGCCGTTCTACCACCCAAACCCCTCAGTCTATCATACACCAATTATATCGTCTCTTATGCGACCAGTGATATATCTTAGTTTACCACTTAGTTAACCTTAGCTCTAGCTTTTCTTATCACATAGTAGGTATAAAAACAAGAATAGACGAAATCACCAGTTCATAGATCGTTGTACAGAGCAGAGATGATTCTTATACACTTGAAATCAATTTGAATAGCGAAAGCAATCCCAGTAGATCATATAATGGAAGCTGTGAATTGATGAAATCCAAACCCTAACTAGAAGCTGAGCTACACCAAATGACATAATAGAAAACTCGTGCAGTTGAAGACACCTAATTCTAACAAATGGGACGGCGGCGGCGGCGCTGTGGGTCTATTCTCAGCTCCTTAGTTCTGTCTCGTAAGGACGACGGCGAGAGGACTTACAACGTTTTCTTGGAGTACGCCGCCGGCGGGAGCTTGGGGGAAAGGGTCGGCAGATACGCCGAGAAAAGGCTGCCAGAATTTGAAGTCCGACGGTGCACAAAGGCGTTGCTGAAACATGTCGCCGGAGATGTTGGCCGGCGGAGACCAGGGATCTCCGGCGGACGTATGGGCTCTGTGCTGTGCGGTGGCGGAGATGGCCAGCGGAGCTTCCTCTTGGAGTAGGTGCTGCTCTACGCCGTCGCCGCCGGCGATTCCGGCGAATTCATCAGACGAAGGCAAAGATATTCTGAAGAGGTGTTTCGTCAGAGATCCGAGGGATAGATGGACGGCCGAGATGCTCCGGGATCATCCCTTTGTTTGCAGCGGCGATTTTGACCAAAACGACGGCGGTGGACTGTGGCAGGCGAGGAGCTTGAGGGACTTTTCGCGCAATATCGATCGATCAGAACTGTAATATCAATTTTGATTCGATTTTTGCTGTGTAATTCGATTTTTTGTGGTATTGGGAGAAAATCAACTGGGTAAGACGAAGAAGATGACTTTTGAGGGGCAATTTAGTCTTTTTAATGTAGAAAATATTGTCAGATCTATTCCAGTCGGGAACCAGACGCGTGTGATACACTTTCGGGCAGAAAGTGTTGACCGGGGGGTTTCGTGCTACATTTCAAAAACCAAGAGGGAGTGTCGAGTAAAAAAACAACCACAAGGTGATAAGGTGCATTTAAGTATAAGCACAAGGGGGATTTACGCTATTTACCCTTTTCTTTATAATAAATATAATTTTCCGAGCGTATAACTTTGCCCAAAAAAATTGACAATGTATTATGTAATCAAGAAAATACAAAGAAAAATGTACCAACGATGTGAAAGTTTGGGTCGAAAGAGGAAATAATTACTGCCAAAATAAATATAAAAGATGACTTAATTTAGAAAAATAGAAGAAAATCATGACTTGGATTTTATTGCATTTAACACGTGAGAAGTCAACAACGATGATATTTAAAAGGAAAACGACCGTACGAAATAAATCAAACCCCATTTAGGGCGTTGCGTTGTGAAATGTGGAGAGACGAGAAATTAGAAGCGCAATAGAGAGGACAAAAGAAGAACGAATGTCCGAACAACCCCACCTGCACTCTTGTTAATTTAATTCGGAGGCCGTCGAATTGTTTTTGTTGAATCGATTGAATTTGGTTATATCTTGTTTTGTTTTGATTGTAATAAATTAGGGGGCTTGAATTGGGGCCGATTTTAGATTATGGGTGTTGGAGACGGCGATGCAGTTGCCGACGACGGCTGTAGATCGAAGTTATGTGAGATTTCGTGCTCGATTTGCATGGAAGCGGTGGCGGACGATGGAACCAGATCTTTGGCTAAGCTTATTTGTGGCCATCAATTTCATCTTGGTTAGTGGTTCTTAATTGAATTGTAATTCTAATTTGTCTGTCAATAATCGCAATAGATCTGACTGTTTCGGAGTGTTTTCCTTCATATGTTCCTTTGCTTTGAGTTGTTAAAGATTGAATTTTTTAGGTTTTATGGATCTTGCTAGCATACAATATTGAAATGTGGGATAAAATATGATCAAATGCCACTTTGCCGACTTGGCAAAACATGTAATTACGGAAATAAGTGGTGTTACTAGTGTGTTTCACAGCGTGAACTGGCCGGCTCTGTAATCTGATAGATGTAATTGTGCCTGTATGTAGAAATAATATGGGTTTTTTAGGTTAATATGGTTAGCCGTCGGTATTTTCCGTTAGGAATGTGGAAGCTAGTTGTGGTTATTACTAAGAGTTTTGCTGCTTTACAGTAAGATAATTAGATACTTAGTAATTTCTATATGAAACTGGAAGGTAGATGATCGATGGGTCATGGTTTAGGTCAAGTAGTTCCTTCACATTCAACTAAAAGGTAATACTACAGATGATGGAGAAACTCTTGATATGTAGACCTTTTGTGCAAATCCAAAACATAGTCGATATTATGCTGGATTCTCTTGTGATCGTAGTACAAAATCTTTCATATAGTCAGATGATCATGCAAACTTACTCGTTTTGATAATTTTAACAGATTGCATAGGTTCTGCGTTCAATGTTAAGGGAGCAATGCAGTGTCCAAATTGTCGGAAAGTAGAGAAAGGACAATGGCTCTATGCAAGTGGAAGTCGTTCATTGCCTGACCTTGTCATGGATGATTGGACTCAGGAAGAAGATACATTTGATTTAAGTTACTCTGAAATGGTAATCGAAACTTCTCCTCTAGATAGTATTGTCCGTGAAGAGTTATGGACTTATTACTTTCTTAATCTATTCTATCATTGGTCATCGTCACGGTATTAGCATGAGTTATCGGCTTCTGAAGCTTGTCCAATTCGTTCACTTTCGCTTGTCCTTTCGGCATTGTTATAATCTGATAGCTTTACTTTACTGATGCCACACATTAATAACATTATTGTGTTACTTGGATGACAATGTTAGCTATTAGTGTATTAAACTTACGGAGGCACCATCGTGGCGACACTGAATTCTGAACTGTGAAATTGTTTGTCATTTGTATTGTTTTCAAATGATAAATTTTAATTTGATCCTGAGTTTATCTGTTGAATTATGCCAAATTATGTATTTAGTTATGAATGGAGGTGCCAATTTGTCTTTTCTGCAGCTTAATTATTTATATATATAAATTTTGCAGTCATTTGGGGTTCATTGGTGCCCATTCAGTGGATTGACCAGGATCACATCGTCTTTTGAGTACGCATTTTGTCACCTTATCACAATACCTTTTCTCTATGTTATTTTCCCGTGTTGTTGGCTTCATAGTTTTCTCATGTTTTACTATTGTTCGTTGCCATTTGTTTCTTGCATGACTGATAATCATCTTATATATCTGTTGTCTTGAATTTGAATCCTCAGAATTGCTTAGATGTACCTAAAAAGCTTACAAGTAAGATAAATTGTGTTGTTATATATCTTCTTTCATGTGAAAATACTAGAATATCTTGTAAGCGACTGCCATATCAATACAACTTCTCATAGATGTTTTCTTTTAGTGCATCATGTTTGTGTCTTTTTTTTTTTTCCTATTGAGCTTCTGCCCTCTTGGCATTTTGATTCCCATTGTTCAATCATTCGATGCTACCTTTCTGGATTCATATATACTAGCTGTCCAGCTAATTGTGCTCATCTTTTTTTGCAGTGAAGGAGAGTTTCCATCGAGCACATGTAAGCTTTCACCCCCTAACATTTAGGCAGACTGTTACATACTATAACTAAAATTTTTTCGCTGTTTCATAGATCATGATCTTCTGGGACACCATGAGGCATACGTCGAACCCGCGTCTGTCTCATCCACAAACCACCCGTGCCCTTACATATATCTCGCGCCGATTCATCCATCTTCTTCAGCATCAAACCATGGTGGTGTTAATGTTTCCGACGCATCTACTTATAGCAGCCACTGGAGTGGACCTTCACTCCCAAATGACGTCGTGGGCTCATACGCTTTCCCTGCAGTAGACGTACGCTATCACAACTGGGACCAATCTCCTCCTTTTGTTGCTCCAACTCAACACATCAGTGCTCCAAGAACAGCGAGGAACAGTTCTGACATTCCAAGATCCTCAGTGCAACCATTCATCCTCGGTCACAAGTTAGTAATATAATCTTCGTTTTCCACACATTGTTAAACTGTGTTGAACTATCTGTATCCCTCCATCTAACTCTTAACGTTCTCACTTGTTTCGAAAGTTCTGCAAGTAGAGCAGCTCCAAGCTCCATTACACAATCAATGGTTCAGCCATACTCCACTACACATTCCAGGCTCCACCACCGTGAAGCAAATCACCAGCAATCAACGATCAACCCACAAGTGGCTCGTGTGTCTTCTGCAATGAGCAATGTTCGAAGGTCGGGCGCTGGCCACAGAGGGGCTTCAGCCCATGTAGCAGCTCCCATGGTGGCTTCTTCATCGGCTGAGCAACAACATAACGGTGGCTTCTACTTCTACTCGTCTGCTCGAAATCCCGAGGCAGCCCACTGGGAACATGATTACCACCAACCTTCTTCGTTTCCCGAGAGAGACTCTTCATCTTCTTCGACGATTTGGGGGCCTTTGTACCCTACTCCAAACGGCGCTGGATCGTATGGGTCCCGCGCGTGGCATGGATCATCCCAGAATCGCTCGTAGATTCTCGAATGGTTGATTGATTGCAAAATAGAAACTGTTTTTACTAAAGAAAACCTATGGATGATATATGCGCTTGAGCCGAAAACTGTAACTACTGGGATTTCCGTGGTGGGTTTGGTTTGAGAGAAGCTTGAAATTGTTTTATGTGGTGATTTATGCTTCTGAACTGAATGAAGCTTTGCTGGTATCAGACACAGTAGTACATGGATTTTCTTGGTCTTGAGATATATATGCTGTGCTGTGTGCCCTCTCTTTGATAAAAATCGTACTTTTTAGCTGGGTTTAAGTCGATATGCCATGAGTATTACTTTCTCAAAGTCAAACATTCCATCATTACAACTTCACCATTTTATTACAAGAAATCTTACACCAACTATATTATTCTTTTTTAGAGAAAGATGAAAGAGAGATGCACCTGGCGAAGTCGTGGTGACCACCACGCACCACTAAAGACAGAATCAGCCAATCAAAGAATATGTCTTGGTAAACCAGATATATATAGTGTCACCTTTGAGTAAAATAACATCTAATATACCTCCACCAACCTCAGGGGAACGCACAGAATAAAAAAAAAAAGGTAAATTACGTAAAAACGAAAATGAAAAGATAAGACCAAGTCATATTCTTATTCCTTGGTTTACTTTCACCATACAACCCATATATTCGTATCGTATTTATATTCAGGTCCCTTAACTTTAAAACTATAGTTGTGTAAGTCTCTGAGACTGAGAGGTTCTATACCTATATTCTATTTAGCAAGAGGCAAATATATGAATCCTTCGAAGACTCATGTGTTCAAATCTCCCATGTTAAACCTTCACAACCCATTTGCTACAGTTTCGTAAAGTATTACTTCCTCCGTCTCACATAATTCTTCCTATTTTTACTTTTGGTAAAAAATTATTCCAATAATTAAACTAATTACACCATTTATATTTAAAAAGACTTCTTACTTTGTGTGGCCACTAATTAGTTTTCTCTCTCAATTCCTTAAAAGTGTACTATAATATTAAAAAATGTAATTTCTTAATCTACGTGCCCACTATTTGTTAGAAGTATTAATGGGACAGAAGTAGTCAGTTAGTATGAGTTTTGGAAAACAAAATAGGCATGCCTGTAATTTACATAAATCATAGGGGTTTTATTGAAATTATGCATAAGTTTGGTAATGTGGCTGCAATTAAACCGTATCTTATTCGACTTCGACCCTTTCCAATCGCCAACACAGTTTGCTCATCCCTATCGTCTTCTCCCGTGAGCTCTCTCAATCTCTTGAAGCTTTTTCATGGCGACTAACAGCATGGTGCTCAGATTACGAAGATGATGTGATATAGTTTAGCTGCCGTTTTCGTTTTTGCTCCACTGTGAGGTGAAATTAAGACGACCGCTGATAGTTCGGAAAGATGATGACGATGGAGGGTACGATGGATAGGGGTGTTTTGGATGACATAATAAGAAGGCTATTGGAAGGAAAAGGCGGGGGCAAACAAGTTCAGCTCTCGGAAGCTGAGATTCGACAGCTTTGTGTCAACGCTCGTCAGATCTTTTTGTCTCAGCCTAATCTGCTTAAGCTCCGTGCTCCTATCAGGATCTGCGGTCTGTTATTCTTAAATTAACTTCTTTTTAGGCTTTTTGTTTGATTTCTGTAGCTGCCAAGCTGAATAAGTCATACTGATTAATATATACATGTTGCATGATTGCTGAGTAATCTATGAAATATGAGAGAGCTTTATGTGTTTGAAATTATTACTGTGTAAAAGTTTTAGGGAATCTCATGTTTGTTTGAGTTGAGAGGCTTTAGTTCCATTTATGTATTGCCTGCAGGTGACATACACGGACAGTTTCAAGATCTTGTGAGGCTATTTGAGAGTGGTGGGTACCCTCCTTCCTCGAATTACCTATTTCTTGGAGATTACGTCGATAGAGGCAAGCAAAGCCTGGAGACGATATGCTTATTATTGGCTTACAAGATAAGATATCCCAGCAAAGTACACCTTTTGAGAGGCAATCACGAAGATGCAAAGATAAATCGTGTGTATGGATTTTACGACGAATGCAAAAGAAGATTCAATGTCCGCCTTTGGAAGATATTCACGGACTGCTTCAACTGTTTGCCTGTAGCTGCGCTTATTGATGAAAAAATACTATGCATGCACGGAGGGCTTTCTCCAGAATTGAAAAAATTAGATCAGATCGATGAGATTTCAAGGCCAACTGATATACCCGACAACGGTCTCCTATGTGACTTGCTTTGGTCCGATCCTGATCGTACTGTAAAGGGCTGGTCTGAAAGTGATAGGGGTGTTTCATCTACTTTCGGGCCTGATGTAGTTGCGGAGTTTTTGCAGAAAAATAACTTGGATCTGATTTGCAGAGGTCATCAGGTATACACTCAGTCTCTTCTGCATGGAGAACTCTGTAAGATGGCTTAGCAAATAGGTCATGTTTCCAATTGCCTTCCTCACAAGAATTTAAAGTTGGCCATTTCATCTTTTTTCGTGTGTGTTTGTATCTATCTGTGCCGAAAAACACCTTAGATACCCTTTCCATGCGCGATCAAGTGAATTCATTTGTGCAGGTTGTCGAAGATGGATACGAGTTCTTTGCAAAGAGAAGGCTTGTGACTATCTTTTCCGCTCCAAACTATGGTGGAGAATTCGACAACGCTGGTGCTCTTTTGAGCGTCGACGAATCACTAGTTTGTTCTTTCGAGATTCTAAAACCTGCAGCAAGCGGTTCAAAGATGATTCTGAAAAAGGTACGTTATCAGCCACCTATTTATTTTTTATGAAGTATACCCTTTACTTTCAGTTATTACCAAAAGGGTTGGAAATCTTCTAACTACAAATGTTCATTCACCTTTTCCTATCATTAACATATGTTATTATAGACTTCTCACATGTTTAATGCATCTTTTGCTTCAAACCTGCAGCCTCCTAAAATGGGAGTAATCTGATGATCAGATTCATGTCGATATGAGTACCACAAGTTCTTTTCAGTGAATATCAGTGTCTCCCCTTCGTCTCGCTTTTTTTTTCTATCTATTGTTGTTCACCCTCCGTTTGATACGTGGAGTTTGTGTGTGTCAAACATGAAAAGGAAAACGATGTTTGCGAGATGAATAGAGCCTTTACACCTTTCCTTTTCACTTCTCTCCAAACAGTGTCATAAAAAGTTCGTGCGTAGAGAAAGTCTCGTTCTTATTTCCTCTAGTGAAGTTTCTTTACCTCTGTCTGGAGTATATATTGTATGAATCTTTGTAAATTGGAAAGGGCAGTAGCACACACGAATAACATGGTTGGTTCTTGGACTTTGGAGTCTAAAACCCCACTTTGTAGATAAATCATCCATGTGGGCTACTGACTTTTTCGAAGCTTTTACACAGTGTAATTCCGTATATTCTTGATATATTTAACTTGCATGTAGTCTGGACTTTGTTATGGCGACTCGTCGTGTCCGTTGTGGGCATCAGTTTCTTTGCGCTGTTCGATATCTTCGATCTCTTTAGCATTATTACCGTCGACATATGTTTTCTGGTCCGAGATTGCATCAACAGAGTCAGACGAACCCGACTTTTTCTTATACGCAAAGTATATTACCAGCTGAAGTGAACCCAGTAAAATCCCAACTGCATTTGGCACCTGAATTATTGCAGAGTTCATACGATACGTATGCAACATCTGTAGAAATACATCGGAAAAATTGCGGGCTTTTGCGTGTGTTTACCAGAACATACAAGTCCTCGACGAGCATGGCAAACGTAAACCAAACTGCAGCGTTTGCAAAGAGGGACAAAGAGAGGAGGAACGGCATGTACTTCACGCTCTTCGTCTGTATCACTCTTTTCTGTCGAATTGAATCCCATGTAAGAAGTCTGAAATATTTCGGTAAGTAATTCGTAGATTCGCTCACCATAATCGATAGAGGTGCGGCGTACATAGCTACGGTGAAAGCCGCGCACAAAGCTCCGACGAAAGTGCGCCTAAAGTCTCCGTGAAGCGCAGAAAGGGTGACGACGATCACTATCCCGAGAAAGAGCAAGTCGACGAGCACAAGGCCGAAGTATATCACCTTTCTCTCCTTTGAAGAATATACGATGAAAAGAATTAGGTACGTAGCTTGCAAGGTCGCCCCAACGGCGTTTACGGTGAGTATGAGTATCCCATCGTCTGGGTCGAGGCTACCGTAGAACGTCCAAAGGCTCGTGCTCACTAAAGTCGTTACGTATGGGACGCCTTTGTAGTTTTCCGAGGATTTCTTCTTCGCGATTTCCCGAAAGGTCCATCTGGGATTTTTCCGAAAACAGAGAAATTTTTTTTTTATAGTTCGGAAACGAAGAAGTTTTAGGTTACATACATACTTGGGTTGACTTACATGGGCGATGCGAAGGTGGCTATGGACACTATGTTGCCTGCGAAAAAGAAAAGAAAAAGAATAATTAAGGTAGTCGATGTTGAATGAAGCAAATGATAATTGAAGGATTAGAAGAATCGATGGACCTAATATGCCGACGATGAAGTCCGCTGAGACCATCGTATGTATCTATCTATCTATTACAGTGTTTGTAGCAAAGACGACCTTCTGAGAATGTTCTTCTCTTCTTGGGTTGTCGATGAAAAACACAAGGTATTATATTTACTTCACTGTAGATACCATAGTTTGGAGCTTTTATTCATTCTTCGTACAGAAAAAAAGAACGTCTTTCGAAGTCGTAGTTCGTTGTATACATTGGTGATTGGTTGATCACACAACGTCCAGTTAAAAGCATCAAAAGGCGGAATCTTTTTACCTGCGTTGGAATGAAATAGCTGAAAATAAAACCATCAATATATATGATATATAAGATTAGAGGAATTTTATGGGTGAACACCTTATCTGGGGCACCTAGTGATGTGGCACCGATTCGTGTCATTTCAACGTTCCACATCGACATCTAAGATTATGTCGTCTCAATAAACACTTATAGGCGCCATTAATCGACATTTCGGATGCTGATGTGGCATATTGACGCGATATATTTCATTGATACGTAAGATATTGTGTAGGACGTCAATATGCCACATCAGCATCCGAAATGTCGATTAATGGCGCCTAGAAGGTGTTTATTGAGATGCCATAATCTTAAATGTCGATGTGGGACGTTGAAATGGCACGAATCTGTGCCGCATCACTAGGTGCCAACATAAGGTGTTCATCCATAAAATTCCTCGATTAGATTATATATTAAATCACGCAGCAGGCCTAATGGGCTGGATTAAGGATCACCGATGGGAATAAAAGCCCATTAGGCCCATTAACATAAATTACAAACGACGTCCTGTTTGGCAGGGTAAATTACAAATTACAACGTAAGCTTTTGAGTAATCTTAAAATTACCCTCAAGTGATCTACAAATTACGATTAGTATGTTGATAGTTATTAAAATGAGGCATGTTTGGTTGTTTTTTCAATTTTAAACGCCGTTTGAACTGTTATTAAATATCAACAGAGTACAGACCATCGTGGGAAGAATATTCCCTATATATAAGGAAGAATCTATTTAATTTTCATTTTGAAGCTTCTAATAGTGTGATTGGATTGGATCAAACTTCTGCTTAATCAGGATTCTGATTCCAAAACATTCCCGATATTCATGTCACGGACTGAGTTGAAGAATCATTTAATGACCATCCATACATATATTACTATTATGTATTAAAAATAATTAGAAAATGACCGAGAAAAAATATTAATTAAACATGTTAGTCTATTGTAGGGCTGGGGAAAAATATCGAAATACCGAAATACCGTCCTTATCGTGTCGAATCGTATCGAAAATATCGAAAATTTTGGTATACCGAAGTTTTTGGTAAGGTATGATACCGTACCAAAAATTTTCGGTACGATAATGATATGAAAGTTTTTAAAATTAGGTATACCGATTATACCGAATACCGAAATTCTAAAATTTTTAATATATTTTATATATATATATATATACACACCTATATATATTATATTATTTCAAAAAATATAAAATGAAAATTAAGGATCTTCATAAACTTATTTAGCCAATAAATTATTAACTTGTACACAACTTTCTAATATTAGGCCCACCATATTTTATTTATGTAACTCAAGTAACGTTTAATTTTTGTCTTTTTAATGTTTTTTTTTTTCATGATTTTGAAAGCGTGAAGATGCAATGCAATTACTTTTTGTTAATCTTCACTAATTTTTAAATATAGCCGCTTCGTTCTAATTAATCTGTATATAAAGTTGTATTTTGTGGTCATGTAAAGTTTTTTGTCTTACTAAGGAGACTAGCTAAACTATGTAAATTATTTAATGTTAAAAAAACTTTTTATTTCGAAAATTTGGTATTAATAATCTATCTTATTGGGGCCTAAGGAGTTTGGATTGATTAAAAATTCCAAAACAACGAATTAACGAGTTACGAGACATGCATGGAAAAAACCCTCCGTGTGAATGGTATAGAAGGTATGATACCGATACCATACCGAAATTTCGGTATGATACCGTATCGAAATTTAAGGTATATCGAAAATTTGGTATGATATTGGTATGATTTTTTTGGATACCGAAATTTCGGTACGGTATACGGTATCACGGTTTTGGTACGGTATACCGTACCGAACCACCCCTAGTCTATTGCATGACCACTCAACTCAAACTTACTCAGTCTACTACTCCCTCATCCACGGCAGGATATGACGTCACTTCTTGGTCCAATGTCTACCCATAACACGTCCACTAACAACACCTTTCAATTTAATTTAAATATAATTCTTTGTTTAATCTAATATATGTTTTCTTTCTCAATCTAATCTTATATCTATGGTATCACTCCAAATTTGTACATATTTTTATCGGCAAAATTGATCAATTTTGTTGTAGTATTAATTCAAAGAAACAAGAACTTCGAAATAATTTTGGGTTGAAACTAAATTTGTCTTACTTAAAGTTGGCCATGGCCGGTTTCCAAAATTATTTAATTTACAATGTTGGGTAGTGATAAAGATCGATTAACTTTAACTGGTGGCCGGACTTAAATTTTTACTGGCTCTTGAAAAATAAATTTATTATCTTTCTAGAAATCAAATTAAATAATAATGAGACAATTATATACTAATGCACTTGTCCAATCCAAGTCTCTCATGGAATCCCATTAGTTAAACCACACAAGAAAACTATTTCCACAACTACAAGTGATGTGATTCAAGCAATGATGTAATAACGCTTAGCTTATTAACAAATCCCATTATGATTAAATATCTACAATTAAAAAAACAAACAAGAATTCTTAATTTCAAGTGGGACGTGGATTGATTGGATGAACTCCCACGGAGGTCGCCATCGTGATTAGATTAACACCTCCTTACATTAATTTAATCGAAAGGGTTCAAATCTGTGAAATGGATATAATGAATTAAAAAAAATGGCAAGTACCAAGAAAACAAGACAAGCCCCATTGGGTGACACAAGCAAAGTTGCGAAGCCTTGTTTGAATCCACGTCGGCAAACCATTACGATATGGGGAAGTCTTTCTTATTTCGTTTCTTCATTTAATGTTTTTGTTGTCTTTAAAGTTTTCATTTTTATATATATTTTTTTGAGCTTCCTTACATGCAAATTGCCGCAAGAAAATATGAGCAAAGCGGTGGAGTAGATTATCGATGCAGTTTCTACATAGTTATAGACAGACATCACGCCCCACCCACCCTTTCTTTTTTTTTTCTTCTTTTTTTAGAAGTCTTTTCCGTGCAACATATGGTTGTCGTGTGTAAATGATTGGAATCTGAATCAAAGTGCATATTCTTGGAGTTCAGTGTTTTCTTGAAAGTGGATTATAAATCTATTATTTTTTTTTTCTTGGGTAAAAATTATATTGATGGGAGATACTGAGAGCTGTAGCAGCAGGCAATCTGAGTATTCGCCGGTTATAAGCAGGAAAAGATTGGATAAAATCGAAGTGTTCTATGAAGTTTTGCATAAATTGAAGGAACTCAATGTCCAAGAATCATCTGAACCTGGGTTTGAAGATGAGCTGTGGTCTCATTTTAGTATGCTTCCTCATCGGTAAAGCTTTGTTCTTCGTTTTATTACATGAATTGTCTGAGTTTACAAGGTGCAAGATGGGGAACTAGGAAAAGGGGTCTTTAGCTGAAGTTTTCTGAAAACTATCTATGATTGTTCTTCTGAGCTTTCTTGATATAACCGAAGCTTAAGTCCTTCTCTCGGGCTTCAGATTGTGATTTGTTTTCAGTTTGTAGATTTGATGAGAGGTGAAATTAGATGAAATTGAGCTCTGTTTTTCCGTGTGTGTTTCTTGAACCTTTGTGATTCTCCAAAGACAAAAAACACTTGGTCATGATTCCTCATTACACAAACATGGCTTGCGTTGTTTAAGTGATTCTACTTCCTTGGAGCTGTAATAGCTCTTCATCCATGGCATCAAAATTGAAGGTCATGTTTCTGATTCATATGCAGTTATGCGTTGGATGTTAATACAGAAAGGGCCGAAGATGTCCTAATGCACAAAAGACTCTTAAGCATGGCGCACGATCCTCTTACAAGACCTGCAGTTGACGTACGCCTCGTTCAGGTATATATATTTATTCCATTTTAACTACCTTGAAAATCCCTTTTTTTCAGATTAAATATTCGACCTTTTTTTCGCTAACTTAGGCTCGCCCGGCCTGCGATGGAACTCCCGGGAATTCAGTCCACTCGAGCTTCAACGAAGGAGTCGACTCTCTCATGCCAGATAGGCACGAGCAATTGAGGGCTTAATTACATTGAATAAAGTTATTAGGCTTTCAGCAGATAACAAATAAAGTTGCCATATGTAGAAAAACTTTATCTTAGTAGTTTCCATATTCTTGTGTTCGAATTTGCAGCCTTGATCTTCCGCCTGCATTTGGGAAGTTGCCAAATTACGGTATTAAGGTGGAAGTAAATAACTCTGATGCTAACGGTCCGAACAACTCCTCGAACATGATTATGAGGTAATAACACTACGGCGAACGCTGATTAGATTATTGCGTAATACGTTCTTTGCTGTTTTAATTTCTCTGTTCTTTTTAAGGCCACTGCACGAAATAACGATTTCAACGAAAGACAAACAGAAGCTTCTTAGTGTGGTAAAACCTGACTTCCATTTTCACAGTGCCGTGTATAAATTTGTTTCTAACGATAAATCGAGATGTTTTTCCTTGTTAGTTGACACTACTTATGTCTGAGATTGGGCTCAACATTCAAGAAGCTCATGCATTCTGCACCAATGATGGATATTCGTTAGATGTCTTCGTGGTTGATGGCTGGGAAAAGGTACTTTCCTTTTGAACTCATCTCCATTTTCATAGCAAGAACTCGCTTAAGCTCAACCAAGTCTTTTCTTTAATCGAATTATAGGGAATCGTCCATCTGAAGAACCTATTGGTGAGGGAGATTCTAAGAGTCGAGGTAAAAATCAAGGAAATTCATCCTCTTAAGGAGATGCCCTGCTTGGCCTTTTCTTGAAAATCGTTCATTTTCGTACGAATTTTTTCCAGAAGGAATCTTTTACCAAACAAGAAAATCATCGCCCAAGTGGCGTATTCTTACCTCCTGGGCCAGTGGAAATCCCTTTAGATGGTAGCGACGTCTGGGAAATAGATTCTAGTTTGTTGAACTTCGAATATAAGCTCACGTCAGGCACTAACGGAAACTTGTGAGTCTTTATTTTTTTTGCGGTTCTGAAAAAGTACTTTCATGACAGCCATGTTTTATGGTAATATTCAGGTATAAAGGCACATTTCGTAGTCAAGACGTTGCCATCAAAGTATTCAAGGCTGACAACCTTAACGGGCACTTGATGCAAGAATTCTCCCAAGAAGTCTTCATATTGAGGTTAAAAAATCTCCTATCGAGCTTTTCAATGATTTAAGAAACTTTCATACCTTATGCATGAGCTAATATACAGGAAAGTTAGGCACAAAAACGTGGTGCAATTCATTGGAGCGTGTACAAAGCCACCTCTCTTATGCATTGTTACAGGTACTTGTACATATTAAAAAGTATATCCCGATTTTATGGAATTTTATTATATCATATCTTATTACAGAATTTATGTCTGGGGGAAGCGTGTACGACTTCCTTCACAAACAAAAGGGCGTATTGAAGCTTAAGGATGTAATAAAGGTCGCCGTCGACGTCTCAAAGGGAATGAGCTACTTGCATCAGAACAACATAATTCACCGCGACCTAAAGGCTGCGAATATTTTGATCGACGAAAATGGTGTAAGGAGTTTTATATAATTTCTCCAAAACTAACTATTCAACAAGCAATTAACACTAATATTTTTATATATTATAAGAAATGGGCGCTTTTTTTTTTCAGGTGGTTAAAATTGCCGATTTCGGCGTTGCGAGGATTCAGCTTCAGTCGGGAGTTATGACAGCGGAGACTGGAACGTATCGGTGGATGGCTCCCGAGGTAAGTATTTTTCGTATATAAATATATCATTTATTACACCAAAAATAATCAACAAAGGCGTATATCTCTAACTTGTAATGTAATATTGTTTATCGACTTTTAGGTTATCGAGCACAAGCCATACAATCATAAAGCAGATGTGTTCAGCTTTGGGATTGTGCTATGGGAACTCCTAACTGGAAAGGTTTGTACATTTACTCATTTCTTGATAAAGAAGTATTTGACTATTTTTACTTTACATCAATTTTATCGCATCTTTTTTCTATCCTTTAATATTCTTCGTTCGACATCTCATCAGCTTCCATATGCAAACTTGACTCCATTGCAAGCAGCAGTAGGCGTTGTTCAAAAGGTGCGTGTTTATTACAGCTTCTCACTTACGTCTCCTCATTACCTTTTGATTTAGCGAAAAAAATGTTCGAAACTTTACTGTATCTAATCACAGTGTTTAAGACCAACGATACCCAAAAACACTCATCCATTGCTGCTCGACCTTCTCGAGAAATGTTGGAATCAAGAACCATCTTTGAGGCCCGAGTTCTGCGAGATTGTAGAGATATTGCAGAATATGGCCAAAACCGTACGATTCTTTCATCTTCTTCCTTTTCTTTCTTCCTCCATTCGATTCTGTTACGGGATTCATTCTTACATTTTATAACGCAGATCTTCGAAAACGAAAGGGCTGGCAAGAAGAGAAATCTAGGAGAAGCGCATCAGCTTATCGTGGATGAGTATTCGCTGAACATGCAAGAAAATTGAAGGGCTGGATAAGATGTTCATGATCTATGTAATGTATCTATATACATACATACATATACATAATGTTAGAAGGTGGGCATGGGAAAGTAAAAGGCGAATAAAAGGGTATAAGGAACTAAATAACCTAACTATAGAGCGCAACCTTCAGACTTTGGGAGAGTTAATTGTTTGACATCTCTCAAGTCGATAGATAGAACTGAAAGTCTTTTAGTGCATGGAAATGTTTTGAAACCTTTCGTTTCTCTTAGGCATTTTGAGGCTTCGATTCAAAGATCGAAGTCGATGGATGTTTTTTTTTCTCGACTTGCAGCTGTTTAGTTATATAACTCAAATGTTTGCTAACTGCAGATATGTTATGTATATATGTATGCTGTTTCTGCCCTTTTTATGTCTTCTGATTCATCTTTATTACCCTAAATGGTTTTTTTCGTTCATTCTTTTGGTATATAATAAATTGAATGTATATAGGTTACGTACGTATGGGGAAAAATCGTCGAATTTTTTTTTGATGGGAATTACCTAGAAGATGATATATATTACGGTTCAACAGCTCAAATTTGTTATGTAGGGCGCTGTAGTTTAGTGGACAAACGTCAACTCAATTTTTCAAAAAACAAATTTTCAAATGCATGCATGCAACTTAATACAAGAAGAACTGAAGAGATTCATATCAAGACTTCAAATATCATTCGAAAAACATAGGAATATATAATCCTTCCCTACACCTTAACAAATGACTTTGAAGCATATATTGCAGAAATCCCATAAAGTTGGACGAGCTTTATCCCCTCCGAAATCACTACATCAGTAACATTCGAACACGACTGAATATCATTAGAAGAACGAAATACGTCGCCTGACGCGCCAATGATGTTATTACCGCTGCCTAAAGCTGTCTTAAACGACCGAAACGAATCAACCGCCGCCACATAAGCCAATCTGCACTGCTCTAATCCTCCGCCGGCGGGCCCGCCCTTGCTGATCAGATTATCGATGTAAGAGAGCGTATTCGTAGCGTTAGAAATCCCAACTTCGATGATGTTACTCGCTAGTTCGGTTAGGGTTTTCGAAGCCATTATATTGGGATTGGATCGAAGGGTTCTTACGCACGAATCTTCGTCGAACATTCCATAGCCGCCCGAGCAAGCACCTTCGATGTCTATGATCTCAATGAGCTTCGATCGAGCGCCTTGAGCGAAGAAATCGATGGAAATTGATGAGAATAATATTAGCATGGAGGTTATGTGAATTAAGGTTGAGGCCATTTTTTCTGTTTATTGCTTTGATAAAGAGATATTTGCTGCATTAGTGTGGTATATATAGAGAGAGGCGTTCAAGTATTTGGGACTAAAATGATAGTGTTTATGTGTTTCAAGAATCAAATGTGATGTGAAAATAAATATTATAAGTTTTTATATAATGATAAAACTGCTGGTGCTGCTACTATAATTATATTTTAAATTTTATGTGATTATGCATTTTAAGAATATTGTGACATATAGATGATCCGGTAATATTTTGTATCATGGAACCATTAGCAATTCAAGTAGATGTACTTATTTTCCGCAGCTTTACTAATTTAAGGGCTATTTAATACCTCTTCCCATTATGATTATATCACAAGTCAATCCTGCTACATATGTATAAAATATTTACCTCATGGTAAATAATTATTCGTATGAAGAAAAAAAAAACTGGCATGTTGATACATATATTTATGTTTTTATTTTTTATTTCTCAATAAGGGTTATGCAGCCCTAAATGGAAGGCTATATTTCTGCAGCCAGAGCCAACTAAATGGAATCAAATATTTTTTTTTAATCAATCATATTACTTCATTTGTATTAATTTTAGGGCTATAGTTTTGGCATCTGATACCTTTTTCTAGTTAACTTCCTTCGCAGGAAGGCTTTGACATTCATTCGTCTTTGAAACTTTTAGAACTTTAGAAGTTACTAATCTTTTTAATTCACTACAAGAAAACAGAGTATCGGATACGGAATGGGTTTCATGTCTAACTTATGAGTTTTAGAAACGGATTCTGACACAAGGTTTTTATTTTCATTTCAAAATAAATTACTTCTTTTATTTAGACACGGATTAGATACGGAAATAAAAATGAAACATGTGAAAAAATTCATTTTAGAAACGGCATCTATTCGTGTCTAAATTTGCTACGACAACAACACCTACACATCAGACACATATACTTCATGTCTAATCACTATCAATAGATATGGAATATTGTTTACAAACACCGAATTCTCCGTGTTTATGCTTTTTGTAGTAGTGATTGGATTATTATAATTTTCCGAATGTAGCTATAACGTTAGAGCAACCTTCAGAATTTAGGAGACTTTGTGACATCCCAAGTCGATAGATATAACGAAATGGCTTTTTTTAATGCTTGCAAATGTTTTGAAACCGTCCATGTCCATCTCCAATCGAAGAACTCATTCTCAAACTCAAACGCATTCTCAATCCGAAATGCCGTAATTCTTCTCCAACCGACAGACCAATTCTCAACCTTAAAAGTCCATTATTGTAATATCTTCTTCTACCTCATTTTTTAATATTACCCATTTAATTTACAACTTTACAAATTAAACCACATTGTTATTTTAGTTCTATTAGAAAAAATAATGTCACAAAATTAATAGTAAGCTCAATATTATTTCATATAAAAAAGTTAGAAAAAATAAAGGGGTTTTTACACATAAGTACCTATTTGAAAAAAAAACTTGTAATTTAGTACCCAGTCAGGAATTTTTTATATGTAGGTACCTAACAGAATAAAGTTTTTGCACATAGGTACCCGATCCCCGAAAGTACACCAAACAACACATTTGGGTCCCCTATCTCACACATTTGGGTACCCTATATAACAGAAAATGGTACGACGTATGTTATATTTAGGTACGTCCTATGTAACACACAGGCATGCCCGTAGGTACGACGTATCCTATATTAGGTACCCTATATAAATGTGTTATAGTACGCAATATACACACAGGAAGGTACGATATGACTAAAGAAACTGGTAAAATTAAATTGGGTACCTATCTATAAAATTTTCTGACATGGTAGTTATGTGTAAAAAAATTTTCCAATTGGGTATTTTTCTATAGATACCCGAAAAATAAATTAATAATAACAGGAGTCCTTTTATATACTTTTATTTATTATTTATTTTTTATATCAGTACTTTAATAATTAAAATAAAATAGGGTATATAAAACATCAAACACATCTTTTGGGATATCTCATTCTCAAACGCATATATACGTTTTAAAACAGGAGAGAGAAGACGGAAACGCATTTTGAGTTTGCGTTTGGTGTACGCTTGGAGAACTTTTAATATACACTTTAGGTTTTTGGGTATCGAATGGAGATGTTCTTAGGGCCTAATTTCGAGGTTTCGATTCAAAGATCAATCCATGGATGTTTTTTCGATTTGCATCTGTTTTTTTTGTTATATATATAACTCAAAGTTTGCTAACACGTTATGTATATATGTGCTGTTTTGCCGTTTTTATGTGCATATCTTCTGATCATTCATCGTCTTGACCATCCTTCTATGTTTTGATATAAAATAAATTAGATCAATGCAGCTTATATGTATGGGGGAAAAATCGATTAAAAATTTGATGGCAATTACCTACGTATACTAGATGATATATATTACATTTCAACACCTCAAATTGTTATGTAGACGCTGTAGTTTAGTGGGAAGTAAGCAAAGTTATGTCAATTTTTTCAGAACAATTTTTTCAAATGCATGCATGCAACTTAATCCAAGAATAACTGAAGATTCCAAATTACCAAGACTTCAAATATCATTCAAAAACATCATAGGAATATCCGTCCTTACACCTTAACTAATGCAAACTGTCACCAATATTTATTGCAGAAATCCCATAAACTGGGACGAGCTTCATCCCCTCCAAAATCACCACATCAGTAACATTCGAACGCAACTGAGAAATATAACTCGAAGCACGAAATACACCGACCGTCGGGTCAGCGATGTTACTACCATTGCCTAAAGCTGTCTTAAACGACTGAAAAGAATCGACCGCCGCCACATAAGCCAATCTACACTGCTCTAATAATCCTTGGCCGGCGGGCCCGCCCTTGCTGATCAAGTTTTCGATGTAAGAGAGCGTATTCGTAGCGTTAGAAATCCCAGCTTCGATGATGTTACTCGCTAGTTCGATTAGGTTTTTCGAAGACATTATCTTGGGATTGGATCGAAGGGTTCTTACGCACGAAGCTTCGTCGTACATTCCGTAGCTGCCCGAGCAAGCACCTTCGATGTCTATGATCTCAATTAGCTTCGATCGAGCGCCTTGAGCGAAGAAATCAATGGAGATTGATGAGAATAATATTAGAATGGAGAAGATGTGAATTAAGGTCGTCGAGGCCATTTTGTTTATTGCTTTCATAAAGAGATGTTATGCCTTGCTGCATTAGGAGGTATATATAGAGAGAGACGATTAAGTATTTGGTGGGTGAAAATGATGTTGTAGTCAATGTGATGTGAAAATAAATATTATTAGTTCTTATAATGATAACACTGCTGCTTTTGCGGCTACTAGAGATTTTAAATTTTATGTGATTATGTACGATTAAGAATATTGTAAGATATAGATTATCCCGTTATTTTTTGTATCATGGAACATTAGCAATTCAAGTAGATGTACTGATTTCCCGCAGCTTTGCTAATAATGCCATGTTACTCCTAAGTATGGATCACAACCCTATTTTACAAATTACTTAGGGCTATTTAATTAATACCTCTTCCCATTTGTATGATTATATCACAAATCAATCGTGCTACAGATGAATATCTAGCTCATATTTCAAACTTTTCATATATGGTAAATACATTATTCATATGAAGAAAAAACTGGCATGTTCATACATATATTTATATTTTTATTTTCTCAAATGGAAGGCTATTCTGTAGCCAACTAAACGGAATCATATATTTTTTTTCTGGAAATCATATCCTTCATTTGTATTGATTTTAGGGCTATAGTTTTGGCATATGATACTTTTTCTATCTAAATTCCTTCGCAGGAAGGCTTTGACATTCATTGTCTTTGAAAGTTTAGAACATTTTAGAAATTACTAATCAGTTTTATTAAATTATTATAATTTTCCGAATGTAGCTATAACGTTAGAGCAACCTTCGGACTTTGGGAGAGTTGTTTGACATCTCAAGTCGATAACTAAATGTTTTTTTAGGTGCATGCAAGATGTTTTTAAACCATTCGTTTCTCTTAGGCCTTTCGAGGTTTCGATTCAAAGATTGAACCGATGGATATTTTTTTTTTATAATTATTTGCATCTTTTATTTAGTGAATATAACTCAAAGTTTGCTAATAACATGTGGTACGGTACGTATATATGCTGTTGTGCCCCTTTTACGTGCATGTCTTCTGATTCATCTTCTTGCCCTAATATGTTCCTTTTTCTTTATATCTTTTGATATAAAATAAATTAAATGTATGTCGTGTTGGGGCTTTATGTATGGGGAAGGAAATCGGCCGAAAATTTGATTGTAAATTACCTAAACAGATGATAATATTACGTTTCAACACCTCAGTTATTATGTAGGAGGTGCAGTTTAGTGGCAAGTATAATCAAAGTTAACTCATTTTTTCAGAACAATTTTTCAAATGCATGCAACTTAATCCAAGAATAACTGAATATTCCAATCAAGACTTCAATATATCATTCAAAATATAGGAATATATCATTCCTTACACCCTTAAACTAGTGACCCAAATTTTCACCAACATTTACAGCAGAAATCCCATAAAGTGGGACAAGCTTCATCCCTTCCAAGATCACCACATCAGTAACATTCGAACACGACTGAATATCATTCGAAGAACGAAATACACCGATCGACGCGCCAGCGATGTTATTACCGCTGCCTAAAGCTGTCTTATACGACTCAAACGAATCAACCGTCGCCACGTAAGCTGATCTGCACTGCTCTAGTCCTTGGCCGGCGGGCCCACCCTTGCTGATCAAATTCTCGATGTAAGAGAGCGTATTCGTAGCGTTTGAAATCCCAGCTTCGATGATGTTATTCGCTAGCTCGATTAGGGTTTTCGAAGACATTATCTTGGGATTGGATGTAAGGGTTTTTATGCAGAAATCTTCGCCGCCAAACAATGCAGAGTCTTCAGTGCAAGCGTCTAAATCGATGGTTGGGATCTCAATGAGCTTCAATCGAGCGCCTTGAGCGAAGAAATCGATGGAAGTTGATGAGAATAGCATTAGCATGGAGATTATGTGAATTAGGGTTGATGCCATTTTTTTTCTTCGATGAAGAGATGTTTGTTGCATTTTTGTTTATTGAGGTGTATATATAGAGAGATATGTTTAGGGAAGCAGTGTTATTTATTTTTCGACAGTTAATATTGTATTGAATTTTGGAGGGAATAATGCAAGTCGGGAATTGGGAAGGGAAAAATGCAAGTACAGGAATTGGGAAGGAACATGTTATATTATATGGATTTTAATATTGTTGATTTTGTATTTTATGTAGGAGTATCGTGTATTTTGATTAATTTATGTCCCGTATAGTATAGATAGATGATCCTATTATTTATATCATGGAAAATTAGCAGCAATCAAGTAGATGTAGTCATTTTCCGCAACTTTGCTAGAAATGGCCAATGGGCGTGTTATTCCTCTGAATTAAGACATCACATATATCCCTAATATAATAAATACGTTACCAAAAAATAAGGACTATTTAGTATCTCCTCCCATTTGTATGATTATCACAAGTCAATCGACCTATAAATGAATAAAATATTTAGCTCATATTTCAAACATTTCAAAATATGGTAAATACGTTACTCGTATGAGGAAAAAAACTGGCATGTTCATACATATATTTATGTTTTTATTTTTTATTTCTCTTTTTATAACTTCACTAAATGATCGGTTTATTTTTTATTTTTCTTTGTTTCATTTTAAAATATTTGTCAATAAGGGTTAGGGTAATTCTATATAGACCCCCTAAGATTCTATTTAGACCCCTAGTTATTATCACACGATTAATTGCAACTTCAAAAACTATGTCTTTGGCCAAATATTGATTAACAAAAAATTTGATGAATTTCTATTCTGACGTCTATGATGACCCTTAATTTTTAAATTCTTTATTATTATAATTATGTCATCACAAATTAATTTTTAATGATATCATTTCACTTCTTGTTTATAATTAAATCTCCACAAATCATTTTTCCATTTACATATTTAAAATAATATTTGATCAGATATTATAAATTTAAATAATAGAAATATAAAGTAACTAGTTATATTTTAATGCACACGTAGAATATGCCGAAAATACTAGTATAAACATTATAAATTTTTGTTACAGTTGATTATTATTTATGTCTAATTACTATATAGTATTTGTTAATTATCAGCAGACAATTTGAGGTTGTTGTAACTACCAACTATATTATTCATTTAAACGACTAAGTATCACTTTTAAGAAATATTTAATTTCTACACTTTTTACCTGATAAATTAATAGGATTACAAGACAATGTCTGTAAATATGATGTTAATCTTAGTTTTTTTTTTATCTATATCTATTTTGTCAGTTACTATGGAATATTTTTATCTCAAAGGTCTTCGAAAATAAGTTAAAGAATAATATTTATAAATCTAAAAGATGATCAATTTTAAGTGTTTAAGTGTAAATTTAACTTCAAAATAAATCAATAACTTTTTTGGATGGTAATAAATAAATTAATTAATATTTATAGAAACCTGCTAAATAAGTTCGTTCGATCAATGCATTAATGATATGTAATTTAACAGATTAATACTTGAATTATTATTGGTGAATCAAATGTAGAGATTTAATAATTTTGTAAAATTATACAATTTTCAAGGTTTTTTACACCCCGAAAGGGGTGCCAATAGTAGCACCCTAAGGGTTATACAGCCCTAAATGGAATCATATTACTTCATTTGTATTTATTTTAAGGCTATAGTTTTGGCATCTGATACCTTTTCTATTTAACTTCCTTCGCAGGAAGGCTTTGACACCCATTCGTCTTTGAAGTTTTTAGAACCTTTTAGAAAGTTAGTAATCTTTTCTATTGAAGTATTATAATTTTCCGAATGTAGCTATAACGTTAGGTGGCCATTATATAAAAGATGGGTGAAAAGAGAACGTCAAATTATTCATATTGAAAATAGTGATGCGTGAGGACCAACACAACACGTTATAGAAAAGATTGGGTGACAAACAACACAACACATCCGATATTAATATCAATTTATTGGTTTAATTTCAAATTCTAAAAATAAATATTTGAGGATATCAGAAGATATATTACAATATCGCCCGTGACTAGGAAGCGGTAGTAACTTGGCTTGGAAGAAGCACATCGAATTCATGAAATGAAAATAGTAGATTGTAATGTGTTTACAAGCTACTACTTTGCAAGAAAACACTATTTAATAATTGCCTGAAGTTCATTTAGTTTCTTTATCGTATGTGCTACTCTGAGTACAATAGTGACTATTTAAATACTTTAAAACAACGACTAACTGCCCATGACACCCCACTTAAACACAAACTACCCCACGTAACATGAACACTAACACAACTAAGTTAAACACAGTTACTTTTATGATATTAATATTATTGATATTTTCTTTCATACGCATATATTAAGGCATGTTATGTTAGTACTCTATTGCTTCTTTGGAGAGATTTAAACGAAGGCAAATAATATTTAATTTTCTTTGTTCTCATGTCTCTCATTTGTTGCGATCTTCGTAGTTTATTCCAAATGCAGGCAAATTAAAGCTACAATTGATATAAAGAGAAGACTTTTCATACTTCAAGTATTATTACATCATAGGATAAAATCCTTACGAGTACTGATTATTATTAGCTTGTATCGCAGACATCCCATAAACTGGGACAAACTTCTTCCCCTCCAAAATCACAGCATCGCCGACATTATTCGAACATAACTGAATATCATTCTCACAAACCCCAACTATTTCCATAACTGGCTTCATAAACTTTTCGATATTCCCAGATTCTGGCAAAGCCTTCTTAAACGACTTGAACGACTTAACCGCCGCCACATAAGCAGATCTGCACTGTTCTAACAATAGTCGGCCTTCGCGCGGGCCCCGCTTTTCGATCAAGTTTTCGACGTAAGAGAGCGTTTTCGTGACGTTCGAAATCCCAGCTTCGATGATGTTCTTCGATAGGTCGAATAGGTTTTTCGAAGCCATGATTTTGGGATTGGATCGAAGGGTTCTTACGCACAAATCTCCCAGGGACAGTTCGTTTAGTATGGGCTCCCAGCAAGCTTCGTCGATGTCTGAGATCTCGATGAGATTCGGTCGAGCGCCGTGGGCGAAATCGACGGTTGAGATCGATGGGAATAGTATTAGCATGGAGATGAAGATCATGATGTGAATTAGGGTTGAGTGAGTTTGCTTTATTTTGGATGATGATGCCATTTTTTTGTTGCTTTGATAACACAATTGCAATGTTTATTGAGGTATATATAGAGAGGGAGGGAGGCAGAGAGAGAGAGAGAGAATTCTTTGGGGGCTAAAATGATATTTAATACGTTTCAAGAATTCGTGTCATTTACATATGCACATGCATATACATTAAAGTTACAAGGTGACGAACTAGCAATCACATTAATTACTGAGTTTCCTTAAATAATCAGATTCAATCATGTGTCGTTACATATTACATATCATATGCATATACATGATTTTAGAAAGGCGACGAAGCAATCACATTCATTATTAAGTTTCCTTAATTAATCACATTCGTCTGCCCTTGCATGTCTTCTGATTCGTTCACTATTTCCTCACTTGTCACTTTCATTACAAAGTTATAAGATATTACCATTTGAAAATCATTCAACAAAGTGGCTGTAGTTTAGTGGTAAGAATTCCACGTTGTGGCCGTGGAGACCTGGGCTCGAATCCCAGCAGCCACATATATTTTTTTCACTCTTACGTTTTATTATTAATTCAAGACAAATTTTTTTTTTATTTCAAATGCATGAAAATTAATAACAACAAATATTTCCCAATAGACTTCAAACATCATAATCATAAGAATTCTCATAAGCTTGTGTCGCAGAAAGGCCATAAATTGGGACAAGCTTCTTCCCCTTCAAAATCACTACATCATCGACGTTTTTCGGACACGACTTCATTCCATCCGTGCTCGAGCGATATACGCCGTAAGCATCGCCTTCTGTAAGCCCAGGCAAACCCTTCTTAAACGACTTGAACGACTTTATCGCCGACCTATAAGCAGATCTGCAACGTTCTAACCTGCCGTTTTTCGGGCCCTTTTTGATCAACTTTTCAATGTGGGACAGCGTTTTCGTAGCATTAGAAATCCCAGCTTCGATGATGTTATTCGCTAGTTCGATTAGGGTTTTCGAAGCCATTATCTTGCGATTGGATCGAAGGGCTCTTACGCACGAATCTTCGTCGAACGTTCCATAGCTGCCAGAGCAAGCGTTCTCGATATCTGTGATCTCGATGAGCTTCGATCGAGCGCCTTGAGCGAAGAAGTCGATGGAGATTGATGAGAATATTATTAGCATGGATAAGATGTGAAGAATGGTTGAGGCCATTTTTTGGATTTTGATAAAGAGATACTGTGTATGTATATGTATATGTATGTAGAGAGCCAGCCAAGGTTTTTTGGGGGGCTAAAGTGATACTATATGATATGATATATTTCAAGAATCAGTGTAAATTAACTTTGACCGCGTTGATGCTGTATCATGTTATTATGGAATATTAAATAATGTTTTCCCTTCCATTCTTATGATTTTTATTACAATTCTTTATACCATTAATGATGTGCTGTGGTCGTAGGTCTTATCGTAAGACCAATAAATATATGAAATGAGTTAGCTTTGAGGCGGGTGTATAGACGTAGATTAGATTTGGACATTGGTAAATAATCTTTAGAAGAAAAAGCTTTCAATACACATTATTATGATTTTTTATTTTATTTCATTTTCTCTATCTATAAATTCATTAAAATGGCCAATTTTTTATTTTAACTTTGTTTTGTTTAATTTAATACCTGGTATTCTCATCAAAATTTGACATCTATCATACTAATAATATAGGCGTACTGATTTTAATGGGTGCTTGAACATGGATGTAAAAGCACAACCAATTCGTCAAGGAATAGTAGAAGATAACAACTTAACTATGATGATGATACTTCTATCCCTACACTACAGAGTAGAAATTACTCAAAGAAGGATCGATCTCTCGCCATGAATTCAGTAAGTACAGAAAAAAAAAACAATCACATAGGATATCGAACTATTATAACTATGATGACGCAAAAAACGTGTGTGGCTCACAGAAGAAAATGGGCTTTTTTGGAGCAGAGGTACAATCTCGCTATCTCCGAAGCTTCCCAGCCGAGTGCAAGTATACAGAGACGGAAACAACACTGTAAGAAGAATAACATCAATCAAATTTCTCCGAATTAATGTCTTATGGGATGGATTGCACGGCATATCAGTTGCAGGTTAGTTAGTGCGCTTACGTGGAGCCAAGAAAGAATGCCAGAGAGAGATGGAATCCAAACAGAAAAACAGACACAACGGCTGTTAGTAGCATTGCGACCGATGTAGAATAAACCTGCAAGATGATGTTAACGGCTTGACTTTAGAATCTCAAAAGAATCTCAAGTCTTCATTTCAACAGAAATGGAAGTTGCGAGAACTGGAAAAAATAAGCAAGCGACGATGGAGGCATGTTTTGTATTTAAGAAATTATGGCTGAGATGAATGTTTTTGAGTTGCGTTCTATTGGTTCATAATTTATAAACCATGCTCTGAGTCATCAAATCGGGTGGAGGGTTCTTATTACCTTGACAATATTGTCAGCATACTTCATGACCATTGATACAGCAATTCCACTGCATAGACAACAAGTGTGTTCGGATGATAACAAACTTTCGAAACAAGTAATATGATGAAGATTTAGCATCTAAGGACAATTTACCTCAGAGCATGGTTCAAGATCATGAGGACTGTGATTAAGGAGTATCCATGAAAGAATCCCCTGAAGAAAGACAGAAAAGAACAGAAACAGTTACACACTTTCTTTCAACACGTTAACCTTAGAACAACAAGCAGAAAGCTTCATTGAAAAAATTATGCCGGAGTCAATTGATCGAGCAAGCACAATAAGGAATGCCAATTACTTGTTCACCACAGCATCAAAATCTTGTACCACAATTGCAACAGCATTGAAAGCCATTCCAAACACGTATAACCAAAAGTTCTGGACATTAATGTTTCTCGACGGCCGCTTCTTTATTATTGCCTGCGGGAGCAAATGCATGTATAAGCATGGACTTGGGAAAGTAACTTTGACTGATCACGTGTTGCAATTATAATTGTATCTATGATCAATAAATAAGTCTCACAATTAATGAAGTAGTTATTAAGAAATAAGTGTCACAGTTAAAGAAACAGTACATAAGAAGGTAACCAACTTACCTCAGTATAGACTCCAGCAAAACCACTCAGAAGAGCCATTATCTGAAATAATTAAAGGATTTCAAAGCTAAAATTTCAGTTAGGCAAGCAATGTCCTTGAAAAACACCATTATCTTAGTCTTCTTTGATAATAAATATTGAAGTACATGTCATGCAAACTAATGGAACACATGTACTGATTACGTAATAAATTAAATTTCAGATTTTAGAAATGTGTCACATTCTTCCGAACAGGTAATTAGAGGCCGATTACTATCAAACAGACACAACATCTTACAATTGCCATCATCCAACCTTGTAGAGGAGTTTGCAGCACCTGGTCTGAACTGTAAGCCAAATAATTAACAAGGAAAGCAAAAGACTATGAATACACTAACCAATGCTTGAAACAAGATACAGATATAATGTGTAATATCCTCACTTGGAGTTAAGTTGTGCCGTGGTGCAACCAGCACATAACAAAATGAAGGCTGCCCACTGAATCTCACTCAACCTGAAACAAAGCATTCTTAGTCAAGACTCAAGACGCCATTGGAAGATTTCAAACTCCTATAAATTCATATACGACGGGAATGCTAACAAATAAATCGAATATGTTGGCTCTATGCCATGAAGAAAAGAAAGAGAGAGAAATGGAAAATGTGACTCCTAGTCCTAGCGAAGGACCATTAAAAGTTAACACTGACAACATTTAGAAACTTCACATAGAAAACCGTAAAAAAATTAGAGTTTTGATATATCACTTACTTCCTCTTAAGGATGATACGGTATAATACACCTGTGCTGATAATATTTAAATTCTTTAGTATTTGGTAGCCCGGAGCATCCACATATGCAAATATATAATACTGAAAAAAGCAGAGCACATATGAACCAGCAAATAGAACAAAGACTAGTAATGTAATGGAGTATTTCAATAATGAGAACGTACTTGAAGTAAGTTCTTCACAAGGTAAAGAAAAGCAGGTATCGGGTAGACATTGACTTCATCCCATGTCGTATTCAATCTGTGGATGTGGATGGATGAACAAATAGAGAAGAAAATAAGAATTAAAGCTTCAACAATAAATAAAGCATCTAAAAGAGAGGAGAGGAAAACCTGTTATCCTCAGTTACACCTTCATTCCTCCAGATTCTAAGCAAGGCCAAAAGTGATAGAGCACATTTCAATGCCTCTACCTAACAGCCATTCTCAGTCAAAATATTTGCAACACGTTGCACAGAAACATAGAACAGATAGCATACTTTTTTCCAACATCAAAACTAGAAATTTCATCAACTCACCATGAAATTTGCAGTAGTGACACTGTACTCGTATTTACCAGCCCTCTTTGACCAGACAATAAGAATTGCTTGTGAACTAGTAAGCACCGTTAATGCAAGTGTTACAATGGTCCTACAATATTAGTGTAAGCTGTAATTGCATATGGGTGAAGGGTATTGTACTAGAAGCACGAAGAATTAAAAGATATCCATACTTGCGCTTCCACTTAGAACGGTCACCAGGGCCACTTCCTACGGAAACAACAGGCGAGCCTAGGATCAGCGGGAAAAAAGAAAAAAAATTAGGACACAAGAGAAGCTTAAGCTGTTGGCAGAAGGAAGATGAAACATTCGCTATGCAACATATCAAAGAGAGACCTATATGTGATTTTCCTCGTAAGCTCTCCACATCTTCAACCGCATCATTATGGATGGAATCTTTATCCTACATGATGATTTTGGACATCAATCACTGATTCGTGATCACGCAAGAGGTCAGACTTAACATCTCTATGGAACACACACACACACAGACATATACGCATCAATACACAGCATTGCAGCATAATACAAAAATGAGCCTAGAAGAAAACTGGAAAAAAACGGGATATAACTCGAAAATGTTCAGCATAAAATGAAGTTTGAAGAGATAAAAAGACAAGCCTCAAAAAATCAAATAATACAACAATGCATAAGTACCGCATTCAGCCCGTGGGGAAACTGTACATATATCGCAAACAGAGCAAGAAACACTAGAGCAGAACCAAAATCATCAGATCACCCAGCTGAGGACAACGAAAAAACTTCAATACCTGATCCTTCAGTCTTCTATACTCCATTCTACCAGTCTCAGACTCTACCTTTAGAATAAGGCAATTCAATCGATTAAAGAACCATTGAGCACAAAAAAAACACAAAATACACAACTCATCAAAAAATCTCTACTCACCTAGCTCAATCGCTCTTATCCACGGGCGTTTGTCCCCGAACGGCAACAAGGTCAAGTACTTAGCTCGACCGCGAATCGGCAGTGACAACAAACAACCACGATGAGGTAATCGATTACACCGTTCCTCTATTAGTCTGAGATGTTCGATTCCGCTGGCATATTTTTCTTTTTTATTTATATTTATTATTATTAAACTAGATCAAATCTGGTCACACGGTGTGTCGGGGAAGATATACAGTTACACATATGACACGTTACATTACATGTACCGAGCTAAGCCAAAACCGCGGTCCAACGGATTTTGATAAATGTAATTTAACTTAAGTAAACATTATTAATTATTAAATGAATTATTGCTACTATTTTATTAATGTTTTTTAACAATCGCAAAAATCAATAAAAGAACGCAATAGTAATACTCCAAAAAAAAACTGAGAAAAAAACAACAATCTTCAAATTAGGGAAAAATTACGAACACTGTAGTGGCAATTTTTCAATACTTCCTCGTATTATTGTAACAATTTCAAATTTAATAGTTTCAATAATAATAATAAAAAAAACAACAGTCTGCAACGTTATGAGTCGTGACTACAAAATATTTTGAGCGAGTCTGCCACATGAGTTTTTCTTCACGACCTTGGAGTATCCCACTCAACCAGCGATGACCTCACACGCCTCACATTTCGGGGATGAGACTAGGTAAACATGTCCCAAATTTACCTTAGCAGCATCTTCCTCCTAATATTCAGCAACTTGCGCCTTAAGCATTAGCTTCTTCTTCTCTAAACTCCGAAAGTCTCTTGACGACGCTGACCTCTGCGCCAAATCCGACCTATCCGACCCATCTCGTCTCAGTGCACGATTTGCATGGCGGGTCTCACCATAGTTGACGTTATTACCAACAACACTCGAGCGAGTTCTCGACAGAATTTCGTCGTTGGCTTCTTTCAACGCCGCATTATTGTTATTCCCGCTCGAGGAAGAGTTGCTCGAATTAGCGCTCGTAAACACAGATGTTTCCGAACTCTTCTGCGATTCCCAATAAAAAGGTTATTTCGCATCCCACAACAACGAAAAAATAAAGAGCAGCTCGTGTAATTTATTCAACGTTAGGCGAACGATCCTCACCTCCTTAGAGCCATCGGTATCTTCTTTTGCCTTCTCGGCGTCGGCGTTCTTCTTACGGCTCATCCTATGTGATTGAGAACGCCGCCTTAGTTTCGTTCTGTGTCTGAAAAAAACACAGCATAGAATCAAAAGCAAAACCATCGTAAATAATTTCATTCGTTTTTTCCTTACAAGCACACGCTAAAAAAAAAACTTGCCTTCTGCCGTCGTTGGCCAAAGGCTCCTCGACGTCTTCTTCTACGTGAATTGGCGGTAAGCCAGATAGGTCGCACGCCAAAGGGCTCGTGTGGAAAAACTGCATTATAATTTTTTTACCAAAAAAAAACGAAAAAAATTTAGAAAATACTAAAAAATAACCCTAAAAACTTTTTTTTCTTGCCAACCTCGTTCGCCAGGGCAGAAGAGGCGGACCCACGTTTCGTAGGATCAAGCGAGAGCAAAGTGCTCAATAGCACAACGCACGACGAAGGGAAGTACTTGAACATCTCTTGAAGCTTAGGTCGATAAGTCTGCGGCGGTTTAAGGGCTGGCGTTATCTTCAGTCTCTTTAACAACCCGTCCGAAGGGGACCCACACAGCTTGAAGATCCTATGCAGCTGCTCGACCTAAAACAAATCGCAAACAATCCGTAAAAAACCGAAGGCTTGTAATAACACGATTGTAGCGAATGTATATGTATGTATATATATATATATATATATACCTCAGAACGGCCGGGCAACAAAGGCCGCCCGGCGAACATCTCGGCCAATAGACAGCCAGCGCTCCAAAGATCGATGCCCACGCCGTAATCCGTGGTGCCTAAGAGAAGCTCGGGCGCTCTATACCAAAGAGTCACCACCCGACTGGTCAAGGGCCGCCTTTTCTCAGGGTCGTAATAGTTTGCCAAACCGAAATCCGCGATTTTTAGCGTCCCTTTCCGATCGATGAGCAAATTCGAACCCTTTAGGTCTCGGTGCAATATTCCGCGCTCATGGCAGTGCTCGAGCCCAGAGAGCAATTGGTACATGTAGCACTTTATCTGCAAGAAATCGCAATCTGATCACTCTAGCCGAAATCCATGAGATAAGCTCTGGTGAGCGAGTGGCATTCCACTCTGAAACTAATTTGCAATAAAGAGAGTAACTCACAAACTTAAATACAAGTTGTATACTTAATCTGATGTGGGATTGATACCCCTACAATTTATATATACATATGTTGTGCTGCGTGTGCTACAATATATAAATACCTTATGTTAATCTTAATTAAAAACAAAGGGGAATATAATAATTAACCGAAGGTGAGTGGGGTTTTTTAATTTTATTTTATTTTTAATAAAACTAAATTGACAGACAAATTTTTATGCAATTTATAGGAAGCCTGGGACCTAATAAAATAGTCTAGATACGTATCCGTATCCATACCTGCGGCTCGGTGAGGCGTAGCTCGGGCTGAGATAATATTCGGGCCAAGTCGCAATGCATGTAATCGAAGATCAAGTAAAGGCTATATTGCATCCTCGAGGTCGCCAGGCCTCGAAGCTTTATGACGTTGGGATGGTCGAGCTTTAGAAGGATGGTGATTTCCCTCGCCATGAACTTCACGCTCTCGGGCTCAGACGTGTCGAATCGAACCTTTTTTAAGGCGACGATTTGTTTAGTCTCCTTGTCTCGCGCTTTGTAGACATTGCTGTAAGTCCCTTCGCCTATCTGCAAAAAATGCTGTTTTTTCTTTTTTTGCATTGCGAGAATTAAATCCCGGAGAAGTTATTACCTTGTCGATCTTGACGTAAGAGTCGGCGCTCTTGGGGACGATATTCTTCAAGACATCTCTAGGGATGTTATCGGCGAGCCATTTCGGCCATCCGTCGACCAGTATTTCGCCTTCGTCTTCGAAACCCTTATTCCTATTCGCCTCGACGAATTTTTCCTTTGGAAATTTATGGCTACTTTCGTCAGCGTTTCTTTTATTATTACTCCCCTCGAAGTTTGACCTCCGATTTGCGACGCGAACATTATCGTTGTTCGAATTTTCTTGGCGGGGCTTTGCTTTCGAGCCCGTCGACCTTCTTGGGCCGGCGTAAGCGCTGCTGCCCTTATTGAGGGGCTTGTCGAGTTTTTCGGGCGGTTTTCTAGAAGCTGCTTTGCTGCTTTGAGAACTCCCCATAAGCCGAGGAAGAGTTTTGGCTTGCACTAGACTATGCTAAACTATTCTATGATGTAATAAGGAAAACTTTGGGTTTTATATTTTACTCCATGATTGACCCTTTCATTGGAGTTATTTCTATAATTGGGAGAATTCAAAACAAGAACAAGGAGCTGCAGAAGAGAATAGTAGGCAAGGCAGAGTTGGACCTTTTTATTTTATATTTTTTGGACAAGAAATGGAAAAGCTGCCGGCGAAAGCCGGCGCTTGATTTGATGCTCGCATATTAATGTTGAGATGCCGTTGAAAAAACGAACGTTTCGAATTGTAACGTAGATTGCGAAGCTATCATCATAGGAATTGATGACTGTGGTTTAATATAGGGTAAATTATCATTCAGGCCCCCAAAAGTGATTAAAAATAGTTTCCAGGACCTTTAAGAAAAAATTTTAGTTTAAAGGACCAACTTTTCGTAAAATTTAGAGATAAGGACCAACTGTTATAAAGTGTGTATTTGTTATCGGATGATCGTTTTCTGTTATTTTCAGAACAATGAACTGTTATTGTGGGAACAATGAATTGTTACTGCAGACCAATAAATTGTTACTGAATAATCGAGTCCTTAAAACTAATTTTTTTTCTGACAGGGCATGAACAAAAATTTCAGACCCTGACAGGGGACTGAACGAAAATTTCCCCTTTAATATATTATGTAAAGTTTCAGTTTGTGACATTTGTCGAGGGAATGATGGTAATTCCGAATTGATTTGATTGTAACGTTTGGCGTTTTGGCAGGGGCGGATCCGGGGCGCGGATCTAGGAATTTCTGAGTGGGGCAATATAAATGGAGTTGGTAATCAGGTCATCATATAATAGAAATTTCATTTACTATCTTTCTTTGAAAGATTTATCAATTGAAATATATTTTCTAGCAAAACATATGAATTATAAAAAATCTTACATTTTGTACGAGTTAGCACACAAAACTACCAATATAAAAAAAATCAATAATAACCTTAATGAAGCTAAAAAACGACAGTGCCATATTATTAATATTGCCTAGAATGATACAATATTAATATAAGAATAATAAAAAACAATAATAATATGCTATAAGAAAATAGAGGAAAAAATAACAAGTCCTATATCGAATGTTAATTGCAATATTTATTTGAACTTACACTTTTTTATTTGGCAAGTGATTTTACTTTTAATAAGGTCAATAATTACAATTTGTGTGAAAGTTTATAAATAGGTTTGTATTGCAAGTGGAAAATAAAACTTTAAATGAACCATGAAAGGAATTAAAAAGGTGAAAAAGGAATTAAATTAGCAATCAAATAAAAAATCGATATGAATTTAGTTTGTACTGTTGTTTTGCTAAAAACCAAAAAAATTTAAAAAATGCTAAGAACTAAAAAGAAACAGTAAATTGAAAAAGAAAAAAATGTCTAAGAAATAAATTTAGAATGTAAAAGTGCCAATTAAAAACTAAAAAGCTAAAAATCCCTAAGGACAAAGAAATGAAAAACCAAGCAAAAATAATATAAAAACAAAAGAATAAGAACTAACACTAAAACAGAATCGAACACCCGACCATTGATGTGAATAACGCCTCCCTCACCAACACGCTACATGACATTTCAGATATTTACAAAACAGCAACGTTTTCGTATTGATTTATTTCGATATGCATATTCGTATTTGTTTTTTATTCAAATACTAAAGTCGATTCATATTCGATTTGGTAATATAGTTGAT
Source organism: Craterostigma plantagineum (assembly GCA_027422505.1). Taxonomy (NCBI): domain Eukaryota; kingdom Viridiplantae; phylum Streptophyta; class Magnoliopsida; order Lamiales; family Linderniaceae; genus Craterostigma; species Craterostigma plantagineum. The sequence continues at coordinate 6,106,579 of JAPQWV010000044.1, read as the reverse complement.
ATATTCGCGAATATTCGGATTCAAATAATTTTTTGCTAAGAAACATGTTTTACGAATAAACTTAGCATCATTGGTTCATCCACTACATATTACAAAAACTAGCTACGAAAACTAATACAAGAAAATCCGACAATATTATGAATAAATCATGATTCATCACAATAAATCATCAAATTAAATCATGATTCAGCACAATGAATCATCAAAATTGTGTGATTAAATGTGGATTTTTTGGAATATTATTGATTCATGAATTTATGATAAGATGAGGTGTATAAGAAGATCGTATTTTTGTATGAGTTGTATAGATGACTAAATTGTATTTTAGTGTATGATTTTAGTATAAATAGGTATTTTGAATTACGTTATAAGATACACCAAAGTATAGAAATTATATTATCTCCCTCTAAATCCCTCTTTATATTATTATCAAAATAATCATAATATAAATCAAATAATCTTAATATAATGTAAATCATAATAAATATTTTATAATACGTTATCAGCACGATCACGCTCCGCCGTCGAGAACAACCTCCGTGGTAGAGATCAATCTCCGTCGAAGTTCTTCAATGAGTTTGGTCGAGGTACCGTAATTTTATTTTGTGCTTAATGTTGGCTTAATAGTGGTATATTATATCTGAATTATATTTTTTGATGATATAGTGAAGTAAGTGAAAAATTAACTACGACGCATGAACATGTTATTTGTTATTATTTTTGTGGTATACGGTTTTTCTTGTTACTTTTTACTACTTTTAAAACTTATATAATCGAAGTATAATGAAACGTATAGTGTGTGTGGTTTCGCGGATTCACTACATGTGATGTGAGGTCCAGATTTTGATTGGCGTGTGAAAATATTTTTGACAAGTTTTACAAAAAAACATATCGAAATATGTTTTTTTATCTATGTTCTTTAATATATTTCATTATGATTTTGCGAATTAAATTATTATGATTTTAAATTTTACAGAACCATGTCGTTTAATAAAAAGATGGATCTTATGCTCCTAATTTTTTTGCGGTGATCGTTACCGCTATGTGGATAGTATTTTTACGAATTTTCCCAAAATATTATTTTTTGTAATTTTCCGTTATAAAAAGTAATTTTCTTTAATATTACTATTACTCAAAATATATTTTATTTTGAAAGATGTTGTTATGTCCGATGTTTGAACTATTGCTTATATTTATTATTACGGGGCACTTATTTGGATGTGGATAATATTTTAAGAATTCTTTCAAAAGAAGATATTTTAGAAGATACTAATGAGGATAATAAAGAAGATTAGTTACAATTTTCTTTGAATGTTTGACAGTAACATATGTTTATATTTCATGATATTATATGCCAAATCTAGTTTGATGAATCAATTGTTTTCGATAATTTTGATATGTTGTCTTGAAACTTGAATACACATAAATATAAAAGGTTAATTATGGTCAATATTTTGATTTCTGAACGATTGTGCGACATATCCCACAACATTCCTTGAAGTGAATGTATCCGCAAATAATACAAATGGTTGTATATGTTTATCGTTGTGAATTCAAAATTCCCCCGATGCGGAAATTTGATAAATAAATGCAAATGAATTGTTGAGCAAAGACTGCTATCAAGAAGAATACTATCGTTGCGATTATGGAATCTTTATTCGCACCAAAAGATCCCGTTGATCTTTATAATTCAAGGTGAAAAAAGTTTGAAACAAGACGTTGCTGAAAATTGTGATATTTAAGAGCATCGTTTTCGGGAGCTGATATTTATCAAACGTTCATTCGAATATTATGGAAGTCATTGATCCGTCGGATGAAATTTTATATATGCAAATATGTTACATTAAATATTTTATCTATACAAATATTTGTATGTTTTATACTACATGCATACATTTTAATTTTGTTGCTTTGTGCATGATAAAATATTTTATTTGTTATGGAAATTTATACAATGGATACGAGCATGTGCAATGGAGAACTATGCCTTGCAAACTGCGCAACGACTCATACGATTCTGAGAAATAAAAAATATTTTGATCATCTTGAAATGAAAGGCGAAAGCTCTGGAAGAGCTAGTGTTTTATTGCCCAAAGGGACAAGGCTGATAATTGAAAATGCCTTATATTCTCCTAAGTCTCAAAGAAATTTATTAAGCTTTAAATCTATTCGAAATAACGGATATCATATTGAGACATTAGAAAAGGGTGACGTTGAATATTTGCACATGACAAAGGCAATTTCGAATGATAAAAGAATCATGCAAATATGACCTTCATTTGACTCTGGGATATATTATACGTATCTGAGAACGATTGAATCATATGCTATCGTAAAACCAGAAGTTTACTGATGACATTACATTTAATGTTTGGCATGACCGGTTGGGTCATCCCGGTTCAACTATGATGCTAAGAATAATTGAAAATTCAGGTGGAGATGAGATAAAGAACCAAGGATTCTTCAATCTAATGAATTATCTTGTGCTGGTTGCTCTAAAGTGAAGTTAATTATTCGACCATCACCAATGAAATTAAAGAATGAATCTATCGTATTTTTAGAGCGTATACATGGTGATATTTGTGGGCCGATACACCCATCATGTGGAACATTTAAATATTTTATGGTATTAATTGATGCATCAAGTAGATGGTCTCACGTATGTTTATTATCTACGAGAAACGTGGCATTTAGATATTACTTGCTCGTTGATTCGTTAAGAGCACATTTCCCAGATTATCCGATAAAAAATAAGCCTTGATAATGCTGGTGAATTTACTTCCAAGACATTTATGATTATTGTATGTCTATCGGAATTGATGTTGAGAATCTCGTGCCACATGTTCGCACGCAAAACGGTCTTGCAGAATCATTGATTAAACGCCTGCAACTAATTGCAAGATCATTATTATTGAAATCGAATCTTCCCTCGTCTTGTTGGGACATCCAATATTACATGCAGCAGCACTAATTCGCATCATGCCAACAAGTTACCATGACATCTCCCCGTTGCAAATGGTTTCTGTTCAGGAACCAGATATTTCCAATCTAAGAATTTTTAGATGTGCGGTATATGCCAACTGTGCCACCACAACGCACAAAGATGGGACCTCAAATGAGGTTGAGAATATATGTCGGATTTGAATCTCCGTCGATAATAAAATATTTAGAACCTTTAACCGGAGATTTATTCAGGGCCAGATTGCCGACTGTCACTTCGATGAAACAAATTTTCCGACATTAGTGGGAGAAAAGAAACAGCTGGAAATGAATATAGTTGGAATGAATTATCGCTAAATCATTATGATCCTCGAACGAAATAATGTGAACTAAAAGTTCATAAGATAATTCATTTACAAAGCTTAACGAACCAGTTGCCAGACAGCTTTACTGACCCAAAGAGAGTGACTAAGTCACATATTCCAGCTGTTAATACTCTTGCAAAAAATTGATATTCCTGCATAACAAACAAGAAATTGTATTGAGACTAAACCACAACTGAAGTGTGGTAGGCCACGGGTTCCAAAAAAAATCCTCGGAAAAGAAAATGAGCAAATAATAAAAATGGTCCAATCGATGATTTATCGACTAGAGAAGAATTGATGGGCTTATATGATGATAAGAATGAAACTCAGGTACCTGAAGAAATTAAAAATAATTATAATGAAGAGATCTCAATCAAGTACGCCCAGAATGGATGGAACGAGATAAAGTCAACTTTGACGATAAATTCTCGTTTAACGTAGCGCTACATGAAATGAACGAGATGAATGAGAATGGAGATCATGAACTAGAGTCTGCAAAGGAATGCAGACAACGAAAAGATTGGCCAAATGGAAAGATGCAATGGAGGCAAAATTAAAATCACTTGACAAGCGGAAAGTTTTCGAACCTGTAGTCAGCATTCCAAAAAGGGTTAAGACGGAAGGATGTAAATGGATTTTGTCAGAAAGAGAAATGAAGGTGAAATTGTGAGATATAAAGCACAGCTTGTCGCACAAAGTTTCTCGCAGAGGCCTGATATTGATTATGAGGAGACGTATTCTCCTGTGGTGGAGGCAACAAGTTTTCGTTATCTAATTAGTCTGGCGTAGTACCTGAAGGACTCGATATGCGTCTAATGTTTTTTGTTGCTGCTTATCTATATGGCTAACTTGGCAGTGACATTTTTATGAAGCTTCCAGAAGGATTTCGGCTGCCTGAAAATTCAGGGCCGCGAACTGATTACTCAATTAAGCTAATAAATCGCTTTATGGGTTGATGCAATCCGGGCGTATGTGGTATAATCGTCTAAGCGAATATTTATTGAAAGAGGGCTATAAAAATCATCAAATTTGCCCTTGCATATTTATGAGGAGATGTGAAAACGAGTTTGTCATTATAGCAGTATATGTCGACGACATCAATATAGTCGGAACTCCTGAAGAGTTATCAAAAGCGGTTAATTGTTTGAAAGAAGTTTGAAATGAAAGGTCTCGGTAAAACGAAATATTATCTTGGACTGCAAATTGAATATTTAAAAAATGGGATATTTGTTAGAAACGTATACGAAAAGGTGTTGAAAAGGTTTTACATGGACAAAGCACATCCACTGGATACTTCGATGATTGTCCGTTCGTTAGACGTGAATAAAGATCCGTTCAGACCGCGTGAAAATGATGAAGAGTTACTTGGTCCTGAAGTATCATATCTTAGCGCTATCCGAGCGCTAATGTATCTTACGAGTCATACTCGACCTGAAATAGCATTTGCAGTAAATATATTGGCAAGATACAGTTCTACGCCGACTCGTAAACATTTGAACGGAGTTAAACGAATATTTCAATACTTTCAAGGAACAATTGATATGTGATTGTTCTACTCTAATGAGATGAAAGCAGATTTAGTTGGGTATGCGGATGCTGGATTCTTATCCGACGCACATAATGGATAATCGCAAACGGGTTATTTATTTACATGTGGTGGAACTGTTATTACATGGCGGTCAGTTAAACACAGTTTAATTGCAACTTCATATAATCACGCTGAAATACTAGCAATTCATGAAGCTAGCAGCGAATGTGTCTGGTTGCGATCGATTATTCAACATATACAACAAACTTGTGGATTATTATCGGAAAAGTTACTTCCGACGACATTATATGAAGATAATGCAACATGCATCGCCCAACTAAAGGAGGGATATATCAAAGGTGATAGAACAAAACATATATCACCAAAAATTTTCTTTACACATGAGCTAGAGAAAAATGGTGATATTGATGCACAACAAGTGCGATCAATTGAAAATCTTGCAGATATGTTCACAAAAGCACTTCCCCCAATAATTTTCAGAAGGTTAGTATATAAAATTGGCGTTCGAAGACTTAGAGATTTAAAATGATGTCATCATCATGTGAAGTAAATACGCGTTGTACTCTTTTTCCCTTAACTGTGGTTTTTCATGTGGTTTTTCATTAAGGTTTTTAATGAGGCAACAAGTTAAAGCATATTCTTTCAAAAACATCCAAAGGGGGAGTATTATGAATAAATCATGATTCATCACAATGAATCATCAAAATTAAATCATGATGCATCACAATGAATCATGGAAATTGTGTGATTATATGTAGATGTTTTTGGAATATTAATGACTCATGAATTTATGATAATATAATGTGTATAAAAAGACTGTATTTTTATATGAGTTGTATAGATGACTAAATTCTATTTTAGTGTATAATTTTAGTATAAATAGGTTTTTTGAGTTACATTGTAAGCTACACCAAGTATACAAATTGTATTATCTCCCTCTAAATTCTCTCTTTATATTATTATCAAATAATCATAATCTAATAAATAATCGTAATATAATATCAATCACAATAAATATTTTATAATAGACAATAATTATTTTCCTTTGTGTAATTGTTTTCATTTAAGTTTGGGCCATATAAATTTTGTAAACATATCATATTAATACGTGACTTTAAACTACATGTATTATATTGTTTTAACTATTATTTATTCGATACAAATATTCGGAAAAGATTCAAATCGAATATTGTCATATCGTATTCGTATTCGATTGGAATTTTTTTAATCGAATTAAAGGATTCGATTCACTTGCAACCCTATTTGGTGGTACCGTCTAACTACTATATTTGAAACGGTGATTATTAATTCATTTTTTCTCAAATCCAACGCGACTCAACTCTAAAATCTTCCTAATTCATTCAAATAATTCCCAATTTCAACTAAATAGAAGTTAATTATTATTTAATTTAATTTGTCAACATATTTCATTAAGAAAGTAGTGCTCATTGATATTAGATACTAGGAAATTGAAAAGTAACTGAACTTTTATCTTAACTTTCGTAAACAGTGTCTGTATCGTGGTTTTCATAACAATGAGTAGCATATTTGCTAACGCCGAAATCCCAACCATTTATTTACTGCAATTGAACAAATTTGCTCAGGACTTGATCAAAGCAAATATTTGTGGACTGTAGTTATAGAAGTTGGATGGATTCCTAGATGGTCAAACTTCCATCAGAATTTTATGCAACTCGTTTATGACCCGTTTGGATTGAAATTAAGATTTTGAAACCATAATTTAAAATAATCCGTTTCAACACCAAAATAATTACTACCAAATCACTTCATCCATCTGATATTTTTTCCATTTTGTTTATTATTTTCCCTTAACTTATGTTAATTTTGTTATTTTATGTTCGACTAATTGTGCATCGCACGTGTCAAATTTTCATAAATTGCCGGCCATCTAACGGAAGGACTAGTTTGGTTGAAAATAGACAATATCGAGAACTCATCAGTCCACGAGAAATATTAATGACGAAATTGGTTCATGTGATAAAATATTGGGGACTATTTTAGAGTTTCTCCCTTATCCCAACTTCCAATATTGGACGAAATGACAGGTATAAGGTTTTATTTTTCAAATATGTAACTCGGAATCCTTGCTTTTAATATTCAACAAATCTCATCAGGACCAGAGAACACAATATACAACTATTTTTTTATATTAATAATCAAATTTCACAAACTAACTCCGAATAATTAACCAACATTCACTTTCGACGAATAGGTCTGCCCAGGTTTCCAAGCATCAGGGATGACGTTGGGCGCGACGATCGATTTCTTCGACTCGATGGTCGTTACCCTAACGGAGTATGGCCCTTTCAAGACGTTATGGTTAAACCCGTCGGCCTTGAACGTAGCCCCAAAAAAAAACGCTGCATGGAAATCCACTTCTTCGAGTTCGAAGGCAATATCTCGACAGACCCGAGATCCCCGTCTCCGTTCACGTACTCGATCACGAATGCCAGATAGTAGTCGGTGGACCCCGGGTCGATCCTGAATGCTATCCCCCTCTTAGTATCGCACGAGGCCCTACACGAATCAAAACCCTCGATTAGTTAGTTAAAAGGAATATATGTTAAAGTAGGAAAACTCTAATAAACACATGTGTGCCACATCTGTTAATTGAGAAGAGATTGACTGGCTAGCTTATAAGTTGATGGACTACTCCAACTATCATCAATTGGTTTCAAGATGGAACTCCATCAATATGAGGGTCAATCGTTCTCATGTGTGGGCCCATGGGCGTGGGCCCGATATTGAAATTTAACAATATATTATACTTAAAAAGATATTCGTCGCCTTGTAATAATATATAAAAATGCCCCGAATGAATGATTAATAACCGTTGATATTGGACGTTGATTCGTCCGGCATTGCGAAGAGCATCGCCCTTGCCAGGTTTAGCTAAATATCCGAAAGCTGTCCCGCTCAGGTCGAAGTGAACGGCTCCATCGGTGATGAGTCCATTGTCTGTACCCGAGTCTGTGATGGTGACTGTGATTGGATATCCCGAGCACGAGGGGTTTTCCGTGCATTTCACCTGCAGATAATTATAGCAGGGTAAGAGTTGCAAAGGGAAAACGGGCTATTGTCGTACGTAAAGTAATAAAGATGCCCGAAAAATCATTCTTACAACCTGATAACATCTCCCGCAACCTTGTCCTGATTGAAACACGGTACTGCTTCCCGCAGCTATCAAGCGGTTGTATGGTGGATTCTCTATTTCGGATCCGAATCCGCAAGCTCCGCCTGCAAAAAGCGAGAACGAATTTACGTTATATGTCGATCTTGTCGGTGCTATCGACTAATTTCGTCACCATAAAAAGCGACTGTAAGTCAAAATAAGAAATGCTTAGAGAGCACATATGATGGCGTTCGAACTTGAAATTTTGTAGGGTTTCAACCTAAATGCAAAGCCGTTTGCTACGCAAATGAGAATATATTATTCGCAATTAGTGTTGTAATTCAAATTAATATTTTCTTTCTTGTTAATAGTTCGACGTTGCATTGCTAGTAAGAAGGCGATCGTACCGTCAGATCCGGCCCCGCTGGGCGGGCCATACCAAGTAGCTATCGCAGGTGCAAAACCGCCGACGAGAGAAGAAGCATTGATCGAAATGGAACGCATACAAGCACAATGCTCTAATAGCATGAGAAACATGACAAAAATAAGAGGCTGTGATGCTTCATTAGTAAACATGTTTTTTTCTTAGGGAGACGAAGAGAAATAGGAAGTATCAGCTAATCAAAGCAACATAAATATTAATTCTCTTTTTTTTTTTTTTTTTTTTTCTGTGTGTTGTGTTTGTGGACATCTGCCGTGCTTTATATACTGGTTGTGTTGTTAACTATTTGACAATCATGGCAAGGATATGTAATTAGTTTTGATGGTTTTGTATTTTTGGATCTTTTGATTGTGGATTTTGTATTTGTTAGTATTAGATATGTGTTCTTGACTATATCCTAATCAAGGCAACTGAATGTAATTAGTTTTCGAGTTGTGGTATTTGTGGATCTATAATTGTGTTTTTATATGTGTATTTTAAATATGTTTTCTTAAATACTTAAACATAGAACATTATAATTTAAATTATACTATTTCAAATTTTGTACAGTCAAATTTACTAAAAGAATAATAATTAGTTAAAATATTGGATAATTTGTTCATATCCCCTTCATTACTGTATATACCCCTTAATAAATACTAGTATATGAAGCACACTCGAATGCGTGTGCCCAATTCATAGCATATATTTTTATTTATAGTTGAAAATTTTATATATGCTATTATGATTAATTCTAAAAGGAATATTGTGAAATATGCAAATTAAAAAATTAATTTATAAGAATTTATTTAAAATCAATTAAAAATTAAAGGACTAAACTGTAAATTATATGTCAAAATTGACACACCAAATTGGGGAAAACAGTTACTCTAGCATGCCCTCCCTCGATAAAATAGATAGATAGAAAGACAATATTATAGAAAGCGCTTAATTAACTTGACCATTTCATTTAACTACATTTATTACTTACATTCTGACTCCTACTTGTTATTCCCGTATATTACATATATATGGTATCTTTAATCCCCTACTATTTTAAGTTGATATAGATCCTTATCTTTTTGAGTTAGTTTAGATATTCGGATATGTGTATATAATATATAATCTATTATAGAAAAATCTCTAAATAAATGTTAATTTAAATAATTCGATTATTATCGTGATTGCTAAAGGAAGAGTGGATATAAATATTTGAGATAAATTTTAAAAAACTAAAAAGCCGGAAATTATGTATTAATGTAAAGGCGGATCTCCGCGATGGGAAATCCCGGCCCCATTGACAACCCTACTCTCACACTCATGGTATAAATAGAAGAGGATGAAAATATTAGAACGACTTACTACAACACAATATAAATGATTGTTAATTTGAAAATATTCAATTTATTATAATGTTTTTATGTAGAATTATATTTATGGGAAATTTCACTGGTATTGCTGTGGTTAAGGCTTTTTCAGTTGGTACCCAAAGTTATTTTCAATTCCATAGGTACGGTTGTGACGTAAAACCGAGAGGACAAGTTAAATATAACGAGAAAAGAATACCGCAAGTTCTGTCGTTCTGAAAGGAAAAGAAACTATGATCAAAATATTTTTCAGAAAAAAATGGACTTGTTTGACATGGCCCATGGGCTAAAAGGGGCTTCGCCCAACTTCGAACTGACAAAACACAATACAATAAAATAATTCTACGTGGTACCAACTTTTTCAGCTGGTGCCCAAAGTTATTTTCAATTCCGATACATATCCTTGTGATTAAAACTTTTTCAACTGGTACCAAAGTATTTTTCAATTTCAGTTGGTCCCATGTGTTTAAGGCTTCCAATTGACGTCAAATGTGTTTTCAAATAGATACATCTAACACATACCATCGTGATTCCAAAAAGCTACAAATGTGATTTTTAGTTATCAGAACCGTCTTTAATCATTTCTAGAATTCCATTAGCAATTAACAAGTATTACACCTAAAAATCTCGTTTTTGTCATGTTTAAAGTGTTGAGAGGTTTCCTTAAAGGCGGAAATTTATGAATATCTTTTAATGAAAAAATATGTGTAATCTATAGAAAAATACTTAATTGAATAAAATTTTTACACATAGGTACCCATGTCAGAAATTTTTTAGTTAAGTACCCGTTCGATTGGGGGTACCATTTTCCTGGTGTTAACGTACCTTTTCATATGTGTATTGCGTACCGAGTTACGCATTTATATGGTACCCGTATATGTTACATACGGTACCTATATACGTTACATACGGTACCTTGCGGCAAGCTATAGCGGGTTACCAATTCTACTTGTATTGATGTACCAAAATACGTTGATATATGGTACCTAAATGTGTTGTATGGCGTACCTACTGCGGATCGGGTATCTATCTGTAAAAAATTTATTCTGGTAGGTACCTATATATAAAAAAAAAGCCGACAGGGTATTAATTTACAATTTTTTTTCAAATGGATATTTACGTGTAAAAATTCCAAAAAAATTCCTACCCCCATAATATATTACCGGGAAAACAGATATATATAATATTAAAATCAAGACAGTCAGCAAAAAGCCCTAATGAAAAATAGTAGCATTGGCCAACGGCAATAAAACCCTGCCTCACAATAGGGTTTAGCAGCACGACGGCGCGGCGGAGGATCTTTATTGGAGTCTTACCGGCTAATTGACAAAGTAATTGGAGCGTCGATCTATTCGTCAACATGGGTGGGTCTAGGGTTCAGGTCAACAAGTCTCACAAAACTCGATTCGCTTCAAAATCGACTCGTAATGTACACAAATTATCTTCGAAAGGTTCGTGTATCTTCTCTGTGATGGAGCTTTCTTTTTTTTTTGGGTTTATTTTCGTGGATAATTCCTGTTTTGCCTTGAAATTCGCCGTAGTTTTGGTGATTCATTGTTATATTCCTTCGTTTCAGATAAAATCAAGACGTTGAGACCAGAAAAAAGTATTGCCAAGGGAGCCAAAGCTGCCCGGCTTCAGCGGAATAAGATGGTGCGTTAACTATTTTGTAGGATGAAATTTGTGGTTAGATAATATGATTTTGCCAGTGCCACAGTGAAGTTTATTATTCAATTTTGAAGTTAAAGAATTAGATTTTGAATGAAAGTTTTCTGCTTTATAGATGAGGGAACAAAAGAGAGCGGCTGTCTTAAAGGAGAAGAGGGCATTTTCGGGTTCATCTAGCCCTCCTCGTGTTATTGTAAGTATGCCTTGGTGTTCCTTTAAGGAAAATAGGGAATAGATGCGATAATCATGCTATGCTGTAATTGTAGGTTCTTTTTGGCCTTTCTGTGGCGGTGAACTTAGAATCACTCAAAAACGATTTAGTATCGCTGTTGTCTGGAGAGGGCAGTACTGTGACTTTTCCTGCAGTTGCATCATCAGAGTACAAACTGAGGGCTACTGTATGTTTTGGTGTTATCTCAGCTCTTTTATTTACCTGCATGCTATATCAACTCAACAGTTACTTGCAGTAGCTGAAGTTACTTTTTCTATTATTATCGTATATAAAAACTTAAAAGTCTTTTGTATTTACGTTCCAAACTTCATCCTATTTGTTGAAGTTACATTGTATGTTTGGACATTCTTATTTTTAGCGATTTGTTTGATTTGATATGATGTCATACGCAATAGGTCCTAAAAGCACCTCATGGTGATCTGCTTACATGCATTGAAATGGCGAAGGTATGCCTTTTATCTGTTCTGAATTATAAATGCTTGTTCTTCGGAGCTCTGTACACTATATTCCCTTGCTACTGACATTAAATGGGCATTTCCTATTTCATATGCTTGTTAAAGGTGGCTGATTTAATTGCATTTGTGACGTCTCCAAACTCCATTGAAGTAGACGACACTGATGCATAGTTGTCAGTAGCGTACGGCGCATTGAAGCGCAAAGCCTCGCTGGAGCCATTGCACATGGCGCAAGGCGTGGCGCGCGCATTATCGAAGTACGGCGCCCGTTGGAAATATAAAAATTATAATATGTAAGAGATATATAATAATTATAATAAAAAGAAAATTCATTCAAAAATCCACCCCGGATCCTTTTTGCTAACATTATCCAACATCCTACGTTAACAAAAATAATAATCCAAACAATAGTAAAGTCAAAAGTAGTAATATAATAAAAAATTAATATAATAAATAGTTATAAATGACAGAAAGTACAGATTAAATAGTATACTAACTGATCGGCGTGGATGGTGGATGCCTATTGCCTACAGGGTTTTGATTCTGACAAATAATGATTATTTAAAACCTAAACTAAAATGTTTAAAGCCCATTAACGTCATGCCCAGGCCCAACTAGCTAGGGTTTGTCCACTCTCTCTCATCCCAACAGCCTTCTTCTCTATGGCGCCCGCACAGTGCCACGGCGAATTGCATGCGGCGCGCGCCAAGGCAGCGCCCCATTGAAGGGCAACGCCACCGCCGGAAATAGGCGCCGAGCTGGCGCCACCGGCGCCATTTGCAATGGCGTGCGCCATTTCGCGCCTTTGACAACTATGCACTGATGGTTTCATTGATTCATTTGGGTCTCGATGTCTTTCTGTCTTTAGAACACTTGGTCTGCCAAGCACTGTGGTTCTAATTCGTGTAAGAATATCCATGTTTATAATCAATCATTTCTTACTCCACAAACCATTGCTAACGCATGTGCACCTGCAAATTTCTCTTAGGATCTACCTGACGACTTGAAAAGAAAAAATGAATTGAAGAAGACTTTCGTGTCTGTGCTTGCTCCTGAGTTTCCAGAGGATTGCAAATTTTATCCTGCCGATAAAAGGGAGGAGTTGCACAAGGTGGATTCACGGTCTGAATGGTTATAATATATGTGAACTTTTACATTCAAATTTGACTCCTTTCTTGGTCACAGTTCTTGTGGCTTTCGAAGGAGCAAAGGCTTACAGCACCTCATTGGCGAAATCAAAGGTCTTACCTCATGGCTCAGAAGGTTGTAGCAAGTTTTATTGTGTACTGTAAACTTTTTTCTTATTTATTTTATATAAAGCAAGCCACGATATTTACCGTGCATGAATGGGTTCCAGGTTGATGTGGCTACCAAGGATAGTATCTCGGAGAAACTTACTATAGTCCTTACTGGTTATGTTCGTGGTCGTGGCCTATCAGTAAATCAGCTGGTAATACATCTCGTTTTCTTTAATTTGTTGTGAAGCCTTGGTCTCTGAATGTGTATGTTTCAGGCATAGTTGTCAAAGGCGCGAAATGGCGCACGCCATTGCAAATGGCGCCGGTGGCGCCAGCTCGGCGCCTATTTCCGGCGGTGGCGTTGCCCTTCAATGGGGCGCTGCCTTGGCGCGCGCCGCATGCAATTCGCCGTGGCACTGTGCGGGCGCCATAGAGAAGAAGGCTGTTGGGATGAGAGAGAGTGGACAAACCCTAGCTAGTTGGGCCTGGGCATGACGTTAATGGGCTTTAAACATTTTAGTTTAGGTTTTAAATAATCATTATTTGTCAGAATCAAAACCCTGTAGGCAATAGGCATCCACCATCCACGCCGATCAGTTAGTATACTATTTAATCTGTACTTTCTGTCATTTATAACTATTTATTATATTAATTTTTTATTATATTACTACTTTTGACTTTACTATTGTTTGGATTATTATTTTTGTTAACGTAGGATGTTGGATAATGTTAGCAAAAAGGATCCGGGGTGGATTTTTGAATGAATTTTCTTTTTATTATAATTATTATATATCTCTTACATATTATAATTTTTATATTTCCAACGGGCGCCGTACTTCGATAATGCGCGCGCCACGCCTTGCGCCATGTGCAATGGCTCCAGCGAGGCTTTGCGCTTCAATGCGCCGTACGCTACTGACAACTATGGTTTCAGGTACATGTTTCTGGAGCTGGAGACTTCCAACTCTCCAAAATTGAACTTCTCAAGGATCCATGTGCTTTAAATGCGAGGAAAGCAGAGGATTCGATGGACTCTGAGAGTGATTCACAGGTATATATATGTGATGAAAGACTTGCAAAGCCATTGATATTGCGTTGCTTTAATTTTTGAGTAGTGAAGGAAGCATTACTCCTGGAATGGGCGGGCTCTCGTAATCACCTTTCATTCTTTTTTCACATCCTACAGGTTCTTAAACACCTTGATGCTGATCCACTAAAGCAACAGCCCTTAGTAGTTGAAAATATCCCTGATCTATTGGCTGGGGAACAGGTTGGTGCTTTTGTTTCTCCAACTCTACTATTCTTTATATGTCTGAGACTGCTAGTATGCTATGTTTTTGTTGTATGTTGAAGAAATTGTGTTCATATGGGTTGTGTAATCTAGTCATATATGGATATTTCGGCTTTGTGTTATTATATTTATGTGCCTCACAAGCTGTCTAAAGCTCTGTCTTTCTCAATATCTTAACCAGACATGGCCAACGGAGGCAGAAATGGCTGAAGCTGAAAAAAACCATGAGGAGAAAAAGATGAAAAAGAAAAATCTTCCCAAAGGCATCTCTGAGTACCAGGTGCCCTTTATCTTCATCGAAAGTCTTTTTGCTTCTTACTGACCTCCATAGTTTTTAAAGGCGCGGGGCGCAAAAAGGCGACGAGGGCTTCGCCTTGCCTCTTGAGGCGAGGCGCAGTCGAGGCGCTCGCCTCAATTACCGAGGCGCAATTTGAATTACGTAAATAATATATATATATATCAAAGTAGCATATGTAAAATTATATAATAGTAAGTTATTGCAATCAATTTCTACTAAATGGGAAATTTAAGTGAATATGATAATTTTATACAATTTCATTTGGATAATTTACAATGGCATCAAATATATATTTATGAGTGTTTTTATTTCAATAAAAAGATTGGAGTATTAAATTTAATTATAAATATTTTGTAGTTAATACAAGTGAATATTATAATTTTATACAGTGGCATTCGGATAATTTACACACCGAATAAATAATTGTAGATGTCAAATATGTTTTCTGAGCCAATATTTAAGGAACGTGGAATAAATTTACCTTGTTATATTTAATTTAAAAGCATATATATTGAATAACTATGGATATTTTGTAGTTAATATAAATTAAAGTTGGGTTAGCTTTATAATCTATATTAACTAAATGTATTTATCATTAATACTATCCAATAAAAAAGCCCAATGGAAGCCCAATATCACTAAACCTAGTTAAAATAGTTTTTCCTGCCACCTCATCATCTTCTTCAGCGTATCGTCGTCTCTCACCAAACAAAAGAAAAACCAGAAAAATGAAAAACCAGCCAAGAAAACTCAGATCCGACCAAGAAAACTCAGATCCGGCGAACCATGGTGGTGAGGCGAGAAAGGCGAACGCCTCAGAAGATGTCGCCTCGTTACGAGGCGCTCGCCCGAGGCGCGCCTCAGTGAAGTGAGGTGAATCGAGGCGGGTAGAGGCGAAATGCCTTTGCCTCACCTCGCCTCTCGCCTTAGGCGCGCCTCACATCGCCTTTTAAAACTATGCTGACCTCTTACAGCTTCATTATTCTTGGTAGACAATTAAGGACTTTGTTCAACTTAAGTTATGCATTTATTGATTTGATATGCTGGAGAACATTGCAGGCTGCATGGTATGCTGATGGTTCAGATGTCGACTATTCTGATGGTGATGATGAAGATGAAGATGGAGATGATGGAATGGCACTGGACAATGATGATGGAGGATCTCAAGACCGCAAAGTTGCAAACGATTTTGAGTTTGATGATGACCAGGCTTCCCTGCATTTGAGAGACTCGGACGAGGAAACTGAAGCAGATTCAATGATGATGGTAATCCCTTATTTAGAATAACTGGATGGTTCTTAATTAATGGTAAATTGAGTTTCATTTTTCTCAATTCTATGATATTCTTGAAGAAATTGTAACATCTGTTTGCATGGGATTGAATATTTGTCCAACCATCTTCCGATATTTATTTCACTAATTCTGGTTTCTCTGTTTGTTACCTGCTGTAGGAAAGCGACAACTTAACTAAAGAGCAGATAGAAGATGAGATTCGGAAAATCAAAGAAGCGCATGCTGAAGATGAAGGTAACTTATGACGTGCCCCGTGTTTGTGTCGGCCTGTTGTCATTTCTGGTTGCCCAACACATGTGGTCTTTATTATTATCTGTGAAGTAATTGGAAATTGAACTTCTCTTATTTTCTGAACTTTATTCTCTTGCGGTGCAGAATTTCCCGATGAAGTAGACACGCCTTTGGACGTTCCTGCGAGAAAGCGGTTTGCCAAGTACAGAGGTGTCAAGTCATTCAGAACTTCAACATGGGATCCCAAAGTATGTTCTCACTTTTGACGGCCGATACATCTTAATGATTATATTGTGTTGGCGTTAATAATTTTTTATTTTGTAGGAATCTTTGCCACCTGAGTATGCCAAGATTTTTGAATTTGTTAATTTTCAAAGAACACAAAAGCAAGTTCTTGCGAGGGCTAATGCTATGGAGCAAGAGATGAACGATATCGTTCCAGCTGGATCATATACAAGGCTTTACATCAAGGACGTACCCAATAATGTTGCCTCAAAGTTATGCATGCTATCAAAGAGAACGCCAGTAATTGCCTCTGGTCTTTTGCAGCACGAGTCTAAAATCTCCGTTTTGCATTTCAGGTGCTTCTATTTTTGCATTTTTGACCTTTTTTGGGAAAAATCTTTTAATAGTGTATCTTCTTTATGTTATCACATGACTAATTTATTGTTCCTCAGCATTAAGAAGCATGACAGTTATGACGCCCCGATAAAGGCAAAAGAAGAGCTCGTCTTCCATGTTGGATTCCGCCAGTTTTTAACAAGGTCTGTGTATTTTCTTAAGTGAAAAAAAGGGAGCTTAGAAGTCATTGAAATGTTTCATTTCCCTAAGAGATATTTATTGATGCACTAAGTTTGACGATGCAGGCCGCTTTTTTCAAGTGATAGCATCAACGCCAACAAGCACAAAATGGAAAGGTTCCTTCACCCCGGGAGATTTTCAATTGCTTCGATTTACGCTCCAATTTCTTTTACTTCTCTCCCGCTCATTGCCTTGAAGATCCGGGAAGAAGATGCCTCTCCTGCCATTGCTGCTGTTGGTTCTTTGAGAAGTGTAGATACTGATAGGATCGTCTTCAAGAAAATTATTCTAACTGGGTAATAAATGAAGTTAATATTTAAAAATTCAAATATATGCGTATTTGATATGTAATATCCCAGAAGAGCATCAGCTGACATAATGTTATACATCCTTTACAGTTACCCGCAGCGTGTGTCTAAATCGAAGGCAACTGTGAGATACATGTTCCACAACCCAGAGGATGTGAAATGGTTCAAGGTAAGACAGCATATACCCAATTATTAATTTATAGTTTTTACTCGATCAAGGCATCATTTTCTTATAATTATAAATCTCCCTACGGTTTTAATTTTTTTGCAGCCTGTCGAACTTTGGACAAAATGCGGTCGTCGTGGACGTATCAAAGAACCTGTTGGCACACATGGTATGTATCATCTCTGTTGAAAATCTTTGTGAGATTGTATGGCTGAAATCCCAATTTGGAACACAAATACAATCATTAGCATGGATATATACAGAAAATACTGAAACGAAACTCTGATTGTGAATCTTTTATCTTGAGTACCAAATATCCAACTCTTAATGGTCTCTATTCTTTTCCCAAGGTGCAATGAAAGGCATATTCAACGGGGTGGTTCAGCAGCACGACACCGTATGCATGAGCTTGTTCAAGCGAGCTTATCCGAAGTGGCCTCATCAATGGTACCCACTTCAAAGCACGTAAGTAGAAAGCCTATCGAAGGGGCAAATAAGGAATTTTGCTCTGAAAGGGAATGAAGCCGTGGTTCAGATTTCACTACTTGTGTTCTGCTAAAGCTGTCTAGGAGCTGCTCCTGGGGACACAAGCTCGTGTGTGCCTTCTCTATTTAATGATGTAGTGAAAGCAAAAATTTTGGCTTGTGCATTGCTATATGTCTGGTAACTTATATTCAGACAAGAAAACCATCATACTTTGGTAGTAATCTTTCTATATTTATTTTGAAGGCTTGATTCTTGATTTTGAATGGGACGTTACTACGATTGTCATTTATTGTTTATTTAGGCGCTAAAACTTAGTCAGCTGTTGTATATAGAAAATTTGGAATAAAAGTGGTAATAACAACGCGCAATGAAGTGAATATTGATCTATTTATCCAACAATTTCGAAAAATTCAACAAGTTCAAAGAAGAGGCAAAAGTAATGTGTAATGCTTCTGCTACAACATAATAATAGTTGATAAAAGCTACTACATATGTCTAAATGTTCTCCCCTGGTGGAAGCTCGGCGGGTTTAACTGGAGCCCCGAGTACCCGCTCCATGTCGAAACGAACTTCGATGTTACGAATGCTGTAGCCAACGACCATAAGCCAATAAAGTAGTTTCGCTAGTTCAGGTGCGCTAGTCTCCGTCACGCTAGTCTGCGAAAAGAAAGAAAAAAATCGAAGAAGTACATCAACGAAGGGGTGAGTATATAGTATATACGCAGTACAGGAAAAAAGGACCAAAAAGATGATGAGTGATGTGTAAAAGATTAGCAAAAGGGCAATGACGAAACTGAATTCGAACTCTTAACGAGGTAGTACAGATAATGCTTGCTTACCTTCATCTGGGTAGGATCTGACACGGCCAAAAGGCGTTTTATGAATGTGTTCATTGCCAAGATGACATCTTCACCAGCGCTGCTAGTTAGTTCCTGAGTGAGGTTCGTGTAAATTGAAGTTCTTGTTTTACCTAAAAATAACGTAACAACCTAACTACACAGCAAATAAAAGGTTCACTTCACACTAACCTTGATGTTTTGAGGCTCAAGAGTCTTCAGATATTCCAACAGGTCACTTTGTCCGTTGATAGATTTTCGAGCCACCTGGCGGTTCAGTTCTTCGATTTCTGCTTCAAGCAACTCGATGTACTTCAGTGCATCGATCTTTTCAGGGCCCGAGACGCTGTTCCATCTTATAACTTCACCTGTTACCTTTTTCTGCGATCCCGGTGCATAATCTGGTACGTCCTGCAAATGTTCTTTCAAATTTAAAAAGTTTTTTTTATCTCAACAATGCAAAAGAATTCCAAGTACAGAATTACGTTAGCTAAGAGAATTAAGTCACCTTTTTCTCTTGTGGTTCAGGCAGAGCAGCTTGTTCCAAGCTTTGCTGCAATTCCAACCTGTACTCAGCGTTCCTGAACATATATCCAGTCATCATCACACTATACATTAGTTGTGCTAGATTTTCCGCAACCTATAAACAATCAAACGAAATCCACGGTTAAAACATCGAGAATACCGAAATATTGATGACACGTTGAAGTTTGAAGTTGTTGTTAATCTACACGCTTACAGTGGTGACGGTGACCGCAAAAAACTGTGGGGGCAGAGTACCGATCATGTTTGTCACCGTTTGGCGCATTGCATCGACTATCTAAAACAGAATAACCAAAGTCCATAACTATCATACTTAACCAACAGAAATGATGTATATACTTGCTTCAAGTGCGCCTTAGACCAAGGAGAAAAAAGAAAGAACTTTACCCAAGTAAACACACTAACCTAATCAGTCTTTACAAAACGCAAATCCATATAGCTCAATGAGGCATTTTCACAAACAGTACTCGAACACAAACCCAATTGAGCAAAGGTAAGAAATTGACCTGCTGGGGAGCCCTTTTAACGAACAACTCCATGAATTCAGGCTGCACATTCTGCACGTACTCCAACAGAATATCTCTTCTGCTCTTATTAGACTGTTCATTCAATTAGAAAGGAAAAAAAAAAAGTAAGCATCATTTCAACATATAAACACCATCCCAGCAGTAGACCCCAACTTACCATAGTGCCATTGGGTGGTTTCGAATCGCCTGCATCAGCTGAATCACTTTTATCACTCTCATTCTCACTCGCTCTGACTAGTCTCAATCTCTTCCCTCTGAAATCCAATCCCCTTCTACGTAACACTCGCAGGGAATTGGGCAGAGAGCCGCGCGAAGGCGCCAAAGATCGAGTTGAAGAAGAAGACGAAGATTGCGATGATGATAAGGCAAACGAGGATAATTTCAATGTTAAAGACGACATTTTTTTTTTCCACTCCAACGTTTGAGTAATAATAATATCCCAAATGGCGTCGTTTTAGTACTTCCATACTGAGGCAAACGATGAGACGATTTTTTTGTCTCGGTGGCGTTCGCTAGTAACAACTTACACAACATAAAACGCTTTTTGCAAATTGAATCCACCGGAAATAGCAGTTTTGTCCCTAGTTTATCCTTATTCACAATTTGGTCCTCGAATTTACTCCAAGAAGCTTAGGATTTGATTTATTCTTACATCTTCCATCACACCACAGCTCCGTTTTCCTTCTCTTTCTGGCATGAAGTAGGAAGTTTCTTTAACACAAAGTTTGACTATAAGACTAAAATTAGGGAAATTTTCTCCTCGTTTACGAATATGAGACGTGGACGAAAGTCATACTCTAGTGATTAGATATACTAAATTACTAAATTAATTGGATGTAACCTTACTATATCTCCATTGTCTTTCCTCGTTATTTTCTATGACAGCCACAATCTTATCTTGCCACTAATATTCATTCTCACGAAAATGTCAAGAAAAACATGTCCCATTGCTTGCCAAGTATAGTCAAAGATGTGAATAAGGCTTCATTTTTATAAGCTTGCGAGTGCTTTGAATTTTCATTTAGGCAATGCGTCTATTTTCATTGTCTTGTGATATGCATTATATATATATACATACATATATATATATATATATTTGAATTTAGGTGGATTTAGGAAGACTTTTCAGCCAAGAATTTTTTTACGGACTAGGAAAGAAAAGCACTTACTGCTCAAGTGGATAAGACTTCGTGGATTCTTTGAAGTGGACTTCAGGCTTATCCTTATAATATAGCAACTAATCAAATCCCCCTTCATTGTAAGAGATGAGTCACTCTCATTGAATCTATGTTCTTGAAAATCCACGTGGCGCTATTTCTCATCAATAAAAAAGGTTGTCGCCACGTCGGATTTCAAAATTTTCAGCTTATCCAAGTATTTTGCATCGTCATCAGGTGCACCAATATCTGACACGTGTCCTTGGAAGCTAGCTAGTAGTATATGGTCTTTGCCTTTTTTTTTTTTTGCAATTTGACATATTATCATATATGATCCCATTTGAAATGAAACTTAGGACCACTCTTTGTTAAAACCCTTTTTTCGGAGATAATATATTATTTGACCACTAAATCTAGGACTACGAGGTTATGGTTTTATGCCATAATTAATTTTTAAGTATTCAATTTATTTCGATTTAAAATTAATTAATACTGCGCGCTCTCGTGAGAATAGAGGTTGTAAAATACCCTCATATTCAGCGAATCACATGATTACACGTGGCAGTAGCAGTCAAGTCACGTGTCTGTCTCCTCTCCTCGTTAAAAACTCAGCACAGCTCTTTTTTGATTCTTCACAGAAGAACGATCGCTGTCGTATTTCTGAGCTCAGTTAAAAGGAGCTCCTTCAGAAATTCAGAATCCATCCCACCACAAGAAATATACCGAATTCACCGCCCAATTTCTCCCTTTTTCTTTTTTACCCAGTTTGTATCTCATTTAATTCGCACAACTTGCGCCTCGCATGCGAAGCAATTCGTTGCAATGCGTATCTATATATACCTTCGCGGCCTTCGAAGAGCTTGATATCAAGATTCCCGCTTGATGGAATTTTCAGTTTAGGACCCAAAAATAAAGAGAAAGAAAAAATAGAGGGATAGGATTAAGATGTCTGCAGCTGCGGCGGCGACGGGTTTTGCGGCGCCGTTTAGCGTGCGATTGGTGGGCACCAAGAAGGATGACGTGGCAGGTGTAGCTTTTGGGTTGAAGCGAACGAGGAAGAAGAGAAGTAATTTGCTGCTTGAATTGTGTTGCTCGAGTAAGAGCGAGGAGAAGAAGTGTGAGGAGGGAAGATTCGACATGAAAGTCCGACCCAAGTACCTTGGGCGGGTGCCCATTGCCCCTTTTGCGACTCCACAGTTAGTTTTACCTCTTTAATTTCTCAACCTTTTCCGAGCTTTGAACCTTTCGCTTGTACGAAAAGATTGGTACTTCTTTTGGTAATGTGGCTTCCTCAGTTACTACCATGGTAGTGTGTGTGGTGTTCTTTCTTTATCTATCTGTTGGTGTGTGTGTGTGTGTGTGTGTGGAGAAAGAGGATAAGATATGTGTTATGAAGCTGAACTAGTTGGGCATGTTTCGCCTTTTATTCCGTGAAAGAGGCGAATCAATTTGGTTCTTATCTTTGATTGGCTTGTTAGTCGAGTAACTGCTGTTCATCGTTGGTTGATTCGAAGATGACTATTACCATACATGAGCAGAAACAATCGTTCACTATGTCGTTTTCGTAAGCTCAATATAGAATCCGTTATAAAAGCCTTAGGAATCATGGAAGAATTTGCTTCGATATCCATTCTTGCTTACAAGATATGGTAGATTCTTTTACGATTCCCCTGTTTTTATAGCAAAGTATTAAATCGATCAACTCAACCGTGTTTTGTAGATCCCGATTCTCATCCAAGCAAGAAAAGTTCTTCCCAAGGTGCACGCCGAGGAATTCAGGCCCTAAATCGAGGGATTCCCCTCCCAAACGAGGTAATACATTACGTCATAAACACGACCTCTTACCTTTCCTATTATGACTGTAATAAATGCCACGACCATGGAAGAACTCATCTTTAATTCCTTGCTTAGATACTGGCATTGCAAATTGGAAGGACTGGGGAATCAGCTTATTACACGAAAACGTCAACGAATCTGGCGTGAACGAAGATGGCAGCACTTGGTACCGTGAAAGTGGTGAAGATCTTGGAGATAATGGTTACAGATGTAGGTGGACGAGGATGGGCGGTCAGAATCAAGACGGAACTTCTCAATGGAAAGAAACGGTATGTATATATATATATATATGTATGTAGGTTCTCTTCCACGAGCCTATAGTTTGCTTATAAGGTGTTGTTTTCTTGAGATTGTATTTATTTGATCTCCTTTGGGACAGTGGTGGGAGAAGAGTGATTGGACTGGCTACAAAGAGCTAGGTATTTTTTCGAACTCATACTTTCGTCGTCTTTCTTACATCGTTTCTTTCTTGCTGTATGACTTGTTTGCAAGAACACAGGCGTAGAAAAGTCTGGTAAAAACGCGGAAGGAGATTCTTGGTGGGAGACTTGGCGGGAAGTTCTTCACCAGGACGAATGGAGGTTTTTCGTTTTTTTTTTTTGCAAGCTTTTATGAGTTTTAACGAATATTTTCGTTGGTCGAATTTTCATTAACGTATTTTTGAAAAAAAAAAACGGCAGTAATCTCGCTAGAATAGAACGAAGCGCACAGAAGCAGGCGAAATCTGGGGCAGAGAACGCTGGGTGGTACGAAAACTGGTAATGAAGCGAAAAAAAAAAACGAAGCTCAAACGTTACGTAAGAAAGGTTCGCCTTCGTTCTTACGTTCCTAATATCTACAGGTGGGAAAAATACGACGCAAAAGGATGGACTGAGAAAGGCGCACATAAGTACGGTAGACTGAACGAACAGTCTTGGTGGGAAAAATGGGGCGAAAACTACGATGGAAGAGGATCAGTCCTAAAATGGTAGGCTTATACCATCGCAAACAAACAATTTTTTAATATTTTTTTTTCAAAAAAATTTCGGTAAAATTTCCAGGACGGATAAATGGGCGGAGACAGAGCTAGGAACTAAATGGGGAGACAAGTGGGAAGAGAAATTCTTCTCAGGCATAGGCTCGAGGCAAGGAGAGACTTGGCACCTATCTCCTAGCGGCGAAAGTACGTCTTTCTTTCACACCCTTCTTTTATACGATAATTTCGAATCCATCCTTTTTTTTAATGAACATCGTTCTTTTTTTATTCCTTACGGTGAAAAACGATATACGTAGGATGGTCGAGGACGTGGGGAGAAGAACACTTTGGAAATGGGTAAGTAAGCAAACAAGCCCTTCGTCGTTAAGCATTCGCATATAAGCTTCTCAATTCGTTTCTCTAACAGTAAAGTTCACAAGTACGGAAAAAGCACGACGGGCGAAAGTTGGGACACTGTCTCTGACGAAGAAACATCCTATGAGTAAGCCATCTAATTTTTCGAGCAATTTTTTTTTGTCCGTTCGAATTTTGTAAATGAATATCGAGTTTTTGCAATACTCGATGGGCTTTAAGGGCCGAACCGCATTACGGTTGGGCCGACGTTGTTGGGGATTCGACCCAATTGTTGTCGATCGAGCCAATAGAGAGACCGCCGGGCGTTTTCCCGACCCTCGATTTTGGTTCGTCTGCACCACCGCCGGCGCCGCCTACGGAGGAGGAGCCGCCACCACCACCACCACCACCACCTGACGGCGGCGGAGATTGATTTTTCTCATGAATGGTATATTTATGGATTTTGGTTAAATATTGTGTTATTGTAATAGAATGTCTTTCGCTGGGGATTTCATTTTGTTTCATTCTTTATTACCTGAAGTAGTAGTCTTGAGTTGAGGTGTTTCATCCTCTACATTTATTTTGTTATTTCTTATTCTATTTACTTAGTCCAGTATTCATATGGGCTCTATTATTACGATTATTCCTTCTTTTTTACGATAAATCTCTATCTCACCACGCCCACTAGTTCTATATTGTGAAAAATAAAATAAAAATCTGATCTTTAATCTATATAGAATAAACCCAAGCAATGTAGAGCCCGACTCTACATCAGGACTGAAAATCTCCTTTGAAATCGCGTAATTATTTGGACAATAACGTGTGAATTATGATTTCATGATTGCACACGAGTGCTCAATCTCAATAAATGTAATGATTATATATTTAAATTGGCGACAACTAAGATCTACAAGATCCATATTATGAGCCTAATATTGCTGGCGCAAAGGGTTCATTAATATCCTGTCCAAGAACCACCATGACATATTATTATACAGCGCAATCGTGCGCATAATTAATTAAGCACAAGATTAATTTAATGCAACAAATATTAAGAACACGTTATTGTGTGATGTCATTATCTTATTGTTGGATGTCTTAAGATCTGAAGACAAGCGAGCTTTGGTTCATAAAACTCATTGATGTCTTGATTCCTTTTGTCTCTAATAATATGTAATCAAGATCCGTGGGACACGTAATATAACTCGTGCATATTTAGTTAAAATATTTTTCTAAATGATATTACAGATGGGATTTGATTCTTTCTGTTTTCCTTACACCATTTCTCCTACTATATATGCATCTCATCATCTGTCGATCTAAGCCATCTCAAACTCCCCTTTCTCTCTTCGATACAAACGCAAATCCCTACACTTTGAAGAAACCCTAAAAAGGAAAAGGAAAAAAATGGCTTCTTTTCATTCAAGATCAAACAGTTTCCCTACTCAATCTCATCCTTCGATGAGCAACATCGAAGATCGGTTACGTAGATTAATGGCTTCTGAAGCCACGTCAGCATCAACTGATTCTATGTGCTCGAAATTGGCTAACCTAAGAACTTTACAAGACGATATAAATAACCTTATTCAGATGCCGAAGATTCAACAAACCATTTCTGAAACCTGCGTTAATGAGTTGCTCGAAGAGTCCTTAGCTATGGTGGATCTCTGTGGATTTGCTAGAGATGCCTTGTGCTCGAAAAAGGATTCCATGCAAGAAATTCAGTCATGTGTAAGAAGAAACAGGCGTGAATCTGCTACAGCTGATGAGATCGATGCCTATTTAGCTTCGCAGAAGAAAATCAATAAGAAGGCCAAGAAGTTCATCAAGGATTTCAGAAAAGAAACCCTGGAAATTAATGACATGAAAGATTTTGCAAGTGTGATGCAAAAATCTGCTACGATCAATCGTTCGACCCTCAAATCGGTTATAGTACAGATTTGCGAGGAGAAGAATGCATCGAAGAGGAAAAACCAGACGTTGATATCGAGATTTATAAAGGTCAATCGTGTATATTCTGCTGATGAGAATTTCTCATTGAAGCAATTAGAAGAATCTGAAATGGGAATTAAGGAGCTTGAAGAGGGCTTAGAAGCTTTGTTTAGGAGCTTAGTCAAAACTAGAGTTTCTCTTCTCAATGTTCTTACGCATTAAAAAACGCTTGCGCCCAATTTTGATATCTGTAAATATCTGTCGATTAATGGAAATTTATACTCAATTATGAGCAACTTTTTTTCCCTTTGCATTATATGTACACACATTAAGCATTGGACGCAAAATATTTCAAGAATTCCATTCTACAGTAAATCAAGATATAATTATTGTAAATATGTTACCATACATGTTTTAGATGAATTCAATATATGAATAAATACTTGGCAATATGCTGTTATAGTCAATGTTTGTCCTTAAAATTTCGTTAGTTTTGAGTGTAATGTAGCTCAGATATGGACATGAGTGAATATTCAGATTGCTCCATTTTATATCCTGGAAATGATTTCTCGCTTATTACCACCATCATTTCTCCTGTCATATGCTGGAAAGCTCCCAACTCGAATTCAAACTAAACGTTGACCTTCGTGTAAGAATTATTCCTATTATGATGCAATATGTACTTCTCTTTGTTTAAATAAAGCCAGACAAATAAAGAAAAAAGATAACACAGATTGGCTTTATCGATCGATCGGTTGGATTATCGTAAGACTTACGTGTCACTATTATTATATTCTTGGCTTGTCTGAAGATCTGAGACAGTCCAGTTTTGATTGATAAAGCTCATTAATGTCGCGATTCCTTTTGTCTCAACATTAGCACGAATAATACATAATCAAGACGAAATATAACTCGTGCATTATAAGATAAAAATATTCTTCTAAATGTCTAGACATTACAGATGGGATTGATTCGTTTTGTTTTCTTAAATCAATCTTTACATGTATATCTCATCATCAGTCGATCTAACTAAACCATCGCAAACTCTCCTTTGCCTTCAATACACATACATTTTGCAGAAACCCTAAAAAGAAAAAAAATGGCTTCTTTTCACTCAAGATCAAACAGTTTCAATACTCAATCTCATCCATGGATGAGCAACGTTGAAGATCAACTTCGACATCAACCGATTCTATGTGCTCAAAGTTGGATAACCTAAGAATTTTACAAGACGATATCAACAACCTTATTCAGATGCCAAAGATTCAATATTCCCTTACTGAAACCTGCTTCGTCAATGAGTTTCTTGAAGAGTCCTCAGCCATGGTGGATCTCTGTGGATTTGCTAGAGATGTAATGTCCTTGAAAAAGGATTCCTTGCAAAAACAATCATGTATTAGAAGAAACAGGCGTGAATCTTCACACAAGAAGATCATTCAGTAAGAAAGCAAGGAAGTTCATTAAGAATTTCAGAAAAGAAACCCTGGAGATTAATGATCTGAAGGATGTTGCGAGTTTTCTGAAACAATCTGCTATGCTAGATTCTTCGACCCTCAGATTGGTCATAGTACAGTTCTGCGAGGAGAAACATGCATCGAAGCAAAGAAATCAGACGCTGTTATGGGGATTTATTAAGGTTAATAGTCTGTGTTCATTCTGAGGGAGTTCATGATGAAACTTTCTCATTGAAGAAATTAGAAGAATCTGAAACGAGCATTAAGGAGCTTGAAGAGGGCTTAGAATCATTGTTTAGGAGCTTTATCAAAACTAGGGTTTCTCTTCTCAATGTTCTTACACATTATTAAGAAAGTACATATGTATATTTCTCATTCTCACCTCTGTCGCTCTAACATCCCTCCCAAGAACCTAAGGCGTGTGCAATAAATCAAGAAAATCGATCTCAGCGAATACAATCCACAAAGCCATGCATCTTCTTATGACTTGGAAAAATTATAAGTATTGAAGATGTTAATCTTAACCTAACCCTTTTTGTTTATCCCTAATCGTGTTCTCGTGTGTGTATTTAATTTCTTTTTGTTCTTCATCGTCTGGACAATCTGTTCCCAGCACATCACTGTTAACACAACACTCATCTTCATCTTCATCCTTGGGAAAATAAAAAGCAAAAGATCAACATAACCAAAAAAAAAAAGTGGAACATTTCTTTCACCATCTAATCTTAAAGAAAAGTAGAGAGTCTTTTATTGAAACATGGAACCCTAATGGATGTCGACAACGTAACAAAAAGTAACACGTTCCTTTCTCCTTCAGCCTGTAAAGATAACGCCAGACTAGCTTGAATTTCTTCAAAATTGTTCGACTAAATCGAAATCCAGACATATGATTATTCGGTAGAAGTAACTGAAGCAGAATTGCATCTCGCTAATGTTAGAGGTTACCTAATGGTGATCATCGTGGCCTTCCCATGGATGCCTCCAGCCCTGAAACCAAAGTAGAATGCATCACGAAACCTCGAGGGAGACACAAATAGAAATGCGAGGGCATATATTAAGACATGGTCAAGATTATTGAGAATCTTCATAACTCACCAATACTACAGGGCCATCTTTCTTTGCCCTGTAAAGAACCCAAAACCTAAAAGAGAAGAATAGCATATAGAAAAGCATCAGAGGCCTTCCCTCACAAAAGATTAAGTAACAAATGGAGATAGATTTTGTGCCATTATGTTATTTTCACCTCCATCATTAAATCAACGATGATTGGATTATTGCCATCTACGTCGATAAGGAACGAAAGTAAATCGCAAAATGAAAAATACGAATTAAAGATTCTCCACAAATGATCACCCATGACAAACACCAGCATATTAAGCAATTAGGCAAACAATGTAAGTCAATCCATCCAACTCAACTGAAATCAGCAACAAAAGCTCCCACCTTTCGCATTCGAAAAAAGATTGCAATTCTAATGGCTGACCTCATCAAGGTTATACCACAAGATACCAGAAAAAAACCCCTTCTTTCTCTGTAACATCGAATACAAGGGCTACCCATAACAAGCATAATTTGACCATTCAAGAAGCACGGGCTCGAGAATCAAGCCACCCCAACATTTAATAGATTCTTAAAATATGTCCGAAAGAAATCACACCAAGCACTACGGAGCTAAGCAAACATCAATTCAAAAACAGATCAGACAAGCACAAGCCCGTCGATTAAAAACCACGCACCACATGACAGCACAGAGGCCTTTTCCAGTGACAGTGTGCCAGCGTTTTGGCTGATGAAGAGTCACCCCTTTGTAGGTGACGCCATGACCGTGCCCTCCTCCCATTTCAGTCAGCTCTTCTTCCCTTCTTACTCAGTCGATTATTGAAAGCTGTGAAAATTGACGAAAGAATGATTTCTCGGTGTTGGGGGGGTGGGGGGGTGGGGGGGGAAGGTTAAAATGGTAATTTGAGCATTTCGTCTCTGATAGATTACTCACTGTAATCTCTTTGGGCCGTGTGTAATAATATGGGCCTAATCGGACATTGAACTTGGGCTGTAAATTGTGTAATGAAATTGATTTTGATTTCTTCTATTAAAATACTTGGTCGGTGCTACAAGTTGTTCATTTTACATATTTGTTTTTTTCCCCTTCTTTTGTCCTCATTAATTGTGAACTTTTGACTTGGTTGTTAGTTGTTTATTCATACTAGTAATTGTGCACACTCGATGCGTGTGCAACGAACCTTAAATCTAACTAAAAATAAATAATCAAATATAAGTGAGGATTATGTTTAAAAACACCAAAGAAGTCTTTTATCAAAGATCATTACATAACTAATAAACATCGATAATATATTTCATTGTATATAAATAGAATCAAAAGAACTCAATCTGCAGAAAGGTCCAAAAACACATTCAACATATTCAACATCGATAAATATATTCGCATGTACTAATAATATGAGTAATAATAATGCATATAATAAATAAGTAAATACATGATATATACAATCAAACTTCAATGCGGGTTCACTTTCACAATAAACCCATTACAGAACTCATCCCAAGATCCATCATAATTTCATATTGAGCATCTTACCAAGAGGCTGGTACCTCTTATTACGATCATCATCATTACCACCACGATCATCATCAACCTCTTTATTACCAGAATTCGAGGCAACAGATTATTCGCGGAGAGCCGTGAAAGCGGTCCTATGCCTCTCTCTAGTCTCTCTCTCTCTTACTCTCTTCCTCTAAAGCAGCCTTCGCTCTCTCAGCAGTTTCAGCCCTATTCGTCGCTTGTTTAGCCCTTGTCATAAGCTCCTTAACCTTCGACATGGCGAACTCCAAATCTTACCTCACATTCGCCAATTCCTGATTATGAACGTCTGTTTTATAATTTTATCGGGGCAATTGTGATGCATTTCGGTTGACCTCAACTTGGATTTGAAGGATTCCTCTTTTGGAAGAAAAAAAATTGCAGTTCCTTAAATAATAGAGAAATTACAGTTTCTTCATCACATTCTCGTAAGCACTGGATCAATGAAATGTTGATCTGCGATGGCTTAATAAACGAAAAAGATTACGCAACCAAATTTGTTTTCAAACAATATATTCTGCTGAAGCTGAAGAGAAAAACATCAAAAAATATAGGAAACCTAATCCATAAGTCTTTGCACCATAAATGCTTATACCGGCAGAGACGAACGGGTAATTTGAAACATGCGCAAATAAATAATACTCACCGATTTGGATCTCGCTTTAATTCCAAAAGCATTACCTTTGCAGATGGATCAGGAAGTTCTTGATAAAACCTGCAAAGTACGTTTTATTTATCTCAAATGAACAAATCAATCTCAAATGAATTTTCGCTTATTAGGGCGTATGGTTTTCACCTCAGAAATTTCTCGATTTGGAGTCTGAAGCAGATATTAGGCAGAGAAGTCATTTGTTATCAGATCATAAATCTGAGAATGAATATATAACGCAATAAAGCACGTCTACCTCTTGAATTGTACTTAAAGCATCTATAGGGTATGATCATCTTATGGGTTTCGTTAGCATTGACCTGATGCGATAGCTCAGAGTTAACTTTTCTCTTAACTCGTATATACGAATGAAAGAAAAATAAAAGCATTCAATTTACTTCAAAAATCATACCATAAGCATAACCAATTGATTAATTAGGCTCGTTCGTCACAATAATTTATCCATCTTCGCACCACGCGATCCCCTCTCCTTGTCGAATTTCCCTAGGACTGAACACATATAAATCAACACATAAATATGCCAGGCGTTGAAATAGGCATGAGCCTCAGAACAGAGTTCGACAGAATGTGCAGATATATTGTTTGTGCTTCAACGGAATCAAAATCGGAAAAAGGGGTACCTTCAGTGATCGTGAACTTGATATAATTGCCTTCAATTTGCAGTCCCCTCACTCCTGCGCGCAAGTTAGCCAACCTCCACCATAAGCTGATAATAAGCAACGAAATCTTCACACGAAAGAAGCGTATAACTGAAATAACCTAACCTGCGCCGCCGAGGAAGAAGGTTTTGTCCGATCCAGGTGGTTTCACGGTCTGGGGAACACGATGGTTTCGACTTTGAGAGAATTTCGTTTTTGCTTTTCCCCCATTCAGTTGTGCAGCGTTTAATTTGTTTCCGTGGAGATCGTGTGCAACTGCTATCGTGGGGTTTGATTACAATTGTTAATTTTTTAATTATTAATTACCTAAATGTTTGTTTATTGATCGATGGTTTAGATTGCTCCATGTAGGTAACGAACGGCTGTGATTTCAATTCAATTGACAGACCAAAAAAATCAGATTGAGGCAGTTTTTAATAGGCCCTGAGCCTTTATATAATAGAATAGATACTCGGTTGTGTAAGTATTTAGGTTTTCAAAGATTAGATTCGATTTGGGTTCATAATTGCCGATGAGTCGATGAGACAGCTCGATCGAATTTTGTTGAAATCTTCTATTTATTTATTTTCAATTTTTAATCTACGTTTAACATTTCTAGCATTCGCCTCGAACTCGAGACTAGAAAATTTCGACGCGATACAATACTGCTTATCTAATTTGAACATATATATATATATAATATATATATATATAGCCAAAAATTTAAAGTCAAATGAGTTTTTTACAAATGATGACTGGAAGTTTTCATTATAAAAAATCGGTGATAAATGCACACCGATGACAACGACATACGACGACGAAAGATCAATATTTTAAAGAAGTCGTCAACTATGTAGTCGTTAATTTAATTGCGTCACATTTTCCTCACTTATTATATGTTTCTCCACTACATGTACATAATAAAAAGCTACTCTAGTACACCTTTAAAAGCACAAACTTTTCAACACACAAAAAAAAAAACATTATTTTTCTTCCTAATAATTCTCAGATTACTTTCCGACCAATCGAGCAAAACAATGTCCGAAGCGACCATCACCGTCGATCCCAAAAGCGGTTTCTGCAGATCCAACTCGACCTTCTACAGCAAGCGGCCGCCCATCCCAGTGCCGCCGATCGACCACTTAACCGTCACGAGCTTCATCTCCTCGAGGGCCCACCGTGGAACCACCGCCTACATCGACGCCGCCACGGGGCGGAGCCTCACCTTCTCCCAGCTGTGGACCGCCATCGACGCCGTCTCCGACTCTCTCTCCGCCGATTTCGGCATCAGAAAGGGACACGTGGTCATGATCCTCTCCCCAAACTCCATATACTTTCCCATCGTCTGCTTAGCTTGTATGTCAATCGGCGCCGTGATTACCACGACGAATCCTCTCAATACTCCTCGCGAGATTAAGAAGCAAGTGGAAGAATCGAAGCCCATCCTCGCTTTCACCACTCCTCAGCTTTTGCCCAAGCTGAGCGGCTCGAATTTCCCCGTCGTGCTTCTCTCCTCCGCCGACGAAGATCTTGGGTCTGCTGCAAGAAAAGTGAGCCTCTTTTTTTGTGGGTCTACTTTGAAATGGTTCAAACGATCGTGGGTTGGTAATATTTTTCGTTTTTCTTGCAGTCGAAGCTGAGAATAGTGACGTCAATAGAAGAGATGATGAGGAGAAAGCCTAGTCAAACGAGGGTCGTCGAAAAAGTCAACCAAGACGACACGGCGACGCTGCTCTACTCCTCGGGGACGACCGGCGCCAGCAAGGGCGTCGTCTCCTCCCACCGAAACCTAATCGCTATGGTTCAGACCATAGTTGGCCGATTCAGGCTCGACGAGCAGAACCACACCTTCGTATGCACCGTGCCCATGTTCCACATCTACGGCCTGGCGGCGTTCGCCACCGGCCTGATAGCGTCGGGCTCGACGGTGGTGATACTTTCGAGGTTCGACATGGGGGAGATGCTCGCCGCGATAGAGAAATACAAGGCCACCTACTTGCCTCTGGTGCCGCCGATCTTGGTGGCGCTCGTCAACGGAGCTGACGCCGTCAAGAAAAAGTATGACGTCAGCAGCCTCCAGTGCGTGCTCTCCGGCGGCGCGCCGTTGAGCCGAGAGGTCATCGAGGGTTTCCTGGAGAAGTATCCTCACGTGACTATTTTGCAAGTAAGGTTCTTTTCTTATTACATTCAAGTCCAAGATCGAAACTTTATGACGAATTATGAAAACCCGAAATTGCTTCACAAATTCTAACATAGAAAGACTTGATTTCTGGATTTTGTGTGCTGACATACAAATTGAACAAAAATTAATTCTTATCGGTTTTTCTTATCAATGAACTTGGGCTTTGTTAGGGGTACGGTTTGACCGAGTCAACTGGGATCGGTGCATCGACCGATACACTAGACGAGAGTCGAAGGTATGGAGCCGCTGGCTTACTATCGCCGAGCATGGAGGCCAAGATTGTCGACCCAGAGAGTGGGTCCGCATTGGGGGTCGGTGGGACCGGCGAGCTTTGGCTCAAGGGACCTTCCATTATGAAAGGTGTCTTTTTCTTAATCAACATTGCTTCAATATGTGATCACAATCACACACATATATTAGGTCTTCTTACATTGGCTCTTGATAGAGACACTTACAATTTTTTGGCCTTGTTTTCTTCTTGCCATTGATCTCAGATGCTTCGATATGAATGTTTTTTTGTCCTAATTATCTGTCTTTTTTCGTCAATCGAATTCGTACTAAAGCCAAGATCGAGTAATTAAAAATAGTCCCATAAGAAAAAATCTTACTATTTTCCAGGCTATTTCAGCAACGAGGAGGCAACAGCGTCGACCATCGACTCAGAAGGTTGGCTAAGGACGGGCGATCTTTGCTTCATAGACGGGGACGGTTTTATTTTCGTTGTCGACCGTTTAAAGGAGCTCATCAAATACAAAGGATATCAGGTAAAAAAATTAACACAGTCCTTAATCGATTAAACAGCAAATTACTCTCGTCCCATATTATTAAGACAGCCCGAGTGTTTGAATTAATAGGTTCCTCCGGCGGAATTGGAGGCGTTATTACTGACCCATCCCGAGTAGGGTTGCAAACGAACCGAATCGAATCGAATATCATAATATTCAATTTGTATTCGTTAATTTTTTCAAGTATTCGTATTCGATTCGATTCGTATTCGAATCCTAAAAATCGATTCGATTCGATTCGATAACGATATTCGAATATATTCGCGAATATTCGAATATTCGAATATTCGAAAAAATATTCAATTTTTCCCCCATATAACCTGTTAGAATTACAAAATAATTCCGAAAATTACAAAATCTAAGAAAAAACTCAATGTTCGTATTTGCTTTTTATTTTTACACTTGGAGCGTGAGTTAAATAGATGAAAGGTTTGCTTTATTTCCTTTTATGGGTCAAAACAAAAATAAATAATTTGGGTCTAATATTTTATTTGGGCTTACAAGTATATTATAATATATATTATTTAAATATATATTACATATAACGAATCGAATATTCGTTAATTTTTCGAATCGAATACTGACATATTCTTATTCGTATTCGAAATTATTCGAATCATAAAAAGTATTTGTATTCGTATTCGTATTCGTTTATTTCGAATTCGAATCTTAAATTTCGAATCGAATCTCGAACCGAACCGAAAATATTCGGTTCATTTGCAACCCTAATCCCGAGATAAACGACGCAGCAGTTATACCGTAAGATTTCTTTCTCTTTCTTTTTCTTCTCTTACACGCAAATCTCTTTTGTACGTTAGTTTATGACTATGGTTTTATTCTAGGTTTCCCGACAAGGAGGTCGGGCAGTTTCCCATGGCATATGTTGTAAGGAAGAAAGAGAGCTCACTATCTGAGAATGATGTAATGGATTTCATCAGAAAACAGGTAAGAAGCAAGCATATATCTTTGTTACGTATGCCTTCAAACAGTCGATGCTTACGATCGATATAATGCAAAGGTGGCTCCGTACAAGAGAATCCGCCGTGTGGCTTTCGTGGCTTCGATACCGAAGAATCCTTCGGGCAAAACCCTAAGGAAAGATCTGATCAAACTTGCTACCTCTTCCAAGATGTGATGAATGCAGGCAAATGAGAAAGAAAAACCCTATTGATTGTAATGATGAATCTGTATGCTGCCTTGTACCTTGTGAATCTTTACTGAGATAATGGTGTATTTTCAAGTATAGTACTGCATCCACCTTCTTTCTTCACCAACTGATCGAACCATCGATCTTCGACTGCAGTTTTTGGGGCCATCCCAGCTACAGCGTAAGCACTACTAACAGCAAGTGAATCAGAAGGATGGCGTTCGCCATGGCTTTCTTCTAATTCCCGCCTCACTCTTTCTGCTAAATCTATACTACCGTAAACCCTACAAGCTCCGAGCAACGCCCGCCAGGCAGTAACATCTGCTTCCATAGGCAAATCTTTGATGAGTTCGTAGGCTTCTTCTAACAAACCAGCTCGGCCCAAGAGGTCTATTACACAGCCGTAATGTTCGATGTTTGGCTTTATGTCGTAAACTCTCACCATCTTCCTAAAACAGTCCATCCCATCTGCTACTAAGCCACCATGGCTGCAAGAATTTAGAACGGTCAGAAATGTTACATCGTTGGGTTTATAGCCCTCTTTCTCCATTCTGTGGAAGAGCGAAATAGCATTATCTGCTCGCCCGTGTGCTCCATAGCTGGAGATCATGGCCGTCCAACATCTTACATCTTTGTGCTCTGTTTGGTTGAAGGCGTCTATGGCCTTCTCAAGCATCCCACTTTTGGCGTACATGTCTACAAGCGCTGTCCCCAGAATAGCATCTAGTTTGAGATTTTCTTTAACCACGAAATCATGGAGCTTTTGCCCTAAAGCTAGGGACTTGGGGTTAGAGCAAGATGATAGCAGACCAGCCAAAGTGGATGAATTGGGCTGCAAATTGTGCTGCTTCATTGATGTCAGCAGTGCAAATGACTCTTCTATTTGATTGGCTTTTGCGTAAGAATCGATCAAACAATTCCACAAGATAACATCGTTCTTCACATCGAGTTCATCGAATACCTGGCGGGCGTAACGAATCTCGCCTTGCTTCCCATACATGGAAACTAGAGCAGTCACGATGACTATGTTCGATAAAAACCCAATCTTGAAGCAGAGGGCATGCAGGCATTTTCCCAAGGGATGATTTCTCATGTTCTCTGAAGCTGATAAAACATTGACAATGGTGGCCACAGTTGTTGCATCAGAGCCTTCTCCGAACATTTCCACGAACAAATTGATTGCCAAATCGTACCTTTTGACGCTTAGATAACCCCCCATTAACGTGTTGAACGACACGGAGTCTTTTCCTTCACCCAATTCATCGAACACCTTGCGTGCCTCTCGAATTCTCTTGCAAACGCTATAAAAATGCAATAGGGCATTCTGCACATTCAAAAACGAATCCCACCCATACTTGAAAACCATCCCATGAACCCCATTTCCGGCCCTCATTTCCAACAAACGAGAACAGCACTTCATAACTGAAATACAAGTAAACCGATCGATCGAAGAACACCGAGCCCTTAAGCAGCTGAACAAAGCAAGACCCTTATGAGGATCTTCGCTGACGGAGTATCCCCTGATCAAGGTATTGAACATGTAGAGATTAGGAGTTTTCACCTGTTCGAAAACTGAAGATGCATACTCAATGTCATGAAGCGAAATCTTCGCGAGAAGCTTGCTTAGTGGAAATTCTAGGACGATCAGACCAGTCTTGAGCATCAAACCATGAATCTGAGCAGTTTGAGCTGCGTTTTCGCATGATTGCAGCAGAGATAAGAGGTGCTGATACTCATTATGCGAAAATTTACTCGACAGATTATGGAAATTGGTGAACCAAGTCTTGAGCTTAGGCCAGAAGTGGAAGCTTCGCCCGCTTATCTTAATCATAAAGCTCAAATCTTCATAAGAAATTGTTTTAACTTGGAGGGATTTCATAAAGGAAAATTTGATTGGGTACAACTGGAATTAGAGTAAACCTTGGGGCGTTTATGTAATTAACTAGCTCGGCTGAGCAGTGGAACACTTTTAATTGCATGGGCTGGACTTTGCATTGAGTATATAATTGTGTTGCATATATAATTTGGGAATGAAGATCAAAGGTTTCTCTTTTGCAGCTTCTGCAATTTTCGCCTATGATGAGAACTGTTGATCTAAAGATGTCTACCGTAATCAAGAAACTAAGCAAGAAAAGAAAGAAGACGAAGGTTCAATAGCATGTGACATGAAATTTTAATACAAAATTAACGTAATTTTGAGCTTATAGGTTTCCTTGAACCATCTTCTAACATCACATGCACCTCTTCTCACCATTTTCACTTGCTTTCAAGCAGTTCTTGCCGACATCCAATGACAGAAACACAAATACTAAATCTTGGAGAGTCTTTTGCAACCTATTCGCCTGACACCTTACCTATCTTAAAGAAAAAGGTAAGAAAATGCTCAAGTTAGTTTTTTCACGAGGGTTTTGCAAAGAAAATCCAGCAAGAGCTCCGTTGGCAGTATGCCCACCTCCTTATTAGTCACAAGAAAATTTTATTTTTCTTT
Organism: Craterostigma plantagineum; assembly: GCA_027422505.1. Taxonomy (NCBI): domain Eukaryota; kingdom Viridiplantae; phylum Streptophyta; class Magnoliopsida; order Lamiales; family Linderniaceae; genus Craterostigma; species Craterostigma plantagineum. The sequence continues at coordinate 6,068,234 of JAPQWV010000044.1, read as the reverse complement.
TCTGATTAACTAAGAAAAAAGAATGCATGCTTGTCCTTGTTTGCGGAAGAAATGTTTTTTTTTTTAAAATAGGAGGTGGACAGAATGCCAATGAACTATGCAAGAAACCCTTTGATAAACACGCCATGAATCTCCAAACCCTTCGACAAATGATTGAGACGTTGAAAAAAGTTAAAAGAAAAAATCACAAGGAGAAAGAAACAAAGCACTTGAAAGATAACATGAGGGATGGGGTAAGGTTAGAGAAGGGGCAGTTGGGTTTTGCACTATTTATTATGCGTGGGATTTGTGATGTGGTGAGGCCACCACCACAGTGAATAAATAAGGTGGTTTGATGAATTGATAACGTTCATGACAACTCAGAGAGAGAGAGAGAGAGAGAGAGAGAGAGACGTAATGAGGATTTTGTAGTTGTAAATGAAATTAGATTAGACTGTTCGGAGACTTATTACTTCCAAAGGATCATCATGGCGAAAGCCTAAAGACAAGCAACTAGTATTCACTTCTCTGAAGAAACCCTTGTTCCTTTCCTTTTTTTTTTTCTGGCTTTTTAACCATATCTATTTTGTCTAATAATGCAAGACTTGAACCACTACACTGTATATCAGTCTTTTTTTCTTTTTCTTCTCGAAATCCCTCAATTGTGATGAGATGTCAAGCACTACACGTTTAGGGGGGCAAATAAAAGCTGGAGAAAGGGGCTATGCCATTATTACAAGGTCATATGATGGAAGGTTTGCGTCTAGCTCTTTAGATTTTTCTTGCTTTTCCTGACCAAAAATTGACAAAACCACTACTTTGATTGATTTTCTTGGTTTTCCATTTAAAGTAACTTCTTATTAATCAGGAAAGTAAATAAGCTCGGCTCGTTCTTGGGGATAAATAGTTTTCCATCTAGGTTAGAAATCCTATAATAATTTACCACTTGGCTTAGGGTGTGCAATGTAATGAAACCCATTTCAAATCGCTTGAAATATACGAAATTGAGAGAAGCGATATGACTGCATATATATATCGACAAGTTCTTGATGTCAAAAGAAAGATGGTCCTCCGTACACATCCCACTAAACGCTTCTTCTTCCAAAAATCGTTTTCCCTTGGAAAGCTTTTTGAGATTCCATGGGACACTTGAAAGATAGCATCATCCTATACACAAAGCTTTGACCTTTGACTCCGTAAGTGGTTCAAACAAAGAAACCCCATTACGCCTTAAACTCAGTACTAGCCGAAATTTATTACACTGGTCAAAACTTTTCAAATGATAATCATATTTACACCCATCTTACTTCATTAATGGGTCACTGCGTTGTGTGTTAGATTACTTCGACTTACTTTAATTAAAACTCTTTTCCAAGAACCTAAATAGATTCCAACCCTTTTGTCGAGTGATAAGTCGCACTCATCTCGCCCATACACCCACACTGTAACCATTTATCATCATCCTTTCTGTTTCAGCTTTCAGTATTTAATGATCTGTCAATTGCGCTACAGCTTCATACATATATACATATACATATAGTGTATATCTTATATGTAAATAGTGCTCTGTTTCAACTCTTTCTGCATACCCATTAATGTTACGACCTGCCCCCAACTGTTGTTTGTACCATTAATTTACAGAATTTGCAAGAGAAAGTAACCATCTTGATCTATATGTAATACTTTAAAATAATCGAACTACGTGGAAATCATGATATCTGTACCACAAGATAATTCATTTAGTACATAATATATACACACACGCACGCAAATACATAAATGATTTATTGGAGGGAGAATCATAGAGACGTTGCAAAGAAACACATTTAAGACACATGACAATGCAATATCCACGCAAAATCACACGACAAATCGTGAATATTTTGAGGAAGGTGTAGTAATTTTATGTATTAACATCCATTCTCCTCTTGCTTCTTCTTACCCTCCTTTTTCTGATGATGCTCATGGAATGCAAATCCACCGGCGCCGACTGCAAACGTGGCAGCAATCTCTTGCGAGAGTTTGTGTTTGTCTGAATTTTTTGGATCTTTCTTGGCTTGATGCTTCTCATGCTATATATGTTCCATTTTGTAGTGAAATAAAATGAATGTGATTAGGGTTTTCAAGAATCGTGCTTTTTGCTAGTATTGAAGACCCAATGTAGTAAAATCGAATAAAAGAGGAAAATTAATTATATACACACATATATATATATATATATATATTATATATATACATACCAGGGCATAAGCACCAGCAGCAATAGCACCAAGAGCACTCAGTTTCTCCATGTTTTTATGTTGCTTTTGTTCATTTACGTAGTCATGGGGTTTCTCTACTTCATCTTCTTTCTTGTGATGAACAAAGGTGTGTTGCTTCTTTTGTTCTGGCGCCATTGTAATAAAACGATTAAATACTATGATGTCTGATTAACTATATTTTGTGTTGTTTCAGCATTATTGTTCGTGATATTTATAAGTAAAATTGGCGAAGGTTTATTACTATGAATTGGACCAAGTACGATATTTGATGTCGTGAGGAGCAGCACCGTGGTAAATATGAATATACGATAAGGTTGATGATGTCCAGCGTTATGGTTGAGTTTGATTTTTCTTTTGGTTAAAAAATAATATTCCTGACAGGAGTTGAGATAATATAGTTTTATATTTTAGGAAATAAAAATTGGGGACTTACATGGTGCGCAGGTTTATATATAATGTTAGTTGACATTTACATGTAATGATGCATAATGGTAGATTGAATCATCTGTTCCAGATTGGTGTTCCAATTTGGCGTTCCACCAATCAAATTGCGACAAGTGTACAGTTGGTCAACTCAGTTTAACACTTGGGGAATGTTTGGTGGAACACAAAGGTGGAACACTGTTGTGGCACAGATGATCCGAAACCCATCAATTGACATGGTACGTTATTACACTAATCAATTGTCCACGAAATCTGTATATACGGTACATGTACTCGAACAGTATATAAGATATACATATATACGTGATATGGGGCAAACCCAATCAACGAAATTTATAAGTGTGTGGGTAAAGGAATTTATATAGCCGGAAAATTGGTAAAGCAACGTGCGTAAGGTGCTTATTGAAATATAAACTGAAGGGGACGTGTTTGGGACTTTCGGGGGACGTATTTGTGGTATTGGGACGTGTGGGACCTGTCGGGGGAATGTCTGGTACGTTGGGGGACCTGTTTTGGACGTGTTTGGAACATGGGGGACCTGCCTGGGACGCTGGGGGACCTGTCTGGGATGTGTTTGGGGACGTCGGGACGTGTCTGGGACGTATTTGGGGACGCCGGGACGTGTCTGGGACGTGTTTTGGGACGTTGGGACGCATTTGAGACGTAAAGGAAATGACACAAGATATACGTGGTTCGGATCTTTGCAGATCCTACGTCCACGGGGCGCCTTCAACATTTCTTTATCACTTTTAGAAATTACACACTCACAACACCTTTCTTTCTCTCTTTTTCCCTCACAAGAACATGTAAAAAGATAAATAACATTACAGCTGAGAGGTTTTTCGTGTGTGAAGGAGTGTAAGAATGAGAGTCGGATGAAAAAATGATGGAGTCTTCCTTTTATAGGAGCTCCCAACGGTCTTTCCCATGTAGAATCACGTGATTTAGGGGACGTGACCCCTGCAGGGTTAGGGGCAGCTAGAAAGCTGCTGCTCGAATAACTTTGGTGAGGCTGTAGTCTTTTCCAGCTTTTCAAACAGTGGATTCGTCCTTTTATAAGTCGACACGTGTCCCTGTGGCTTCTTTTCTCCTTTTTGTTGTCTTTTCGTCTGGAATTCTCAGAGGAAGTTCCTCTTTTACCTAGTATCGTCCTTTACCCAGAGGTCCCTGCAGATCCTTCATGAGATATATATTGACTGGGTGTGGGCTTCTCTTTTCGTGGGCTTGTTGGGCCTTTCCTATTTTTATTTCTTGGCCCATCTAATTTAGTCCATATCAACCACTCCCCTACTCTAATTTGTTTTTTGGGACAAAAGGTAAATTAGAGTAAAATAGTAAGATGGGTCCTACCTCCCTACCGCAATTACCTCTTGAAGGGACGAGTATTTTGAGTGGTTAAAGGTTCGGACAATGTCTTGGGTTTGTGGTGTGGTTGAGACGTCCTCATGGTATGTCTGCTGGCCAGTGTGGAGAAGGGAACCAGTTCCCCAGTTCCTCAACGTACCCTCTGTAGCTCCCTTGCTCCTTCGCGTCATGGTGGCTAAGGATATCCACGAGGAGATTCCTCCCTCCGTAGGAACGGAGGATGTTTCTTTAGTTCCTTCTCTTGTTATGGGAGCTCAAGAAGTTCCTATTACCGCCCTGCCTCGGGTGTCAAAAGGAAAACAACTTTATCAAAAAGATTAGAAAGAAAAAGCAAAAAAGGGGGATTCCTTTACTCCATTCCCCAGGAGGTGAAGTGCTGAGCCTCTTTTGGGGATCTGTAGGGAGCTTAGCAGCCGAGCTGTTGGCAGCAAATGGAAGTAGCCTGGGAATTGAATCCGGGTTGCAAAAAGGTGGAGGTGGGACGTGCCAAGTTAGTGGAGTAGCGCGAGGGGGAACTGCGGAGCTCCTAGGAACAAAGAAAGGCCGGAGCACACACTGCTCGCGGAATAGTGCGAAGAGGAGCTGCGAAACTCCTTCGCTAAGGAGAAGAAGAGTGGGCTGCCTAGTTGGTGGGGGAAGAGGCTCAAGGCACCTGCTTCTCTCGGCAGCATCTCCCGTCCATGGTGGTTGGAAAGGAGTTCCTAGAGGTCCTAACCGAGGACTTGCACCAAGCTTACCTGAAGGACTTCCCTTTTCTGAGGGAATTTGCACCTTTAACACGACATTATATTAGGGGACGATACAGAGTCGGAGCCATGTCTGCTCGTCGCAACCTTCTTTCTCTCGAATGCTTCCCGGGGATCTGCAGGTTCCCTTGAACCCTTAGCTCCAGCTCCCTGCGGCGCCGATATCTCCGAACTCCCATGCATCGATTTCATTTCTTCGGAGAGCCCTTATCCTGTAATGTTTTAGGGAGCACAACTCCCCTGTGTTTAGTGCCTCGTTGGAGCCCCTTTTTCCTTATGTTTTATAGTCGTCGTTCTGTCCGTCGTCCTTGGGGACTAGAGGGACCTGCTAGGGACCTGATGGCGGAGCTCCTCTATGAGCCTTGGAGGAGATCCTCAGGTCCTATTGCACATTGCTTCTAGCTCCCTGGGGCTTCCTCTTTTTGAAGGACTTCGTATTTCTTCGATTGTTTTGAATGAGATCATCAAGTTCTTGAGGATTCTCGTTCTTGGGTTGACGTCGTGAGGGAGCATGTAGAGGTCCTACGACATTATAGGAATGAGCTGCGAAGCTCCCCTGAGAAAGAAAAGTAGGAGAGCGCCATACTCATGGAACATCGTGAAAAGGAGCTATAGAGCTTCTTTGCCAATGAAACGGAGGAATGGAATACTATTTATGACTGCATGGTGAAGGACGTAGTTTCCCACTCGTAGGACGTGAAGGCTGAAACTTCGTGATTTTACCAGCAGCGCCATCCGTCCACCACCGTTGGGTGGAAGTTCCTGACTGAGTATTGGCACCAACGCACTCGGAAGGTCCTTTTTCCTTGAGGGACTTCGTGCTTTTAGTCACGCGAGGATCCTCACTTTCGAATTCCAACTGTCGAGAAGCGCGTAGAGGTCATGGACCATGCTGCTATCTCGTCATTCCCAGCTCCTCAGGAAACTCTGCTTCCTGCAATGCTTCGGGGGAGCTTAACTACCTTGGCGGGGACCTAATGGCAGAGTTCCTCTACAAGCATTGGAGGAGATCCTCAGGTCCCGTTGTTCATGGCTTCTAGCTCCCTAGGGCATCCTCTTTCTCTGCCTTTTTCAGGGTGGTTATAGCCTGTAAGAAATTCTATGTCATTTTTTCCTTTCGAGATACGATGGTAAGGACTTGGGGATCTTAACTCCCCGTGTTCGTAAGTTTCGTCGGAGTTCCCTTCCTCCTCGTATTATATTTTACTCACGGGACATGGCGGATGTTTCTGAGAACATTGTTATCATGGCATGGTTATAGCGCCAGCTCGCTTATCAATTCGTGAGCAAGTACGACTTCACGCCCTCGGTTGCAATGATCGTCTCATTGTCCTCGGGTGTCGCTTTGCGCTAGGCTCTCTTTGTCCTTAGCGAATTCAGTAATATAGGCCCGAAGGTCCTAAAAAGTGGGGATCTCCCCCACCGTTTTACCCTGGTTATAGCGCCAGCTACGCTGAGGTACCTATACACGTCGCAGGCCTTACTGAGGACCTTTGATGTCCTGTACGCCACAGCCCGTCAGCGGTGGTATCTTGTACGCCCTCATAGGCATCTTTCACGTCGCAGACCTGTGGCCTTTGATGTCGGGTACACCGCCGACCCGTCGGTCTTTGGCATCACTTCACGTCGCAGGCTATCAGCCTTTGATGTCGGGTACGCCGCCGACCCGTCGGTCTTTGGCATCGAGTATTTTTACAAGTGCACTATTTATTATAACATAGACTGTATATATTCCGACAAGGCGGTGTTATCTTAAGGACATAATTAGTTTACCCTGGTTATAGCGCCAGCTTCGCTTCAACGCGTGGTTATAGCACCCGCTTGCTTAATATTCGGGCTCCTTACTAGAGTCATTTGAAAGTAATGAAGAAGTGGAGCTCCTTTGTCCTCGGTTAGTGATGAGGTCCCTGACTCAGATCTCCGAAGGTTTAGACCTTCAACTGCTCAAGTGTACTATTTCGGGTTCTGCTGGAAATTGGAATTCCACTGCCCTGGGGCGTCTATTATGATAGGGATGTGAGCCCTAGAGCTGGCTCTTATCTGTAGGAGGTGGGGGTTGTCTGCCTCCGACTGGCACAGATCCCCCAGACTCCTTCTTGGCTACCTCCCAACATTGCTTGATGACACGATCAACGAACTTCCTCAGTTGTTCCAGTAGGGAGGAAACTTCCATTTTATCCTTCACATAATGAAATTCCAGCTAAGAGCCTTATCAGTGCGGTATGCCTCTGCGTGTTAGCATGGAGCTGTCTCTTAGGTCCCGCGGATATTACTAGCGAGGAGCTGGGCTTTGAGATCATGCGGATGTTCGTCAGAGTGGAGCTGGGAACTGTCCTCCAGCAGAGCTTTATGTGCCAGCATGAAGCTCAGGTTTTATCTTCCTCAATTTTTCAGGCGTTGTGGCCCTTTGGATCTTTTATGCAGGCGCGTAGCTAGGGCTATCGATTCGAAACATATGAATCCGCTGTTCTTGTATCCGCACGGAAACGCTCACAGATCCCATGAGGCGGGATCATAATATGTCGTGTGGAACTGCTTACTCGCCCTGGAAAATCAGATCAAGTTGTCCGCTATCTTACGCTTATTGAATCTTAGGACCTTTATAGGGGATCATGTCCCGGACGCCGGCGGAGCTCCTGCCGTCAGGTGGGCTGTGACCCCTTCAATTTCTCCCGTGGTTCACCATTAGTTTTCTCCCAGAACCTCCCTTGGGGTTTGAATTCGAGGTCCGTGATTATGGCAGGACAGAGATAGTTCGCCCTTATCGTTGTTCTCGTCAGTGACTTATATCCCACATGTTAACCTGCGCATCCCTTCTTGCCTTTCGATTACGTGCCCTTCAGGACCTTCGGGATAGAGTCCTCTAATTGTCGTCTCCTTCCATGCTTCCCACAACTTTCCTACCTCCTTCTCTTCTTCCGTGAAATTGGTGATGCCATCCTCTCTGATGGTCAAAAACCCGGCTCGTCATTTTGGCCAAGTAGTCAACTCTACGATTTTCCTTCCAATGACGTCCCATGTCCCGTCTCCTTCGCAATCCTCCAGAAGTTAAAGCTTTGTATTCAGAATCGTTCTCAGGGAATTTGAAGGTCGTGACGAAACGAAGCTCCTCTCCCATCGGGCTAATGATAAGGACCTCCGCTCCAGATCTATTGGAGGTCATAGATCGTATGTGTGCATCTCCCATCGCTGCTTATATGGTCCTTTGGTGATCTCAAGCACAAGGTTGGAGAGGATCTGAGCTTTTTTGGGGGGCCGTCCGTTGTTTTGAATCCCCGTTGCACTCCCCTAGCTTGATGGTGCATTTCATCATTCTCCCGGATAGATCTGACTGACTTATCATCTGGTTTCATCCTCCGACAGTACCTTGCTTCATAAAGTAGGTCGGCTTGGGGAGGGCTCTTCTTTCCTTAGTAAGACGGAGCTAATGCTTCCATGGAGAAATACAGCGCCAGCTTGTTCCATATTAGATGTTTTGCTGGGAGATGTGTATTGTGGAGGTATTCCTTTAATTCTTCAAAGACCTCCCTACTGGCATCTGGACCTCCCAAATCCCCTGGTAGGCATCTATGGCGCTGGGGACCTCACACCTAGAGGTGGAGTCCACCAGCTGATTCACCCGGGGTGATGGAGAATGATCTCTAGGACACGCGTTGCTCAGGTACCTACTTGGAAGAGCTTGTCTACTTCCTCCTTCAGAATCTGGGCTCTCTCAGTCCCGCACAGTCGGAGCTTCTATTTGTCGGGTCATCTTCTCGGTATGATGACGTGTGGTGATATCCGGGTGAACTCCAGGCATATTCTTTGGAGAAAATGCGAATGGGTCCGCATTTTTTGTAGACATCCCGTCAGCTCCTTGTTGGGATCTTGTTGTAAGTTAGAGGGCCCCTTTTCTTCTATCGTCATTCTCTGATCTCCCGTTTTCTCATAATTGTGGCTTCTTTTATAACATCATTTGCGTCGCATAGTCGGGAGCTTCGTTGATTCCTCCGCCGTCGAATGGGCTCTTTGTCTATGTCCTTTAAGCGACGTGATTTCTTCCATGGGTTGTATCTTTGGAGGTCGGTCTTTCCATGTCTTCGGCGATCCCCGAGGCACCGTTATGTGGCCTGGCCCTATGTGTCCCTTCTCCTGGCACAAATCGAATTTTGGCCGACGCATCCTTGTACGCCTCACAAATCCCCTTGCATTTGGATTTCCTATCGTATGAGTTTAGAGCTCTTGGGCTCTTGTCGGGATCTTTCTTTATTTGGTCTTCCCTCCATGATGAGAGTAAAGGCTCTGGGGAGAATAGACGTGACCTAATTTGGGGGAAGTGGGGGTTGTCTGCCTTTATTAGGCATAGATCCCCCTACTTCTTTTTTCGGTGAGTTTGGAGACATGTTTGCCATCGCGGCCAACAGTCTCTGCCTGCTTAGGTATACGATTTTGGGGCTCTGTTGGAGGTTGGGATCCACCTTGCCCGGAGCTCCTATCATGCTAGGGATGTGAGCCCTAATCAGCATTGGCCCTTAGAAGTGACAGGGGTTGTCTGCCCTTAGTCGGGATAGATCCCCCAGACTTCTTCTCTGCTACCTTCAGACGTTGGTCGAGGCCATGGTCTACGAACTTCATTCGATATTCCGTTAGGATGGGCCCTTCGATTTCATCCTTCACATGCAACCGAGGCGCAAGACTTGGAGATTCCGGACTCATGACTCGCGCCTTTGTTTCCAGGCAGCTGGTCTTTCATAAATCCTCTTTGGTGGTTTTCCTATGCTCGTGGAGAACAAGGGTCATAAGTCCAATCTGACAAGTAGGTCCTTCTTACGTATTTCCTTTGTTACCGACGCGGAGCTAGTCTTTGGAGATCCCCATTAGATGATTGAATCTTTGCATGCCAGTGAGGAGCAGGGCTTATAAACTCCGAACGGAGAAATCGAGCCTTCGTACGCTAGTGCGGGGTCGAGCTTAGGTCGGGTCTTCGACTAATTTAAAGTTCCTAAGCATATGTGATCTGTTTCGGAAACCATGCCTCAACTTTCAGAGACGGCAGGGCTGTCGCGCCTTTGACTAGAGAGAATGGGGGTCGTCTACCCTTATACGGCATAGATCCCCAAGACTCCTTGTTGATCACCTTCAAATCATGCTTGCTACCGTGACTGCCACCACTTTTAAGGTGTTCCGTCATGACGAGCCACTTGATCATATCCTCCCATGGATTTACATGTGCCCACGTGGAATGGGGCTTTTGTCTCTCGTGGATCTTCAGCCGTCAGCGTGGAGCTTGGCTTGTAACTCCCACGTATCGTTGGACCTCAGCATGGAGCATGACTTCTAGGTCCCCACGGACCTCCGTGTGCTAGGTGAGGAGCTTGGCTTGTATCTCATGCAGCTCTTCAGATATCGGTGTGGAGTCAGACTTCTTTGCAAACATGGATTTGGTCTTCGCAAACCTCAGTGGGTCTCCACCAAGGAGTTGAGTTTTACGGATCACCTTGGAGCTTGGCTCTTGGATTCCAAATATAGGAGCTCAGGCTTTCATGGAGCTGGGCTTTTTAAGACTTCTGCTGGCGCGGAGCTAGACTTTTGGGTCTTCTGCCAGCGCGGAGCTGGGAGGTCCCAGATGCGGAGCTTTGGGCTTCCTGCCAGCGCGGAGCTGGGAGGTCCCGGATGCGGAGCTTCGGGCTTCCTACCAGCGCGGAGCTGGGAGGTCCCGGATGCGGAGCTTCGGGCTTCTTGCCAGCGCGGAGATGTGCTTTTAACTCTTTCGGCTCAGGCGTCGGAGCTGTGTCTTAGGTCCCACAGACCTTCGCATGCCGGCATGGAGCTGTGCTTCTTTGCCTTTATTCCAGCGCGCAGCTGGGTTTCAGCCGATTTGGAGATCCCCCGTAACGGACTCCACGTGCTAGCGAGGAGCTCGGCACGGAGATCTCAAACACATAGATCATATCTTTATTTCCAGCACGAAGCTGGTCTTCGTAACTCCCCAGTGGTTCTTCCCAAAGGGGTCAGGCTTTTGCGCGTGGAGCTTGGCTCTTAGCTCCCAAATATAAGAGCTCAGGTCTTGGTGCCAGCACGGAGCTGGGGAGATCCAGAATGCAAAGCTTCGGATATTCTTGCCAGCGCGGAGCTGGGTTTTAGTCTCGAAGAGGGAGCTTCGAATCTTCTTGCCAGAGCGGAGCTGGGCTTTTAGATCCTGAAGGGGGAGCTTCAGGTCTTCTAATCAGCGTGGAGCTGGGAGGTCCCGAATACGGAGCTTCGGGTCTTCGTACCAGCGCGGAGCTGGGAGGTCCCGAATACGGAGCTTCGGGTCTTCATGCCAGCGCGGAGCTGGGAGGTCCCGAGTGCGGAGCTTCGGGTCTTCGTACCAGCCCGGAGCTGGGAGATCCCGAATGCGGAGCTTCGGGTCTTCGTGCCAGCGCGGAGCTGGGATTTGAGATCCTGAAGGGGGAGCTTCAGGTCTTCTAACCAGCGCAGAACTGGGAGGTCCCGAATACGGAGCTTCGGGTCTTCGTGCCAGCGCGGAGCTGGGAGGTCCCGAATGCGGAGCTTCGGGTCTTCGTGCCAGCCCGGAGCTGGGAGATCCCGAATGCGGAGCTTCGGGTCTTTGTGCCAGCGCGGAGCTGGGAGGTCCCGAATGCGGAGCTTCGGGTCTTCGTGCCAGCCCGGAGCTGGGAGATCCCGAATGCGGAGCTTCGAGTCTTCGTGCCAGCGCGGAGCTGGGAGGTCCCGAATACGGAGCTTCGGGTCTTCGTGCCAGCGCGGAGCTGGGATTTGAGGTCCCTTCTGACCTTTGTACATCATTCTGGAGCTGGACCTCCAAGTCCTTCAGATGCTCAGGTGCATGATTCGGGCTCTGTTGGCCATTGAGGTTTCCAGTGTCTCGCACTGCTACTATGACAGGGACATGAGTCCTGACTGGAACTGGCCCCCATCTGGAAGAGGTGGACGTCGTCTGCCTTTAGTTTGCCCAGTTCCTACAGACTTCTCCTCACCCACCTTCGGATCTTGCTCTGGGCCATGGTCAGTGACCTCCCTCAGTTTGCCGCCAAAATGAGTCATTCAATTTTATCTAGTGGGACTCGTGGAGGTCCGCCTGGGTGTTCTGAGATTTATTTAAGATTCATCTGTATCTTCTTGCTCGTCTTCATCATTTCAGGCATGTGTTTCAGGTCCTGGCCGCTCCTCAACATGTATGGCAGTTTCTGGAGGTCCTCCCTCCCATATTGCGGGTCTAGGTCCTTCGATATGGACGAATCTTCCTCCATTGACGTCTGGCATGTTTCGTTTCGTCCCAACAGAAGAGAAGAAGGGAAAAACAGTAAATCCTCAGCACATCTTCGCACAGTGACAGTAGAAATTACTCACGCCTTCAACTCGGCATTTCCCACAGACGGCGCCATTTGATATGGGGCAAACCCAATCAACGAAATTTATAAGTGTGTGGGTAAAGGAATTTATATAGCCGGAAAATTGGTAAAGCTACGTGCGTAAGGTGCTTATTGAAATATAAACTGAAGGGGACGTGTTTGGGACTTTCGGGGGACGTATTTGTGGTATTGGGACGTGTGGGACCTGTCGGGGGAATGTCTGGTACGTTGGGGGACCTGTTTTGGACGTGTTTGGAACATGGGGGACCTGCCTGGGACGCTGGGGGACCTGTCTGGGATGTGTTTGGGGACGTCGGGACGTGTCTGGGACGTATTTGGGGACGCCGGGACGTGTCTGGGACGTGTTTTGGACGTTGGGACGCATTTGAGACGTAAAGGAAATGACACAAGATATACGTGGTTCGGATCTTTGCAGATCCTACGTCCACGGGGCGCCTTCAACATTTCTTTATCACTTTTAGAAATTACACACTCACAACACCTTTCTTTCTCTCTTTTTCCCTCACAAGAACATGTAAAAAGATAAATAACATTATAGCTGAGAAGTTTTTCGTGTGTGAAGGAGTGTAAGAATGAGAGTCGGATGAAAAAATGATGGAGTCTTCCTTTTATAGGAGCTCCCAACGGTCTTTCCCATGTAGAATCACGTGATTTAGGGGACGTGACCCCTGCAGGGTTAGGGGCAGCTAGAAAGCTGCTGCTCGAATAACTTTGGTGAGGCTGTAGTCTTTTCCAGCTTTTCAAACAGTGGATTCGTCCTTTTATAAGTCGACACGTGTCCCTGTGGCTTCTTTTCTCCTTTTTGTTGTCTTTTCGTCTGGAATTCTCAGAGGAAGTTCCTCTTTTACCTAGTATCGTCCTTTACCCAGAGGTCCCTGCAGATCCTTCATGAGATATATATTGACTGGGTGTGGGCTTCTCTTTTCGTGGGCTTGTTGGGCCTTTCCTATTTTTATTTCTTGGCCCATCTAATTTAGTCCATATCAATACGATTTTCTAGAAGACACCGTCTCAACTCTTAAACACTTTCTTTCACGCAATACATTTGAAGTTCCGTTTATATTCTTCATCTAACATAATAAATGTCGTTGCATAAATCAACAGAAAGTCGCTTGCAAGCTTCAGAATGGGCCTTCAAAGGCAAGAACAGACCACAACAATGTTGACATCTAATCTCATCTCTCACTACGCAGTTACAAATACAAACGTGTTTCAAGAAATTCATATGCTTCTCATCTAAATGATTATATAAACGCACACACATAACACATACAAAATTCGTTCGACTTCTCCTATGAGATGTCGCAATAAAAATAGAACTAAAATACGCCATGGCGGCCGACGAAATCAACTCAATAGCCAAAGCATGGAAGATTCTAAGCGGGGCGAAAAACTGGGCGGGCCTATTAGACCCGTTAAACCTCGACCTACGGCGCTACATAATCCACTACGGGCATGTAACGACCCGTCCCATACCGGGTGTCACTATAGCATCGGTCCCGACCGGGACTAGTGGGGTTGGGCCCACCACACTCCGACTGATAGTCTGGCCCCACTGTATCACCATTTAACCTTTTAGCATGCTTCGTGCACTCGCTCACACGCACCCTGAGAAACTTCCCAGGGGGTCACCCATCCCTAGATTGCCCCAAGTCAAGCACGCTTAACTTCGGAGTTTCTATAGATGGACTCCCGAAAAGGTAGGTCGACCTTGGTGATATGAGTAGTACTATCAATTCTTTTATACGATTATTACCCTGACACGCCCATACATTGTCAGTCTTAGGATCCCCTCTCATTCTGGTGTTGGATCGGTTCGTTCATGTACCCCTTCGCCTAGAAGCCTGCCAGGAGCCGCTCATTGTCCGTGCACCCTGGCACCGGCGATCACTCCCCGCCCTCTTCGGCCCCGGGCGTCACAGGGCAAATGGCGCAATCGACCTACGACGCATTCAACGCCGAGCGCGCCTCGAAGTACGCCGGCGCGTGCCGGTACTCCGAGGAAGCGCTCTTCCGAAAAGTAGGGCTCGAAATTGGCAATCCATTCAAATACCGAGTGACCAAGTACGTATACGCCACGTCATCGATCGACGTCCCCGAGGCCTTTATTTTGAAGTCTCTATCGAGGGAGTGTAGGTGTCGGGAATCGAACTGGGTAGGGTTCGTGGCGGTGGCAACCGACGAGGGAAAGGTTGCGTTGGGCCGTCGGGATATTTTGGTCGCGTGGAGGGGGACGGTTAGGACGCTCGAGTGGGTCGACGATTTCGAGTTCGAGCTCGTCCCGGCGCCGGAGATCTTCGGGGAAAACGAGGGCGCTAGGGTTCATCAGGGTTGGTACTCTATTTATACATCGGAGGATCCCATGTCGCCGTTCAATAGGACGAGCGCCCGACACCAGGTAATGCTTCGAAAAATTTGGAAAACGTATAAACTAAAGGCTTGACTATTTTTTTTCTCTTGTAAGTTCGGGGGTGGCACTTTGAGGACGGTCGACTTGTGTTTGTTGCAATTTAAGGACACTAGCTTTAGAAATTAGAATGGCTATAAGGACACCATGCGTATGAAACTTAGTTGTGTGTTCTTAAATTGCTTTAATTTTTAATGTTACTGTCCTTAAACTGCAATTCTAAACGTTCAACGTTCTGGAAGTGACACGGAGAACTATTGATCCCCAAATAAATTGGAATCCATGCTACATATGACTGAATTCATACCCATTTGGCATTTGCAGATCACATGTCGAAATTTCGGCCCAAACTTAGGTTACCGACAGATTGTGTCCTTAAATTGCTTTCATTTTAATAGTTAGTATCCTTAAATTACAACCGTATTATTTTTTGTGTCCTGGAAACGTCATTGTCTAACCTAAGTAGCTAACCTAAATTCTTAAAACTATTATATTTTTTTGCGACGGGATTTCAGGTTTTGAGCGAGTTAAGGCGTCTGGTCGACCAGTACAAGCACGAGGAGACGAGCATCACGATCACCGGACACAGCATGGGAGCGGCCCTCTCCACCCTAAACGCGATCGACATCGCACTGAACCACTACAACCTCTGCCCCGACGACAATAAACGATGCCTAGTGACTGCGATCGTCTTCGCAAGCCCTCGCGTCGAAGACTGCAAGTTTCGAGAAGCGTTCTCAAAATTATTACCAAACAACGCCCGTTTGCTCCACGTGAGGAACGCGCACGACATAGTCCCGACGTACCCCTTGTTAGGGTACGAAGAGGTCGGGGAAGAGCTCACGATCGACACGGATGGGTCGGGATATCTGAAGAAACCCTCGAATTTCGAAACGTGGCATAGCTTGGAGGTTTACCTGCATGGAGTCGCGGGCACGCATGGCGTCAAGGGAGGGTTTAGGTTAGAAGTGAGCCGAGACTTGGCTTTGGTTAATAAGCATATGGACGTCTTGAAGGATGAGTACGGCGTGCCGAGTTCTTGGTGGGTCGAGAAGAATAAGGGAATGGTTCAGAAAATCGATGGATCTTGGGAGATGATGGATTTTGAGGACGACGATGATTTTGTTATTTAGAAATGATTTGATAGAAAATGAAAATAATATACATAGTGTATAATTATAAGAAGATTTTATAGTTAAATCTAAGTTAGAAGTACGGTTTTAATTGAAATTAATTACTACATTTGTCTTAATCTCTCACAATTAGGAATGGACCCCGAACTCAAATTCGTCCCAACTATCCAAAATCGATGATTTAATTTGATGTCAGATTAATTACATTAGCTATTATTATGTGCATTCCTTTCCTACCAATGGTCACCCCTCCTAACCACTGAAGGTTGAAAGACCGTTTGCCCCAACCTTTGGACTCGGAACAAAGGAAGCAAGCTTTACGCCGCTATGTGCATTTCAGTCCTTTCGCTAGGCGACAAGACACGCGAATCAAGAGAGATGGAGCCCAGGGAGGGACAAAGTCTCCTCTGAACAATCCTTTGAAAACTGGCACTTAAACTTACTCCAATTTTAGATAAAAACACACATTGAAGCAGAAAATTGTCTGCAAAAAAACAAAAAAAAAATGCAAATTCAGACATATGAAGCACAGCCCACGAGCTAAAATCCACGGCTTGTGAAGAAAGTTAAGTTCTTTATGCTGAAAAAAGATGGACTTGAACGACTTTCGCTGCTTCGTAGCAGAATCAGGGGTTGATGTGTGGGCTTGGATAGACATGTCCATTTCATTGGCTTGCGAAGATTATGGAGAAGATATGAAGGATAGAAGAGATGGGATTCTTCAGAAGCTTTATGGGTCCACAGCATTTCCCAGGTGTCGTGCCTGCGATGGCGGCGACGACGATGATGAACAGGTGAAGAGTAAGAAGGTTCTTGAAATCGAGCGCGTTAATGGAGCAGAGTTTGATGATGATGATGATGATGGTGAGTGTAACAAGAAGGAAGAAGAAGAAAGTGATGATGATGATGAGCAGAGGAAGGTTCTTGAAATCAAGTCACTCTTGGTGGATGATCGTAAACAGCAGGTTTTCTTTTTATTTTTTTTTTCTGTAAAGATTTGATCTTTTCTTCTTTGGGATTTAATTATTTTTTTTTAGAGTGAATGCTGTTTGATTGGAGTGCTGCAGAAGCTGGCGGACATGAACACATCATTCAAAGTTCTCAAGGTGGAAAGTCTTTGATCATCAGCCTTACTTTTCCTTTTTTTTTTTTTTGTAAAAACAAATTTCTTTTTTTTTTCAATTTGTGTTAAAATATCTTCATTTTGAATGTATGTGTGTAAGGAAACGGACATTGGAAGACATGTGACGAAGCTGAGGAAACATTCTTCTGGCGAAGTTCGTAGATTAGTGAAGATTCTTGTAAGGTTTGTGGAAGAAGAGAAGCACACTTAAGATCGAACTTATATGTAGTTTTTATAAAATTAATTGTTGTTCTTTGATTCTTAATTATATGCAGGAAATGGAAAGATACCGTAGATGAATGGGTTAGGCTCAATACTCCACCACAAGAAGCAACACACTCCGATGGTATGTATTGTTATATGTATGTACATAATTTTATCTACCATTAATACAAAATTATTGCAAATGTTGTTGTGTTTATGTATTTATTTTTAAATTTTTTAAGCCACCACGAAAATGGAGACGCAGAACGTACTTGTGTGATTATCAAGAAGCATCATCTTGAGAATGAACCAAGAAACTCAACATGGCAAGTGATTGGTACCTTTTGTCACTTTTATTTAAGAAAAGAAGTCAACATTTTTTATATCTTAGCATGGTTCAACGTACATATATAGTATCCTGGGACCATGTCTCTCTTTCATGGTTTTCACGAAAATTAAATGCCTTAATCATAGTCTTAAATTATTAGGTGAAGCGAAGAAATCAAGAAACGGGCCAGGTTCAAGCTTTTGTAATACTATTCCAAAAACAAAGAATAATAATTATGGAATAGTTGCGAGCATTAAATCAGCCAATGTCCATGCCAAGTAATGGTGAATGAACGGAATAATAATTTCTCTTTGTAATAGTTAAACAAATTATATTTCACATTATTTATGTACATTCTACCAGGCAATAAATCACGAGGTTTGATGACATGTGATGAGTGGACTTAGAAATATATTATTTGGGAAGATTGAGAACAAAAGAGTTCCCATCCCATGTGATTTTGGTAGGCGAGGAATAGTAGATTTAACTTGTTTTAGTTAAATTTATGATGTACTTTTACTATAGTTATATTCAATTGGACTCGATCTTTTCCTCGAGAAATCTTTATTCATCCACACGCCTCTCAAAGCATTATAAAGCCCCTTTGACCAAATTTTTATATATTACACACGATGAAAGTTGGAATTGCTCTGTAGTTTCGATAAGATTTAGATTCGACATAGACAATACTCTGAGATTATGTTGAGTTGAGGTCAAATAATACTTTAAAGGCCATATGCCTATGAGCTATGTATGACCTAAAAAAACAAATAAAACAGATAACTTAAAGCCCACAGAGGTATCAAATGCTTTAAGAATCTTAGAGCAACAAGACAAAAATAAATTGAATAGTAACGCCAGTTTGCAAAATTAGTGGAATATCTTTAATAATATCAATCCTAGCCGTATATTGTTTTTCCGTTCACACTGATCGATCGTTTTATAATTTTCCTTTAGCTTTTAAGGTAATCGAAACAGAAAATAATTTAAATATTATAAAAAGAAAATAATATTTCGGAGCTCTTCTTAAACGTGGGCCAAGATATGCCGAATTTATGGCCCAATAACTGAAGCCCAATCCATAAACAGACCAACAAAGAACGAGGAGGTAAAAAGGTTGAACAAGAAAGTAAAGGGGGCAGATTCGAAATCATTTGAAATATAAGTATGACTTATGTTATTTGGGAGAGATTCCCAACCCCAATTTAGAACAAATAAAAACCTCGCCTTTTGTTTGCCCAACGCCAGAATTAGGGTTTTACGGAGCTCAGCTGTTTTTGTGGACGAAACGACACGCGTGAGCGGCGCATCAACGATCTCAGGTTTGATACTATTGCCCAAATATTTCCACTTGTTCCGTTGAATTATTTGTCTTTTCGCTGTTAGCTTGCTCGTTACTTTGTTGAGTTCGTTTGGTAATATCAGAGCACAGTCTCTCTCTTCTTGAGTAATATAGTAAGAGTCGTCGAGGATTAAACTCCGTAGACGACGAATTTCAATGATGGAACTTAGCTGGTTTTAATTTTAGCCGCTGTCTGTGACATAGGAATGGTGGAACGTTCCGATGCGGCCAAATTAGATTTGAACTTATTCTGAGTTGTGTGATAATTTTCTGTTGTAGGCGAAGATGTCGGAGGAAGAAACCGAGTTTCGTTGTTTCATTGGAAATCTATCGTGGTCGACTTCAGACAGAGGATTGAAGCAGGCTTTTGAGAAGTATGGCCATGTCGTGGAATCGAAGGTGTTGAACTGTAAAAAATTTCGGTCCTTTTTCCTTCGATTTTGCTTGATACTTTGAGCTGTGAGTGACTTAACTGTTGGTAGGTACCTACCTCAAAACTTCACACATTTTCCTCTTCGTAGACTCCATGTTTAGAAATCTGAGGTTTCCATCTGTTGTTAGATACATTCTCTTGACGTGGGATTTCTTTCTTTCTACTTCGTTTCACACGTCGACCCTTTCATCAGGTCGTAATGGACAAGTACTCAGGCCGTTCTCGCGGGTTTGGCTTCGTCTCCTTCGAGCTCGAAAGGGACATGGAAGAAGCCATCGAAGCCATGAATGGCATGGACTTAGACGGGCGGTCCATCACCGTGGACCGAGCCAAACCTAACCAGGGCTCGGGCCGGGACCCACACAGCGACCGAGACAACGACAGAGACCGTGGGCACGACCGCGATAGGGGTGGGCGCGGTGGGTCGGGCGATGGCTGCTTCAAGTGTGGGAAGTCCGGGCACTTTGCAAGGGAGTGTCCCTCCTCCGGCGATGGCCCGAGGGGAGGCGGTGGTAGGTATGGTGGTGGTGGTGGTGGTGGAAGGGAGGAGCGTGGAGGTGGTCGTTATGGTTCTGATCGTGATGGTGGTGGTGATAGGTATGGTGGTGGTGGTAGGCAGAGTAGAGATTCGTCGGGCAGTCGAGGTGGAAATGATAGGTATAAGAGGGATCGGTCGGGCCCTTACGAGCGTCGGGCTTCGGGCGGTGCTCGTTCTTGATTTATTGTGTGTTTCTTTTCCTTTTTTCGTGGGTGTGGGCTTCTTTTTTATGTTTTGTTTTGACCTTTTATTTTCCCAGTTTTCTGAAAAATTTTGAACCATCTTTTATCTAATTCCTCATGTTCAGTTTCGCGACTCTTAGTCTTTCTTTATCAGCATATACCGTAACTAACAGGGCGTGTTTATTGTAAACATAAACATTACATTAATAATTATAATACAAAAATCAAATTTTGACGTTTTTGAGTTAAATACTTGGAAAAGTTGAATGATGCGTGTGCGTTTCTCAATTGTGTTGTGCCTAACTTGTGTCACTCGCATAGACATTCAAACACGGTTCGTCTCTTGGTCATAATTGCCTCAATTTTAGACTTTGAAGTAGAGCGCATTCTCTTCCTATCCTATCTAGTTTTTTCTGGTGTTGGTCAAATAACGAAATACAAACGATCTTCGAGATTCATTTATTTTATAGGGTCACTAACCTTTGAGATTAAGTTACCTTCGTGGACCAACGCAATTGCTTGCAATTGCAAACTACGACGGTCGGCTAATTCACATTACTATAGCTTCATATGATTATTGAGCAAGTTTTTCTCACCTTTCCAATACGCTCTTTTTTCACAAGTAACATTTTGGGTTCAATGTCTAGATGATTCCAAGAAAACCCAATATGTATATATATAAAAAATTTTGCAAGTCATTACCCAAAGTTCTTATATAAGTACTCGTTAGACTGTCCGTACCATTTTCCCGGTTTGACGTACCTTTTTGTATGTGTATTGCGTACCACGTCACGCATTTATATGGTACTCATATATGGTACATATGTACATCCCATACGGTACCTTGGGGCTGTCTATATGATGGTACCATTTTCTAGCTGTATTACGTACCACAATACATTTCTCAATGGTACCTAAATGTGTGATATGATGTACCTTGCAGCGAGCAGGTACCAATGTGCAAAAAATTTATTGACAGGTAACTGCATATAAAAAATACTAACAGGATACTAACTTGCTAATTTCTTATATTAATGGGTATTTTATGTAAAATCCCCTACATATATTCTATTTCATACTAAAAAGAAACGAATAATGTCATGAATTGTATATTTCTGAATCTGTCAAAACATGTACAAATATAGATTAACTTCTGTTAAAAAATAAAAAGAAGTAAAATTTTTCAATACGGCGTTATGTGAGTAGTCCTCGTCTCATAAGTCGCCAAACTGGACTTAGCGGTCTTCGCCCTCAAAACCTTGACCAAGTCAACGCACATCTGCCTCGTGCTCGCCGAGCAATCGCTCTGCATCACGAGTAGTACCTTGGTCAAACCGTTGACCTTCGCCACCCTCTCTATCGACGTACAATCCCTAGACAAGCAGCACACGCTCCACAGCACGGCGACGCCGTGCTCCGTCGCCGACGGCGAGCACTTCATCAGCCTCTTAAGAATCTCCACCGCGCAGTCCTCGTCCTCGCTTATCGCGTTCCTCCCCTCCGTACACGTGGCGACGGCTTCTAAAATCGCCACCGCCTTCTCGACGATCGGACGCGACGGAGGGGAATAGTCGGAACCGGCGAGGATTTTGGCCGTGGATCTGACGATTCCGAAGCGTATTAGCTCCTTTTTTATTTGCCTCGAGGTCGAAATCGCCAACAGAGCTGATAGGCCGGCTTCGATTGCTGAAGCGTTGGTCTCTACTGTGGATAAATTGTACAGTTCGTGCAGTAACCCCTCCTTCTCCGCGATTTTGCGCTGAGATTCGGAATTTGCTGCGATTAGCTGCAGAATCCTCGCCGATCTGACCTTCGATTCGGTGCTTCCTCGGCGCAATACGACGACGATCGACGATAGAGCGTCTCTATCTCCGTCGCGACTCGTCAGAATCAGATCGTTCATCTTCTCTCTGACTCCAATTTCCGATGCAATCAAATCCAGTACCTCAACAACCGCCTCACAGACGCCGACCTCTTCGGATTTAGCCAAAACGCCGACGAATTTGGAGACGGCGCCGTCCGATGAAGCGACGAACTTCAGATTCTCCTCCGAAGCCTTGATGAATCCGATTAGCTTCGAGAGCGAAACTGAGTCAAACTCGCCGCGGATGATGTCAGCCGCCTGCCGTTTCGTAATCGCCGGAGGCGACAGTTGGTTGATCTGATGCTCGGCTTGTTCCGCCCATAGCTGGATCAGTCGCCGGAGAGTGAGGTTGGGCGTGGTGTGCGTCGACGGAAGCTTCTGCATCGTCGCCGGACAAGTTTTGTTCCCCAGGGATAGCCACTTCTCGATGGAGCTCCGATCGTAGGTAACGCCGGTGGAAAGACTCACGGGAGACTTCATCACGTCCATGGAGATCGGGCAACGGAAGAGGCTCGGCACGGTGACGTACAGTTCTTCTCTCCTCTTATCTCTCGCCATTTTTTTAATTGCGTAGCTTCTGTTCTAATTTGCTCCTCAAAAAGGGTTTTATAGTGAGGAAAGTCAAAGTGGGGACGAGGTGACGTCGTTTCAGTCAAATAATACGAATTAATTGAACCCCTCCAAAATAATATTTAATTTAGGTTTGGTCCGTTTGAATTAGCAACTTGCAATTATTGAATTTTTATCAAGTAAAACTTGTCTGGTTTTGGTGGGTAGTGGGACCCACCTCGTTGAGGAAATTAATGGACATCTGCATGAAATTCTTGCATGGATTCTGCTTAAAGTCAAACTTGTGATATGATCAAAACCACTTTGATGGAGATTTGTGTTTTTATTAAGAAATAATAACTATATCATGCATATGTTTAGCATTTATCATATTTACTTAATTGGTGAAGAAAAATTACGAGCTTATAGATTCTGGCACAAAGGTTTCATATGCTATTAGGAAATATTCAACTTGTGCCTGCAAAATCACATACAAATAGTGAAATCTAATGAGAAAATTAAGAAAATATCTTATTAGACAAAAGATAATGGAGGCTGTCTATATTCCCACATAGGCATCCATGTGTTGTACGCCTCACACACTATTACATGCTTTTGAACCTAGAATCGTATTGTAAATCATAGATTGATTGATCTTCATATGTTCACTTTTTTAATGGTCGAAAATAGTGAAAAAAAAAATACGAAGGGTGTTGAACAAACCAAGTGGGAACAAAAGACTTGTGAGTGGTTGGTATTAGACGGTGTTATTAATTTCAAATATGTGATTAGCGTGTTGTATGATGACTCATAAAATGCTGTCATAAACGACAATGTTTGATTGCAGATACACGGTTTTAAATTCTTTATTCAAAATTGTAAAATCTTTCTGTTATTGACTCTGACTTAGCATTCCATTAACAATAAATACATCTACACACCTAATATGTTAGTTTTGTTACTTGGTCGTTTTGAATTGGTCTACTTACGATGTGATGATGTTTATTTTATTTATCTTGAATTGATCTTACAAATACCAAGTCAACAATTTTTTTATTCGAGATGAGCTCTTTGGGCCAGTTCAAATTATAAGCTATACATTTTCGCCTATTGGCCCAACGAAAAAATGTTCGTAGTTTTTTTTATGGTCCCGAGGTATCCTACACAGCCCGGCTATGGGCTAACCGCCACACACTCCAGAGGTGAGACTAATCCCCGGAGTCAGATGAATACGTCCGAAACCCAATATAGTCCAGGGCCTTCTTTAGAACATTTATGCTACTTAGAAATCGGCTATTTATTTCTAACATGGCCTACTTAACCAACCCTACCTAACTACACAACATAGTACCGATTTTTCCTCGTATATGTTTTATTTCTGCATGTTACCTTATTTCTGTTCGATTTTTCATTCATTTGCTTGAAGTAATTCAATTTCCTTCTGACCCGCTGAACCTTCCACTAAACATGCAATGTTGACTATATAGTTCGAACATATATCATATCTTGCAACTTCTTCAAAGAGTTGTTTACGAGTATAAAACCTTAGGGTCAATTGAACGTCGCATAAAGGTAGGCTTTAAAAGTGAATAACCAAAGTTCATCTTTAAATAAAACCTTATGGTCAATTGTCCATGCTTTTCCCCTCACCATTGTGTAGAAACCCTTAAACATAAACTTCAGACACAAGTTTCCCATTATGTCTCTTTGTATGTATATATAAACATATTCATGGGACACCACCACATTTAATACCCCATCTCTCTCTCTCTCTCTCTCTCTCTCTCTCTCTCTCTCTCTCTCTCTCTCTCTCTCTCTCTCTCTATGAAACTAACTCTATATACACATAATATATGCCAAATGCAATACATTGCCATCTCTCTCTCACTCACTGACTCACTCACTCTCTCAAAAGATGGCAAAGAAACCTTGCCGTAGCATAAAACCTATCTTTTTCTCCCTTTTACTCATAAGCTTTCTTATTAGTAACAATCAATGTGCAAGGCACACGCAGTTTCTTAAAGTTAAGCCAAGGCATACGACTCATTATCACGACTCTAATTTTCTCGGGTTTTTGCCGAAAGGCGTTCCAATTTCGCCCTCGGGCCCATCGCGGAGGCACAATAGTATCGGATTGAACGGTGGAAATCACTCTCCTTGAAGGCCACGGTTTAACCCTAGTAATTACATGTATAGTAGTTTGAGCGCAGAAATGAAATGATAGTATATATACCATGATGGAGATAGAATGAAACAAGAAATTTGCTTGCTCTTCTTTTTTTTTTCGTTCTTTCTAATTTATCATTGCCCTTATTATTATCAGAGGCAATATACCGTCGCTTCATTAATGTTATATTATATCTAATGCAGAGTTTAAATGATCGAGTTCCTCGATATAACAACGTTTGATTCACGTGTTAGATAGAAGAGTTATTTCCAACCATTATTTCAAACTCGTACCACCAACTTGCGACTTAGTAACGAACTATTCCTCTTATTATAATGTCAACGAAATGCTTAAACAATGACATGAAATCGTTTCTGACTAATAACAAATGTCAAAGGTTTGTTCATAAAGTATTGAAATGGAGCGTAATAATTATGGACTCTTCGATTGGACTTGTATAATTTTTAACTTCGTACTATAATTACATGTCGGCCCAATAGAGTATGTGCTCAAGCCCAAAGCCATTGTGAAGCCCATTTAAGAAAACGCACACAAGTTTTGATTTGATGCACCAACTAAAATCGCACGACTTCTCTCTCGTGAGCTACACAGTTTGACACTATACGAGGCGTAGGGGAACGTTGATTTTGTTTTCTTCAATTGTAATTCTGAGGTATTTCTCGCCTGTTTTGGCGGAGATTTCTTTAGTATGTACTTTTTGCTTCATCTTCTAACCCTAATTGATCGATTTGTTGTTCTATGCAGATTAATTTATTGCTTGAATGGGTGACCCGTACTGGCTTCAACGGCAAGCTCTGCCTCAGCAGGCGGGTTCTGTTAAACGACCGCGTTCTGAATTCGGTAATTGAATTTCTAAAGTTGATTTTTTTTTGGCGATATGTGGACTGTATTATCTTGTATTGGGGTTTATATTTGGAGTTGTTTTGCATTGACTGGTGATATGTTTTCCGACATTAGTTGAAAGCTCGTAGCTCGAAATTAGGGACTTGTAGTGAAATTTCGATGTATCGATTGGTTATGGTATCGATGATTTTCACTCGACAAGATAGTGAAGCTTGAAAAGGCAAGTCTGTGTTTCGCTTTCGTTGATGCTCGCTAGTTTAGGGAGGTTTGTTATAGAAGTGTTCTTTTCATGATCCCCATTGTCTCCTCGCTGATATCATTTTTCCACTTTAAGTCCCGAGAACTAAAGCAAGCACCCTTCAAATCTTTGAACTAAGAAGCCATTAAAGAATCATGGATGTGGGACCTTCATGTAAGAATGTAGCTGTGAAAGAAGAACGTTGCGATTAACTGGCTAAAATAAATTTAGGGACCCTTCGTATATCGTTCCGCCATTATGCGTGATAGTCACATTTAGTTCGATGAAAAGACAAATGATGCATAAACACCTATCAGCTTTCCGAGGGTAGAAGCCATATCTCTCCCCATAGTTCGTCCTCGTTAAAATTTTTGACTTTCTTACGTATGTAGTAGAACTTCCACCACCCGGGCTGACCGCAGTGCCCGAAACACACGCTCACCTCACGCGAAACGACGATCGAGGCGTTCTCAGCAACCCATTAAGAGACACACACTCGCTACAATCAGCGTACGATCGATACCTTCAGAACTCGGTAAACGCTCGAAGCCCCTTTATCTCCCTACAAAAGTTGCTGCCTTTCTTACGCTCGTCGATCGTAAACTCCAATTCTATTACAGCAAACTACGTCTTCAGAAGAAGGCAATAATCGATTTGGGGCCGTCGGATTGGGAAGATCCGTCGGCTCAGATGCACACAACCTTCGAATTCGAGAACCTAACGCCACAGCAGCTCGCTTGGAGACGTACGAACCTGAGATTCTGAGGAACGACCGAGATATGGCTTTTCACGGCCCACCTCTGCCCCTTATAGAGAGGCCAGCGATGCCTCGTGAAACACTTCCTTTACCTTCAGATGCTTCGAGCACCCTTTACATAGAGGGCCTTCCTGCCAACTGCACAAGGAGAGAAGTAGCTCGTATCCTCTAAACGATCTAGGGTATCGAAACCGTTGCTATTTTGCATAGGTTTTTCGTTCGACTTAACTTCATTAGATATTGTACGCCCTTTCGTCGGGTATAAAGAGGTTCGAATCGTGAAGAAGGATTCGAAACATGTAAGTTGCGTAGAACAATATAGCATGCGCTGCTTCCAAGATTCCTTTGTTTTGTCGCCGCGGTGTTTATGGGTTGGCGTTGATTTAATCATGACGAAGATCATCGACTATGGTTATTGATATGTACGTATAATATATTTACGCAGCGTGGCGGAGAACCTCTCATTCTATGCTTCGTAGACTTTGCAGACGCGGCGTGTGCGGCGACTGCTCTGAGCGCTTTGCAAGGTATTATCAAGCAACACGTCTTAAGATATTTATTCGTTGAAATGTAGATATGCGATAATCGTCTTTTTTTTTCTCTCAGGGTATAAGATGGACGAACAAGATCCTGACTCTGTTCAACTGAGATTGCAATTCTCAAAGTCGCCGGGCCCCAAGTCGGCGCCTGGGGCCCGCCCGAGGCGGTGAATATACACAAACACTTTAGTAGCGAATTTGAGGTGTGTTATATATGTTCTCCTACTTTAACTCTTTTTGAGTTTTGACACTAATCTGTTTGTGATGCCTGCGTTGTATTTTGTACCAACTAATGTATTTGGTTTGTATCGAAAAGCTTCTTTGATTATGTTGTCATAGTAGGGTCGGATTTTGGGTCTAAATAATAGTTATGAAGTTGACTAATACAGCTATGAAGTTGGTCTACATAGATATTTATTTGTCTATTTTCATTATTTATTTTTGATCGCGATACTTATCATGCAATTGGTTTCTATTCTAACGCGTCGCTTGACCTTTAAAACTGGAATTGTAAAAGATTTTATATACAAATACAATACGTCATGCAACAAAGACCATTAGTGACTCAAGATTTCTCATTATCTTTTGTTAATGAAAAAAGAAAATAGTTAGATCATTACATCGTACGAACCATACGTGGATCCGTGATGCAACGAATAAGACCATTCGTGGCGTGAGATTTTATTGTGCATCGAAGAGACGACTAGCAATAGACCAAAATCCAAGCCGTCGATCAAAGATAACACACTTTCATATTCTCAATAATCGTGAACCAAACAACTACATCCACGTAAAATGGGTAATAAAAACCCTAAATATCCATATCCGTCTATATAAAAGGGGTAGCCCTTTATAGATATAATTAAGAAAGCAAAGCATAATAATCCCTATATACTCTAAAATGGCGTCCAGGCTGATTTTCTTGGCTCTAATTTGTCTTTCTTTACTCATAAATTCGGGCGAGTCGCAACCTTATCCGCAGCTTCCTCCATCTTATGCTACTAATCCGCCAGGCATAGACGAAAACTCGCCATCGAAAACGAGAGCTTTGAACCCTAATAATCGCCCAATTTTCAACAATTCTCCGTTTGGCCGTCGTCCTTACTTACCATCCAAGTCTCCTAACCATGGTTAATCATAAACCCTCATATACATATCGTCGAATAAATATCAAGAGTAAGGCTAGGCTACCATATGAATTGCCATATATTAATTGTTGTCATTTCTAACTACTTGGTTATTCTTGCATGGACGCGGCGGGGCTTATTTTAATATTTTTTTTTCGAAGGTTTTGATGAAAACGATGGGTCCTCGTCCATGCACACAAACAAGAAATAAGAGAAAAGAGGGGAGAAAAAGAAGAAAAACTATTGAAGCTTATATATTATTACGTGCGTCTTTATGCGTGTTATTGTTGCAGTATTAGAGCTCGTGTCTGATTATGTGTTTGTGCTTGTTTGTAATAGATATCGAGTTATTTGCTATTACTATTATATGTTATATCCATGTACGTTGTGCCTTCATAATTAATCGTATGCCTCGAATATTAAAAATTCCATATTTTATTTTGTCATAACTAATGCAAAAGACTCGTGCCTAATTATTTTGGATTGTAATTGTCTCGACATAGCTATGGGCCTATGCCTGCGAACTAATACTATAATGCCCAAAGCCTTTTGCGTCGAAGTTTCTTGACAAGCTTTAATAAAAGAAGCAAAGAAAGAAAGAAAGAAAGAAAGAAGATAATTGCTTTTCTAGGTAGGAAAATCAAGTATTCAAGAAGTAAATATAAATGTTATTAGATCGGGATAAGAAGAATAAATACCATATCAGAAATTTTGGAAACTATTTAAACCTAAATGGTTTATCTGTGGAACACCATAATCATGTAAAAATGATCTTTATAATAAATTTGATGTACCTCGTGTGACAGGTTTTTTATTTGTGCAAGAAAAATTGATATGCCATAGCGCCACCAAGTTAACTAGTTTTTTTTTCAATATTATTGCTATTTTTCTACCTCTGGCTTAGACGAAGATTTTAATCGTCATTTGATTGCACTTGTCGGCGTCTGAAGTAAAGATATCTAATTGTCAAATAAATTATTTTTAAACACTGGATGCAGTTTTTTTGTTGCCTATATAATTATGTCCTACTATATACTTGGTAAATTGTGGGTTATTAACTTATGGCATATTATATAAGTTGAATCGGTACTAGACTTGTAATTATTAAACACAGCTGTCCACGATCTTGTGATACAAACGTTGGATATAATAATTTAGAAATCTATGGGAGAAAAATCAATAATGAAAATATATGTTTGTAAAATTAATATAAAAACTCAAATAACCTCGCTTTCACCGAATATGTCATATATCCACGTCCATATTCATAATGGAAAAACACAATAAATTCCATATTAGACAGAGATGAAAGCTTTTTCTTTAATCTGCCTAACATTTCCAAGGAAAATGTGGAAATAGACTTCTTTTTTTTTTTATCCTGTTTTTTAAAGTTACATAGCACATCAATCATGTAAGTTCATCAATGAATGCAATGCGCATCTTTCTGTATGACGTGCAAATATCATCTAAAATAAGGAGCAGTTGATTAAATTTTAAAAAAAACTATATGTTAAATCATTGATCTTTTCATCTCAAATATGGTTCAAATGAATCAAGCACTTGCGAAAATTCGCCAACACACACACACGGAAATAAGTACATTTCAATATATATTAACAGTCAAAAATTGACGTGAAGTTAGTCTAAATAACATCACAAAAGTCATGTTATTGGACTGCCCTTTGATTTTCTCTCGTCGTCATAATTGCAGATTGTCATATATAAAAACAACCGACGACTAACCCTGAAAATAGATGATACTACTTCTATTGAGTTTATAGCAAAACTAAAAAATTTAATATAATGTAAGAGAGTGAATGATGAACATATAAATTATAACAGTAAAATATTTTAATAAAAGGTTATCTCACATGAATAAACATCCCAGTTCTGCTCATATCCATGTTGACTTATATCCATGTTGACTTATGATTTGTCTCTTCATTACATTGGAGGGGCTAAGTGATAAACTTTGATCATTAGCCATTGTACCTAATACCTCAGATAAATAATTATTTTTATGCCATGTTTCTGCAATAATTTCTCAATGTTATATAACAAAATCGAATACCACGTGAATATGTGATGTGGAAGAATCTACGTCGATCATTCAACGGAATAAAATATGACTCACCGGCAATGTGAATTCTTCATTTTAATATTAATTATAACTTATAAGCAGCCGAGCCGAGTCTTTGAAAATCAATTAATTTATTTTATCTAATTATTAGAACTTGTTTTTAGAGGACATTAGTTAATCGTTAATCTAGAATGATGGATGATCGTTTATTATAGAATGTAAGAGTAACTATAACGATAGTGTGTATAGAACTTGAACTCCTAGGTAAAGTAGTCATATGATTGCCCAAAACTAGCAAAACAACACTTATAAGATTTCCTGATAAATATTCATCAGTAATGATGTGGGGCAATCCCAATCAAAGAAATTTATATGGTTCGGGGAAATTTATATAGCCGGAGAATCGATTATTACAAAGTTGTAGGGCGTGCGTAAGGTGCTTATTGGTAAGGAAAATGAAAGGGACGTATAGGGACGTGTTGGGACTTGTCGGGACGTGTCGGGACGTGTTTGGGATTTGTTTGGACATGTTTGGGCCGTGTTGGGACGTATGGGGACGTGTTGGTACATAAAGGGACGTTGGGACGTACTCGGGACCTGCTTGGGACGTGAAAGGGACGTAACAGAAAGAACACAAGATGTACGTGGTTCGGATCTTTGCAGATCCTATGTCCACGGGCGCTCTAAAACCTCTTTCACTATACTTTGAATGATTTACACACTCAAACAACTCACTCTCTCACATTTATCTCAAGAACACATAAGGAAATAGCTAATGGGACGTTAAAGATGTTGTGTTTAACGTAGAGAGAGAATTTTCTAAGTGTTAAGAAGTGTTGGAATGAATGATCTCGTGAAAATGGCTAAGTTCGGCTTTTATAGGAGCTTCTGGATATTGCCTGGAGGTACATCCCGAGATCCCTGGTGATATGACCCTCTGGGACAACGTGATGCACAGTGTGACAGGCCGTCTGTCAGAGACATCCTTTGACAGCTTCCATGCAGCTTTTTGCAGTCCTGTCAGAAGCAGCTTTTTCTCACCTCTTACCTGTCTTTTCACCTGGGAGCGTACTGAGGAAGCTTTCTTATTCTTGGAGTCGTCAACTACCTACCGGAGGTCCCTGAAGGTCCCTATCTCTATTATTTATCAATATTTAAATATTAAATATTCTCCCATGGGCCTAACGGGCCTTTTCTAAAATTTTCAGGCCCATCTAGTTTTAGTCCGTATCAACCACTCCCCTACTCTAATTTGTTTTTTGGGACAAAAAGTAAATTAGAGTAAAATAGTAAGATGGGCCTTACCTCCCTATTTAGGGACCTACCGTAGTTACCTCATTTAGGGACGTATCTTTAAAGGTTTGGTTAGTGCCTTGGTCCCTTTGAGGCAGGTATGACGAGTTCCTGGCGTGCTTTGTTGATGTGGAGGAACTACTTCGTTGGTTTTCCCGGTTGGATCGTCTACCGCAGCTCCTATGTCCCCAGAAATTCCTGCAATGTTTCGGGGGAGCTCAAGAAGTTCCCGTCACAGCCCCTGCCTCTGGTGTCAGAAGGAAAATAACTTCATCCAAAAAGGTTAGAAGGAAAACCAAAAAAGAAATTCCTTCATTCTTCCGAGGAGGTAAAGTGCTGAGCCTCTTCCGGGACCTCAACGGACGAGTCTCCCTCTTCTGTGGACCAGTTGAATCGAGGCAGCTTGACATCTTGGGACGTGCATGGCACGGACCTGGCACGGACTTGGAAGGGACCTGGAGCGGACCTGAAAAGGACTTACACAGACCTGTACACTCTAAATGTTAGGTTATTACCTACTTCCGTGGAAGAAGTTGACTTTATGCCACCCGGAGGTCATGTAGATCAGAATCCAAAGTAGTGGCGACACAAAGTTGGTGTGGGACACGGGACGTGCGCGGGATTGAGGGAGCTGATGTCAAAGCCTTGTACTTCCGTGATTTCTTCGAAGGAGATCCTTGAGCTCCCGAGACTCATAACTTCTGGATTCCTGCTGCGGACAAACACGTAGGGGTCTTGGCCCATGCTGACATTTATGATCTCCCCGAAGCCACCTTTAGTTCCTCATGAAGGCCTGCCCTTCGATTGTTGTTTTTTTTTTTTTGGGACGCAACGAACCTCTTTTTACTTCTGTCTTTCTTGTTTTCGGACATCATAGGACCTGCAATGTTTTACGGGGTCTTAACTCCCCTATGTTCACTTGTCTCTATCGGGGGCTTTTTCTCTGTGCTATGTACGCTTCGTATGTTGTATCTGCCGTCTTTGGGACCCGACAGGGTCCTAATGGCGGAGCTCCTCTTCGAGATTTTCACTTTGAAGGAGATCCCCAAGTCCTACTGCACGTTCCTCCTAACTCCTGGGACATCCTACTTGTAAAGACCTCTCCTTTTTCATCATGGTGATAGCCTGTAAAAAATAATTCGTCATTTCTTTCGAGACATAATGGTCGGGGGAGCTTAATTCCCCATGTTCGCATGTTTCCTCAGAGTTCCCGTTCTCCTGTATTTCATATTTTTGTGCTTTGCATTCTTTCGGGACCTGATGGATGTTCATGGGAACATCATTATCGTGGCATGGTTATAGCGCCAGCTCGCTTAGTAATTCGTAAGCCAAGTACGAATTCACGCCTGGGTTGCAATGACCGTCGTCATTGTCCTCAGGTGTCATTTGCGCTAGGCTCTCTATGTCCTTAGCGATTTCAGTATTTGTGTAGACACTTAGGTCTATAAAATATGGGGATCCCCTCATTGATTTACCCTGGTTATAGCGCCAGCTTCGCTTTGGTACCATTCACGTCGCAGGCTTACTGAGAGCCTTTGATGTCCTGTACACCGCAGCCCGTCAGCGGCGGCATCTTGTACACCCTTATGGGCATCATTCACATCGCAGATGGATTATCTTTGACGTCCTGTACACCGCAGGTCCGTCGACCTTTGGCATCAAATCACACCGCAGATATATTATCTTTGGCGTCCTGTACACCGCAGGTCCGTCGACCTTTGGCATCGATTATATTATACGGTGCACCGTTTATTGTATAATAAAATATTTTATTACGACAAGGCGGTATTTCCTTAGGGACATCATTAGTTTACCCTGGTTATAGCGCCAGCTTCGCTTAAATGCGTGGTTATAGCGCCCGCTCGCTTAATGCGTGGTTATAGCGCCGCTCGCTTACATGCGTGGTTATAGCGCCCGCTCGCTTAAATGCGTGGTTATAGCGCCAGCTCGCTTAAGTGCGTGGTTATAGCGCCAGCTCGCTTAGTATCCGGGCTCTTTGTTGGAGGCCTGGAATTTGAAGTAATGGAGAAATGAAGCTCCTTTCTTCTCGGATAATGATTAAGATCCCTGGCTCCAGATCTCCGGAGGTTCAGATGTCAGTCTGGAGCTATCTTCTAGGTCCCTGGACCTTCGCGTGTCAATGCGGAGCTGGGCATTAAGGTCCCACGGATCTTTGACTGCTCAGGTGTATTATTTTAGGTCGTACTGGAAGTTGGAATCTACTGCCTGGAGCTCCTATTATGACAAGGTTAAGAGCCTTAAAGGAGGCTGGCTCCTATCTGGAAGATGCGGGGGTTGTCTGGCTTTAGTCGGCACAGATCCCCCGAACTCCTTCTTGACTACCTCCAAACTTTGGTCGAGGCCATGGTCGATGAACTTCCTCAGATGTCCCGTTAGGATGGGCCCTTCGATTCATCATTCAAATGATAACAGTTATATGATGCATGTATTTAGTATGATAATGTAAATGAAAATGAGATTCGAAAGGCCCTCGGATTCCGGCTAAGAGCCTTCCCATCACGGGATATCTCCTGTGGATCTTCATGTTTATCTCCCGCAGATCTTCAGCCATTGGTGCGGAGCTGTGGAGATCTCGAATACGGAGTTTCGAGTCTTCGTGCCAGTGCAGAACTGAGATTTAGGCCCCGCGGACCTTCGCACGCCAGCGCGGAGCTGGCCTTTAAGTTCTTCCGGGGACTCATTTTCGATCATCTTCAAATCAAGTTTTCTACTAGGCAGGTCCTATGGATTTTGTCCCGAGGCCTGAAATGGGACCTTGCCGGACAGACTATTTTAGGGCAACTACCTGGATGAGCCTCCATGTCCCGTCCTTCAATTGATAGCAATTGTTAGTGTGATAAATATGTATTAATTATAATATTGATAATATAGATGAGAATGATATTTCGAGGGCCGTAAGGCTCCCTCCTTTGCGTGACAACTCGTCTTTCCTCCGTTTGAGGTCCGTGAGTTGGTCTCAAAGTTCATCTCCTTTTTGGCCCTAGTGTCTTTCCTTTTTCCCGAGCATGACTCAGTTCTTTCTGGAGCTCCCAGCTCCCTTCGAAACTCGTGGAAGTCCGCCTGGGTGTTCTGGGATCCCTTTATGACTTATCTGTACCGTCTTGCTTATCGTCATCATCTCAGACTTGTGTTTCAGGTCCTGGCCTTTCCTCAATTTGGCAGTTTTCGGAGTTCCTCCTCCCCCGCGATCACTTTCTGACTTCAACTGCTCTGGGTGGATCTTGCCCACATTTGGAGGAGGTACCTTCAGCTTTGTTCATGGCCCTGATCAGTGAACCCCCCACATGTCCTACCGTGTGGAGTCCTTTTTTCCATCCTTCAAAAGATTATCATGGTTAGCGTGGTAAACATGTTTATTTTGATAACCATAATATATAATAGAGAATGAAATTTTAGAAAGTCCTGAGGTCCCGGCTAAGAGCCTTATCAACGTGGGATGCCTTCCGTGGATCTACATGTGTCCGCATGGGACTGGGCTTTTATCTCCCACTAACTGCCGGCGCGAGGCTGACTTCTAGGTCCCAGGATCTTCGTGTGCCCGCACGGAGCTGGGGGTCCCCAAGATCTTCATACGCCAGCGCAGAGCTGGCCTCTGGTTCCTAACGATCTTCATGTGTCAGCGCGGCGCTTGGCTTGTATGTTCCGCGGACCTTCGGACGGCAACAGGGAACTGTCTCCTAGGTCCCACGGACCTTCATGTGCCAGCACGAAGCTTGGCTTGTATCTTCCGCGGACCTTCGGACGATAGCGGGGAACTGTCTTCTAGGTCCCACGAACCTTCATGTGCCAGCACGGAGCTTGGCTTGTATCTTCCGCGGACCTTCGGACGGTAGCGGGGAACTGTCTTGTAGGTCCCACGAACCTTCATGTGCCAGCACGGAGCTTGGCTTGTATCTTCCGCGGACTTTCGGACGGTAGTGGGAACTGTCTTCTAGATCCCACGGATCTGGGAACCTGGTTTGGATATTCCTTCTAGGTTCCACTGAGCTTCGCGTGCTAGCGAGGAGCTGGAAGGTCCCGAATGTGGGGCTTCGAATCTTCATGACAGCAAAGAGCTGGGAGGTCCTGAAGGCGGAGCTTCAGGTCTTCGTACCAGCACGGGGCTCGGCTTTTAGGTCCTGAAGGTGGAGCTTCGGGTCTTCTTGCCAGCGCGGAGCTGGGCCTTTAGGTTCCGACGTGGGAGCTTCGGGTCTTATCCCTTTCCTCCACTCGTCAAGGTGGTGCAGACGACCTTACGTCTCAGGAGCTTCGGTTGTGCTTTGGCAGCTCCTACGGGTTATGGGTCCAAATTCTTCGTCAGAGAGGGTCTTCCATCAGTTATTTGCCTCTTTCGTCTCATCCCAGCGGAAATAAAGAAAAGAAAAATAAAAGGAATAAAGAATGTTAAGCACAGCTTCGCACAATATAGGCAAAATCACTCACGCCTTCAACTCCGAATTTTCCCACAAACGGCGCCATTTGATGTGGGGCAATCCCAATCAAAGAAATTTATATGGTTCGGGGAAATTTATATAGCCGGAGAATCGATTATTACAAAGTTGTAGGGCGTGCGTAAGGTGCTTATTGGTAAGGAAAATGAAAGGGACGTATAGGGACGTGTTGGGACTTGTCGGGACGTGTCGGGACGTGTTTGGGATTTGTTTGGACATGTTTGGGCCGTGTTGGGACGTATGGGGACGTGTTGGTACATAAAGGGACGTTGGGACGTACTCGGGACCTGCTTGGGACGTGAAAGGGACGTAACAGAAAGAACACAAGATGTACGTGGTTCGGATCTTTGCAGATCCTATGTCCACGGGCGCTCTAAAACCTCTTTCACTATACTTTGAATGATTTACACACTCAAACAACTCACTCTCTCACATTTATCTCAAGAACACATAAGGAAATAGCTAATGGGACGTTAAAGATGTTGTGTTTAACGTAGAGAGAGAATTTTCTAAGTGTTAAGAAGTGTTGGAATGAATGATCTCGTGAAAATGGCTAAGTTCGGCTTTTATAGGAGCTTCTGGATATTGCCTGGAGGTACATCCCGAGATCCCTGGTGATATGACCCTCTGGGACAACGTGATGCACAGTGTGACAGGCCGTCTGTCAGAGACATCCTTTGACAGCTTCCATGCAGCTTTTTGCAGTCCTGTCAGAAGCAGCTTTTTCTCACCTCTTACCTGTCTTTTCACCTGGGAGCGTACTGAGGAAGCTTTCTTATTCTTGGAGTCGTCAACTACCTACCGGAGGTCCCTGAAGGTCCCTATCTCTATTATTTATCAATATTTAAATATTAAATATTCTCCCATGGGCCTAACGGGCCTTTTCTAAAATTTTCAGGCCCATCTAGTTTTAGTCCGTATCAAGTAACGAATTATCAATGGATGGTCATAATACTAAAAAGAGAAGTTCTAATAAAATCGAAATTTAATAGTTATTAGGAGCCCCCATTTGCAGACACGACACTGTATGATATACCAAAAGTGAATTCACACGCACAAGTCAAACTCTTAGAAAAAGAAAGCATCTTAATAATGGGTGACAACCAATAAAAAACTCTCCACGTACTACTTTAATACATAAAAGATTTAACCGCGATTGAATACGTACAATGAAGATGGTGAAAACCCCATCTATATAAAGGGGTTGGGAAGAGAGCTTTGTCCCAAGCAAAACCACAAAGCCCTAAAAAGATGGGACGTAAGGCAAATAATAAGTCTCTTAGAATGGCTACTATAGTAGCCACACTCTTATTGGCTATTTGTTTGCCTTCAATCACAAATGCAAACTATAATTACGCTTCTCCACCGCCGCCGTACTACCACCACCCTATCTACAAGTCTCCACCACCTCCAACGCCTGTTTACAAGTACAAATCTCCACCACCACCTACTCCCGTCTACAAGTACAAATCTCCACCACCACCAACTCCCGTCTACAAGTACAAATCTCCACCACCGCCGACTCCCGTCTACAAGTACAAATCCCCTCCACCGCCGACTCCCGTCTACAAATACAAATCTCCGCCACCACCAACTCCCGTCTACAAGTACAAATCCCCGCCACCACCAACTCCCGTCTACAAGTACAAATCTCCACCACCACCGACGCCTGTCTACAAGTACAAATCTCCACCGCCACCTACACCAGTCTACAAATACAAATCACCACCACCACCACCAACTCCAGTCTACAAGTATAAGTCTCCACCACCTCCAACCCCGATTTACAAGTACAAATCTCCTCCACCTCCGACCCCCATTTACAAATACAAATCTCCTCCACCTCCGACTCCAGTCTACAAATACAAGTCTCCCCCGCCCCCTACCCCAGTTTACAAGTACAAATCTCCACCACCTCCGACCCCAGTGTATAAGTACAAGTCTCCACCGCCGCCTACGCCAGTCTATAAGTACAAGTCTCCACCGCCGCCTACGCCAGTCTATAAGTACAAATCTCCACCACCGCCGACGCCAGTATACAAGTACAAGTCTCCACCACCACCACCAACCCCAGTCTATAAATATAAGTCTCCTCCTCCGCCGCATCACCCTTACGTATACGCTTCTCCCCCGCCTCCACACCACTATTAATCAAGTTATTACCTGAGTAAGTCTGCCAAAATATTAACATGCAGTTACTTATTTTTTAGTTATATGTATCCCTAAAATGAACCGATCTTAGGTTATTACTTAGCTTATTAGTGTAGTAACTGTCACTTTAATAACACGTCCAGTGAGATCTTGCATGTAATTTCTTGTTCCACGTATGAACGTGGGACTATTCTATTTAATAGTATAATATTTTATGATTAGGAACTCAGCAAAATCATAGAAGTTGACTAGTATGGTGTCCCTATTGAGGCAAGTCTAATAATATGTACTATTACAATGGTGCAGGTTTTATTCGAGAATGCGTGGAATAAAGAAGTTGACTGCATGGAGGTTGAAAGCATGTGACAACGATGGATCCATGCAGTGAACAAGGAAATACGAAAAACAATACAAAAATACTGAATTTTCTTTTTATTGCAGTGTATCCGCGTTTGATTACGCTTGTACTTGTTTATCATTTTTCTCTTGTCGGAAATGTGCTGCGTGTATTGGTACGTTATATGTTGTCCGTGTTCGTATTTTATGTATGCAATGAATAATTATTTTTCTCGTATACGTTCGGAACATTACATACTGTTGGGGTAAAGCAAACCCATATCCCACATCGAGTAATCAAAAAAGAAATTGAGTGGCTTATAAGTTGGTGGGTTAACTCTCTCTATTGCCAGTTAGTTTTATAGAGGAACCCCACAAGCTTATATGGGTCTGGGCTTGGGCTGGAATTGGGCCTGGAAAAATCCCTACATGGTGCGGTGAGCGTGGAGCGAACACGTGAGGGTGACCTTCAAATGAGAAAACTTCTA
This sequence comes from Craterostigma plantagineum, assembly GCA_027422505.1. Lineage (NCBI taxonomy): Eukaryota > Viridiplantae > Streptophyta > Magnoliopsida > Lamiales > Linderniaceae > Craterostigma > Craterostigma plantagineum. Next base: position 6,029,472 of record JAPQWV010000044.1, on the reverse strand, counting down.
GCCCATATACGGTATGCGTGGTGTATCCCCGGCCCTTGTAAGACGATTGGTGAATTTGCGATGAAAAAGCGCTTGAGGCAGGTTATTGCGGTGAAGCGCTTGGCGCATATAATCGTCGTAAGGGAGGCTTGTTGTGTGGTCTTGAGTTTGAGGGGAGGATTGTTGGGGTAAAGTAAACCCATATCCCACATCGAGTAATCAAAAAGAAATTGAGTGGCTTATAAGCTTGTGCGCTAACTTTCTCTATTGCCAATTGGTTTTAGAGAGGAACCCCACAAGCTTATATGGGCCTGGGCCTGGGCTGAAATTGGGCTTGAAAAAATCCCTACACATACATATACGGCGATTACATAATTACATCGAGTTGATGTATTAAAGTTTTTAACGCCAAATTTACGACATGATTTGATATCGAGGGTCATGTCCAAACGCGGTGGCTGGAAAAAATATAGTTCAATCATAGAATTAAAAGGTACATCCTTAGACTATTCGTGCAAGGTGGGAGAATGACATATATAATTTTGAATTAGTCGCTCTCCTTTTAAATTATTCATTAGCAGCCCTTTGATGAAATTAACTAATTCATGATAACTGGCATTATCATTAAAAAATAAATATTTCAGAAATTAATAAAAAAAAGGACGATTACTGATATTATTACTATAGCATAGCAGCAGCTGCTTGAGGAGTAACTTGGTACCAAAATCTTATGCATCAAATTAGCAATAAAAAATTATTTACTTTCTAGATGATGGAGTAAAGCATTCACATCTACAAGGCTTCAAATAAACCTTGAGTCAAAATAGTTGACATAAATGGCTTGGAAAATCTAATCCGTACGTGGAAGGGCATCAATATATAGACCACAAGAAAAAAAAAACACGAGAAGTGAATGTAATAATCTTGAAAAATAGGGATACGTTGTGACAACAACTGCAGTGGAGATCATTGTCAATACAACTAACATCGATATATTAAGTCAGTCATCACCTAACCCCAATTCGGACAAGACGTGTATGTTAAACATAATGTCTTCATTTACCAATACAAAATACCATTCAATTTGTATATATTAATTCATATCATTTTTAATTCATATTTAATCTTTTATATCCAACCAAGGGTTGAGTTGAGGAAAGCTGTGAGGACCCATTTCGGGGAAGAAAAGTCCAGCGAAGGGCTGAATGGTAATTTCAACCCAGGATTGTTGGCGGGACCACGAAATCGATGGTGGAAGATAATTGGGCCTTAGTTGATGATAATAATAGGCCCAACGGGCCTCCTTTTGGCCCAAAGACCAATAGTCTCATGTTTGTTGTATTTTATTTTACTTTTATTATTATTACTCGAGCGCTGCATTCAGTAGGTTGGATAAATCAAGATAAATGGCCCAAAAAGTGATTTAATCTTGTTCACGGCCCGCCATTATAAACATGTGAATCCCAGATAAATAAACCAAAGGGCTAGGCCAAGACAATTTATCCAACCCAAGTAATAAAACGAAAATGACTAAATTATCCCTGGTATAATTTTCAGTTTTCACCATTCAGAAACCCCCTCTATCGCATCGCAACGTTGATTTTTCATTTGACTTGATGTTAATGATTTTTGTTGTGGGAACGAACGACCAGATGATGCTAAGCTAAAGTTCTCAGAATATAACGTTTTAGAAAAGCTGAGAAATTCCAATTGAGCTAGATTGGAACCAAGCACGAAGAAGAGAAATAAGCATGGCCTTCCAAAATCACCTCGAAATACAAGTCGAAGTCACCGCAGAAAACGGCTCTGCAATTTGCTCCCAACATTGTTGGATGCGCATATGAAAAAAAGGCAACCAAGAAAGAGAATCAGTCCAAAATCTGATCGAAGAAGACGACCGAGTGAAGATTAGACCACCAGGGCTATTTATGTAATTGTGGTTTTATATATTGAGAATTATGTGGGTTTGTATCAGCAAAGCGAACATGGTAAAATTGTGATGGATCGTGTTATAATCTAGAGTTGTGTCAGGCTTTTTAGTTATCTTGCTTTTTCTTATCTTGAGTAGTGAACACAGCATATATCAAGTTATTTTGCTATATTTCCATTACTGAAACAAGAAAATCTTACTACACAAGCAGTACACAGAAATCGCTGCATTTGTATGTGAGTGTGACTAGACATTTGATTCTTGTCGTCGTGCCTATGCATTTTGTATACCTTGTCTCCATTCCATATATGGGATATGACTATATTTACATTTGTGTAACCTTATGAAGATAGAAGAACTCAGTTATGAAATAAATATCTTCTGCTTAATTTCACAATGAGAGCAGATTATTTGTCCAGGCTGAAGTTTGGCAGACAGTAAGAAATTAACAACCTTAGCTAAAATGGCAGTTTTCATCTTAATATGGGAAGTTAACTACTTTAACGGTCTGAAACAAACTCAAGTATAAGATTAATCGTGGCAAGAACCCTTTTTGTCATTCTAATATATGGTAGTGGAGACATTGATCAATGCGTGTCTTTATTCAACTTTAAACTAATAATGGATAGGATTGGTCATTGGCTTTTGTTAATGATCGTGCATAAGTGGAAAAAGAAAAATAATGTCCCATTATTACGTTTTTGTTGATACTACTACATGAAATCATATTATAAGATAAGATACCAAGAAATCGGGCAACCGTTGGTGGCATTCGTGTGGAATGCACACTCCACTTCGATTTAGTAAATATAATTTCATTTTCCATTCACACAATGACTTTTTCATTTGAAAAATCTTCAGCTAGTGGTTTCTTCTTGTGCAATCCAATACTTGATGTGGGCTCAAAGGTGGCAAAGCTTTATAATAAATGTATATCATTTACGTGCTTACCATGTCTTTTGCTAATGGACATAGTTATCGAACTAGTCATTGTTTTTCTTTAATCAAAACCAAGTATTTTGGTATTTCATTTTCTGCATGGGCTGATATACGCGGCAATTAGTAGTATAGTATATAGCTTCTTAATACTACGTATAAACTATATTTACAGCACCAATCATCGTCCCACCACGTATGTAATAATTATCCGATTACTACAAAATTTATAAAAATTAACTCGGTGTAAGTGGAATTTGACTAGGGTTTTGTTCACTTTAATTAAATAAGTTGCCAAGATAATACATGTTTTTGTAATGGTACAATAATCATGTTCCTTCCACTAAATACCACTTAAATATAATTCATCAAATTCCGACAAAAGAATAACAATAAAGTAAACCAAAGCCAAGCCATCTCAATTACATGGCAATTCTCTCCTATAAATACCGCCACCACTCCAAAGCGTGTGCTCACCACACTCATCCTCCACAAAACATAAAATAGAAAACACTTTCTTGATCGATCTTACTTACACTCAAGAAACCCCATAACAAACCCTAAAAATGTCTTCTTTAACCCCAAATCAAACCCTAGACCTCGAACAAGACGAAGAAGAAGCCACACAATTCGACTACTCGAAAAGGTCCCAATGGCTCCGAGCCGCCGTCCTAGGAGCCAACGATGGCTTAGTCTCCACCGCCTCACTAATGATGGGCGTGGGTGCGGTCAAGCAAGACATCAAAGCCATGATACTGACTGGGTTCGCGGGCCTAATCGCAGGCGCATGTTCGATGGCCATAGGCGAGTTCGTCTCCGTGTACTCGCAGCTCGACGTCGAACTGGCCCATCTTCGAAGGAACAACAAGCAGAAAGTTTGTAATAACAGCAGCAGCAACAACAACAACTTCAGTAATAACGAGGACGAGGGCGAAAAGTTGCCAAACCCTATACATGCAGCTGCGGCTTCGGCCCTAGCATTTTCGATAGGCGCAATGGTTCCTCTGTTGGCGGCTTCTTTCGTGAAGGAGTATAAGATTAGGGTTGGTGTGATTGTGGCGGCGGTGAGCGTCGCATTGGCGGTTTTTGGGTGGGTCGGGGCGGTGCTCGGGCGGGCCCCGGTGGGTAGGGCGGCGGTTAGGGTGGTGGTTGGTGGGTGGTTGGCAATGGGGGTTACTTTTGGGTTGACTAAGTTGATTGGGTCAAGGGGTTTGTGAAAAGTGTGTAATAAGAAGGATAAGCTAATTATGTTATATATGTTGCATGCATGTAAACGTATGGGGCATGATGTATTTTGGATGAATGTGTGTGGCTAAATTGTCGTTTTCTCGTCTTATTTTCCAAGTGGAGTGTTCATGTCATGGTTTAAAAGAATAATTGACTCTATTTACTCATAATTAATTAAATTTTCATGGATGAAAATGAATTAGTTTGTAAGATTTCCAGCGTGAATATAAAATTATTTGTAATTCAAGATGTTAAATAGAAAATTCTAACCTAAATCTTAATTGCATATGATTTTTAGTTATCAAAATCAAAAAACAGAATGGTAAAATTAAAATTGAGCTTGACGTACCAAATTTATAAGAGGTAATTACTGTATGCTCCTCGTCGTTAATATATAATAGAGTATTAGTTTTTGCAGCATATTCTATTTAAATGCAATTGATAAAGAAAAAATATACAAAGGTACATCTCACTATAGGAATCAACCATGGTTAGAAACTTATGTTCAATGCCATCATCTCAACTTCACATCATCCAAAAAGGACAGTAACAAATACAGCATTCAGACGAAAAACTAGCGTAGATCCAATTTTAAAAAACGTACAAACGAAAGCAGAGCAGATACCTCGGAATAGTGATGAAGATGGTTATAGACCTTCGTTTTTTGGCCCTAGAAATATATCAGGCTGTTCTTAGTGGAGGTGAAACCAATATCACGCCATCCCCTCGGACGAATAGAAAAGGCACTGTTCGCTTAGTGGTCTGCCATAAGAATTTGGAGTCGAAAAAGAAAACGGAAGATTAAGTTAAGTATATGCAAGAAAGAATTGCTTGTGATTTGAGTGGTGTGATCAAAATAGTTTACTGTGTTGCTAAGGGGACATATATAACGATCAAAGAGAGGAACGGTTGAGAAAAAGTAAATACCCGAACAATTTCCTCATAAGTTTCATCATCGATCTCTGTGGTAGTAACAACTTCTTCGACGTCGCCTAAAATCATGTTCAAGTGCTGATCATAAGCCTGCAAAAACTCATGGAAAATAGAACAAGTGAACCGAGATTCTCAAATAGTACCTACTTGAAGTGATTTTAAGTTGTTACAACAGATGACACAATAACATAAACAGAGATCATGTTCAAAAGCATGGGAACTCTCGCCCTAGACTATGCAAACATAGTATTCGGATTCGAGAACTATACTGAGCCTCCGCTTAGTGTCTAACGTTGATTCCACAAGCAGTTAAACAACCACTATCAAGAATTGAAGTACTCATACAAACTGCAACATTGAATTCAGATTTATAATAAATCCAATTGACGGGAGGGGCAAATTTCGTCATTTTCCAAGCAATTCAAGAAAGATAAGAGAAGTTTAGTAAAACCTTAACTTTTTGTTGCAGTATGAGCAGCAATAAGAAGGCACCTTTACCAAACCTAGAAAATGGCTCTTTCTTGCAGAAATTATGCCATTTGGCACATCACCCAAACCAAGAAAACAACAGATTACCAAACGAAAATTTACCGCAAAAACTTCTAAGCCCTCATTACCGAACAAGGAAAAAAGAAGCAGTCACTAAATTAATTTCGCCAAGACACAAATCGAGATAATTAACATACGCACAAGTCAAGCTGCCACCTACTGAAGCAATGGTTGAATCCGTGCACGCAGACGAAGTACACCCACACACACAGAGACAAACTGGCACAAGCTAATTAACATACAATTCAAGAAAAATAAAAGGATATACATGAAGTTTGCCACGCAGCTCACGATCGTGGCGGAGTTTCACGTAGATCCGCTCATCCAGGCTCAGACGAATCAAGTCCAACGGCTCCTTCACCGCGCTTTCTTCTTCGCTCCCCATTTTTTTTTTCCCTTTGTATCAATTACAATTCCTTTCCTTGCAAAACCCTTCCTCACAAAAATAAACAAATAAGAAAATGAATATGAAAATCACCGAAGCGTGGCTTATCTGAGAATCCCACTGACCTAATTCTAATTTGGGCCTCAACATAAACGTTTTAAAATCCGACACGGCCCAATACGTATTAATGGGCCTATAGCATATGTAACAAATAGGCTGCACAATACGTATTAATTAGTGTTAATATAAAATATTTTTTCGTCTCTTTCCTACTCGTCATTTTCTGTCCACAACTAAATCCATAAGTCGCAAGTTGCAGTGAGTATTCGTACCAAATTAAATTACATCAGATTACGACTTTGCCCCCAAAGATTGTCTCTTTCCGAGGATATGCGTAGTAGCGGGCCCACCATCCCCATTCATTGCACTTGCACTTGCACATCATCAGAGTATCGTAACTTCTCCTTTTCTTAGTTTTAATTGAAATCTCACCTCTGTGTTCCCATTTTCTCGTGCATATTCCTCCCAAATTACTTCCGCCGTTGCCTCCCACACGCGGAGAAATCAAGCGAAACAATAAAAAATGGGTTTTTTAATCTGAGATTTCGCAGCTGAAGAGTCACAGCCTTAAGATTCTTTCTTCATCGTTTCTCTTCAGTAAGTTCTTGGCCGTAAGATTCTTCCCTTTTCCTTGTATTGATCTGAGTAAAGAATTGCAAATTCATTGTGGGTCTGAGCAATCGGTACTGTATCTTTGCTGGGTTTTTACCAATCGTTGATGGCTTTGCTTTAGATCGTTGTCTGATTCTGAGCTTGTCTGGGCTTGTGGTGAAAAGAAAAAGAAAAGAAAGAAAATTCATCGAAAACTTTCTGCAAAATTAGAGCCCTAAACCAAACCATGGATGGGAACTTGAATCTAAGCACGGCGCAGCAAAGGAACTGTTCTTCTTACAACGTCGGCGGGTTCGACCATCAAGGACCAACGCACTTCAACCCCCACCACCGAGCCACCAAATGCACCAGCGACGACGACGACGAAGAAGACGAAGACGAACCCTTTCCCACCCAAAACGCCGGCGGCAGCAAAAAGCCCTCTCCATGGCAGAGGGTAAAGTGGACAGACGCCATGGTCCGCCTCTTAATCACAGCCGTCTCCTACATAGGCGAGGATTCCGCCGCCTCCTCCGTCGCCGGCCCAAGGCGGAGCTCCGCCGTCGGCGTCCATCATCAGAAGAAGGGAAAGTGGAAATCCGTCTCGAAAGCCATGGCAGAGAGGGGCCACTCCGCCTCCCCTCAGCAGTGCGAGGACAAGTTCAACGACCTGAACAAGAGGTACAAACGCCTCAACGAAATCCTCGGGCGGGGAACTTCCTGCCAAGTCGTCGAAAATCCCGCCCTCCTCGACGAGATGGACCGCGTTTCAGACAAGTCGAAGGAGGAAGTAAGAAAGATTCTGAGCTCGAAGCACCTCCACTACGAGGAAATGTGCTCGTACCACAACGGCAATAGGCTACACCTCCCGCCCGACCTCCACCTCCAACGCTCATTAAGATCAGCCCTCAAAAGCAAAGACGAAGAAGACCATCATACTAATCATAACCATCACTCGAAGGAGGAAAGCGAAGGGATCGAATATGAGAGGGATTGGTCGAAAAAGAGGTTGAAGTGGGAGGAGGTGGAGAGGAGGAGGGTGGAGATAGAAGAGGAGATGGTTGAGCTTGAGAGGGAGAGGTTTAAGTGGGAGAGGTTCTGTAAGAAGAAGGAGAGGGAATTGGAGGAGACGAAGATGGAGATTGAGCTCATGAGGCTCGACAATGAGCGTTTGGCGTTGGACCTCAGGCGTAAGGAGCTTGGGCTCGACGGAGATGGCGATGGCAGTTGATTTGACCGTTGATGAAGCTGTTTCTTGTTGGTTTTTGTTTTGTGAAACCGTGGTGTTTTCTGTGTTGGTTAATTTTTGAAGCAAAATGTGTTGTGCTTCTTTGTCTTGAAAGCGCTACTTTAGACTAGCGTTTATAGTGGGTCAACAGTAAAATGGGTTGTTTAGGGCTAGATAGTTTGGGCCCAGTTTATGTCCCCAGGCCCATATACTGAAATTGGTTGAGTTTGGACATGGAGAGCACTTTAAAGACGTTTTTATTCCATTATTAGGGAAAGGATACATCCAAGAATTGAAAAGTATGGCATCGGGCCATGAAACAATTATAACTTTTTTAAAAATTAATTCTGCAATAATTAATAAGATCGATCATGTATGTACTTGTGGGAACCATAAAGTTTTCAATGTATGACTTTCTTTTGTGTAAGTGACCCTCCTATGATTGTCCCAATATTATTATGGCCATGGTTACGAGGTTTTCTTTTATATATGTGAAATCTAACTCGTAACCTAACTTTGGAAGTGTATCAGTGTCCAATCACTTGACTAATATTCGTCGGTAACATTCAAGATGATTTTTTTTATTAAATAAAAGTGCTGTAAAGCGATTCCATTTTGAATGTGAAGCTTATCCATTTCACACACTTGAGAGTTACGTTAGAGAGAGAGATTGATTTTATCTGTTTGACTATCTTTTACTTATTACCATTGGTGGGCTTTTGCACATGGGAATCTCAAATGAGTGTTAGTTTTGGGCTTTTAGTTAGAGTGCTTCAACAATGGTCCATGTGGGCCCTACACAACAGTGGACAATATATAATGCACGAATCGCTTTCAAACAGTATAACCATGTTGTTGTTCATATTCTATTTATTTTGTATTACATGTTTTTTTTTCTTTTCCTTGAAAGTTTGAGAGTTACGGGAATGTTGGGTTGCATTTTCGGTGGAATAATGTTTTTCAAACGGTCTATTTCTTTTATATATTTGATATATTAAATCAATGATGAAGCTGGATAATAGACTTCTTATATCGAAAAAGAGTATGTATGATGTGTGTTAGACTTAGTGTTGAACTATGATTATTATTCTTGGCGTGTTTTGCGTTGTTAAAACAATATTATATATTTGATAATGATTAGACATTCGTAGTTTCCCCGACGTGACATTCCGGGCTTTATTTGTGTTATGCTATTTGTTGGGATTTAGTGACCCAAGAACTCGTCTATGCGATGCTAAGATCGGTGGGAACGAGTTGGGAATCGATTGGGGATGAGATCGGACCAAACGTGCGCCGAAACGAGGTCGCTGCCCGCGTTCACAGCCACGCGCAGCAAGGGTCACGGCCGTGACTCAGGGCAGAATGGCTGAGCCCGTCGCTGTCGTGGCCGTGACAGTTGCAACTCCAAGCCGTGAAGCACCTCTGAAGCAGCGATAACGCGCGAAAGTCGGTTCGAACGAGTCACGGCCGTGAAGAGGGATGCTCGAGGCCGTGACTAAGAGCAGTAGCTGAAGAATTGGAGCCCCCGATCAAGTCACGGCCGTGACAAGGCGTGTAAGTGGCCGTGACGCGTAGCAGTTTCTTGATAACTGCTATGACCGAATTTCTGAGTCAAGTAGGAACCTTCTAGGTCTTTTATCTTCTATAAATAGACCGAATTAGCTCGATCTTTGTACTGTGAGTTGAGAGAGTAAGCTTAGAACTTGTAATCTCTGAAAAGTGTTCGGAATATAATCGAAGCGTTGATCCGTGGACGTAGACCATTTCTTGGGTCGAACCACGTTAAAAGACTCTGTTTTTGCTGCTTTTCTTTCTCTGTTTTTCGAGTTGTTTCTGTATACAAGTCGGCCTTTCAACCCGACAAAGACTAAACTCTCGAACCCTTTTCGAAAGGCGAATCTATTGGCGCGGTTTTTCCTAACAGTGGTGCGGCGAGGCGTTGGAACGAGACGCGATTCTCAGATGGCGCAAAATAGGTTCGATATAGAGAAATTCACCGGCGAAAATGATTTTGGGCTGTGGAAGCTCAAGATGAAGGCGATCTTGACTCAACAAGGCTTAGAGGAAGCCTTGAAAGAGGAGAAGGAGATGCTCCCCACGACCTTGACGGCGGATGCAAAGGCGAAGATTCGATCGAAGGCGCACGGCGCTCTAATCTTGAGCCTTTCCGATCAAGTCTTGAGGAAGGTTTCGAAGGAGACGAAACCTGACGAATTGTGGAAGAAGCTTGAAGAACTCTACATGACGAAGACCCTAGCGAGGCGGTTATACCTTAAGCAAGCTCTGTTTTCGTTCAAAATGGTGGAAGAAAGATCAATTGAAGAGCAACTTGATCGATTCCAGAAATTAACCCTTGATCTTGACAACGTTGAAGAGGAGCCAATGAAGGATGAAGACAAGGCTCTACTTCTGCTTTGTGCGCTTCCTAAGAGCCACGAAACCTTCAAAGAGACGCTGCTATATGGGCGAGAAGCGCTAAAGCTGGACGATGTGTTGTCAGCGCTCTCTGCGAAGCAACTCAATACTCGAAGCGAGGCTCGAGTGGATCCCTCGGCGGAGTTGCTGCACGTTAGGGCGAAATCTACAAAATGGGGTGTCAAGAATTCGAAGAAGGACGAAAGGGGAGAGCCAAGAAGTCCCATAAGATGTTATCACTGCCACGAAGAAGGCCACATTCGACGGTATTGCCCAACTCGGCCAAGGTACACTTCACAAAACCCTAAATCTTGTGATGAGGCGGATTTTGTCGTAGATGGTTATGAGTCGGCCGAGATTCTCACGGCTTGTGGGCAAAAGACGGGCAAGGAGTGGGTTTTAGACTCGGGGTGCACGTTCCACATAACGAGCAACAAGTCTTGGATCGAAGATTACAAGGAAGTCGAAGGCGAAACGGTGGTTCTTGGCAATGATGTTATATGCAAGGTTCATGGGACTGGTAAGGTACGTTTTAAGCTTGATGCAGGTGGTATAAGGGTTCTTGATGGTGTTAGATACGTTCCCGAGCTGAAGAGGAACCTAATCTCAGTTGGGATGATGGATGATGCGGGTTACATGATGAAAACTGAGGCTAAGCACATCAAGATGTTCAAAGGAGGGCGATTGGTCATGCGAGGGTTCAAGAAGAATGGGATTTACGTTCTTGAAGGGCATGCTTTGAATGGAAGAAAGCTGGGGACTTCAAGAACACGTAAAGGACGTCGAAACGATCAAAGGCGCAAAGGGAGTCATTGCCTCGAGGTGGAGAACGACTCAAGGCAAGGCGGGATAAAAGCTGAGTTTTCCCAAAGTGATAGCGATGACAGCTTGAGGTGGAGAGGCTTCGATAGCGATGAAGGCGAGCCATCCACGAAAGCACAGACCCAAGGGCTGATTGCGAGGTCTCAAAGGAAGCCATTCGATAGCTGCAAGTGGTTCGAGAAGGAGGATCACAGAGCTAAGGTAACGATGGGCCAAACCGAGCCTAATTCGGTTGTTTCGATGAGGAAGGCATGCGTTGGTTTGCTTCCTCTTGTTCTATCAATCTATTTGATGAAGCGTTCCAAGGCCCTGCGATGAGGGCGGGGCGGAGAAAGGTCGAGCTACGAAGGAAAGAAGGTTCGAGGTGGAGTTCGAGGGTCGAGAACAATCGTTTGCCTTTGTTGAGAGAAGAACTTCTTGAAGTCGAGTCGAGTTCTTGGTTCAAGGTGGAGATTGTTGGGATTTAGTGACCCAAGAACTCGTCTATGCGATGCTAAGATCGGTGGGAACGAGTTGGGAATCGATTGGGGATGAGATCGGACCAAACGTGCGCCGAAACGAGGTCGCTGCCCGCGTTCACAGCCACGCGCAGCAAGGGTCACGGCCGTGACTCAGGGCAGAATGGCTGAGCCCGTCGCTGTCGTGGCCGTGACAGTTGCAACTCCAAGCCGTGAAGCACCTCTGAAGCAGCGATAACGCGCGAAAGTCGGTTCGAACGAGTCACGGCCGTGAAGAGGGATGCTCGAGGCCGTGACTAAGAGCAGTAGCTGAAGAATTGGAGCCCCCGATCAAGTCACGGCCGTGACAAGGCGTGTAAGTGGCCGTGACGCGTAGCAGTTTCTTGATAACTGCTATGACCGAATTTCTGAGTCAAGTAGGAACCTTCTAGGTCTTTTATCTTCTATAAATAGACCGAATTAGCTCGATCTTTGTACTGTGAGTTGAGAGAGTAAGCTTAGAACTTGTAATCTCTGAAAAGTGTTCGGAATATAATCGAAGCGTTGATCCGTGGACGTAGACCATTTCTTGGGTCGAACCACGTTAAAAGACTCTGTTTTTGCTGCTTTTCTTTCTCTGTTTTTCGAGTTGTTTCTGTATACAAGTCGGCCTTTCAACCCGACAAAGACTAAACTCTCGAACCCTTTTCGAAAGGCGAATCTATTGGCGCGGTTTTTCCTAACACTATTACATTTCGTAAATCAAAAAAATCAATGATTAAAGCTCCATCAAATTCAAGAACCACATAGTTTATCGATGTTCATCATATAATAATATTTTAGTAATAAGTTAAACGGTAAATTCACATGGAGACGCATGATATATGTCTATACTCACATGCTCACCATGTTCAAAGGTATAACTTTATTTTTACTTACTACATGGGCCATCATTTTATTTAAAATCAGACAACTCATATTGGTCCGTGTCACAACTTCCCTATTACTTTTACTTGTTGGAACTTTAATAAATGGCGATGATAAGCCGTCAATCCCTAAAAAAAATTATCCAATAGTGCTTTATGCCATGAATTTACTTTATGTAAAAAATAAAGACTTTTAACAGTTTCATTTGTATTGGAAAACAAGTATTCTAAACCCAATTGAAGTAATATAGGACGTGGTCGCAAACATTTTATTCAAATAATGATTGAGTTTGACACATAACAATCTGTTAGAAGACTGAATATTAGAGCGTCGAAAAAAATTACTTCTTTAGCGCTTACTATTGAATTGAGGATTAAATTCTAAAATGGACGGATATAAGATATGCAATTCACGAGCGATATTATGGTAAAATTGCAAAAAAAAAAATTAAACATCTTTATTGGGAGGTAAAATAAATCGTTATATTATATTGAGAATTTTGCATGTGCGATGTTAGAAACTTTAGGGTTAATTTTTAGTGGGAATAAAAAGATGTAGAAAAGGACAGTGAAGAAGATAGGATAGCCCTCTTTTGGACAAGTAATTCTAACCAGTTGTTTGCTGTAAAAAAGGCGTGATATATGGTGCTATGTTTTTTTGAAAAGTGAGTCTAATTTTCTTACATAGTTTTTATCATATATTTTTTATCTAAGACATCAATTTGACAAAGTCAAATATTTTTCTGTATCATTTATGTTGATTAAAATGTTCTTGTTTTTATTAACTTGAAATTTGTGTTGTGTTTATATTCACAATCGGAGTACCAAACGAAAGCATTTATTCTCTGCGGCTAATGTTGAACATGTTGCAATAGAATAATAATAAAACAACGTATGATTCGCACACCTCATTATTAGAATAAGGACAATCGTCATAGAAATTATACATATATATATATATATTTGTATATCGGACATCGCTAGGCAGTGATCAATATATACACACACTCATAAATGTATATTTAATCTCACATAAAAACCTAACTATCGTAATAAACATTATTCCCTAAATATCTTAAAATAAACTGGATTCTGGTTCTAATAACGTAGCGTAAGTTTAATTTGGTTGATAAGATCACCACTATTTCATAATCATGTGAATCACTTCTCACGGGTCGAAGCATACGCATGTATATTCGATCTGTTGAGTGTTGACAATTAAATTAAATACTTTGGAGAATATATATGGTGCAGGTTCAATGGGATGGACTTGGAAAAAATATAATTTAATATTTAGTAAAGTATATATCTATTCACATGTGTGAGTCAAGAGAGAACTTGTGAGAGCTGTAAAATAAGCTACATTAGTGGAAAGGCATCTATTACAGCTAAAAAGAAGCCCACAGATAGCGAATATTGATCTAAAAAAGAATTGCGAAAGTAATTTTGTTTTAACAATGCTAAGGTATGTAATTTTTATTACATATCTAAAAATAAATAATGTTTATTATATAGATAGTAATCAATTTCAATAGTCATACAAATTGATTTTGGGTCGAAAAATCTCACGTAATTGGCGAGACAAACCTAAAATAAGAATATTGTCTAAAAGTTTGGGACGGTAAATATACTAGTAATTCAGTTTTGAATTATAAGATATGAAAATTGCAAGATCGCTAACTTCGTATCGGCAGCAATAAGTGGATGGTAAATATTCAAACATCCGAAATTAATTGGGATTTTCGACTTAATATATTATTATAAGAGGGAAACGAAAATAATGTGACTAGTCTTTTCATCATCAGTTGCTTATCATTACACACCTCCAGAAAACTACAAAAAAATATTAGACAATATTAGCTGTGCCGTTCGGTGTTTACCTAACTTACTTCTCAAACCCTCAATTCTATCGTTCTTTTACGAAAATGCCCTCGTGACATGTATTTTAAGTTTTAATTAGGCTAATTACCCCTTTCTTATTCTCATTTGACTTTCACACGTAATGATAACATGGTAAGAGAATGGGGTTTCTCATTCATATGCTGTCTCAGAAATTATCTTGATTTGTGCATTTAATTTTAAAGAAAATGGGTTCCACCGTTTTGCTGAATTATTTGCGAAGTATGGTCCATCAATTTGGTGGTTATTGATTTCTTTTAGTAGAGTTTATTAATAAAAACAAAATAGTATGTCCCGATGATGCGTGTTAGTTATTTTTTGCGCTCTAGAGAAATGAAGAAAAGTAATTGTAACCTATAGAAAAAAAAGGATATTTAAAATAAATCGTTATATTATATTGAGAATTTTGCATGTGCGATGTTAGAAACTTTAGGGTTAATTTTTAGTGGGAATAAAAAGATGTAGAAAAGGACAGTGAAGAAGATAGGATAGCCCTCTTTTGGACAAGTAATTCTAACCAGTTGTTTGCTGTAAAAAAGGCGTGATATATGGTGCTATGTTTTTTTGAAAAGTGAGTCTAATTTTCTTACATAGTTTTTATCATATATTTTTTATCTAAGACATCAATTTGACAAAGTCAAATATTTTTCTGTATCATTTATGTTGATTAAAATGTTCTTGTTTTTATTAACTTGAAATTTGTGTTGTGTTTATATTCACAATCGGAGTACCAAACGAAAGCATTTATTCTCTGCGGCTAATGTTGAACATGTTGCAATAGAATAATAATAAAACAACGTATGATTCGCACACCTCATTATTAGAATAAGGACAATCGTCATAGAAATTATACATATATATATATATATTTGTATATCGGACATCGCTAGGCAGTGATCAATATATACACACACTCATAAATGTATATTTAATCTCACATAAAAACCTAACTATCGTAATAAACATTATTCCCTAAATATCTTAAAATAAACTGGATTCTGGTTCTAATAACGTAGCGTAAGTTTAATTTGGTTGATAAGATCACCACTATTTCATAATCATGTGAATCACTTCTCACGGGTCGAAGCATACGCATGTATATTCGATCTGTTGAGTGTTGACAATTAAATTAAATACTTTGGAGAATATATATGGTGCAGGTTCAATGGGATGGACTTGGAAAAAATATAATTTAATATTTAGTAAAGTATATATCTATTCACATGTGTGAGTCAAGAGAGAACTTGTGAGAGCTGTAAAATAAGCTACATTAGTGGAAAGGCATCTATTACAGCTAAAAAGAAGCCCACAGATAGCGAATATTGATCTAAAAAAGAATTGCGAAAGTAATTTTGTTTTAACAATGCTAAGGTATGTAATTTTTATTACATATCTAAAAATAAATAATGTTTATTATATAGATAGTAATCAATTTCAATAGTCATACAAATTGATTTTGGGTCGAAAAATCTCACGTAATTGGCGAGACAAACCTAAAATAAGAATATTGTCTAAAAGTTTGGGACGGTAAATATACTAGTAATTCAGTTTTGAATTATAAGATATGAAAATTGCAAGATCGCTAACTTCGTATCGGCAGCAATAAGTGGATGGTAAATATTCAAACATCCGAAATTAATTGGGATTTTCGACTTAATATATTATTATAAGAGGGAAACGAAAATAATGTGACTAGTCTTTTCATCATCAGTTGCTTATCATTACACACCTCCAGAAAACTACAAAAAAATATTAGACAATATTAGCTGTGCCGTTCGGTGTTTACCTAACTTACTTCTCAAACCCTCAATTCTATCGTTCTTTTACGAAAATGCCCTCGTGACATGTATTTTAAGTTTTAATTAGGCTAATTACCCCTTTCTTATTCTCATTTGACTTTCACACGTAATGATAACATGGTAAGAGAATGGGGTTTCTCATTCATATGCTGTCTCAGAAATTATCTTGATTTGTGCATTTAATTTTAAAGAAAATGGGTTCCACCGTTTTGCTGAATTATTTGCGAAGTATGGTCCATCAATTTGGTGGTTATTGATTTCTTTTAGTAGAGTTTATTAATAAAAACAAAATAGTATGTCCCGATGATGCGTGTTAGTTATTTTTTGCGCTCTAGAGAAATGAAGAAAAGTAATTGTAACCTATAGAAAAAAAAGGATATTTGAAATAATTCAATCTTAAGGTTTGATTTCCAATAACCGAGCATTAATGTTTCGACACTGTTCTAAAAAGAAACATGTGAAGAATTATGATTTACGAAATGTTATATCCCTTATTAAAAGACAGAGTCTTGCAGCCAAACTGGCATGGAATATAATATATATGTATATATATGTTATAAATACATATGTAATATTGATCTTGTTGAAATATTCGATGAGATTCATGCTATCTGATCTGACATTTGGACAAATTACCTAAATTTACATTTACTTGAAGCCAAAATTGAAGTTACGATTATTGGCACGTTTACTGAAATTTCTGTTACATTATTGTTCAAATTTTATATTTTTACCATCTAAACCGTTGCTCATTCTTCTCTGTCACAGGGTTGCATAGCATATATTAGGGAAAATATTGAAGACAATGATACTCAAAATAAATGAAAGTTACAGCTAATATTATAAATATTATATTCAAGCAAATCTTCAATACATAAAATGACATATTATTCCATTTATTACGGTAGGTTGCAAGCTAACAGAAACTGGACACTATTTACTTCTATTCATAAATGACTTTGCCTAATAACATGGCCTACCAATTAAAACTGTGTTTTAAATTTAATTCAACCCTATTGGATCCCACCTCTTTAAAAATATTAAATTGACAATTCTTTTCTATAACTTCACTTAATTAAAAATAAGGAAAATCATTCCCCCAAGTTGATAAACATCCTTGCCAAATTGCAACAGTCACCCTCATCTACGTGTAAGCACAAGTACCATACTTTTTTTTCTATCTCAAGGTCCACATCACAATAATTATAGCCTTATGATAAACTTACCAAGCAATTAATGATAACGAAACCTAAAAAATAAAATGATATCAAAAGAAAGAACGTTAGTTTATTATTTTGGATTTATTAAGATTAATCTTCCCAGTCCGGCACCTAGTCGAGGAGTTTAAGTGGAGTCGAATCATCTACTTAATTATTTATTTATTTAATAAGTAATGTTTTCTTGAGGGTATTTCCGTCATTTCAGAATAGGTAAACAAGCCCGTTTAGCAAAGCAATGATATAATATATCGGATGAGAAAAATTTAATTTTAATACATACAACTAAGATTGATTAAAAAGGCCAATCAATGGTTATAACATGAAGGGGTACTTTAGTCTTCACAGTGAGTTAAAATCCAAAATGCCCGAAACCGAAGCTGACCTACTTGGGACGGATTTTATCTATATTTAGCGGCGACAGAAAAAAAAATCTTTATTATCTCTATCTGCTAAGCAAATATTCTCTCTTTTTTTTTTTTTAAAAAAATATGAGTTTAATTACGTTATATCAAAATCAACGATATGATTTATTAAATGCATGGCGTAGCACCTAAGCCCTGTGTGACTATAAACAGTAAATGTCAATAAATATTGTGATTGGTATCCTTAATATTTGCCGTAAGAAAAAAACATGGACATGGGTAAACTTACGTGTTCATCTTTTTAATCACTTTCATTTGCTCGTAGGAAGCTAGATCATGTAATGGAACAGATATTCTCATTTGCTTTTAATTTTTTTTTAATTTTTTGATAGATGGATAATTAGTGACACTAAATTTCGGTGCCTAGCAAACAGTAACTTCGATTAAAATAATATACATATGATTTTTAGAATAATATATATCGAGTAAGGAGAGAGAAATGCCAAAAGATTCCTCAGCTGCAAAAGCAAAAGAGATAGATTAGATAAATATATTTATAATATGGTTTTCTTTAGTTATATATAAATATTTCAAGAAATGTGAATTTAAGAGCAGTTCCGCCGAAGAAGATAAAATAAAAATTCACCGCACACCATTTCTCTCTCATCTCTCATTGCACCTCTTCATCTCATCTCATCATCTTTTAGTTTCACAAATTATATATAAAAAATTTAATCTTTCTCTATCAGATGGTAATTGCCACACCAAGTTTTGTGGGCTAGCTTGCCAGCTGATAGAACAATAAAATAGAAAAAAGATTAAAAAAAAAAAGAAGAAGAAGCTGTTGGGTTATTCATCAAGTAATGATGCTTGGAATTTCCGGCGTGATGGGTAGCTCCGCAGACGTGGGCTCGACGGCGGAGCACCACCATGAGAGCGGCGGAGCTAGCGGCGGCAGCAGTGAAGTAGGCGGTGGGCCAAGCTCGTTTGCTTTGGAAGAGGCTGAAAAAGGCGGCGGCGGCGGCGGTGGAAATAGATGGCCGAGGCAAGAAACTTTGGCTTTGATCCAAATTCGTCATGATATGGATTCAGCTTTTAGAGATTCAAGTCTTAAAGGTCCATTATGGGAAGAAGTTTCCAGGTATTCATTAAATCAGCTATGATTCATCGAGTTTCTGAAATAGATTTTCTGTGATCGACTGTGTTGGATTGGAATTTTCATTTTTTCCGCACTGAATCGTATTTCTTCTTCTTTTTTTCTTCCTAAATTATATGATAAAGAATTTTCTGTGATCGACTGTCTTCTTTGTCGTTTTCATTTCATCTTCACTAGAATTTCAGCAGCTTTCGAGGGAATTCGAGTTTTTAATATTTTCCTGATTTTCAGACTTTCAGTTTTGGAACCTTACTTCTAATTATAGCAAATGAAAAAGGAAAAAATCTTTCTTTTTTTCACTTCGACGTGAATGAGCTGCTACTTACACGCATCGTTATCGTCTCTAACAATTTCACCTTTTCTTGTTACTACATACCACAAAGACACTCACACACTATATCATAAGTATACCAATTTCCCTTCAAAATTCTTTCTTCCCCTTATATTCGATCGCCCAATGCAGTTAATTAGTCAACTTCATGCCTTCATTTTATGTGCTCATCATATCATAAATTCGTCTAAAATCATTCCTTCCTCTCTTAACTATTTCCCCAGAAAAATGGGCGAGCTTGGATTCCAAAGGAACCCCAAGAAATGCAAAGAGAAGTTCGAAAACGTCTTCAAATACCACAAAAGGACGAAAGACGGCCGCTCCTCAAAGCCCGACGCCAAAACCTATCGCTTTTTCGACCAATTAGAAGCCCTAGAAAACACTCCACCACCACCATTCGCGGCGGCACCACCACCACCACCACCACGCACCACCACCGCCATCCCGTCGAACAGCCTAAGCCCGACTCCCATAAGCATAATCCCGCCCCAACAACAATCTCGATTAATGATAAACCCTAATAATAGCAATACAATCCACCACAAACAACCCTACAACAACAATAATAATAACAATTCATCAAAAACCCTAATTTCCTCCTCCACTTCCTCGGACGACGAAGACGCTCTTCGCGCTCGTGGTCGTCGGCGCGGTAGTAAGAAGAGGAAGTGGAAGGACTACTTCGACAACCTCGTCAGGGAAATCGTCGATCGACAAGAGGAGATGCGCAGGAGATTCTTCGAAGCTTTGGAGAGGCGCGAAATTGATCGGACGGCTCGGGAAGAAGCTTGGCGGGCCCGAGAGACGGTTAGGATCAACCGCGAGTACGATCTCCTCGTCAGAGAAAGGGAGATAACCGCCGCGAGAGACTCTGCGGTGGTCGCCTTTCTTCAGAAGGTGGCCGACCACCACAACATACAGCTTCCGGCCAACCTCACCGCCGCACCACCGCCGCCTGAGGCGGCTCAGCCGCCGGCCGCCGCCGAGAAAACCCTAAAAAGAGCTGTCGAAGGAGAAAGCTATGTTTCTTCTTCTTCTTCGAGGTGGCCCAAGGCGGAGGTTGAAGCGTTGATTGGCTTGAGGACGAGCCTTGAGTTGAAGTATCAAGATAATGGGCCGAAGGGTCCTTTGTGGGAAGATATATCGGCGGCGATGGGAAAGCTTGGGTATACGAGGAATGCGAAGAGGTGCAAGGAAAAGTGGGAGAACATTAACAAGTATTATAAGAAGGTGAAGGAGAGTAAGAAGAAGAGGCCCGAGGATTCCAAGACTTGCCCTTACTTTAATCAGCTTGAGGCTATATATAAGGCGAGGAATGAGGTTGGATATGGGTCGGGCCTTTTGGACCGGCCCGAACAGCAGTGGCCGGCTAATGCGCCGCCGTTGATGGAGGATGTTAATTATCAGCGTCGTGGAGGGGAAGAAGAGAGTGGTGGGAATGATGAAGATATGGAATTAGGTGAGGAGGAGGAGGAGGATGATGACGGCGGCGGTGGAGGTGGCGATGACGATGGCGATGAGCAGGGCGGTGGTGGATATGAGATGCTCGCCGGCGGCGGCGGTGGTGCTAAAGCAATATCGAAGGCGATTGAGGGATAGTGGCGGTGAGGTGGGGCGAGGAAACAAGGTTTGTCAGATGGGGTCGGCGATAGGAATTCTAATAATAATAATAATAATAAAAATAATAATATTAAATATAATGAGTGAGTCAGAAAAAATAAATGGCTGAAGGAAAATCATCAGATGAGTGGGGGTTGAGAGGGTGGTGAGGAAAAATTGGACAGGTAATAAGTTATTTTCTTGCTTTCATTTTTTTTTTCTTTTCCTTTCTTTTTTCTTTTTTGTTTTGCGTAAGATTATATATTGGGGTTGGAAATATTTATATGTTTTTTCTTGTCTATTTGTCGAAGTTGTAAATTGTACTTGTTTTGGATATAAATAGATAGTGGGCGAAGGGTGAGCTCAGATATAGAGAGGAATTGAAATTTGAGGGTGAAGGATAATAAGGGAATGCCAATTGTAATTTTTTTCGTTATGTTTTATTTTGGTTTCTTCTTTTTTTTCGTTATATATTTGTAATGGATTGATGTGAAGCTGCATTTTTTAATATATGTTCTGGGTTCATGTAATTATTGATATTAATTGCCACTTTGATTGATTAAACTAGATTTAAAACCCTAATTTCATCAAAAGAAGAATCCTTGATGTTAAATTGAAATCCAACATTTATTGCCCTTTTAGTGTGTTTGTATTTAAAATGGAAATTGCCGTCTAAGGTTGACATTGTATGGCAAACAATTTCTGATCTTAAATACGAAAACCTATCATTGGTACAATCAACAATACATATTTCTCTATTCGTAAATCGATTAACTTCATGACGATTCACGCGTAGCAATAACTTTTCAAGAGAGCCAATAAATATAAATAACCGTACAGCATTTTCCCATGTGACGTGTCTGCAAACCGTATCCAACGATGATATTGATTGAACTATTTTACAGCTAATTAATGTTACATAATGTTACAAAATGTGTACATAAATGCAAATTCAATCGAATAAATTAATATATTCATTTCTTTCCTATTCTTATGCATTCATTTCCGATGTTAATGAGGGTTTATTACAGGTTCAAATTTGTTCTATAACGAGTATTAAGATCATGGGCGAGAAAAAAATATTTTGATTATTACAGGTTTTATTTGCAGCCCAAATAGATAAAAAAAAATATATATATAGAAAGTATATATAAATTCAAAATCTATGGCCCGACCCATTAAAACCCAAAGAAAAATTGCGTTTTTCCTTAATAATTATACAATAAACACAATTGTTATTTTGCACAGAATAAATGGAAAACCACTAGACAAAGCTCTCTGCTTTAGCATCTTGATTATCATTATTACTCACGTTTTTCATTACATTTTTATTTGCTGCTTCAAGCGACTCTTTATTCTTCGCCCATATAATGCAGTACAAGCCTCCAATTAGCAATATGCCTCCACAAATACTGCACCAAATAATATCGTCACATATTTTTTTCATAAAATATATAATCTAGCTCTTATAGAATATACGGAACCTTCCTAAGTAAATCCTCCCCTTCGAAAAAATTGCCGAGAAAATAGTCGTAAAAATCAACATCAACGGAGTGAACGAAGCTGTAGCAAATATGATATTCCAGTCACTACTATACCCTGAAAAAGGCAATAAATTGTATTCTCTAACTAAATATCCAAAATCATGGTGTGAAGTTTTTTTTTTTTTATTTACATATATTAACGAGTTGTAACAATGGAAAAAAATGGAATGTACGCAATAAGCCACGGGGAGAAGATTCAAATCCCATTGGATCCTCCACGATGATACGTTCCTATCTATAATCGCTGCCCCTACCGACGACTGTAGACAGCTGAATAAGCACTCTATCATCGTGAGCCTAAACTTTGCTGGGTACTTTTTAATTATAGGAGCCTTTTGATAAAAACCACAATAAATAAAATTAATTAAACTATGGAAAAAGCATTATTGGAATAATCAAAATTGATTAGTATTTTTAATAACCTGGGCCACAAGCCACGAAGCCCAGCAAGTGTTTGTTATATTTTTTAGTGTAATTGGGACGTAAAATGTATCCGGGTTAGGAGGTGCGGAGTGCACGCTCGGAGAACGCTTTATGTCAGAACCCAAAGCGAAGCAGGGGTCGAGGGGGCTGCGCCCCCTTGCAGGGTACTAGGGGCAGCGCCCCTAGCGGGGTCTAGGGGCAGCGTCCCTAGTGGCGGGTTTAGTTTGTGAATTCTGAATGCTTGTGTGTGCATTATCTTCATGTATTCAAATGGGTCGAAGGGTTCAATTCGCAGAACACCCTCTCTTCTCGAGTATTTGGAATGTGTAGTGTACTAAGACGGAAATTCAATCTTTAATGATATTTTCGTTTACGCATAAATATTGTTGTTGTGTTATTTGTCTTAAAGGGATTGCACTAAAATGGTGGAGGATTGTTATATTTTTTAGTGTAATTGGGACGTAAAATGTATCCGGGTTAGGAGGTGCGGAGTGCACGCTCGGAGAACGCTTTATGTCAGAACCCAAAGCGAAGCAGGGGTCGAGGGGGCTGCGCCCCCTTGCAGGGTACTAGGGGCAGCGCCCCTAGCGGGGTCTAGGGGCAGCGTCCCTAGTGGCGGTCCCACTCAGCGGGTGGGGTCAAGGGGCAACGCCCCTGCGGGGTGCGGGGCAGCGCCCCTTCCCGAAACAGTACACACACACCCTGAAAACCTCTTCGTCCGAAAGGGTGTATACCCGAATATGTACTTGGCTTCAAAGGAAATATCTGTTCTCAAACAGACACCATCCTTGAAAGGATTATGTCTATTATGAACAGACATCCGGTTGTGTTTACTTGATCGGATAAAGCAAGATATGGTAATATTATCACAGTGTTCACTGTAAATAAATTCAACAATATAGAGCCCGCTATAATACATTGGCCCGCTATTATTATCTAACAAACCCGGTACAATTTATCCAATGGGCCGAACTAAGATAAGTTATCCGAACCCCTACTAAATGTAAATGGACCAAAATATCCTTATTCCACCCAATCATAAAATCATTTTTATTTCATGTAATTTATATGATAAAAATAAATAAATAACACTAGTTTATTCCTTATTTCATGGTGATCAAATTGACACCATATCTTATATTTTTTTATATTCATAAGAATAATTATTTTGTAAACTATATATCGATTAAATAAAGCCTACTTTTGTAAATTTACAAATAATATGGAGACAAAAGTTCTATTATGTTGAAAACTAAACAAGATAATACCAATACATGGTGATGTTAAAATTCCAAAGTGAACATATGATCCATGGAAATATCAAGATTATAATCTTGAGATAAAATTGTATCACATAATGTTACCCCGACAACTAAACACAGCCTAATTGTTATATTGAGCGAGCGATCACAGTTGGATTACTATGTAAGAAAAAACCCTAATAATCGAGACAAGCCGAAACTTTGAACTTTGAAGTAGTCTTTTTTTTTTTTCTTACATTAAGTAGTAAGTTTGTGTACCTGCATTTCTCCCTTTAGTTGCTGCCATATCAATGAAAAAGAAATAAAACGAGAGAGAGAAACGGTCAAGAACGCAAACACGTTAATGCATATTTTATACTATTTTCGTGAAGGCAAAATCGTTAAAATTTCAATGGTATTGACTTGTTCCTTCTCTCAAATTCACCTTGACTTTTACCAAGAAAATGAAAATCAGCGCCTTCATTACACAAACACCTAGCTAATAATGTCCACACTTGAAAATCGCCATTATAAATTACGCTTGCTTTTGGCTCATTTACCCTTCATCAATCGCTACTTAAAAAAAGATGAGAATTCGAAATTATTGCAACTGTAATGTTCTTCCCTTTCTTGTCATCATAGCCTTCCTTGTGCTGAGCAGTTCCATTTTATTACCATCTGAAGCTGCAAGAACTTCGTACTTCATCGATGTTGCAGGTATATATACACATATATATGTTATATTATGACCATTAACTAATGATTAATCAAGTTCTTTACTAATAAAACAATTAATATTTTGTTTGTTGGTTATTTGTGTGTTGTTTTAGAAGGCACAGTAGTCCTCAGGCGCATCACAAAAGAAGGTAGAAATGGTTATCCTGCCCCAGAAGCTAATCCTAATCATCATGTCCATGGATAATTACAGTTTAGTATTAGTCGATTATTAGTTGACTGTTAATGCGAGTTTATTTCATTATAAAACGACCATATTAAAACATAACCACTGTAATGAAATCTTCAATGAATGTGGATATAGTATGCTTGGATGTTTTGGTTAGTTTAATTTATATATGATAATGTTTAAAAATACTTGATTAATACAACACTTGATTTACATATGACTGCACAATTATGGATCTACGTTGAAGAACTTGACAAGAAAAGGCTATATTATACAATACGAGCTATCAAAAATGAAGTATATATACATATATATGTATGTACACACGCTTGTTTAGTATAATCGATCTCCTTAAATTCATGTTGACTTGAGCTTGTCCAATCCATACGTTCTCTGAAACAAAAGATAACCAATCAAATAAATCAGTTAGCGTTGATATGTTGAAGTGTTAATTATTTATAAAGTTTAAGCGTAACACCATAACGTCCTTCAATTGCTGGATAACTGGCAAAAGTAAAGCAATGAGGCTTTT
Source organism: Craterostigma plantagineum (assembly GCA_027422505.1). Classification (NCBI taxonomy): domain Eukaryota; kingdom Viridiplantae; phylum Streptophyta; class Magnoliopsida; order Lamiales; family Linderniaceae; genus Craterostigma; species Craterostigma plantagineum. The sequence goes on along the minus strand of JAPQWV010000044.1, from coordinate 6,004,044 downwards.
GATCTCATTTCTCAGCATATCATTAGTGTCTTCTTCATCTCTGTTGGCCTTGATGATGCTTATCAATGTGTGGCAATCTGGGACGAGTTTTAGGGCAACCTTCGACAAAGAGAAAATAGACCCACGAAAGATAAATAAATATAAATAAAAAAAGATTGAATTTTTTTTCCATATTCTTTTTTTGAAAAGATTTCAACTTTGTATGCTGCTGAAGAAATCCATCCATGCCATGGTTTCAAAGTAGAGCTATACGATTCTTCCACAGCTTTCTCCATGTTTATTGCATCGAAGTCCTTCATGAGAAGCTGCAACAATACTAGAGTGAAATCTAACGACCTGCAAAATAATATATACATAAAAAATTATGATTTATCCAATATATACATATAGGGGTAGGGGTTAAATAAAATTAAAGTTTTATTACCTAGTGAGCCATACAAAGGCTTTGCTACACGTAGGACCTTTCTTGGCCTTACCCTCACTTGTTTCTTTCTTTATCATCTCAACCACATCCCAATATACCGAAGGATTCGAGTCATGAAACTTTTCTAATCTCTGTAACAATAGTTAAAGATAAAAATTTCATTAGAAATTAGTTGGGAGCCTCTCAAAAGGGCAAAAATGTCCGTACACACTTGATATAATATAGCAATTATCTTCTATGTGCACAAAAGTCAAAACAAGAGGGCAGGCGCTGCAATTTTCTTGGCCGTGGAAATTATCAATACACATTTCCACACTTTGAAACTGACAAATACAAATTTTGTACGTGGAAAATAATATAATAAATTAAATAAAATTAGAACTATTACATGACATATTATTACATGCATTTTTATCTAACAACACAAATTGCCCTTACCTGAATATTTTGATGAATGTCTTGTCTCATCACGGCCATTGTTGGCCCTATCTTATCTGCAAGAACCACGAGAGAAAAGTAAAGAGATAACACATACAATAGAATATGAAATATAACTAAATTAAATACCAAGAACTTGTATCATGAGCAGATTGCAGATAGAAATAAAGGGCTTGATGGGCACTTGACGAACAACTGTCTTGAGATCACAACCATCTTCATCGGCGTTGACTTTTGTGTTCTTGACGTTGACCTCCATGGCCGTTAATTCTTGAATCGCCGACCTTATATCTGAGCAGGCCGCCGTCTCAATCTCTCGGCGGCGCTTCATTTTTAGGGTTTTTGAAAATCTGATATTCTTTTTCTCCAAGAATCTTCTGTGATCATTACAAAGTATATATACATGTATATATATGTGTGAGTGTGTGTGTGTGTGTGGGGTGGACTTGGGAGTTTATTACATCATCTGTGTTATTGTAATGTAATGTCTCTCGGCGTCTCTCTGATGACGGAAATGGATTGTGAGGATTTATTTTAATGTGTGTAAGATATTAATTTTATTAAGGCGAAGGCATCGAAGTCGTCATTAAGGCGAAGGCATCGAAGTCATTATTAGGTAACTATTCACTGAGTTTGTCGTTTTCATGATTTATTTTGGTTTATATTATTTTGTTGCTTGGCGAAGGAGTGAGGAAAATGATTGTGACGTTTTTAAACTTGACCTTGAGATTATCTTCGGATAATCATGAGAAAAATTAAGCATAAAATTAATATATGGTAAAATTAAGCATAAGATATGTGTGGCTGACAAACGTTGACTGAGCCGTTTATTTGAAGATGCTAAGCTATTGTTTGATAAAAAAAAATTTCACTACGCATTGAGGCAAATAATTGCTATAATAAAACAAACTAGATATTGAGAATATTCAATGACCTCGAGAAATAAAATTTAACATATTGTGATAGTAACATAATATGTATAATTAATACTAAGATTCAACTGTAGTATGAGTTCTTTAAATTATTCTTCTAGTTGTTGACTTACAACGTATTTTAACGTAAGTTCATCACGAATCATGCCGTTTGCTTACATAATGGTATTTATTACGACTATACATATTATATAATCAAATTTTATTATAGAATCTTGTAATTTATATTGTATAAAAATAAATCATATTATATCCGCTCCACAAATTTCGCTATCGGTATTAGTATATATCTTTGGGGTAAAACACAGGCACACATATAACAGTTAAGTGCAAGAAATATCGAAATCGACGTGCTTTCAACTATTCTTTGCAATATATTTATCCTAATCCCATAAGATAGCTATTTATATTTATATCGAAAGGAAAAAAATTCTACTAAACTTGCATTTTCATTGACATGAATGAAGAATCGTTAGCCCCTTAGATGCTCAAGAGGGAATCTATATGGCATTGTCTAACTAAATAAAAAACTGAAGTTTATTTTTTTGTTGTATACGTATGGGAATAATTTCAGTATTGTATTTTAAATTGAGTCACGTAACTCAAATAAAGATGCGGAATATTCGGAGCAGTCAGGGGAATTTTATTTCGTACGTAATAAATCATATCATTTCAGATCATTACTTTTATTATTTTATGATCGGCAATAATTGCTAACAGTTGAGATTGATTATCAACAACTGTTGCTAGTTGGGCTCATCAAACAGCCCAATTAAGGCCCATATATCTACAGTTAGGCCTGACAGCTTCTTAAAACTATCCAAGAAGTCCATTGGTTGTCACTTGCACCATTTTGCAACTCCCTCACCCTCGTCTTGATTTCGGTTTTACTTTATCAATTCCAATCAAAATTAAGTTTTATTCAATCACCAAAATTATTATTTAATGATGATGGTAAGGTGTCTAAGAAATCAGTAATTTCTCATGGCTTTGTCGTGATATATAATACGTTTACGAATATACCCAACAGACAACTTTCCATCAAAAATCACTTGTCAGTAATCAATATGCGTTAAGTTACTAAACAAACATATGGTTAGCTTGGCTGGCAATATCATTATAATATAAATTAAGGACATATTGGTCAATTCACAACAGGACAAAAAAATGGGTTTTCTTATGAATATTTTGATTCATAAATATATAATATAAATTAAGGAGATACCTATCAATAGCATATGGAGTTTCCGATCCTTACACGAAATATATAGTAATAGATAAATAGTTTAGCAACACAAATCTTACAAAACACAACAAACAATTACCAACCCTACATTGGACTCCATTGCATTGCTAGTGATCACCATCACCATTACCATGAACAATCTAGATCGAACTTCCATAAACAGAATAGAGACATACCCCGTCTAGGGCGATGAGAGCGAAATCACTCAACGGTGATAGGTACGCAGGGCAGAAACGATACACAGATTAGGGTAAGAATAAAAGTTCCATCGTCTTCGCTAATTAAACTGTTTTTCAGCGACGAGTCGACGGATGCTTTGATATCGTGGAATTTATCGAATGTTTGTTTCATCACTGATCACACGGACGTTTCCAGCTCGACGCAACTGTTGCCGAATTACTTCAAGCACAGCAATTTCTCGAGCCTTGTGAGGCAGCAGAACATTTATGTGAGTTTCTCCTTTTTTTCTCGATAAGGTTGCATGTTTTATCATGATGCGCATAGTTTGTTATGTTCTCTGGATTGTTTGAGATTTATGTCGGTCTTCGCCTAATCGCACTCCAGACGATTTTTTTTTTCAGAAAGCTAAGTTTTATACGCTTTATGTTGATAGTTGAGTGCACGCTATCTGGAAGTTATAGCGTAAATGTAATGAATGTTCTCTCTCAGTTAAATTAGCAAGTCTACTGTTTGTTATTTTATGCACATGGAAGATTGTTGATAAAACGATGTTATATGTTCGTTCTGACTTATGTATAGGGTTTTTGGAAAATCGATAGTGATCATGGCAATATGCTAATGTTGCCTTCATCAAATGCCAGAAGCATCTGCTCAATCGAGAAGAAATCAGCCTCAAGCTTAAGCCCTATCTAATCCAGCTTCGGAAGATGGAAGAATTGCACTATTCCAAGAAGTTGAGAAGTTTAAAGCTGATCGAAACGACCGTACGCAAGAGCTGAAGTCACTGAGATAGTATCCCTCGATCGAGTTGTTGCTCGCGAGGGCACAGTTAAATGGCATGGGAAAGCATAAGAGCATCAAATGTTCTCTTTCATTGTGACGGCCATGCAAGATACTCTGATGAAAGGTTACATGCTTTGTGAAATTTGTCTTTGTATTTAAATTTTTTTCCTCCCCTTTCTTGGTTTGTGAAATTTTTTTACTATTTTCGTTGAGGAGGATGGTAATTTCTTATTGACAATATGCTAAAATGCGATTCTTGAAAAAGGTGGTATAAAAATCTTCTGTTCATTTCTATCTAAAATCAATTCTGTGTTTCGTTTTTTTAGAAATTATTGATAATTATTGTTGGATGAAGATTGTACATTTAAATCAAGTCAGAAAAGAACAAAATATGTTCTTCTAATGTGGTCAAATTTTTTGTTAAATAGATTCTTTTATCTGATGTGTATATCAGTTGGATAATATCAACAAATGGTCGTCGTTACTTTTTCCTTGCATGTTCGTGTAATCGCAGAAGCAGAGGTAATTTTGGTTGCTTCCCTTTTGAATACTTTCTTCTTCTAACACCTGAAATTTCATAATTCTTAACTCGATTTTGAACTGTAGGATGGTCGTCGAGTTCGTTTCATCAAACGATATTCAACCTAAGCCGACAGAATCGTCGAATAGCTGTTTATTGGGCATTCCTACCAATGATGATTCATGCGATGCGATTTCGATGACATCAAATGACCAAAAACTCCAAAGCAATTGAAGGCGACATGTTTGAGATGAGTTATACTGTGTGCTTTCAGTTAGGCTCTTTGTTGTATGAGGAAAAATGAATATATTCGTTGTTCTTAATTATGCTCAAGTTTGTACGGAATTCTTTATTTATGTACATTGTCATATCATATGTCCATCCAATCATGTGTTAATAATTTTTTGTTAGGGAAGGAGAATTATTTTATTTGGAAGTGAGTTAAGACAATATTTTCTGTAATTATCTTATAAACTTACATTGGTTATATAGTTAAAACCCGTGCATTGCACGGCCATAAAACTAGTTATAATTTAATTAATTGTATACCATTTTTATAGATTAAAAATGTAATCTTTATGCCAATTTTGATGATATTAATAATGCATGTATGGTTTTACCCTTTATATCAAACGACAACACACTTGTGACGCCGATCAATGGGACTGGGCGGTGTTAGAAGCCATAAACATTGTGATCTTTCTCTTATATTTGCCGAAGAAAGAAAAGACGAAAATCGTGGCGCTTTTAATTTGCGTATTCGCATTCTTTTCGTCCATTGTTTTGTCTTCGACCTTTGCGATACATAAGAAGAAAACCAAGAGAATGCTATGTGGCTTCACAGCTACTGTTGTTTTCCGTCATAATGTACGCCTCGCCTCTCTCAATCATGGTACGCCCGAATTTCAATATTTTATTTGTAAGTATTAGATTACATATATATGATAATTGATTATTGAATTCTTGATGGTGATGAATGAAGACGGTGGTGATTAAAGACGAAGAGTGTTGAATACATGCCATTTTCTTGTCTCTTCCTTTGTGGCACTTCTTGGCTCATCTATTACTCCTTGGAGGGGACATGTTTCTTTATGTAAGTTTTTTCATATTTCTTAGTATATAAAGTTTCAAAATTATCTGTTAGTGAAGGTTTGAGAAGATCAAGAATGAAGGCCATTAGGGTTTATAAATACTACCACTTTATTATTTCCTGCTGATTTTAGTCTACATATGACGTTTCTTTATTACAGCATTTAGATTTCTATTTATAGATGCATGCGTAAGAATTTATTACAGCCATGATTTCATATTTGGCTGGCAATAAATACATGTTGGGAATAAATAACAAGAGGATATTGCATGCAACAACAGCAAAGTAGGTTATAAACTTTTAAACAACAACGTCATGTATATAAATAGATATTATATGTCATAAATAGAAGAAAATAAGATGAAAATTAATTACGGAAAACTCCACATATTTTATGCTGGTGCAGATTCCTAATGGTCTGGGAAGCTTTTTGGGAGCCATACAGTCGATTTTATACGCAATATATCGAAATAATAATAATAAAGGTGACGTGGACAATGTCGAGAATGGGAATTTGGGCCTTGAGAAGACTAAGCAGCAAAACTGGTAAGAAAATGAGCGGAGTGGTGCGCGTGCCAGCATTTAATGGCGGACTCCAAATATTTTATTTAATTTCTTCTATGTAGCAGATAGTTTATTTTTTATGTATTTATCAGCTCGCCTTTACTTGAGAAATCAGAGGTAAACCGTAGGGTAGCCTTCAGAGGTTTTAATTGCGGACTCAAAATATTATTAAATCCGATTTAATACCACATATGCGCGCATAAAAGGGGATGGGTTTACTACCACAAATACGATTTAATACCACAAATACGTGGAAAATTACAGATCCAAAAAAAACAACGTAATTAACTCCGCAGAATTTAAGAAAATCCAATAACAGAATGCATACACGAGGCATATTGCATATAAGGGCAATTGATAGTAAAACTACCAGTGCGATCATAGCAAACGATAATTTCATGAAAGTGACCATGTCCAGAACATTTTATCAAAAGACGATTACCAACAATATTAGAGAGTATATTTTCTAAGTTATATGGTAACAGGATTTTGATGGTCAAAGAATAATGCCGAACATTTTATCAAAACACGATTACCAACAACATTATAGAGTATATTTTCTAAGTTACATGGTAACAGGATTTTTGATGGTCCAGGAATAATGCCGTTATTAGCAAGGTCCATAGGAAAATTAAAACTGTCGTAGAGTTCTATAGCTTTTAAAAAGTATTCACTTTGTGGCATACCGGCACACTTACCATGTTTAATCCATTGTCTTTCCCAAAAGTGATGATTCGTGGGCCACGACGGAACATTCAGATCGGGCCACGCACGTTGCATTTCAGCAACTGGAGTTAACTGTAAAACCAGAGAAGGGAAAGCAAATGACAAAACTTCGATATTATAACACGAAAACAATTGGGTGACATGACTTACAGAATCGAAATACTTCAGCCCAGCACAATTAATAAACAGGGACGACCACTTAACTGGCCATAGTCCATGAATGGTAAAATTCACCGGCTGTCTTGGACAGGTGCGTTGGAAGCAGTAGGCATTGGGCCACTGCAGAACCAACGCGAGGTAGTTAAAGTTTGGTCTCGTCGTAACCTGCGTTCGAGCAACCTGCGTTCGAGTGGGTTGTCCTGGCGTTCTGCAGAAACAAAAAGGAATGAAAATCAAAACTAATATTAGGAAAAAGCAATACATACAAGAAAAGAGTAGGAAAAATACGACACTTACCGAAGCATGCGGCAGGTAAATGATATTCCGAACTTTGAAATGTTCACGACTTCATCTGATGGTTTCTTTTGGGATGACATTGGACGAGTGGGAAGACATGTTATGAAGTCCGGTACGTCCGGACGCAAATTTTCAATTAAGGCATCTCTGAAGATGGTGAAGGCAAGGTATAAGACAACAGAAATTGCCATGTATTTTAGAACTTCATCATTAATGGCTGTAAGGTAAAATGAAAATTGATAAAACAGACCTTCATAGATGGATCTTCCCCGCGATCGAAGAAGATCGCCCAGATAATGGAAGGAGTCTCCCAAATAAGCTAAACACCGCTTTAATCTCCGACGGAAAATGGGTAGAACAGCCATTCACTCCACCTGCACTTCCCCGTCGTCACCTCGCAGCGCAGCTGACGGCTGTTTGTCCGTGCAAGGACAGACAGCCTGCTGCGCGCGATGACGAAGAACGAAATAGGAGAAGTAATTGTGCTGCGGCTACGGGTGGTGTGGCTGCGACCTTTAATGGCGGACTCCAATGTTTCGTTAAATCCATTCTATATTATGAAGAAGAGAGAAGTAACCGGCGAAAATGAGCGGAGTGGTGCGCGTGCCAGTATTTAATGGCGGACTCCAAATATTTTATCAAATCGATTTAATTTTTTCTTCTATGTAGCAGATAGTTTATTTTTTATTTATTTATCAGCTCGCCTTTACCTGACAAATCAGAGGCAAAACGTAGGGTAGCCTTCAGAGGTTTTAATTGCGGACTCAAAATATTATTAAATCCGATTTAATACCACATACGCGCGCATAAAATGGGATGGGTTTACTACCACAAATACGATTTAATACCACAAATACGTGGAAAATTACAGATCAAAAAAAAAACAAAACAACGTAATTAACTCCGGAGAATTTAAGGAAATCCAATAACAGAATGCATACACGAGGCATATTGCATATAAGGGCAATTGATAGTAAAACTACCAGTGCGATCATAGCAAACGATAATTTCATGAAAGTGACCATGTCCAGAACATTTTATCAAAAGACGATTACCAACAATACTAGAGAGTATATTTTCTAAGTTATATGGTAACATGATTTTGATGGTCCAGGAATAATGCCGAACATTTTGTCAAAACACGATTACCAACAATATTAGAGAGTATATTTTCTAAGTTATATGGTAAAAGGATTTTTGATGGTCCAGGAATAATGCCGTTATTAGCAAGGTCCATAGGAAAATTAAAACTGTCGTAGAGTTCTATAGCTTTTAAAAAGTATTCACTTTGTGGTGATTCGTGGGCCATGACGGAACATTCAGATCGGGCCACGCACATTGCATTTCAGCAACTGGAGTTAACTGTAAAACCAGAGAAGGAAAAGCAAATGACAAAAACTTCGATATTACAACACGAAAACAATTGGGTGACATGACTTACAGAATCAAAATACTTCAGCCCAGCACAATTAAGAAACAGGGACGACCACTTAACCAGCCATAGTCCATGAATGGTAAAATTCGCCGGCTGTCTTGGACAGGTGCGTTGGAAGCAGTAGGCATTGGGCCACTGCAGAACCAACGCGAGGTAGTTAAAGTTTGGTCTCGTCGTAACCTGCGTTCGAGTGGGTTGCCCTGGCGTTCTGCAGAAACAAAAAGGAATGAAAATCAAAACTAATATTAGGAAAAAGCAATACATACAAGAAAAGAGTAGGAAAAATACGACACTTACCGAAGCATGCGGCAGGTAAATGATATTCCGAACTTTGAAATGTTCACGACTTCATCTGATGGTTTCTTTTGGGATGACATTGGACGAGTGGGAAGACATGTTATGAAGTCCGGTACGTCCGGACGCAAATTTTCAATTAAGGCATCTCTGAAGATGGTGAAGGCAAGGTATAAGACAACAGAAATTGCCATGTATTTTAGAACTTCATCATTAATGGCTGTAAGGTAAAATGAAAATTGATAAAACAGACCTTCATAGATGGATCTTCCCCGCGATCGAAGAAGATCGCCCAGATAATGGAAGGAGTCTCCCAAATAAGCTAAACACCGCTTTAATCTCCGACGGAAAATGGGTAGAACAGCCATTCACTCCACCTGCACTTCCCCGTCGTCACCTCGCAGCGCAGCTGACGGCTGTTTGTCCGTGCAAGGACAGACAGCCTGCTGCGCGCGATGACGAAGAACGAAATAGGAGAAGTAATTGTGCTGCGGCTACGGGTGGTGTGGCTGCGACCTTTAATGGCGGACTCCAATGTTTCGTTAAATCCATTCTATATTATGAAGAAGAGAGAAGTAACCGGCGAAAATGAGCGGAGTGGTGCGCGTGCCAGTATTTAATGGCGGACTCCAAATATTTTATCAAATCGATTTAATTTTTTCTTCTATGTAGCAGATAGTTTATTTTTTATTTATTTATCAGCTCGCCTTTACCTGACAAATCAGAGGCAAAACGTAGGGTAGCCTTCAGAGGTTTTAATTGCGGACTCAAAATATTATTAAATCCGATTTAATACCACATACGCGCGCATAAAATGGGATGGGTTTACTACCACAAATACGATTTAATACCACAAATACGTGGAAAATTACAGATAAAAAAAAAACAAAACAACGTAATTAACTCCGGAGAATTTAAGGAAATCCAATAACAGAATGCATACACGAGGCATATTGCATATAAGGGCAATTGATAGTAAAACTACCAGTGCGATCATAGCAAACGATAATTTCATGAAAGTGACCATGTCCAGAACATTTTATCAAAAGACGATTACCAACAATACTAGAGAGTATATTTTCTAAGTTATATGGTAACATGATTTTGATGGTCCAGGAATAATGCCGAACATTTTGTCAAAACACGATTACCAACAATATTAGAGAGTATATTTTCTAAGTTATATGGTAAAAGGATTTTTGATGGTCCAGGAATAATGCCGTTATTAGCAAGGTCCATAGGAAAATTAAAACTGTCGTAGAGTTCTATAGCTTTTAAAAAGTATTCACTTTGTGGTGATTCGTGGGCCATGACGGAACATTCAGATCGGGCCACGCACATTGCATTTCAGCAACTGGAGTTAACTGTAAAACCAGAGAAGGAAAAGCAAATGACAAAAACTTCGATATTACAACACGAAAACAATTGGGTGACATGACTTACAGAATCAAAATACTTCAGCCCAGCACAATTAAGAAACAGGGACGACCACTTAACCAGCCATAGTCCATGAATGGTAAAATTCGCCGGCTGTCTTGGACAGGTGCGTTGGAAGCAGTAGGCATTGGGCCACTGCAGAACCAACGCGAGGTAGTTAAAGTTTGGTCTCGTCGTAACCTGCGTTCGAGTGGGTTGCCCTGGCGTTCTGCAGAAACAAAAAGGAATGAAAATCAAAACTAATATTAGGAAAAAGCAATACATACAAGAAAAGAGTAGAAAAAATACGATACTTACCGAAGCATCCGGCAGGTAAATGATATTCCGAACTTTGAAATGTTCACGACATCATCTGATGGTTTCTTTTGGGATGACATTGGACGAGTGGGAAGACATGTTATGAAGTCCGGTACGTCCGGACGCAAATTTTCAATTAAGGCATCTCTGAAGATGGTGAAGGCAAGGTATAAGACAACAGAAATTGCCATGTATTTTAGAACTTCATCATTAATGGCTGTAAGGTAAAATGAAAATTGATAAAACAGACCTTCATAGATGGATCTTCCCCGCGATCGAAGAAGATCGCCCAGATAATGGAAGGAGTCTCCCAAATAAGCTAAACACCGCTTTAATCTGCGACGGAAAATGGGTAGAACAGCCATTCACTCCACCTGCACTTCCCCGTCGTCACCTCGCAGCGCAGCTGACGGCTGTTTGTCCGTGCAAGGACAGACAGCCTGCTGCGCGCGATGACGAAGAACGAAATAGGAGAAGTAATTGTGCTGCGGCTACGGGTGGTGTGGCTGCGACCTTTAATGGCGGACTCCAATGTTTCGTTAAATCCATTCTATATTATGAAGAAGAGAGAAGTAACGGCGAAAATGAGCGGAGTGGTGCGCGTGCCAGTATTTAATGGCGGACTCCAAATATTTTATCAAATCGATTTAATTTTTTCTTCTATGTAGCAGATAGTTTATTTTTTATTTATTTATCAGCTCGCCTTTACCTGACAAATCAGAGGCAAACCGTAGGGTAGCCTTCAGAGGTTTTAATTGCGGACTCAAAATATTATTAAATCCGATTTAATACCACATACGCGCGCATAAAATGGGATGGGTTTACTACCACAAATACGATTTAATACCACAAATACGTGGAAAATTACAGATAAAAAAAAAACAAAACAACGTAATTAACTCCGGAGAATTTAAGGAAATCCAATAACAGAATGCATACACGAGGCATATTGCATATAAGGGCAATTGATAGTAAAACTACCAGTGCGATCATAGCAAACGATAATTTCATGAAAGTGAACATGTCCAGAACATTTTATCAAAAGACGATTACCAACAATACTAGAGAGTATATTTTCTAAGTTATATGGTAACATGATTTTGATGGTCCAGGAATAATGCCGAACATTTTGTCAAAACACGATTACCAACAATATTAGAGAGTATATTTTCTAAGTTATATGGTAAAAGGATTTTTGATGGTCCAGGAATAATGCCGTTATTAGCAAGGTCCATAGGAAAATTAAAACTGTCGTAGAGTTCTATAGCTTTTAAAAAGTATTCACTTTGTGGTGATTCGTGGGCCATGACGGAACATTCAGATCGGGCCACGCACATTGCATTTCAGCAACTGGAGTTAACTGTAAAACCAGAGAAGGAAAAGCAAATGACAAAAACTTCGATATTACAACACGAAAACAATTGGGTGACATGACTTACAGAATCAAAATACTTCAGCCCAGCACAATTAAGAAACAGGGACGACCACTTAACCAGCCATAGTCCATGAATGGTAAAATTCGCCGGCTGTCTTGGACAGGTGCGTTGGAAGCAGTAGGCATTGGGCCACTGCAGAACCAACGCGAGGTAGTTAAAGTTTGGTCTCGTCGTAACCTGCGTTCGAGTGGGTTGCCCTGGCGTTCTGCAGAAACAAAAAGGAATGAAAATCAAAACTAATATTAGGAAAAAGCAATACATACAAGAAAAGAGTAGAAAAAATACGATACTTACCGAAGCATCCGGCAGGTAAATGATATTCCGAACTTTGAAATGTTCACGACATCATCTGATGGTTTCTTTTGGGATGACATTGGACGAGTGGGAAGACATGTTATGAAGTCCGGTACGTCCGGACGCAAATTTTCAATTAAGGCATCTCTGAAGATGGTGAAGGCAAGGTATAAGACAACAGAAATTGCCATGTATTTTAGAACTTCATCATTAATGGCTGTAAGGTAAAATGAAAATTGATAAAACAGACCTTCATAGATGGATCTTCCCCGCGATCGAAGAAGATCGCCCAGATAATGGAAGGAGTCTCCCAAATAAGCTAAACACTGCTTTAATCTCCGACGGAAAATGGGTAGAACAGCCATTCACTCCACCTGCACTTCCCCGTCGTCACCTCGCAGCGCAGCTGACGGCTGTTTGTCCGTGCAAGGACAGACAGCCTGCTGCGCGCGATGACGAAGAACGAAATAGGAGAAGTAATTGTGCTGCGGCTACGGGTGGTGTGGCTGCGACCTTTAATGGCGGACTCCAATGTTTCGTTAAATCCATTCTATATTATGAAGAAGAGAGAAGTAACCGGCGAAAATGAGCGGAGTGGTGCGCGTGCCAGTATTTAATGGCGGACTCCAAATATTTTATCAAATCGATTTAATTTTTTCTTCTATGTAGCAGATAGTTTATTTTTTATTTATTTATCAGCTCGCCTTTACCTGACAAATCAGAGGCAAAACGTAGGGTAGCCTTCAGAGGTTTTAATTGCGGACTCAAAATATTATTAAATCCGATTTAATACCACATACGCGCGCATAAAATGGGATGGGTTTACTACCACAAATACGATTTAATACCACAAATACGTGGAAAATTACAGATAAAAAAAAACAAAACAACGTAATTAACTCCGGAGAATTTAAGGAAATCCAATAACAGAATGCATACACGAGGCATATTGCATATAAGGGCAATTGATAGTAAAACTACCAGTGCGATCATAGCAAACGATAATTTCATGAAAGTGACCATGTCCAGAACATTTTATCAAAAGACGATTACCAACAATACTAGAGAGTATATTTTCTAAGTTATATGGTAACATGATTTTGATGGTCCAGGAATAATGCCGAACATTTTGTCAAAACACGATTACCAACAATATTAGAGAGTATATTTTCTAAGTTATATGGTAAAAGGATTTTTGATGGTCCAGGAATAATGCCGTTATTAGCAAGGTCCATAGGAAAATTAAAACTGTCGTAGAGTTCTATAGCTTTTAAAAAGTATTCACTTTGTGGTGATTCGTGGGCCACGACGGAACATTCAGATCGGGCCACGCACGTTGCATTTCAGCAACTGGAGTTAACTGTAAAACCAGAGAAGGAAAAGCAAATGACAAAACTTCGATATTATAACACGAAAACAATTGGGTGACATGACTTACAGAATCGAAATACTTCAGCCCAGCACAATTAATAAACAGGGACGACCACTTAACCGGCCATAGTCCATGAATGGTAAAATTCGCCGGCTGTCTTGGACAGGTGCGATGGAAGCAGTAGGCATTGGGCCACTGCAGAACCAACGCGAGGTAGTTAAAGTTTGGTCTCGTCGTAACCTGCGTTCGAGCAACCTGCGTTCGAGTGGGTTGTCCTGGCGTTCTGCAGAAACAAAAAGGAATGAAAATCAAAACTAATATTAGGAAAAAGCAATACATACAAGAAAAGAGTAGGAAAAATACGACACTTACCGAAGCATGCGGCAGGTAAATGATATTCCGAACTTTGAAATGTTCACGACTTCATCTGATGGTTTCTTTTGGGATGACATTGAACGAGTGGGAAGACATGTTATGAAGTCCGGTACGTCCGGACGCAAATTTTCAATTAAGGCATCTCTGAAGATGGTGAAGGCAAGGTATAAGACAACAGAAATTGCCATGTATTTTAGAACTTCATCATTAATGGCTGTAAGGTAAAATGAAAATTGATAAAACAGACCTTCATAGATGGATCTTCCCCGTGATCGAAGAAGATCGCCCAGATAATGAAAGGAGTCTCCCAAATAAGCTAAACGTCGCTTTAATCTCCGAAGGAAAATGGGTAGAACAGCCATTCACTCCACCTGCACTTTAAGGAAAACCAAGGAGATTATGGTGACATGAGATATATGGAATAAAAGGACACTCGATAGTAAACGCACCAGTTATGGTTCGTGCCATTTCGACATCTCACATCAAAAATCCAATTTTATGTCGTCTTAATTAACACCTTCTAGGTGCCATACTCGACATTCGGATGTTGATGTGTCATATTGACGTCTTACATAACATTTTGCGTGTCAATGAAATATATCGCGTCAAGTTCACAAGTTCAGACAGAAAAATAATAGTCGACATTACAAAACCAATTACAGATCCAGACAGAAAAAAAAAACGCATTACAAGTTCGGACAGAGAAAATAATCCAGTCTCAAAATTACAAAAACATTCATAACATTACAAATTCAAATAGAAAAGTCCAAATAGTCCAACGTTACAGATCAAATAGAAAAGTCCAAATAGTGCAACATTACAATCCAAACAGGAAAAAACAATCTAATTAACTTCAACAGTTTATGGAAAACCAATAACAGAAGGCTGACACGAGGCATATGCCATAAAAGGACAATCAATAGCAAAACTACCAGTGGGATCATAGCAAACAATAATTTCATGAAAATGGTCATGTCCAGTGCATTTTATCAAAACTCTATTACCAACAACATTAGAAAGTATATTAGCTAAGTAAAATGGTAACAACATTGATGTTGGCTCAGGAATAATCCCGTGATTTGCAAGGTCCATAAGAAAATTATACCTGTCATAGAGTTCTACAGCCTTTAAGAAGTATTCGTTCTGATGCATCCCTGCACAATTCCCATGTTTATCCCACTGGTATGTCCAAAGTGGATAGTTTGGGGGCCACGCCGGCGCATCCAGATCAGGCCACGAGCGGGTCAATTCATCCTCTCGAACAATCTGTAAAACTAAAAAAAATGTAAATGGTAAAAAAAGTTGGAGGGTGATAACAAAAAAAAAAGAGACTCCCTGATTTTGAAATCGCGGATCAAAGCAATTAATGAACGTGAACGAGAGTTTCACCGGCCATAACCCGTGAATAGTGAAACTAAACGGTGTTCTAGCACAGTAACTATGGTACCAGTAGGCGTTGGGCCATTGAAGTACCAATGCAAGATAATCGAACTTTGGTTTACTTGTTAGCACTATTTTACTGGGCAGTACAGTGGTTCTGCAGAAAAAAAACAGGAATAAAAATCGAAACTAAACAGTATAAATTTTGAAAAAAACAATACTTACCTAGCTTCCAGCAAGTGTAGGATATGCCAAATCTTGAAATGTTAACGACCTCGTCGGATGGTTTTTGTTTTGATGAATTGAGTAGCCGGGCGCACATGTTATGAAGTCTGGTATGTATCGTGTGTAGATATATTTATAGAGGAATTTTATGGTGCTCACCTTATGTGCGCACCTTATGTCGGCACATTTTGATGTGGCACCGCCATTTCGACATCTCACATTGACGTCTAAGTTTATGTCGTCTTAATTAACACCTTATAGGTGCTATTACTCGACATTCGGATGTTGATGTGTCATATTGACGCCGCACATAACATTTTGCGTGTCAATGGAATATATCGCGTCAAATTCACAGATTATTTATTTTGAACAAACAATGGGATAATCAGTCTTAACATTACAGTCTTAACATTACAAAACGGTCTTAACAAGTTCAGACAGAAAAGTCTAAATAGTTAACATTACAGATCCAGACAGAAAAAATAGTCTAAACAACTTCAACAATTTAAGGAAAACCAAGGAGATTACGGTGACACGAGACATATGAAATAAAAGGACACTCGATAGTAAACCCACCCGTTATGGTGCTCACCTTATGTGGGCACATGTTGATGTGGCACCGGTTCGTGCCATTTCGACATCTCACATCGAAAATCTACGTTTATGTCGTCTTAGTTAACACCTTCTAGGTGCCATTACTCGACATTCGAATGTTGATGTGTCATATTGACGCCATACATAACATTTTGCGTGTCAATGAAATATATCGCGTCAAGTTCACAAATACAGACAGAAAAATAATAGTCGACAGCACAAAATCATTACAAAACCAATTACAGATCCAGACAGAAAAAAACGCATTACAAGTTCGGACGGAAATATAAACCAGTTTCAAAATTACAAAAGCATTCATAACATTACAAATTCAAATAGAGAAGTCCAAATAGTCCAACGTTACAGATCAAATAGAAAAGTCCAAATAGTTCAACATTACAATCCAAACAGGAAAAAACAATCTAATTAACTTCAACAGTTTATGGAAAACCAATAACAGAGGGCTGACACGAGGCATATGCCATAAAAGGACAATCAATAGTAAAACTACCAGTGGGATCATAGCAAACAATAATTTCATGAAAGTGGCCATGTCCAGTGCATTTTATCAAAACTCTATTACCAACAACATTAGAAAGTATATTGGCTAAGTAAAATGGTAACAGCATTGCTGTTGGCTCAGGAATAATCCCGTGATTTGCAAGGTCCATAAGAAAATTATACCTTTCATAGAGTTCTACAACCTTTAAGAAGTATTCGTTCTGAGGCATCCCTGCGCACTTCCCATGTTTATCCCACTAGTATGTCCAAAATGGATAGTTTGGGGGCCACGCCGGCGCATTCAGATCAGGCCACGAGCGGGTCAATTCATCCTCTCGAACAATCTGTAAAACTAAAAAAAAAATGTAAATGGTAAAAAAAAGTTGGAGGGTGATAACCAGAAAAAGAGACTCGCCTGATTTTGAAATCGCGGACCAAAGTAATTAATGAACATGGACGAGAGTTTCACCGGCCATAGCCCGTGAATAGTGAAATTAAACGGTGTTCTTGCACGGTTACTATGGTACCAGTAGGTGTTGGGCCATTGAAGTACCAATGCAAGATAATCGAACTTTGGTTTACTTGTTAGCACTGTTTTACTGGGCAGTACAGTGGTTCTGCAGAAAAAAGAAACAGGAATAAAAATCAAAACTAAACAGTATAAATTTTGAAAAAAGCAATACTTACCTAAGCATCGAGCAAGTGTAGGATATGCCAAATCTTGAAATGTTAACGACCTCGTCGGATGGTTTCCGCGTTAGCGGTGTTTCTCACAGAGCTGCTCACGGCTGTCTGTCCATGCAAGATAGACATAGCCACCCTATGCTACGCATAATGTGAATAGAAAAGCGAGTATATATTGCACATAATTTACTTTTTTTATTAGCATTTGATATGATAATTAAGTTATGTATTGATAGTAATCAAGTTCTTTTATAGAAGAGATTAGTTAAACTTAGAAATTTTGAAAAGATCCTATTATACATATAAATATGCCTCTAAATCCATCTTAACTAAGCATCATAAAATATTAGCAGTATAAAAAAACAATTATAGTACTCTTTATTTGTATTTTCATACATATGCAAATATATTTTAAAATAGAATTTGGCGAACAGATCATAAAAAATGCTAGTTTTTAATATTGAAAACGATGCTATCACACATATATTTTATGATATGAAGATTAGACAAAAAATATATTCATAAGGTAATTTTTTGTTTTTCTACCCTGAAAACGGCATGAGGGAAGAACTAGGTTCCATTTACCCAGATGTAAGATGGAACCTGAATGATAAGAGTTTTGGTGATTCGAATACACCATAAACTGTTCGAAATGATTTTAGTTTGTAATGTCGAATATCACACGACAAAAATATCTTATTCGGCTTCAATTTCGTTATTCGAATTGGAATATGAGATCCGAATAAACAATTTCAAATACGTATTTCGAATAGGATGTTGTAAAAGTGGTAGGATTCGTTTTGGATTAAATCAAATAATTCGATAAAGATGCCAATATTTGAATTTGAATCAATTAATTAATTCCAACTATTCGTAATTGCTATTCTTTCAGTAATATTATTTGAATAAATTAGAATGTTCTAATAGGATATATGTACCTATATCATTTTCGAGTGTATTCGAACGTACTTACGATTTTTGGAGTTCGAATGCATATTCCAATAAAATATTTTTGGTTCATGTTATTCGCTTATATTATATGAACTCATTCGATTGGACATATACGTCAATATTGCTGCATCACAATATTCTTAAGAATATAAATTATATAAATCACCATATATAAAAATTAATACGGGTCATACTTACGAAAGCATCATGATTTAACTATTGGATTAGTATAAAAAGAAAAAAAAGTAAGGGTAAGTGGGAAAGCCGTGTTGATGGATGCTAGCATGCGTGCGTTAGGCAGCATATTCTAAATCTAAGAAAAATAATTACTACCAAATCCTTTTCGTAATAAATATCGCATCTAACAAACTTACGCGCAAACCGTAATCATGGAAGGCACATGCATCACCTAATTATTATAACAATCTTCTACTTATCTGCCTTCGTATGATTCGACATTTTCCATCAAAAATCACTTGTAATCAATGTACATTATCAAACATATAGTTAGGACACAATCCTTTCCAATTTGTTCATTAATCGATTGATTTCATAAATGGTCACTCGACATTTAACAAAGGCAAAGAATTAGGCACCGCATCTTACTTAATTGAAACATTTTCGATTTTTGATACTCCTATCTACCATTCCATGGATAGATATATAAAAAGCCACACACTTGAGAAAAAAGAATACAACTAAACAACTAAATCGGAAAATGAATCTCGATTTTCTCTCCATTATCATAATCCTCGTATTGTTACTGTTATCCATCACCATGATATTTAAATGGTTTCAAGCAAAGACATCGAACAACAATTTGCCGCCGGGCCCTAAAAAGTGGCCCATCATAGGCAATCTCCTCCACCTCGGCGAAAGCCCTCATCGATCGCTCGCAAAACTCTCGAAAATTTACGGCCCGTTGATGCACTTAAAGCTCGGAACTTTACACACGATAATTCGTATCTTCGCCCGAAGAAGCTAAACAACTCCTCCAAAAACACGATCGGGCTTGTTCGGGCCGGGCCGTACCTCACGCGGCCCGGGCCCAAGACCACGACAAGTGGTCCTTGTCTTGGTCGCACGTCGGGCCCAAGTGGATCAAGCTTCGAAAGATTTGCAAGGAGGAGATGTTCTCGACGGCCCGACTAGCCTCGGGCGAGAAGCTTCGGGCGGAGAAAGTGGAGAAAATGACCGAGTATTTGAAGGAATTACTGCTGAACTGATCAGTTCACCTAAAAGGTTAAGCTTTTATGGATTGTATGTCACATTTTAAATTTATGTACAGGAATGCTGCGTTGAAAATCGAGCAGTGAATGTCGGCGACACTGTGTTCGCGACTACGTTGAACCTAATGTGGAGCGCTTTATTCTCCGACGAAATTGTGAATTTCGAATCGAATTCGTCCACTGAAGAGATGATGGAGCTCATCCACGGCTTGATGAGGGCTTTTGGGACTCCGAATATTTCTGACTACTTTCCTTTCCTAAAACCCTTCGACCCGCAGGGGATTAGGGCTGGAGCGGAGGTTTTCATGCGAAAGTTCCTTTCGATATTCGACGAAATAATAAGCGAAAGGTTGGCGTCTTCCTCAAAAAAGAGCGATTTTCTCGAAGCGTTGATCGAAAAAAGACGAGAAGATGGTGTCGAGTTGAGCCTCGACGATATCAAGCATTTACTTCTGGTCAGTATATATAAAACTATTTAATGAGTATACGCAGATATAGAGAACCATTAATTATTATAAGCATATATATTTAGGATCTACTTCTCGGAGGAGTTGACGTTGCTCCAAAAACGGTCGAATGGGCTATGACCGAGTTATTACGCAACCCCGAGAAAATGAGCAAAGCCAAGGACGAGCTCGCTACAATTGGACATGGAAATCAAGTCGATTGGACATCCCAAAACTCAAGTACTTAACCGCCGTAATAAAAGAAACCCTAAGACTTCACCCGCCGGGCCCACTTCTAGTGCCACACAAGGCGGAGACTGACGTCGAAATAAATGGATATACGATCCCTAAAGATGCAAACATACTCGTGAACGTATGGGCCATGGGTCGGGACTCTAGGGTTTGGGCCGACCCAGAAAGATTCGAGCCCGAGAGGTTCTTGGAGAGCGAGATAGATTATCGAGGCAAACATTTCGAACTCATACCCTTTGGGTCGGGGCGGAGAATTTGCCCCGCCCTACCTTTGGGCCATTTGATGATGCATATGTTGTTGGCGAATCTTATTCATCGCTTCGATTGGAGAATCGATGGTGGAGATTTGATGCTGAGGTCATTGGACGTGGGCGAGAAGTTCGAGCTTTCACTTGGTAAAGCTTTGCCACTCATGGCTTATGCTGCATATAAATGAGCTTTGGCGTCTATATATATATATATATATATATATATATATATATAGTAAACAAATATGTAATGACAAGCCCTTTCAGTTTCTTGATTTCACCTTCCTTTCTGCATAATAAGTTTTTCAAGAATTAGGCGAAAGCAACAAAGATGAATAGGGCTTAGTTCAGTCGTTAGACGACATTTTGCTCTTTCGGCATATATCACTATCAGGCGAACTCATTGTTGACCTAAAGAATGCTTAACTAATTAACTGATTACTGATTTATGTAGTAAGAGATTGCTACAGGGGCCTAGAGGGTTTCTGTGTATATATGAAAGGTGAATAAAAAGAAAAAAGGACAGAGAAAGAAATCAAAATATTTAGTTCATAAATCCGTCTATATGATATCTATGACGACATGTTATCGTGATAGTGATCCAATCCAAAGATTCTTTTTTTTTTTCCGAAAGGATTGAATAACTCGATATTTGAAGTTTACTATCAATAGTGGCTTTAGAGTTGTATACGATTATACGAACGCGTCTTCTCTCCCACGCACATTATCTTGTCCAGTAAAAATGCTATGTCAGTCACTGCAAATAAAATCATTGGATGATTAGACTTATGTCTCTATTAAACTTGTGCAATAATATTAACCAGTTGAATTCACGTTACGACATGGAAAAAACCCTTACTGTACTGCAGATTCCCCTTTTTTTTGGTAACCTGATGTTATTCATTTACCACAGCCACAGTGCAAAAATACTACATCCCCAGCCTACAATCACACCAATTTAAAAACAATATCAGTAATATGGATACAAGCAAACACGTGAAAACATTTCTGCACCACTCGCATTCTTCAGGCGGCATATCGTACGTAATCGCCATTTCATCTCTTGTGCAATGCTATGAAAGAGTTGTTCCACTGATAGCTGACCTGTACCATGGACTCTTCTGTTTCTCTCCCGCCAAACATTATCTACCACAGAAGAAAAACATGCTAAACTGATGCGACACTGGATCTTCTTCTTTCCCCCCACTAGCATCAACCAGTTGGACATGTCTTCAAACGTTAGAAATGGCACACTGATATTCAGCCAATCTGCAACTCTCATTACCAGCTGTTGGCTGAACTGACAGGTCACAAACAGATGATCAATGGATTCTTCACTAGCTCCACACAATCTACAGAGCTTATTCTCCACTGCTATCCCCCAATTAGCTAATCTATCAAAAGTTAAGAGTCGTTCTGTAACAGAATCCATAGCATAATCGAATGCTTAGGTATGGTAAACCTGTTCCATATGGCCTTGCTAAGCTGAAAATCTGGTAAATCTCCTTTGAGCCATTTGTAGCCTGAGCTTACTGAGTATCTACCATCACCAGATGGGCTCCAGATACACCCCATATAGCCAGCACGGAATTTCTCCTTTATCCTATTCAACTCCAGATTCCCCTTTTTAATAAGGAATAATTCTCTGTAATTTGTATGATGAACAAGAATCAAGTCAAATAATATTCTACATATGGCATTTACAAATAAAATAGAAATGGATGAAGGTCTTCTTATTTACCAAATAATATATGCAACATTTCATCACTAGGCGGCCGACATCAATTCATGCTAAAGGAGTCACTAAAGAGATATGGAATTTGTCAGAGAAAGACGTAAAAAACATATCACAAAAAAGACATCAATAACTCAACTAATAAACTACATGTATATATAGGTATTACAAGGTAATAAATTACATAATAAGTTTCTACACACTCTAGGCGCTTCTCTGCGTAACGACAAGCATATAGTGGGTCATAGAGAGAAAGATATTTTATAAATAAGATGGCAAGAGAGTACAAGTTATTTGTGATTAACATTTTAGACAAGAACAAACCTTACATGGCAATGATATTTGTCCAGTTAGTATATGCAGGGATGAACCCTTTCGTCTTCGTTGCATATCGCCAGGGCTTTGCCACTCTTGCTTTGGCTCCATTTGCTTTCTTCATCGACAGGTTCCATTATTCTATATTCATTTATTCATCTCTTATTTAATTTATATATATTATAATCTGATGTATGCATCAATTGCATTCTTAATTTTCCAGGAAGAAAGTGGCTGACCCTATGACGTAGAGTCTCCTTTGCAGGATCTTCTTTGCCTCGTTGTTTGGGTATAACTATTCACTTCCTGGAATCAAATTAATTTTTGTTGACTATAAATTTTGCATCGTTATATATTATTTATTATTTTCAGGCTCACTTTGAGTTTGAGTCTCTTCACATACTCGATAAGCTACGTCTCCGCGACCTTCGCCTCGGCCAGCATTAACTCCCAGCGCTCACATTTTTCATCGCAGCTCTACTTAGGTAAATCCAACATGCATATATATTATATATATATATATATATATTAGTAATAATTATTAAGAACATGATTTATTTTTTCCAGGGTTGAGAGCATTTCAATAAAAGAATTTGCAGGGCTATCAAAGATCGCTGGCTCACTGCTTAGTTTGTCAGGCGCAATGGTGTTTGCCTTCGCAAAAGGCCCTCAAGTAAACTTCATGAACCTTCTAGAACCTTCCAATATCCGTACAAACCCCATTACACATGGTACGAGCAAAGAGACGTGGGTACGAGGTTGTCTCCTTATGATCACTGCAAACACTGTTAGAAAAGCGTTGATTGAAGGCCGGATATTCTCTAGAATCGCGTTTGGAGTTCACTTTCCAAAGACAATATTTCGTCCCGGGATAAGACTAGAGAAAACTTTATTATATCGCTCGTAAATTCAATGTCTTGTGTCGAGTGTCTCTGCGTTTATTTATAACCCTAGTTTCGACCATCTTTAATATTTTTTGCAAGACCCATCTTTTTCTCTGTCCTTTTTATACTAGGTAGGTCAAACCAAGGGTTGTCAAGGGTTTTCGCTACTTATCCAATCCATAACTGTAATTAATTCCCAAGATTTGAGACCAAGAATAAAAGAAAAGTAATGATATGTAATAAATAAGGCTAAGGCTAAATTAGACCTCAGATTTCCAATATCGCTAAACTAATTGAAGCAGCCCTAGCAACCCTTTCACTCTAATCGTTGGCGCTGAAAAAGGTTCGATTTTTCCTTGGCCCTAGAGTTCTTGTTGCCAAGATTTGTTTTTGTTTTGTTCTGGAATTTCTAATTCTTGTAATTAGTTAAAGTACGTATTTTTGTTGTTTAAGACGCTATTGAGCCTTTTGATTTCATCTTTAATCAGGGGCTGTTGTGAGTTAAATTGAGTACCAAGATTCAGGATTTGTGGTTTTGGTTGAAGTTCTAGGATATCAATCAAGGTGGTTTTCCAATTAGTATTTGAACTTATTTCTTTTTATCTTACATATGAGGATATCATTGATTTCTTTCTTGTAAGGAAACAGAAAATCAAGTCAAGGCGAATCCACGAGCTTTGATTGTTGTGTTTAGCTTACTATCATTTTGCAGGAGACTACAATGGGAGAAAGGAGGAAACGAAAATCTTTATGGGATTTAGAAGAAGAGCCCATCGATTTTTCTGGGATGCGAAAATGTAACTCACAGACAGAAAACGACCCTAATAACCTCCATCATCAAGATTTGTCTGCTTCCACAGATCATTCTGGGCAGAAATCTGCGCATTCGATCGGAGAAAAACGACCCATCCAAACAAATGAAGGCTATACTGAAAGTAGGCACAACAACAACGATCTTGAAGGAGGAGAAGCAAAGGAAATAAACGATGGGCAAAGATATGACAAGATTGGTTCTCCTCGAGTCGATGATCGCCATAATGCTCAAAGGTCCGTTTTGCATTGCTTGTTGCTGTTAAAAATGGTACCCTTTGCTTTTACTGTAATCACAACGATCTCTCGGCTTTCCATTCTCTCTTGTATATGCATTGCATTCGAAGTTTCTCTAGAGGCGTTTCCTTTGAAATATTCAAAATCTTTTCTCATTTCTGGTCTTTATGGTGAACACAAAGTTTCAAGGAAATTTATAGGAACGATGAGACCGTTTCTTTCCAAAGATTAACTTAAATTTTGCTCGGCGCTGACCCAAAATTGGAATTTCGAAATATTCATATCATAGGTACCATGGAAGAGGCAGAAGCAGAAGTAGAAGTAGGAGCCGAAGCAGAAGCAGAAGTAGGGGAAATACTTTGGATACTTCAATGAAAGAAGATGAATTGGGACATACTTTGGATAAAGAAACGAAAAGCAGGGAAGCCTCAAAGCAAAAGCAGAGCGACGAGTCCCCTGTTTCTGAAGAATCGCCACGTCAGCCTCGGAGATTGATCATCGATCTGTCCTCGGGCCCACATCTGTCTGAAATTCGTGGAGAGGCAAAGGGACCCACGAATCATCCTCGGTCAGAATTCGAGCCTTCTTTGACCTTAAATAGTCACACGAACGCAGAACAGAGCGCTCCTTCTGTTCGAGTAGATGCTTCTCTCTCCGCCGAAAAGATCCATTCTTTGCCCGATACGTCGGGGCCCACGAACTCGTCGAACCCAAATGCTGACAAGGACGAAAAGGGAATGCGTATTTTCAAGAACGCCCTCATAGAATTCGTGAAGGAGCTGTTGAAGCCCGCCTGGAAAGACGGGCGAATGAGCAGAGAGGATCATAAGATGGTCGTGAAGAAGGTGGTCGATAAGGTCTTTGGCTCGATTCAGCCCGAGAATGCCCCCAACACGAAGGACAAAATCGACCATTACCTTTCGTTCTCTAAGCCCAAGATTACGAAACTCGTCGAGGTAATAATACTACTGTTCTACTACATACTAAGGTGTTCTTAGTTTTCGCCGTAGGTAAAAAAGCACCTTTGTTTGCTTGTGTAGGCGTACGTACAGCGGTGTGAAAAGCCAGATTCTGGGACGGCGAAGTAGTACACGGCGATTATTGTAAGAAGCTTTCGATATTTGCGAGGGATTGTCGTAATCTTACCTTTGTGTAGCACAGTAGAGCTGATAACTTCACCCTATTCTTTTCTTTCTTTTTGTTTTTTGTTTGATGTAATTTATGAACCAAATAGCTAAGATTAGTACACCAGTTAGGACGAGATCTATCATTTTGTCAAAGACCATCTAAGTTTTGGCTGTTACTGTATGAATCTCAGTTAGGCAAGCAATAAATAAATCAACAAAATGTCAAGCTTTTGAGTTTTCAATAACTCACCGATATGAAGTACAATAGAATCCATGGTGGTTCAAGCTTCGCCATCAACCACACCTTCCGGTATGTACATTTACCTAAATACCCTCGTCCTTTTTGCCTTTTAGTTGAGGCCTTAAATCATTCTAAAAAGATCCTCAAAACTCACCACATTTAGGCCTAAGCCAGTTCTTGACGTTACAGAAAAGCCAACTCCTTTCTAGTTCTTACCAAGTCTCCTCTCTGCTTCTTTATGCCCGAAAGATCCTCTTTTTAGTTAGTAGCGCAGAGATCAACACAATGAGCGCAATTTTCTGGGATGTGTTTGTCCGTTTAAGGCAAATCTTGAGAAAATCCATCAAATTTAGCAGATCTTTGTTGTCTGGAAAGACTTGGATCTTCCAATCTTTCGTTGCATCTCTCCTAATTGGTTCCCTCGTCTGCTTCTTCATAGTCGTTGGTTCGAGCTATTTCTTCATCTCCCCATCTCCTCAGTCAATTTCCCATCCCCGTAGCAATCGAAGCAAATCTGTGAGCAGCGATGTTAATGCAAAAAGGTGCGATCTTTTTTCTGGGAAATGGGTAATCGACGAAGACTACGAGCCTCTCTATAACGCCTCTCATTGCCCCTTCGCCGAGCGAGGGTTCGACTGTATTTCCAACGGCCGGCGAGACAGAGGGTACCTCAAATGGCGGTGGAAGCCCAAAGGCTGCGAAATCCCACGGCCCGACGCCGGGAAACTCCTGGCGGCGCTCCGTGGGAAGAGGGTGGTGTTCGTCGGCGATTCTCTGAGCAGAACCCAGTGGGAATCGATGGTCTGTATGCTCATGGCCGGCGTCGACGATCGTCGGAGCGTCTACGAGGTGAACGGCAAGGAGATTACGAAGAGGGTCAGGCACTTGAAGGTTAGATTCGAAACGTTCGATTTGATGGTCGAGTTCTACCGCTCGATCTTCCTCGTCCAGCCGGCGGCGCCGCCGAGGAGGTCGCCGAAGAGGGTGAAGACGGCGGTGAGGTTGGATCGGATTGATGACGTCGGCGGAGAGTGGGCGGATTCCGACGTTCTTGTTTTTAACTCCGGCCATTGGTGGACGCCTACTAAGCTATACGAAATGTGAGCTACTTCACTTACTCTTTACTTTCTTTTTTTGAAAAAAAAATTAGTGTGTGTTTCGTATGCTTATCCATGCGGAAAAAAAAAACAAATTCACTTACTCTTTACTTTCTTTTTTGAAAAAAAAATTAGTGTGTGTTTCGTATGCTTATCCCATGCGGAAAAAAAAAACAAATGTAATGCTACACATCGAATCATTGTACATTACGCTTCGCACGACGTACTATGGCACATTTTCCTTTCTTTTCCACAAATTGTTTTGGCGTTCTAATGCGAAATTTTCAGACAGGGGCTGGTATTTTCAGATCGGCGATAAATTAAAGCTGGGATTTCCCATACGTAACGCCTTTCGAACGGCTTTAACTACGTGGCAATCTTGGCTGGAGGGCGCCGTAAACCCTAACCGAACGAGGGTTTTCTTTCGAACCTTCGAATCGACCCATTGGAGGTTCGTTCGTGCGGCCCGTCAATTCAATTTTCTTGATTTTGGTCGAAATCGGTTACTTCAATAAAAAAAAATATACCATTGGATTGCAGTGGAGGCAAGCAGAGTTGCAAGGTGACGAGGCGGCCGACGAACACTGTTAGGAGAAGACAACGAGGGAGTTGGATTTCGGATGTAATAATGGAGGCGGTGAGGAACGTTTCGGTCGATGTTAGGGCTTTAGAGGTCACTTCTATGGGTTCGTTTAGGAGCGATGCCCACGTTGGGACTTGGAGCGATAACCCTTCGGTGCCCGACTGTAGCCATTGGTGCTTGCCCGGCGTGCCCGATGCGTGGAACGAGATCCTCTTCTACCTTCTGTTGAATCGTTAGACGGGATTTTTGGTTAATTTAACGATTTCTTGACGACGAATTGTGACGTGTATTTGTATGCCATGCCATGTATGCCATCTTCTGTTGAGCTTCTCTATGTTTGTATGCCATTGAAAGAGTACTTTTTTCGTTCAAATTGAACATATTACAGCCATCATTTTTTGAAGGGATAGTCCCCTCCGAACAATTACCAACCCTACATTTGATCACCACCATTACCATGAACAATCACATCGCTCAAACGAATTAAGCTCTCCTTGAACAAACAAGCTTCCCATGATCGTCGGCCAGCAGAAAGCATGAAGGCACGCGTCTCGTTGGATTGGACTGCAATCGATGCGAGTCGGCCATCTTTGTCTTCCACGAGCATCCATTCAGAATTCCAACAGAAAAATGGCCTGAAAATGTGACAAGGCCCAATGACGCAATCGACGGTCCAAGACTCCTTGACGCCGTATTCTTTCATCGCCCAAATCTTGATGAGGCTCGGCTCCTGAACCCATGCAATCATCGCCAAACGATCGTGTAAGGCGACGAGACTTTGATTCAACCTCAACTGTTCTTCTTCGTTCCAAGCATCGGGATACTCAAAACGTCGAAACACTTCATCGCTCCAGTCAAACAACAACAAGCAACGACCCGTCCTTTCATCCCAGTGACAAACACCGTTTAAGTAAACTGGTTCCTCCAAATAAACAAACTCCGAATCAAACACAGACGAACAGTTACTATCGTCGCTGATGGTTCTCCAACAATTACTACTTGAATCGTACAGGTCGACCTCGATGGGATGAGTGTGGGGAGCATAATTATACTCCTCGTCCACGGGAAAAAGATAGTAGGCGTACACTATCTTGTATGAGGAACCAACAGGATCGTAGCCATATCCATTACATATATTATGCTCGACAACGTCCACTGCAGGACGAGGTAAGGCCCATGGACGGGGTGGAATCCGCTCGAATTCTCCAAGGGATGGATTGCAGAGGATAAATACATCACAAACTCGAAGGCAGACTATTCCATTGCAAGCGCCGAGAAGTATACAATCTAAAATCTCGGGATCAGGTTGATCCAGCAAAAGTGTCATGAGACACATATCCTGAGACAACATTGAGAGGTCTGCGGAGTTTGGGTCGTGAACAGACACAAACAAGCCATCTTCGTATCGGGTCACGCACACTGATTCTTGGCGCTTGCTCATTAGGTGACGGCTCACGAAATGAGGACTCCCTATCAAAGCACGCCACGATTTGGAAACGCGCCTCAATCGAACTAGGGATTTAACAGAAAGGCGCGATAGGATTTCAATCAGTACGTCTTCGGGCAACGATTCTTCGTGGGATTCTGACATTCGATTTCCTGCAGAAGACCAACAGCTAGCCGAAACAAGTCTCGGATAAATGCGATTCATCTCAAAGTCACAAAACACGCACGACACGCATCGATTACGATCCCGAATCTAGATCGAACTTCCATAAACTGAATAGAGACATACCTCGTCTAGGGCGATGAGAGCGAAAACACTAGGCAAACGGAGAGCCTTCACGCCGTCGCATCAACGGATTGGGGAGGAAATTGTTCATAAAATAGGAGGGGGTTTGTTGGGCTATGTGGATCCGTTGTACTTGGGCTTGGCTCTTAAGAATTGGGTTGGGACTCGGCCGACTTATATTAGCATAGAAATTTTACTACCACATCAACATTTCCAACTAACAACCCACTATCTTAACTATTATCTTTTTATTTTATTAACAACATTGCCCTCGTAGAAACCGTCATTAATCTCAATTTGGTATGTCAATTTCAACCAATCAAGTTTTATCTACAACTAAAAATTGATAAAAATAAAATTAAATATACTATTAGCCCACGTTCATGTATAACTGCCATTTCAAATTTATCTCTATTTGATCTCCAATTAAAACTAATAAAATATCTGACACGCGTGTCTACTGAAAACAATTCAACGTCTGATTAGAATCAACACTTCATGTTTGTGGAATTTATTTCTAAGTTAAAGCTAATTATTATTGCATACACATCGAGTGTGCACAGTTATTATATAAAAGCTCAGGATAGGATACAAATCGTTCAAATGGAAATTGATTTGGTGTGTAAAATTCCTCTTTCATAAAATAATAAAATGAAAGTTACCCAGTACTCTCAATTAGTTACTATGTTACTTCTCTATTTTTAGCTAAAACTAACATGATGCATTTTTATATATTTGTGTGCAAAACATACTAGTCCAACATAAATTTAGATAGTATTTCGTCATCTTAATCTATAAACTAAAAATCGAGATATACAAGGAGTTCCATAACAGAAGTTAAACACTTCCAAAAACTCTTTATTGTATGTCCCGACTAACTTTAGTCTTTCATCGACTCCTTTCATTGAATCCACAAGGGCAGACTGAAAAAATGAGTCTAGGCCGACGATGGGCTTATAGAGATATATATAGATAAATTATTTTCGTAATACTTTTAATAAAACGCGTAATCACTTATTTAAACACAAATAAGTTAAAAAAACTACAGCCATCATTCTAATTAATAAAATAATGACATCAACTTATTTAACCAAATTATATACATTTATTATTTCATAATATAAAACTATTTTTCGTGTGGGTATGGGCCTGAAAATGTTGCTATATTTGGGCTAATCGAAGGCCCATACTCTTTTATGTTCTACCATCCTTCTGATTTGCCATGCGAAGCGACGTCGTATCGTAATACACCTTCTTCACTCTGCAAATGCTCTGCTCTCTCTCTGATCCATGGCTAGTACAAGCTCACCGAGCAAGCCAGCTCGAACATTCTCATCGCATCCACACCATTACCTTCAATGCTCTCGCGCACAGCAGATCGCCGCACTCGGTTTGGTGATCGTCACTTTCTTCCTCACCAGGATCTTCGATCACACTATAGGCCCGTGCTCTTCGAAGTATGCCAGCTATCGATCGAGCAATGGTCCGTACGCCTCGGAAAACGACGTCGTGCGGTATGGGGAGCATGTTCCCAACATTCAATTGAAGATCTACGTCTATGAAGAAGACGAAATCGATGGCCTCAAGCAGCTGTTGTACGGACGGGACGGGAAGATTTCGGCTGATGCATGTTTGAAAGGGCAGTGGGGCACTCAGGTAATTCGATTGATTGAATGCATAGGTCTAGCACGTATGGCAGTTATGTAATCGATTTTGCTTACTGCGTGAAGCTTAATGCTGATTTACTACTCCGTGTAGTCTTGATTTGTGCTTCGTTCGATTCATCTTAGGTTAAAATTCATAGGTTGGTTTTACAATCGGCATACCGCACTAGAAAGAAAGAGGAAGCTGATCTGTTCTTTGTGCCTCAACGATGAAGAGATCAACCATACTTACGTGTAGGTAATGAAACTGTTTTTGCCAAGGAAATGGACGCCACGACCTTTATCGTTTGTGGTTTTGTTATCCTTTCTTCTCCAGTTTCTGCGCAATTTACGCAGTGGCTTTCTATTGTGATATAATAAGGAAGAACTGGAATAACGAACATGATTAACGAAAATATATAGTAATAGATAAATAGTTTAGCAACACAAATCTTACAAAACACAACAAACACTTACCAACACTACTACATTGGATTGCATTCCATTGCGTTGCTAGTGATCACCATTACCATGAACAATCACGTCGCTCAAACGAATTAAGCTCTCCTTGAACAAACAAGCTTCCCATGATTGTCGGCGAGCGGAAAGCATGAACGCATGCGTCTCATTGGATTGGACGGCAATAGATGCGAGTCGGCCATCATTGTCTTCCACGAGCATCCATTCAGAATTCCAACAGAAAAACGGCCTGAAAATGTGACAAGGCCCAATTACGCAATCGACAGTCCAAGACTCCTTGACGCCGTATTCTTTCATCGCCCAAATCTTGATGAGGCTCGGCTCCTGAACCCATGCAATCATCGCCAAACGATCGCGTAAGGCGACAAGAATTTGATTCACCTTCAACTGTTCTTCTTCGTTCCAAGCATCGGGATACTCAAAACGTCGAAACACTTCATCGCTAAAGTCAAACAACACCAAGCAACGACCCGTCCTTTCATCCCAGTGACAAGC
This sequence comes from Craterostigma plantagineum, assembly GCA_027422505.1. Classification (NCBI taxonomy): domain Eukaryota; kingdom Viridiplantae; phylum Streptophyta; class Magnoliopsida; order Lamiales; family Linderniaceae; genus Craterostigma; species Craterostigma plantagineum. The sequence continues at coordinate 5,971,856 of JAPQWV010000044.1, read as the reverse complement.
ACCGGTTAAGTAAACTGGTTCCTCCAAATAAAGATACTCCGAATCAAACACAGACGAACAGTTACTATCGTGGCTGATGGTTCTCCAACAATTACTACTTGAATCATACACATCAACCTTGATGGGATGAGTGTGGGGCACAAAAAAATCATCCTCCTCGTCCACGGGAGAAAGATGGTAGGCGTACACTATCTTGTATGAGGAACCTACAGGATCATAGCCATATCCATGACAATTATTAGGCTCGGTATAGTCCACTGCAGGAAGAGGTAAGGCCCATGGACGGGGTGGAATCCGCTCGAACTCTCCAAGGGCTGGATTGCAGAGGATTAATACATCACAAACTCGAAGGCAGACTATTCCATTGCAAGCGCCGAGAAGTATACAACCTAAAAGCCAGTGATCGGGTTGATCCAGCAACAGTGTCATGATAGACATGTCCTGAGACAACATTGACAGGTCTGCTGAGTTTGGGTCGTGAACAGACACAAACAAGCCATCTTCGTATCTCGTCAAGCACACGGATTCTTGGCGCTCGCTCATTAGGTGACGGCTCACAGAATGAGGACTCCCTATCAAATCGCGCCACGATTTGGAAACGCACCTCAATCGAACTAGGGATTTAACAGAAAGGCGCGATAGGACTTCAATCAACACGTCTTCGGGCAACGAAACTGAATCTCCTTCGTCGGATTCTGCCATTCGATTTCCTGCAAAAAGACTGCTAGCCAAAACAAGTCTCGGATATATGCGATTCATCTCAAAGTCACAAAACACGCACCACATGCATCATTTACGATAGAAAATTCCCGATCGAACTTCCAGAAACTTAATAGAGATATACCTCGTATAGGGCGATGAGAGCGAAATACTAGGCAAACGGCAAGCGTCCGTACGGCGCATCAACGGTGGTAGGTAGGCAGAAACGATACAGATTAGGGTAAGAATTGGGGAGGAAATTGTTCATAAATCCGAGAGGGTTTGTTGGGCTATGTGGATCTGTTGTACTTTGGACTTGGCTCTTAAGAATTGGGTTGGGACTTGGCCAACAACCCAAATCACATATTATTATATACCTTTTATTATTAGAATCGAAAAGTAGATGTCGACTTAAAAAAAGAATTAATTAATGATAAAAATTTTACTACCACATTAACATTTCTAATCCAACTAACAACACGCTATCTTTACTATTATATCTTTCTATTTTATTAAGAGCATTGCCTCCACATAAACAGTCACTAATCTCAATTTGGTATGTCAATTTCAACCAAAATCTTATCCACGACTAATAATTGATAAGAATAACATTCTATTAGCCCACGTTCATGTATGACTGCCATTTCAAACTTATCTCTATTTGATCTCTAATTAAAAACTAATAAACCCCACGTCAAATAAATATCTGACATGCATATCTACTGATAACAATTCAACGTCTGATTAAAATCAACACTTCATGTTGTGGAATTTATTTCTAAGTTAAAGCTAATTATTATTGCACACACATTGAGTGTGCACATCGGACTAGTTGCTATATAAAAGCTCAAGATTAGATACAAATCGTTCAAATCCAAATTTATTTGATGTGTAAAATTTCTCATTCATAAAATAGTAAAATAAAATTTACCCACTACTCTCAATTAATTACTATGTTACCCCTCTATTTTTAATTAAAATTAAGATGATGTATTTTAATAATATTGCACCCACATTTGAGTGTGTAAAACATACTAGTCCAACATAAATTTAGATAGTATTTCGTCGTCTTAATCTATAAACTAAAAATCGAGATATACAAGGAGTTCCGTAATAGAAGTTAAACACTTTCAAAAAACTCTTTATTGTATGTCCCGACTAACCTTTGCCTTTCCTCGACTCCTTACTCAAATCCACAAGGACAGAAAAAGTAAGTCTAAACCCACATGGGCTTATAGAGATATATATAAATATAAATTATTTTCGTAATATTTTTAGTAAAACACGAATCACTTATTTATACACAAATAAGTTAAAAAAACTACAGCCATCATTCTAATTAATAAAATAATAACATCAACTACTAATCTTTTATTTAACCAACATTCTAAATGATGTGCATTTATTTAATATTTCATTATATAAAACTATTTTTCGTGTGGATATGGGCCTGAAAATGTTGCTATATTTGGGCGAACGAAGTGACGTCGTATCGTAACACACCTTCTTCACTCTGCAAATGCTCTGCTCTCTCTCTGATCCATGGCTAGTACAAGCTCACCGAGCAAGCCAGCTCGAATATTCTCATCGCATCCACACCATTACCTTCAATGCTCTCGCGCACAGCAGATCGCCGCACTCGGTTTGGTAATCGTCACTTTCTTCCTCACCAGGATCTTCGATCACACTATAGGCCCGTGCTCTTCGAAGTACGCCGCCTATCGATCGAACAATGGTCCGTACGCCTCGGAGAACGAAGTCGTGCGGTATGGGGAGCATGTTCCCAACATTCAATTGAAGATCTACGTCTACGAAGAAGACGAAATCAATGGCCTCAAGCTGCTGTTGTACGGACGGGACGGGAAGATTCCGGCTGATGCATGTTTGAAGGGGCAGTGGGGCACTCAGGTAATTCGATTGATTGAATGCATAGGTCTAGCACGTACGGCAGTTATATAATCGATTTTGCTTTCTGTGTAAAGCTTGATGCTGATTTACTACTCCATGTAGTCTTGATTTGTGATTCGTTCGATTCATCTTAGGTTAAAATTCATAGGTTGCTTTTACAATCGGCATACCGCACTAGAAAGAAAGCGGAAGCTGATCTGTTCTTCGTGCCGTCATACGTTAAATGCGTCCGAATGATGGGTGGCCTCAGCGATAAAGAGATCAACCATACTTACGTGCAGGTAATGGAACTGTTTTGGCGATTTGGAGGAAATAATGCCTTTATTAATCGAATTTTTATGTTAAACCTTCTTCAGGTTTTAAGCCAAATGCCCTATTTCAGGTTATCTGGCGGACGCAATCATGTCTTTGTATTTCCGAGGTATTACAATGTTATTGGTAGTACGAGGTTTTACATCAAAAAATCATCTTGTAATTGCTCTTTCTTAGACGCCACGACCTTTATTGTTTGTGGTTTTGTTATCCTTTCTTCTCCAGTTTCTGCGCAATTTACGCAATGGCTTTTTATTGTGATAATAATAAGGAAGATCTGGATAACAAACATGATTAAAAACGTCTCTGTGTTTCTCTGATTTGTTTCCTCGGTGTGATAAAAATTACTGCAGTGGTGCTGGAGCTCACTTGTTCAAGTCTTGGGCTACGTATATCAATCGTTCCATAATTCTCACACCAGAGGTAATAATTTAAAGCATACTCCATCCGTTATCATTTCTTTGCACGTATCAACAGAAAGCCTTTTAATCACCAATTTCTGCTGTATGTCTTTGCCAGGGCATGCTAGAAAATTTTATCAATTATGAGTTTTCGCCTCATTTTCCTAGACCAGTTGCTCACTTTCTTTTGGCTTGAAAACTGTCTCCGTCTTTCGCATGTACAGGGAGATCGAACTGATAAACGAGACACTAGTGCCTTCAACACATGGAAAGACATCATCATACCTGGAAATGTCGATGATGGGATGACAAGTCAAAAGGCTAGACTTGTCGAACCTTTGCCTTTGTCGAGAAGGAAGTATTTGGCGAATTATTTAGGCCGAGCACAAGGGAAGAGTGGGCGTTTGCAATTGATCGATCTCTCAAAGCAATACCCTGATAAGGTACTAAACTAACGCCAGAAATCATGGGTTAGCCAAACCCAAACATCCGAACAACTTCATTCAAGATTGGTACTTGAACATTTTTCAATCCAAATGATTCGCATATTGATAGTTAATGTGAACAGTTGGAATGTCCAGAGTTGAAATTCAGCGGCCCAGACAAACTCGGGAGGACAGAATACTTTCATCATCTTCGCAACGCAAAATTCTGCCTGGCCCCACGTGGAGAATCTTCTTGGACTCTTCGATTTTTCGAGTCCTTCTTCGTGGTCAGTCATAACATTTACGCCTTTATACCCTCATTCTGTGTAAAATTCAATCGAATCGCAGAAAGAAAAAAACCGAATCTTGGTTGGTTTTCTGTTAAATAGGAGTGCGTACCAGTTATCTTATCGGATCATGTCGAACTGCCCTTTCAAGACATAGTTGACTTTACCAAAGTATCTATCAAATGGCCTTCGACTCGTATAGGAACAGAGCTCCTGGATTATTTGGAATCGATTCCAGGTGCTGTAATAACACCCTATGCAATTCCAATCGCATTCTTGTTTTCGTAGAAAACGATTCAAGTGATGTAAAGTCCACGTTTTTTTTATAATTATTACAGATAAAGCGATCGAAGAAATGATCGAGCGAGGAAGAAAAGTTCGGTGTCTATGGGTTTACGCCCGAGAATCCGAGGCGTGCTCTGCTTTTCGAGAGATTTTATGGGAGCTTCAGAAGAAAGTGAGGACGTTTCATCAATCGCCAGAGACGTTTTGGTTGCACAATGGTACTGTGGTTAGTAGGGATTTGCTAGAGTTCAGCAAATGGAAACCTCCAATGCCTTTGCCTTAGATATTCACAGGTTCTCTAAGTTTATGCAATTGTTTTTCTTTCATTTTCTTCTTGTAACATTGTAGAGCTAATATTATGTTAAAACTAGTTGAAGTAATGATGTATTTTTATTGATAATAGACATAAATTCTTTGAATGTAGTAATATTTAGTTACACGGTTGACTAAATGAAAAAATTCATTACTGAAAAGTTGGAACAGCTAGAGATAGCTCATCTGTATATCAGAAAGTTAATGAAGGTTGGTCTTTAAGGTAGAATGGTCACTACATTAATTAAATATGTATATTTTGGTATTATGTATTAAATGCTAGACCCTAAACTTACTTAAACTTGGTTGTGTTTAAGGATTATGTGCCGATATAATCGTGGATTGATCACAGCTGTGGGTTGTGATGTAGACAATATTGAATATGGGTACCAAACAATTAACTAAAAATGATTTAAATATGAAACTTTAGGACCGCATATGTTCCAATTTAAGAAAATATAACATCTAAATATATAGTAGTAATTAATTAAATTGTATGAGTTGCTAAATTAACTCAGGGCGGTGCACAAGAGTGCCACGATCGAAATTAAAGATTTTTCCCTAAATTAAATAGCCGAATCCTAATAGCGATTTATGCGCGTCCTAGCATCAGAATCCTAATAGTTTATTTCACAATCTTTAACATAATCGCATCAATAGATCAATTTCGTTGAATTCTCGAAATATATTTATAAATAGACAAAAAAATCCAAAACTTCACGAGGTTTTACCGGGAAACACAATTTTGCATGCCACCATATTCATTTATATCTCACCCCAGAAACAAGTAATTAACTCTCATGCAGATTTAGACACACTTCTCTACCATATTATATATATAGATAGATATATATATATATAGAGAGAGAGAGAGAGAGAGTCAGAGAGAGAGAGAGTTTATTTACAAAGTGACAACACACACTGTGTAATATAAGGGATGAGAAGAAGACACAGTATTCATTTAAAACCCAAGTCGTCCAAAGTGCGTGTGTGTGTATGTGAGTAGATAAGGACGTAATCTGTGTAAGCACATTTAGTGCAAAGGCAAAGTTGTTGTCTTTCTTGTTCTATATAAGACGAATCCTCCTTTCGTGTTTTTCTTGCATCACACACACACACACACACCGCTTAACCAAAAAACCCTCTATCCATATTCAGTTTTCTTGAGTAATAATAGTATCACAGAAAATGGCTAACTTTCACAGCGCACTGCATTTGGCCTTCGGAATCATCGGTAATCCATCCTTTTTATGGGCTTTCGATTCTTTGTTGTAAAAACTAAATTTCAACCTGCATTTCTTGATTTGCTGTTTTTCTAACATCCTCGCGTTTTATATGGTCCTTTTTCAGGAAATGCTATCGGCCTGTTGGTGTTTCTGTCCCCCACGTAAGCCCTTTCGATCCTCTCCATAATATTCAACAACGGTTGAAGATGTTATATTTACCCACATTAACAAACAACTATCTAATAGATATATATATATGTAATATATATGTATAGGATTACGTTCAAGAGAATCATCTCCAAGAAATCGACCGAGCAATTCTCAGGAATCCCATATGTCATGACCTTGCTCAACTGCTTGCTCGCAGCTTGGTATTATAATTTAATTAATTGTACCATTTTTCTAGATTAAAAATGTAATCTTTATACCAATTTATGATATTACTAATGCAGGTATGGTTTGCCCTTTATTTCAAAGGACAACACACTTGTTACGGCGATCAATGGAACTGGGGCGGTGTTAGAAGCCATATACATAGTGATATTTCTCTTATATTCGCCGAAGAAAGAAAAGGCGAAAATCGTCGCGCTTTTAATTTGCGTATTGGCCTTCTTTTCGTCCATCGTCTTGTCTTCGACCTTTGCGATACATAAGAAGAAAACCAAGAGAATGCTATGTGGCTTCGCAGCTACCGTGTTTTCCATCATAATGTACGCCTCGCCTCTCTCAATCATGGTACGCCCAAAATTAAATATTTTATTTATAAGTATTAGATTACAATTATATGATATTAATTATTGAATTCTCGGTGTGGTGATGATGAATGAAGAGGATGGTGATAAAGACGAAGAGTGTTGAATACATGCCATTTTTCTTGTCTCTGTGTCTCTTCTTTTGTGGTACTTCTTGGCTCATCTATGGAATCCTTGGAGGGGACATGTTTCTTTATGTAAGTTTTTCTTCTTTTCTTAGTATATAAAGTTTTGAAATTATCTGTTAGTGAAGGTTTGAGAAGATCTAAAGAATGAAGGCCATTAGGGTTTATAAATACTCACACTTTATTATTTCCTGCTGATTTTAGTTTTCATATGACGTTTCTTTATTACAGCATTTAGATTTCTATTTATAGATGCATGCGTATAAGAATTTATTACAGCCATGATTTCATATTTTGGTTGGCAATAAATACATGTTGTTGGGAATAAATAACAAGAGGATATTGCAACAACAGCAACGTAGGGTTATAAACTTTTAAAACAACAACGTCAAATATGTCGATATATTATATGTCATAAATAGAAGAAAATAAGATGAAAATTATTAACGGAAAACTCCAAATATTTATTTTATGCTGGTGCAGATTCCTAATGGTCTGGGAAGCTTTTTGGGAGCCATTCAGCTGATTTTATACGCAATATATCGAAATTATAATAATAAATGTGACGTGGACAATGTTGAGAATGGGAATTTGGGCCTTGAGAAGCCTTATCAGCAAAATCGGCCCAATTATGTTCAGAATGGACAGGCTTGAGATTTTATTGTGCTCGTCGTTTCCTTTTTATATTTATTTTCTTTCTCTTTTTTTTTTTCTTTTAATATGTGTTTGGTGTCAAGTGTATGTATCTCTATGTCATGTTCTAACGTTATGTTTGTTGTGAGATATGAATAAATGCTCCCTTAGGATTTTCAAATTGAAATTGATAATCGTAGTAAGATGACTCAGTTTTTATTAGAAAATAATATTAGTCAACTCGCTTGAATTCATTAATAATCGTAGTCTATGTGGACTTGCGAGAAAATACATAGAGCAGAATCACCTAGTACATAAACTTAGTTGGAATATGAAAACGATCGGAAAAATTGGAAGCATGAATTTATATGAAATTAGGAGTAGTCTATGCTCAAGTGGTTAATTGAATAAACGGAATATCAATTTAATGAAAGTTGATATTGAAAAGTCCCAAAAAAGTAATATAACGAACAGAGATGGCAAGATATGTAAATAAGCCTCCTATTTCTCCCAAAATGCAGATAGCAATCTCCATCAGAATTGACTTTTTCCTAGCAGAGGAATGTTGGAATGGAAGAGACTGGTTTTTGGTATTACTGACAAGCATATAACATAGCTTCATATTAAAAAATAATGTACTTTAGATCGACATTTTATTTTCAGATAGATATAAGAGGGAAGACAAAAATATAGAATTAAATCGAGTTTAATGAAACATTTTGGAAGTCCGCAATAAAAAGCTCGCACGCACGCACGCCACACGCGTTTTCTTAAACTTTGCTTCTCCTCTTTTCTTCTTCATCGTCGTTCTCTATGAAGAGTCCTTAAAAGATTTTGTCAAGATTATATTCGTCTCTTCTATTATTGCTATCATTTTCTTGCATCTACTCTGTTTGTGCACTCGTCACTGAGTTCTGTCAGCTCGCTTGCTTTGGATTTCGGAAGTTTAATTGATTGGTAGTATAGCAAGTCATGATGTTTTGTTATCATGAATGAAGTTGTCGAGAGTGTCGAGCCAGAAACTCGCCGGAGCCGCCGCCAGAACGAACTGCGATGAAGAACTGATGGTCTAAGCTAGGGTTGCAAACAAATGGAATCTTTTTGTTCGATTCAAAACTTAAAATTCGGATTCGAAATATTAGAATATCAAATCCGAAGAAGAATATTTTTTTCAATTTGAATAATTTTAGAATACGAATACAATATGACAATATTCGATTCGAATCTTTTTAGAATATTCGATTCGAATAATTTAATATATATTAAATAATATATATTTATAAATACTTGTAGTTAAACTAACATATTAATATGAAGCAAGCTAAGTAAAACAATTACTGTTGGAATTTATCGATGAAAGATTTTTTGTGCTTTCGTATGATGTATTGGATAAACTAATGATATGTTTTGCTACATTTTTTCTTTTTATGTCGTAACCGCATATTTCATCCACTACGTATTTTGAAAGGATGCGAGCATGCCAAGATGTAGCTAACGAGCCCAACCATTCCGAATCCTATGAGGAATGGAATATGGGCTCTACCTTCTTTGAGCTACGGCTGATAAGCCAAGAGGCTGCTAAGCGGCAACGAACTTCCTGCTAAGGATGAGAGATTGCCAAGATGATGCTAAATGACCCGAGGATTCCGACGCTAAATACAAGGAGGAATCCAGTAAGGGTCTACCATACTTATCTATAGGAGTTCTTGAGCTATGAGTTAGCGGCTGAAGGACAGCTAACAGCTTTCCGAAAGCCAAGAGAGTTACTGAGCTAGATGTCTTATGGAGCTATAGGACTCTTAGGTTTATCCTAGATTGGCTTTATGTGTCTTTTTAGGGCTTCTTAAAGGGTTTTAGGATTCCTACAGAGTAATCTTTTTTATTAGATAGGTAACAACTCCCGGACCACTTTCTAAAACTGGTCTTCTACTCTCTGGCAAGGAGCCTTCCTTACGGTGGTCAAATCTATCAGCTGAGCGTTCTTCCCCTGTCTGATCTTCTGCCTTCCCTGAGTAGTGTCCTGCCTTTCCTTTTCTGCTTTTTCTTCCGCTTTTTGTATGACTGTATGGTGTTGATTAACTCCGACCTCCGATTCCAGTGCATCGTAACGTATCTAGCCCTGTTTGTCGAAGCCAGCCATGCGTTTAGCAAATTAGGAAACTCTAGTATAGTATAGACTAGAGTACTTTTTTTTTGCTTTATATGTTTTGTAAAAATAGGTTTCCTGAAAAAAAAATTATTCGTATTAGAATATGAAACAATTTTAATATTTGAATAATAAAAGAATGCGAATATGAATATTCGAAAAATAAAAGAATACAAATAGAATATGGTGGTATTCGACTCGATTCGATTTGTTTGCAAATTGCAACCCTAGTCTAAGCTGAAGATGAAGTCGACGAGCAGCTGCCGTTGGATCTAGAGCGCGCGCAATCAGACGGATCTGGTTTGAAGTTCAGAGATTGAATTACAGCCGATGGATAGCGCGCGTAAGAGATCTAAGGCCCAGATTCAAAGAAGCATAATGGAGCGGATAATGGATCTCGGCCGTTGGATCTAAATCAGACGGCACAGGATGAAATCGCGTATTCACTTATAAAGGCGTCATGTTTTTTATGCTGGGTCACGCTTTAAAGCATGTGCGACGTGGCACAATGTGGGACGTCAGATCGGATAGAACGGGCGGCTGAGATGGATCGCGCGACATGCTTATTAAGTGATCTTCAGCTTATAAATATCAGTATTGAGGTTTCGACTAGCTATCTTTGAGAGCTTGTAGTTTCTTATAGAGTGAGAATCACAGTGAGGTGTAAACACAAAACTTGTAGAGGGCACGACAGTGTTCGTGTTGTGATCAATAATAAAGGAAGCTCGGTTGATCCGTGGACGTAGGCCAAAGTTAGGGCCGAACCACGTTAAATCTGTTTTTGTGTGTGTGTTAGATTGCAGAATTTCGATTCGATTGAGCTTCCAATTGCTCAATTCGATCCAAATAACTTGCATACACTGAAATTCATAGGTTGGTTTTACAATCGGCATACCGCACTAGAAAGAAAGAGGAAGCTGATCTGTTCTTTGTGCCTCAACGATGAAGAGATCAACCATACTTACGTGTAGGTAATGAAACTGTTTTTGCCAAGGAAATGGACGCCACGACCTTTATCGTTTGTGGTTTTGTTATCCTTTCTTCTCCAGTTTCTGCGCAATTTACGCAGTGGCTTTTTATTGTGATATAATAAGGAAGAACTGGAATAACGAACATGATTAACGAAAATATATAGTAATAGATAAATAGTTTAGCAACACAAATCTTACAAAACACAACAAACACTTACCAACACTACTACATTGGATTGCATTCCATTGCGTTGCTAGTGATCACCATTACCATGAACAATCACGTCGCTCAAACGAATTAAGCTCTCCTTGAACAAACAAGCTTCCCATGATTGTCGGCGAGCGGAAAGCATGAACGCATGCGTCTCATTGGATTGGACGGCAATAGATGCGAGTCGGCCATCATTGTCTTCCACGAGCATCCATTCAGAATTCCAACAGAAAAACGGCCTGAAAATGTGACAAGGCCCAATTACGCAATCGACAGTCCAAGACTCCTTGACGCCGTATTCTTTCATCGCCCAAATCTTGATGAGGCTCGGCTCCTGAACCCATGCAATCATCGCCAAACGATCGCGTAAGGCGACAAGAATTTGATTCACCTTCAACTGTTCTTCTTCGTTCCAAGCATCGGGATACTCAAAACGTCGAAACACTTCATCGCTAAAGTCAAACAACACCAAGCAACGACCCGTCCTTTCATCCCAGTGACAAGCACCGGTTAAGTAAACTGGTTCCTCCAAATAAAGATACTCCGAATCAAACACAGACGAACAGTTACTATCGTGGCTGATGGTTCTCCAACAATTACTACTTGAATCATACACATCAACCTTGATGGGATGAGTGTGGGGCACAAAAAAATCATCCTCCTCGTCCACGGGAGAAAGATGGTAGGCGTACACTATCTTGTATGAGGAACCTACAGGATCATAGCCATATCCATGACAATTATTAGGCTCGGTATAGTCCACTGCAGGAAGAGGTAAGGCCCATGGACGGGGTGGAATCCGCTCGAACTCTCCAAGGGCTGGATTGCAGAGGATTAATACATCACAAACTCGAAGGCAGACTATTCCATTGCAAGCGCCGAGAAGTATACAACCTAAAAGCCAGTGATCGGGTTGATCCAGCAACAGTGTCATGATAGACATGTCCTGAGACAACATTGACAGGTCTGCTGAGTTTGGGTCGTGAACAGACACAAACAAGCCATCTTCGTATCTCGTCAAGCACACGGATTCTTGGCGCTCGCTCATTAGGTGACGGCTCACAGAATGAGGACTCCCTATCAAATCGCGCCACGATTTGGAAACGCACCTCAATCGAACTAGGGATTTAACAGAAAGGCGCGATAGGACTTCAATCAACACGTCTTCGGGCAACGAAACTGAATCTCCTTCGTCGGATTCTGCCATTCGATTTCCTGCAAAAAGACTGCTAGCCAAAACAAGTCTCGGATATATGCGATTCATCTCAAAGTCACAAAACACGCACCACATGCATCATTTACGATAGAAAATTCCCGATCGAACTTCCAGAAACTTAATAGAGATATACCTCGTATAGGGCGATGAGAGCGAAATACTAGGCAAACGGCAAGCGTCCGTACGGCGCATCAACGGTGGTAGGTAGGCAGAAACGATACAGATTAGGGTAAGAATTGGGGAGGAAATTGTTCATAAATCCGAGAGGGTTTGTTGGGCTATGTGGATCTGTTGTACTTTGGACTTGGCTCTTAAGAATTGGGTTGGGACTTGGCCAACAACCCAAATCACATATTATTATATACCTTTTATTATTAGAATCGAAAAGTAGATGTCGACTTAAAAAAAGAATTAATTAATGAAAAATTTTACTACCACATTAACATTTCTAATCCAACTAACAACACGCTATCTTTACTATTATATCTTTCTATTTTATTAAGAGCATTGCCTCCACATAAACAGTCACTAATCTCAATTTGGTATGTCAATTTCAACCAAAATCTTATCCACGACTAATAATTGATAAGAATAACATTCTATTAGCCCACGTTCATGTATGACTGCCATTTCAAACTTATCTCTATTTGATCTCTAATTAAAAACTAATAAACCCCACGTCAAATAAATATCTGACATGCATATCTACTGATAACAATTCAACGTCTGATTAAAATCAACACTTCATGTTGTGGAATTTATTTCTAAGTTAAAGCTAATTATTATTGCACACACATTGAGTGTGCACATCGGACTAGTTGCTATATAAAAGCTCAAGATTAGATACAAATCGTTCAAATCCAAATTTATTTGATGTGTAAAATTTCTCATTCATAAAATAGTAAAATAAAATTTACCCACTACTCTCAATTAATTACTATGTTACCCCTCTATTTTTAATTAAAATTAAGATGATGTATTTTAATAATATTGCACCCACATTTGAGTGTGTAAAACATACTAGTCCAACATAAATTTAGATAGTATTTCGTCGTCTTAATCTATAAACTAAAAATCGAGATATACAAGGAGTTCCGTAATAGAAGTTAAACACTTTCAAAAAACTCTTTATTGTATGTCCCGACTAACCTTTGCCTTTCCTCGACTCCTTACTCAAATCCACAAGGACAGAAAAAGTAAGTCTAAACCCACATGGGCTTATAGAGATATATATAAATATAAATTATTTTCGTAATATTTTTAGTAAAACACGAATCACTTATTTATACACAAATAAGTTAAAAAAACTACAGCCATCATTCTAATTAATAAAATAATAACATCAACTACTAATCTTTTATTTAACCAACATTCTAAATGATGTGCATTTATTTAATATTTCATTATATAAAACTATTTTTCGTGTGGATATGGGCCTGAAAATGTTGCTATATTTGGGCGAACGAAGTGACGTCGTATCGTAACACACCTTCTTCACTCTGCAAATGCTCTGCTCTCTCTCTGATCCATGGCTAGTACAAGCTCACCGAGCAAGCCAGCTCGAATATTCTCATCGCATCCACACCATTACCTTCAATGCTCTCGCGCACAGCAGATCGCCGCACTCGGTTTGGTAATCGTCACTTTCTTCCTCACCAGGATCTTCGATCACACTATAGGCCCGTGCTCTTCGAAGTACGCCGCCTATCGATCGAACAATGGTCCGTACGCCTCGGAGAACGAAGTCGTGCGGTATGGGGAGCATGTTCCCAACATTCAATTGAAGATCTACGTCTACGAAGAAGACGAAATCAATGGCCTCAAGCTGCTGTTGTACGGACGGGACGGGAAGATTCCGGCTGATGCATGTTTGAAGGGGCAGTGGGGCACTCAGGTAATTCGATTGATTGAATGCATAGGTCTAGCACGTACGGCAGTTATATAATCGATTTTGCTTTCTGTGTAAAGCTTGATGCTGATTTACTACTCCATGTAGTCTTGATTTGTGATTCGTTCGATTCATCTTAGGTTAAAATTCATAGGTTGCTTTTACAATCGGCATACCGCACTAGAAAGAAAGCGGAAGCTGATCTGTTCTTCGTGCCGTCATACGTTAAATGCGTCCGAATGATGGGTGGCCTCAGCGATAAAGAGATCAACCATACTTACGTGCAGGTAATGGAACTGTTTTTGGCGATTTGGAGGAAATAATGCCTTTATTAATCGAATTTTTATGTTAAACCTTCTTCAGGTTTTAAGCCAAATGCCCTATTTCAGGTTATCTGGCGGACGCAATCATGTCTTTGTATTTCCGAGGTATTACAATGTTATTGGTAGTACGAGGTTTTACATCAAAAAATCATCTTGTAATTGCTCTTTCTTAGACGCCACGACCTTTATTGTTTGTGGTTTTGTTATCCTTTCTTCTCCAGTTCTGCGCAATTTACGCAATGGCTTTTTATTGTGATAATAATAAGGAAGATCTGGATAACAAACATGATTAAAAACGTCTCTGTGTTTCTCTGATTTGTTTCCTCGGTGTGATAAAAATTACTGCAGTGGTGCTGGAGCTCACTTGTTCAAGTCTTGGGCTACGTATATCAATCGTTCCATAATTCTCACACCAGAGGTAATAATTTAAAGCATACTCCATCCGTTATCATTTCTTTGCACGTATCAACAGAAAGCCTTTTAATCACCAATTTCTGCTGTATGTCTTTGCCAGGGCATGCTAGAAAATTTTATCAATTATGAGTTTTCGCCTCATTTTCCTAGACCAGTTGCTCACTTTCTTTTGGCTTGAAAACTGTCTCCGTCTTTCGCATGTACAGGGAGATCGAACTGATAAACGAGACACTAGTGCCTTCAACACATGGAAAGACATCATCATACCTGGAAATGTCGATGATGGGATGACAAGTCAAAAGGCTAGACTTGTCGAACCTTTGCCTTTGTCGAGAAGGAAGTATTTGGCGAATTATTTAGGCCGAGCACAAGGGAAGAGTGGGCGTTTGCAATTGATCGATCTCTCAAAGCAATACCCTGATAAGGTACTAAACTAACGCCAGAAATCATGGGTTAGCCAAACCCAAACATCCGAACAACTTCATTCAAGATTGGTACTTGAACATTTTTCAATCCAAATGATTCGCATATTGATAGTTAATGTGAACAGTTGGAATGTCCAGAGTTGAAATTCAGCGGCCCAGACAAACTCGGGAGGACAGAATACTTTCATCATCTTCGCAACGCAAAATTCTGCCTGGCCCCACGTGGAGAATCTTCTTGGACTCTTCGATTTTTCGAGTCCTTCTTCGTGGTCAGTCATAACATTTACGCCTTTATACCCTCATTCTGTGTAAAATTCAATCGAATCGCAGAAAGAAAAAAACCGAATCTTGGTTGGTTTTCTGTTAAATAGGAGTGCGTACCAGTTATCTTATCGGATCATGTCGAACTGCCCTTTCAAGACATAGTTGACTTTACCAAAGTATCTATCAAATGGCCTTCGACTCGTATAGGAACAGAGCTCCTGGATTATTTGGAATCGATTCCAGGTGCTGTAATAACACCCTATGCAATTCCAATCGCATTCTTGTTTTCGTAGAAAACGATTCAAGTGATGTCAAGTCCACGTTTTTTTTATAATTATTACAGATAAAGCGATCGAAGAAATGATCGAGCGAGGAAGAAAAGTTCGGTGTCTATGGGTTTACGCCCGAGAATCCGAGGCGTGCTCTGCTTTTCGAGAGATTTTATGGGAGCTTCAGAAGAAAGTGAGGACGTTTCATCAATCGCCAGAGACGTTTTGGTTGCACAATGGTACTGTGGTTAGTAGGGATTTGCTAGAGTTCAGCAAATGGAAACCTCCAATGCCTTTGCCTTAGATATTCACAGGTTCTCTAAGTTTATGCAATTGTTTTTCTTTCATTTTCTTCTTGTAACATTGTAGAGCTAATATTATGTTAAAACTAGTTGAAGTAATGATGTATTTTTATTGATAATAGACATAAATTCTTTGAATGTAGTAATATTTAGTTACACGGTTGACTAAATGAAAAAATTCATTACTGAAAAGTTGGAACAGCTAGAGATAGCTCATCTGTATATCAGAAAGTTAATGAAGGTTGGTCTTTAAGGTAGAATGGTCACTACATTAATTAAATATGTATATTTTGGTATTATGTATTAAATGCTAGACCCTAAACTTACTTAAACTTGGTTGTGTTTAAGGATTATGTGCCGATATAATCGTGGATTGATCACAGCTGTGGGTTGTGATGTAGACAATATTGAATATGGGTACCAAACAATTAACTAAAAATGATTTAAATATGAAACTTTAGGACCGCATATGTTCCAATTTAAGAAAATATAACATCTAAATATATAGTAGTAATTAATTAAATTGTATGAGTTGCTAAATTAACTCAGGGCGGTGCACAAGAGTGCCACGATCGAAATTAAAGATTTTTCCCTAAATTAAATAGCCGAATCCTAATAGCGATTTATGCGCGTCCTAGCATCAGAATCCTAATAGTTTATTTCACAATCTTTAACATAATCGCATCAATAGATCAATTTCGTTGAATTCTCGAAATATATTTATAAATAGACAAAAAAATCCAAAACTTCACGAGGTTTTACCGGGAAACACAATTTTGCATGCCACCATATTCATTTATATCTCACCCCAGAAACAAGTAATTAACTCTCATGCAGATTTAGACACACTTCTCTACCATATTATATATATAGATAGATATATATATATATAGAGAGAGAGAGAGAGAGAGTCAGAGAGAGAGAGAGTTTATTTACAAAGTGACAACACACACTGTGTAATATAAGGGATGAGAAGAAGACACAGTATTCATTTAAAACCCAAGTCGTCCAAAGTGCGTGTGTGTGTATGTGAGTAGATAAGGACGTAATCTGTGTAAGCACATTTAGTGCAAAGGCAAAGTTGTTGTCTTTCTTGTTCTATATAAGACGAATCCTCCTTTCGTGTTTTTCTTGCATCACACACACACACACACACCGCTTAACCAAAAAACCCTCTATCCATATTCAGTTTTCTTGAGTAATAATAGTATCACAGAAAATGGCTAACTTTCACAGCGCACTGCATTTGGCCTTCGGAATCATCGGTAATCCATCCTTTTTATGGGCTTTCGATTCTTTGTTGTAAAAACTAAATTTCAACCTGCATTTCTTGATTTGCTGTTTTTCTAACATCCTCGCGTTTTATATGGTCCTTTTTCAGGAAATGCTATCGGCCTGTTGGTGTTTCTGTCCCCCACGTAAGCCCTTTCGATCCTCTCCATAATATTCAACAACGGTTGAAGATGTTATATTTACCCACATTAACAAACAACTATCTAATAGATATATATATATGTAATATATATGTATAGGATTACGTTCAAGAGAATCATCTCCAAGAAATCGACCGAGCAATTCTCAGGAATCCCATATGTCATGACCTTGCTCAACTGCTTGCTCGCAGCTTGGTATTATAATTTAATTAATTGTACCATTTTTCTAGATTAAAAATGTAATCTTTATACCAATTTATGATATTACTAATGCAGGTATGGTTTGCCCTTTATTTCAAAGGACAACACACTTGTTACGGCGATCAATGGAACTGGGGCGGTGTTAGAAGCCATATACATAGTGATATTTCTCTTATATTCGCCGAAGAAAGAAAAGGCGAAAATCGTCGCGCTTTTAATTTGCGTATTGGCCTTCTTTTCGTCCATCGTCTTGTCTTCGACCTTTGCGATACATAAGAAGAAAACCAAGAGAATGCTATGTGGCTTCGCAGCTACCGTGTTTTCCATCATAATGTACGCCTCGCCTCTCTCAATCATGGTACGCCCAAAATTAAATATTTTATTTATAAGTATTAGATTACAATTATATGATATTAATTATTGAATTCTCGGTGTGGTGATGATGAATGAAGAGGATGGTGATAAAGACGAAGAGTGTTGAATACATGCCATTTTTCTTGTCTGTGTCTCTTCTTTTGTGGTACTTCTTGGCTCATCTATGGAATCCTTGGAGGGGACATGTTTCTTTATGTAAGTTTTTCTTCTTTTCTTAGTATATAAAGTTTTGAAATTATCTGTTAGTGAAGGTTTGAGAAGATCTAAAGAATGAAGGCCATTAGGGTTTATAAATACTCACACTTTATTATTTCCTGCTGATTTTAGTTTTCATATGACGTTTCTTTATTACAGCATTTAGATTTCTATTTATAGATGC
Organism: Craterostigma plantagineum; assembly: GCA_027422505.1. Taxonomy (NCBI): domain Eukaryota; kingdom Viridiplantae; phylum Streptophyta; class Magnoliopsida; order Lamiales; family Linderniaceae; genus Craterostigma; species Craterostigma plantagineum. Next base: position 5,953,674 of record JAPQWV010000044.1, on the reverse strand, counting down.
ATGCGTATAAGAATTTATTACAGCCATGATTTCATATTTTGGTTGGCAATAAATACATGTTGTTGGGAATAAATAACAAGAGGATATTGCAACAACAGCAACGTAGGGTTATAAACTTTTAAAACAACAACGTCAAATATGTCGATATATTATATGTCATAAATAGAAGAAAATAAGATGAAAATTATTAACGGAAAACTCCAAATATTTATTTTATGCTGGTGCAGATTCCTAATGGTCTGGGAAGCTTTTTGGGAGCCATTCAGCTGATTTTATACGCAATATATCGAAATTATAATAATAAATGTGACGTGGACAATGTTGAGAATGGGAATTTGGGCCTTGAGAAGCCTTATCAGCAAAATCGGCCCAATTATGTTCAGAATGGACAGGCTTGAGATTTTATTGTGCTCGTCGTTTCCTTTTTATATTTATTTTCTTTCTCTTTTTTTTTTCTTTTAATATGTGTTTGGTGTCAAGTGTATGTATCTCTATGTCATGTTCTAACGTTATGTTTGTTGTGAGATATGAATAAATGCTCCCTTAGGATTTTCAAATTGAAATTGATAATCGTAGTAAGATGACTCAGTTTTTATTAGAAAATAATATTAGTCAACTCGCTTGAATTCATTAATAATCGTAGTCTATGTGGACTTGCGAGAAAATACATAGAGCAGAATCACCTAGTACATAAACTTAGTTGGAATATGAAAACGATCGGAAAAATTGGAAGCATGAATTTATATGAAATTAGGAGTAGTCTATGCTCAAGTGGTTAATTGAATAAACGGAATATCAATTTAATGAAAGTTGATATTGAAAAGTCCCAAAAAAGTAATATAACGAACAGAGATGGCAAGATATGTAAATAAGCCTCCTATTTCTCCCAAAATGCAGATAGCAATCTCCATCAGAATTGACTTTTTCCTAGCAGAGGAATGTTGGAATGGAAGAGACTGGTTTTTGGTATTACTGACAAGCATATAACATAGCTTCATATTAAAAAATAATGTACTTTAGATCGACATTTTATTTTCAGATAGATATAAGAGGGAAGACAAAAATATAGAATTAAATCGAGTTTAATGAAACATTTTGGAAGTCCGCAATAAAAAGCTCGCACGCACGCACGCCACACGCGTTTTCTTAAACTTTGCTTCTCCTCTTTTCTTCTTCATCGTCGTTCTCTATGAAGAGTCCTTAAAAGATTTTGTCAAGATTATATTCGTCTCTTCTATTATTGCTATCATTTTCTTGCATCTACTCTGTTTGTGCACTCGTCACTGAGTTCTGTCAGCTCGCTTGCTTTGGATTTCGGAAGTTTAATTGATTGGTAGTATAGCAAGTCATGATGTTTTGTTATCATGAATGAAGTTGTCGAGAGTGTCGAGCCAGAAACTCGCCGGAGCCGCCGCCAGAACGAACTGCGATGAAGAACTGATGGTCTAAGCTAGGGTTGCAAACAAATGGAATCTTTTTGTTCGATTCAAAACTTAAAATTCGGATTCGAAATATTAGAATATCAAATCCGAAGAAGAATATTTTTTTCAATTTGAATAATTTTAGAATACGAATACAATATGACAATATTCGATTCGAATCTTTTTAGAATATTCGATTCGAATAATTTAATATATATTAAATAATATATATTTATAAATACTTGTAGTTAAACTAACATATTAATATGAAGCAAGCTAAGTAAAACAATTACTGTTGGAATTTATCGATGAAAGATTTTTTGTGCTTTCGTATGATGTATTGGATAAACTAATGATATGTTTTGCTACATTTTTTCTTTTTATGTCGTAACCGCATATTTCATCCACTACGTATTTTGAAAGGATGCGAGCATGCCAAGATGCAGCTAACGAGCCCAACCATTCCGAATCCTATGAGGAATGGAATATGGGCTCTACCTTCTTTGAGCTACGGCTGATAAGCCAAGAAGCTGCTAAGCGGCAGCGAACTTCCTGCTAAGGATGAGAGATTGCCAAGATTATGCTAAATGACCCGAGGATTCCGACGCTAAATACAAGGAGGAATCCAGTAAGGGTCTACCATACTTATCTATAGGAGTTCTTGAGCTATGAGTTAGCGGCTGAAGGACAGCTAACGGCTTTCCGAAAGCCAAGAGAGTTACTGAGCTAGATGTCTTATGGAGCTATAGGACTCTTAGGTTTATCCTAGATTGGCTCTATGTGTCTTTTTAGGGCTTCTTAAAGGGTTTTAGGATTCCTACAGAGTAATCTTTTTTATTAGATAGGTAACAACTCCCGGACCACTTTCTAAAACTGGTCTTCTACTCTCTGGCAAGGAGCCTTCCTTACGGTGGTCAAATCTATCAGCTGAGCGTTCTTCCCCTGTCTGATCTTCTGCCTTCCCTGAGTAGTGTCCTGCCTTTCCTTTTCTGCTTTTTCTTCCGCTTTTTGTATGACTGTATGGTGTTGATTAACTCCGACCTCCGATTCCAGTGCATCGTAACGTATCTAGCCCTGTTTGTCGAAGCCAGCCATGCGTTTAGCAAATTAGGAAACTCTAGTATAGTATAGACTAGAGTACTTTTTTTTTGCTTTATATGTTTTGTAAAAATAGGTTTCCTGAAAAAAAAATTATTCGTATTAGAATATGAAACAATTTTAATATTTGAATAATAAAAGAATGCGAATATGAATATTCGAAAAATAAAAGAATACAAATAGAATATGGTGGTATTCGACTCGATTCGATTTGTTTGCAAATTGCAACCCTAGTCTAAGCTGAAGATGAAGTCGACGAGCAGCTGCCGTTGGATCTAGAGCGCGCGCAATCAGACGGATCTGGTTTGAAGTTCAGAGATTGAATTACAGCCGATGGATAGCGCGCGTAAGAGATCTAAGGCCCAGATTCAAAGAAGCATAATGGAGCGGATAATGGATCTCGGCCGTTGGATCTAAATCAGACGGCACAGGATGAAATCGCGTATTCACTTATAAAGGCGTCATGTTTTTTATGCTGGGTCACGCTTTAAAGCATGTGCGACGTGGCACAATGTGGGACGTCAGATCGGATAGAACGGGCGGCTGAGATGGATCGCGCGACATGCTTATTAAGTGATCTTCAGCTTATAAATATCAGTATTGAGGTTTCGACTAGCTATCTTTGAGAGCTTGTAGTTTCTTATAGAGTGAGAATCACAGTGAGGTGTAAACACAAAACTTGTAGAGGGCACGACAGTGTTCGTGTTGTGATCAATAATAAAGGAAGCTCGGTTGATCCGTGGACGTAGGCCAAAGTTAGGGCCGAACCACGTTAAATCTGTTTTTGTGTGTGTGTTAGATTGCAGAATTTCGATTCGATTGAGCTTCCAATTGCTCAATTCGATCCAAATAACTTGCATACACTGAAATTACATTGAAACCTCGTTCGAGAGGTGTCCATTTCCCAGCAGAAGTACTGGCAAATGGGCGTGTCCACGATAGCATTAAGTCCGTTGATCTGAGACCGGGGCTTATCTCAATGATGCTGAAAATTTGGTTAGTCTATGTCTGTCTTTTGGCTTTGTTAATTTCCTATATCTTTATTTCTTTTGCTATTTTCCTTTTTCTTTGCTGAGAAAAGCGTTTCCTTGTTAACGTTCGGGAGTTTAAACGATGGGGAGAATCACATTACTTTTTTGTTTAACCAAATTATTTCCAGATTTTTCGTTGGAATTTGCAATATTTGGTAGTTTAATGTTGTAAGATTCTTAAAGACGCTGATGTTAATTCAATTCCGAAGTTCTTGAGTTCTCACGCTGTCCATTGTTCTTAGATTTTTGGTTTCTACTCATTTGTGTTGAGATGAAAAACAGATATCTGACCCGAAAAAACGTTTATTTGCAGGGTTTTTGATCCCAAGGTGAGTCAAAGATTCCACCTTTTCGCCAATTTTCCGGAGATTGACGTAACGTTCTTGCATCCTTCACATGGAATTTAGTTAGTTGAAGAACCTAGTTTATCCTCGTGATTAGATAGATGCTTATCCACGACGTAAAAGCATCCTCAAAGTCGTAATGTTAACTCCATAGATACCCTTCTTGATCACGTTTTCGCGCGGAAGGTCCAATGTTACGCTGGCCAGAATCATATTACTAGATTTACTCTTTTTCGCAATAAAAAAATGATGCCACAAGGGCCTCCAACGCCACTCGGCGGGGCCCAACAAGTCCTGCCTTCGTTATTACGATCGAATTCAGGTTACTTAGGTGGTCAGGCCGGCGAAATCCCTTTGCAGAATATGATTCCTTCTTTAGTATCCCCTCAGAGTCAGTTCAATAGCATCGCCATGAACATGCTCGGGAATGTCCCCAACGTTTCTTCTCTTCTTCAGCAGCCATTTGGCAATGGCGGTAATCCTCTTTCGTCTTCTTACAATGTATCAGTTCCTAGTCAAAGTCAAGGTCAAGGCCAACCAATTCTCTTATGGTCAGATGCTGACAGATCAGCAGAACATTCTTCAAGGGATGGCACGTCCCAACGTGGGGCCCGTCAAGCTCGAGCAGTGGGCGAACAACGAGCAAGCGTCTTCATCGCAAGCTCTGAGGAATCTGAGTCCCATTAAGTTAGAACCTCAGCAATTACAGAGCACGAGAAGCATTGGACAGCAATGGAACCTCAAGATTTGCCGGGGAAGCCAGTCTACGAACAGGGAATGTGTGCTCGGAGGCTAACTCATTACATGTACCAGCAGCAACATAGGCCCGAAGTAAGATATGCTGTCTGATTTCGTCGTGTTTTAAAGTGCCCAAAGTTGCGTTTTGTGTGTTTTTCTAAATGCTTAATGTTTTTGTAGGACAACAATATTGAGTTTTGGAGGAAATTCGTTAACGAGTATTTTGCTCCTAACGCCAAGAAAAAGTGGTGCATATCTATGTCTGGAAGTGTTCGCCAAAATACTGGAGTTCTTCCTCAGGTTCGTCGGTGCTAGGAGTTACTACTCTTTGGCTAATATTACGCCCGCCAAACCAGGCAAAGTTTGTACTAGGATATCTGATTGTATTGGTCAATAGCATATCTTATTGTTATATATAAACCTTTCTTATTTGTGTTCCATAATTGTGGCCATGAAGTGCTGATATTTATGCATTATGTAGGATGTTTGGCTCCGTGAAATATGCAATCGAAAGCCTGGTCGTGGATTTGGTACGTCTTTTGTGCATCAGTGCTTTTCTTTTTTATATTCTATCCATGAAGAGATCTCAATAACAATGAAATATATCAGCATTAAACATGTAATAAATTCGATTGTCATCTTCTCTTCTAACAGAGGCAACTGTCGAAGTTCTTCCTAGACTTTTCAAAATAAAATGCGAAAGCGGTACCTTAGAAGAACTACTTTATGTCGACGTGCCGAGAGAATATCAGAATTCCTCGGGACAAATCGTCTTGGACTACGCAAAGGCCATACAGGAGAGTGTCTTCGACGAGATCCGAGCTGTTCGCGACAGTCAGCTTCGAATTGTGTTCTTCCCTGACCTAAAGGTGCGATTTTTCTCGCATTGATTTCGTTGTGTATGGTTTCCATTTTTTCTCACAAGCATTTCTTCGTCTCTCAACTTCAGATATGTTCTTGGGAATTCTGCGCACGGCGCCACGAAGAACTAATTCCTAGAAGGTTACTTATACCTCAGGTTTGTGTTCTTGAGATCAATTCTATTACATCCTCGTTAGGAATTCTACTTTTATGGGACAACATAGTAAAAAAACTAACTCAGATGGTCCACATGTAATAATACATATGTGCAGGTTAGCCAACTTGGCGCTTTGGCGCAAAAATACCAAACTGCTGCTGCAAACTCATCGCCCAATAGCAACTCCAATAGTAACTCCATGTCTGAGCTACAAAACAATTGCAATATGTGAGTCATGAGCATATAATATATGCAAGAGTTGATCTTACGAGCGATTGATGGTTTGGCCTTGTTTGTTGCGGCGAAGAAGAACGGACACTTACTTCCCTCAGATTCGAAGGCAAGGCGTGGAGAAGTGGATAAGGTTTGGGTGTTGGGAAATGTGGGACCCCTTTTCGTGTTCTGCACTTGTTCAGACATGTTCGATGCCTAGCTTGCGAACGAGGTTTTTATACGGATTTCTTGAAAGAGGCTATTCCCAGGCGTGGAGCGAGCGACTTTGCCGTTTGGGCTTTGCTTGGCTTTTGATTCATAAATGTGAGGTTGCATATATAGTCTGGAGAATGGATTCCATTCTGCATTTCTAAAGAGTTTTATTAACTCAAGAATCATCTTGGATATAAAAGCAAAGTTAGCAGCTTCGATTTTTCGATTTGTTCGTTAGGAAAACGACATTAGATCGCTGTAATATATTCGTCTTTTCGATTCGAATCTTATTGAGAGATTCCCTTACAACGGAATATCAGTTGGGTACTCATTCTTGTGCCTCTCGACAGCTTCCCTAAGAGCTCGCTCTTGTTCTAGAAGGTTCGACGGCTTCCGATCGTAGACGTCGTTGAATAAATCTTCGAACGATGGCTTCTCTTTTCTATCCGCCTCTTGAATCGCTTTGAGCACCTGAAAAAAATACTCCCTTTTTTTCAGAAAAAAAAAAGACGAATCTAATAACCGACGACGTCGTCTCGTTTTTCGCTATTACGAGCGAAACCCTAACCTGTTTCTTGACGCTTTCACGGAACCGAGCTTCCTCTTCGTCGCTCCACCAGTTATTCCTCCGAACCCATTTTCTGAACCGAGCCAAAGGGCTTCGAGCCGTTTTCCAATGCTCGATTTCGTCGATCCCTCTGTATTTCGTCGAGTCGTCCGACGTCGAGTGGTGGCCCACTCGATACGTAAGCGCCTGTACAATTTTTGGTAGGCAGTCGGAAATAAAATATATAAAGTTGACTATTTATGTGAGTTGTCAATCGTCATAACTAATTATCGAGAGCCATAAATGTACAAATCCTCACGATTGCCAGAAAAAGAAAATTTAACGTATAAGGCTGTAAGAAAGAAATAAGATAAAACGCCGTGTAAGAAACCTGATATATAAAATTTGTGAGGATGATTCACAAACTCAGACAGAGAATTGAAGTGTTCGAGTTCAAATGTGAATTGAAGTGTTAGAGTTAGAATGTGAAGTGTTAGAGTTAGAATGTGAAGTGTTAGAGTTCGACTGTGAAGAAATCGCTGAACGAAGAAAAAGCAACGCATGTACAAAGGAGAAGTTGCTGGCGGGAAATCGAGTCACTTATTAAGTCGCAGTTCCTCGACGTCTTCAGCTAGCGGGTGATTTGAATTTCACAGTTAAAACCGTTATTCACGAGCGAAGTATGAAGCTCAATAAAAACAGAGCAATTCAGTGTGTGATCGAACACATTCTACTGTGTGTAACTTTTCTTAGAGTGAGAGAGAGGGAAAGTTGATAACACGAAAATTGTAGAGTGGCGTGAGCTCTGTAAAATCCTGTGATTCGTATCAATAAAGGATCGGTGCTTGGACCGTGGATGTAGGCTACATATCGTAGCTGAACCACGTAAAATTCTGGTGTGAATTTCGTTTTCTGTTTTGGTTCAATTCAATTCAAATTGCTGCAACTCAAACACGTTAGATTAGCAATCAATCTTACTGGTGAATTGAGTGTTGTTGTGTCAATTATCCCCAACAACTGGTGCGGTGAGCGTGGATCGTCACGCGACTGAAGCAATCTGAAAAATTGAAGAAGCAGAATCGAGGAGGATGAGTTCATCGCGGTTTGAAGTTGAGAAATTCACTGGTCTAAACGATTTCAGCCTATGGAGGATGAAGATGAAAGCTCTACTGGTTCAGCAAGGATTGATTGAAGCTCTAAAGGATGAGAAAAACATGCCGATCGAGCTTAGTGCAGCTGATAAGAAATCGATGATTGAGCGAGCTCACAGCACGATTATTCTGAGTTTGGGAGATAAGGTTCTGAGACAGGTCTCTAAGGAAGAAACAGCTGCTGGATTGTGGCTGAAATTAGAGAGCTTGTATATGACAAAGTCTCTAGCAAATCGGCTGTATTTGAAGCAGTCACTGTATTCATATAGGATGACAGAGGACAAGCAAATTGATGAGCAAATCGATCAGTTTAGCAAATTAATCCTTGACCTAGAGAATATTGAGGTAGAGATAGATGATGAAGACCAGGCACTGCTGCTCCTTTGTTCCCTTCCCAGAAGTTACCAACACTTTAAGGAAACACTCTTGTACGCAAATGAAAGTCTGTCACTGGAAGATGTCCTATCTGCAATTCACTCAAAACAGCTGAACAACAGGAGTGAGGGTAAACCAGTGATGAGTGCAGAGAGCTTAAGTGTTAGGGGTAGATGGGAGAAACGAGAGGGAAAGAAAGGAAAGAAGGATAGATCAAAATCAAGGGGGAAGTCTAAGACAAGAGTTAAATGCTATCAATGCCAGGAAGAGGGACACATCAAGAGGTTCTGCCCTCAGAAAGCCAAAGGTATGCAGCCAAAATCAAAGGAACAAGGTGAGGTCTCAGTTGTTTCTGATGGATATGAATCAGCAGAGGTATTGAGTGTGATGGGAGTGGATAAAGGCAAGGAGTGGCTGATGGATTCAGGTTGCTCTTTCCACATGACATCCAACAAGTCATGGCTGGTGAACTTCAGGACCATCGAGGGAGGCAAAGTGTTGCTTGGAAATGATACTCCATGCAGAATACAGGGAATTGGCTCTGTAAGAATAAGACTGCACACTGGCAGTGAGGTAGTGCTTGATGATGTCAGGTATATTCCAGAGCTGAGAAGAAACCTAATTTCAGTAGGAATGCTTGATGATCTAGGCTATGAAACAGGCATTAAAAATGGGCAGATGAAGGTCTTCAAGGGCTCACTACTTGTGATGAAGGGAGTTAAAAGAAATGGTGTGTACTCACTATTGGGCTCCACTGTGGTGGGAGCTGCTGCTGTGGCCAAGGCATGGGAAGATCAGGCAGCCCTGTGGCACAGAAGACTAGGCCATGTGAGTGAAAGGGGGCTGATAGAACTCTCAAAACAAGGACTGTTGGGAAAGGAGAAGATAGGTAAGCTGGAATTCTGTGAAAATTGTGTATTTGGCAAGGCACACAGAGTTAGTTTCCAAACAGGTAGACACACCTCTAAAGCTGTCCTGGATTATTTACACTCAGACCTATGGGGACCAGCTACTGTTCAATCTCATGGTGGAGCTAAATACTTCATGAGCATAATTGATGACTACTCGAGGAAGGTGTGGACAATTATGCTAAGATCAAAGGATGAGGCATTGGAAAGGTTCAAGGTCTGGAAGAGGGCTGTGGAACTCCAAACAGGGAAGAAGATAAAGGTGCTAAGAACAGATAATGGGTTGGAGTTTTGCTCAAATGACTTCAACAAGTTCTGTGAGGCAGAGGGAATAAGAAGACATAGAACTATTCCCTACACTCCTCAGCAAAATGGACTGGCTGAGAGAATGAACAGAACTTTACTAGAAAGAACCAGATGCATGTTGATCAGTGCAGGGCTGCCAAAGTCATTCTGGGCTGAGGCTATATCCACTGCAGCTTACCTAGTAAACAGATGTCCCTCAACAGCTATTGGATGTAAGACCCCAGAGGAGATGTGGACAGGTTCAAAGCCAAGCCTGGAACACCTCAGAGTGTTCGGATGTGTCGCTTATGCACATATAAAGAAGGACAAGTTGGGTCCAAGAGCAGTCAAGTCCATCTTTATAGGTTACTCTGAAGGAGTCAAGGGATATAAGCTTTGGAGCTTGGAACCTGGGATGAAGAGGTGCTTCTTAAGTCGAGATGTGACCTTCACAGAGTCTGAAATGGGAAAACTGCAGAAACAAAACTCATCTGAAAATGTGAATCAGGGTGGATCTGATTTCCTGGGAAAGGTTCAGCTTGAGGTGGAGCCTCACAGGTCTCTGACAGAGCATCAAGAGGAGACAGAAGATGTGGAGGAATCACCAGATGAAGATGAGGAGATCAGCTCTGGAGATGGAGCACCTACTGAATCAGGTACTGAAACTTTCCATGATTATATGCTGACCAGAGACAGGACCAGGAGGGAAACTAGGGCTCCTCAACGTTATGGACAGGCAGATGTGATTGCTTTTGCCTTCTTAATGGCTGAAGAAATTGGAGAGGAGCCAAAATCCTACCAGGAAGCTGTCAGGAGCAGTGAGAGAAAGCACTGGAATTCTGCCATGAATGAGGAGATGATCTCCCTGTGGAAAAATGATACCTGGGAGCTGGTAGAAAAACAGAAGAAACAAAGAGTGATAAGTTGCAAGTGGATCTATAAGAAGAAGCTGGAAGCAAGCTCAAAAGTCAGGTATAAAGCTAGACTTGTAGCTCGAGGCTTTAACCAAAGAGAGGGTATAGATTACAATGAGGTTTTCTCCCCTGTGGTAAAGCAAAGATCCATCAGGTTGCTGCTCTCATTGGTGGCTCAGTACAACCTAGAGCTCGAGCAGCTCGATGTAAAGACAGCTTTTCTGTATGGGACTTTGGAAGAAACTATTCTGATGAATCAACCAGAGGGGTACATAAAACCAGGAACAGAAAACCTAGTATGTAGGCTTAAGAGATCACTATATGGGTTGAAACAGAGTCCCAGACAGTGGAACAAGAGGTTTGATCAGTTCATGTTGAGAAACAGCTTTGAGAGGAGTAAGTATGACCCATGCATCTACATTAAAGGTAAGCAGGATGGAAGTATATGTTACCTACTGCTGTATGTAGATGATATGCTTGTAGCCAGTGAAAGCAAGCGGGAAATTAACTCTGTTAAGGAGCTGTTAAAGGCAGAATTTGATATGAAAGACCTCGGGCAGGCACAGAAGATACTAGGAATGGAAATCATTAGAAATAGGGCTGAAGGTCTCCTTAAGCTACAGCAGAAAGACTATTTAATGTCTGTTCTACAGAGGTTTGAGATGAGTGAATCAAAGGCTGTGTTGACCCCCTTAGCTGCTCATTTCAAACTAAGCAAAGGAGCTGATGAAGTAGCAGAAGAAGAAGCTGAGTATATGAAGAATATACCTTATGCAAATGCTGTTGGATCACTGATGTATGCTATGGTATGCACAAGACCAGACTTAGCCTATTCTCTCAGTATAGTCAGCAGGTTCATGGCTCAACCTAGAAAAGAACATTGGGCTGCACTGAAGTGGGTACTGAGATACATACGAGGAACCTTGGAAAGGGGCTGATATATAGGCAGAGCAGATCATACACTGATGAAAATAGGAATCTGATCAGTGGGTTTGTGGACTCGGATTATGCAGGCTGCCTTGATACTAGGAAATCCCTTACAGGGTATGTATTCACTGCGTATGGGACTGCAATAACATGGAAAGCAACTTTACAAAAGGTGGTAGCTCTGTCAACAACGGAGGCAGAGTACATAGCTTTGACAGAAGCTGTTAAGGAAGCAATATGGCTTAAAGGTCTTACTGCCGAGCTGATAAGAAAGGAACAGAGGATTGAGGTGTTTTGTGATAATCAGGGAGCTGTCCATCTTGCTAAGGACAGCGTCCATCATGAGAGAACAAAACATGTAGATGTTAGACTACATTTCATCCGTGAGGTGGTAGAATCAGGAGAGATCACAGTGAAGAAGATTTCTACTGATCACAATCCAGCAGATATGTGCACTAAACCAGTTCCAAGCAGGAAATTTAACTATTGCTTGGAGCTGATTGGGTGCCAAGATTCTCCCTGAGCATAGGAGGATGAGTTCCAAGTACCGAGACCTGAGTTGATGAATCAAGGTGGAGATTTGTGAGGATGATTCACAAACTCAGACAGAGAATTGAAGTGTTCGAGTTCAAATGTGAATTGAAGTGTTAGAGTTAGAATGTGAAGTGTTAGAGTTAGAATGTGAAGTGTTAGAGTTCGACTGTGAAGAAATCGCTGAACGAAGAAAAAGCAACGCATGTACAAAGGAGAAGTTGCTGGCGGGAAATCGAGTCACTTATTAAGTCGCAGTTCCTCGACGTCTTCAGCTAGCGGGTGATTTGAATTTCACAGTTAAAACCGTTATTCACGAGCGAAGTATGAAGCTCAATAAAAACAGAGCAATTCAGTGTGTGATCGAACACATTCTACTGTGTGTAACTTTTCTTAGAGTGAGAGAGAGGGAAAGTTGATAACACGGAAATTGTAGAGTGGCGTGAGCTCTGTAAAATCCTGTGATTCGTATCAATAAAGGATCGGTGCTTGGACCGTGGATGTAGGCTACATATCGTAGCTGAACCACGTAAAATTCTGGTGTGAATTTCGTTTTCTGTTTTGGTTCAATTCAATTCAAATTGCTGCAACTCAAACACGTTAGATTAGCAATCAATCTTACTGGTGAATTGAGTGTTGTTGTGTCAATTATCCCCAACAAAATTAAAATATGATCACTGGCTGAACTAGATAGTTTGCCAATATAATTTCATCTCCCTTACTACATCAATAAAAGGGTCCATTTCTCTATATTATGTAAACTATTTTGGATATTATAATTTTTCTATCAACAAATTATAAGGAAAAAAAACATTCCACTGGGGTCCAAATATTGCTCCGCCGCTCAACATGATATGATTCATTTTAAGTTTAAGCTTTTAGGTTAAGTGTTATTTTTTTGTAAGAAATCGTTACCTCGACCAGGACGGGCTTCTTTTCGCGCACAATCATTTCTCGAGCGGCTCGAATCGCACCGTAAACGGCGAGAGCATCGTTTCCATCGACGCGTATGCTCCGTATGCCATACGCTTGGCCCTTCACGACAACGCCGTCGCCTTACATAGAAAAGACTATCCCGTCATTTCTACCACACAACGAATCGTTTCGCCGCAATATTACAACAAAAGAAAAAGAGAAGAGATTCTTCATAGTACTTCGAAATTGTTCGTGTATCGGCGTGCTTATGGCCCAACCGTTATTGCGACATATGAACATCACGGGAACCTCCATAACCGCCGCGAAGTTCATACCCGCGTGAAAATCTCCCTATCCAAAAAAAAAAAGAGCGAAACGAAAAATTCGAAAAACGAACATTTCGAAGGAAAAAAATATATACGGTTAAGTCAAGGTCGTATACGTACCTCGCTCGTGCCTCCATCTCCCGTAAAAGCAACCACGCAAGCGTCTCTGTTTTCCATTTTCAGCGAATAAGCGACGCCGGCCGCTTGAGGCAGTTGCGTCCTAACAAGAAAAAAAAAAGAGAAGAGATAATTAATTAAAAAAAATTGTAATTAGTCATTACGTAGGCGAAAAAGGCAATCGAATTCCTACGCAATGGGAGACGAGACGGTGAAGAAATTAAGCTCTTTCGAGCCGTAATGTATCGGCATTTGCCTCCCTTTTCCATGGCCGTCTTTGTTTCCGAAGCATTGATCGGCTAACTCTTGTATCGTCATCCCGCGCCAAAGCAAGATTCCAGGCTCTCGATACTATACAAAAACGTACATTTCTTGAAATCGTTTTAAAAATATATTTCCTCCTACCGAAATTCGTTTCTTGAATAAGTAAGAGTCACCCAACTTATGGGGTTGCGACTTAACTACACAAGCTTTCAAAATTGAATCAATTTAAGTACATAATGCCAAAATTATTTCAATTTTGAAAGTTGGGATCCTTAAATTGCAACCCATTAGTTAATTTTTCAGCTGTGTTTCCTCAAAGTATCAACCTTTTTGACTTCGAAAATATAATCAACCCTGAAAAAAAATTCAATCTTTATTATACTCACTTGAGGCAAGACGACGTCGTCGGGCGAAAGCGCGGCGGCCGTGGCAATGTTAATGGCTTCTTCGCCCATGGAAGTCAAGTAGAAAGAAATCCTTCCTTGTCTCTGAGCTTCATAGAAGTAGCTGTCGATGATTTGAAGCGTCACCATGCTTTTGTACATCTTCATTGCCTTGTCTTTTTCCAGCTGAGCTCCGGCGAATTCTCCGCCGGAGATCGGCCGGCCGTCGTCGTCGAGGACGCGGTAGCAAGGTATTCTCTTGTCGGTGGCTTCTGATATGAATTTCATCTGCGGCGTGAAACCTACTTTTCCGCCGGGAAATTCAATAGCCTCCTAAATTATCAAATATGTATTTTAAATATTAATTTAGTTTTATAATTTTGATAAACGGATAAATTCGAGAAAACTTCAGAAACACGTACACGTTTATACGTACATAAATATAAAATGTATATATAGCACTTTTTGAACATTTATTAATCTTAAAGATTTGTTTATCAACAATCAAATATGGCATTACGATAAAAATCCGATTTCGTCCCATTATCAAATTAATGAACACGTGTTTGATCCATCCATGTCATTCAAACACACCACGCAGATGAAAAAAAAAAAGAAAAAGAAAAAAAAAAAGAAAAAGAGAGAAGAATTACCTCGTTTCCATCGTCGTTCTCATAATCTTCATCAGTGCTGTAACTGGGCAAGGATTCGATTAGTTGCTCGCCAGCTTTAGCAGACTCAAACCTTCGATTCGCCATATCCATGGCGGCCGTCTTATGATTCGAGGAATTGTTTTGCTTCTTCTTCCCTAATTCTGTAATATTATTGCCTGAAGAAGCAACGGTCATGTAATAATAGCTTGCAGCATAGTACGATGATCTTTCATTGCTGTTTAAGACCATCTTTCTCATAAACTGGGCAATACTGTTTCTTGATCTTGCCACCCAAATCATAGCCATGGCATGCAAATCTCTCTCTCTCTCTCTCTCTCGTTGATTTTCTGCCGAACTATTTGGGGGGGATCGAAGTGAATACTCAGTCACATCTACATCAATGAATTATTATGACGCTTTCTTTTGTCGGTGGTTTTTAGGCCGTGAAAAAGATTAAATTTTAAGAAATGAAAGCGAAGGGAAATATTTGAGATCGATTCTGGTACGCAACTTAAATGTCATTTATTGACACGTTTGTACTTCTTTTTCGTGGAACACTTGTTAATTATCATGAATGTGATAATTTATTTTCGTGAATATAATGAACAACAAATATGTATGAAAGTAATTATTGCTTCTGTGGAAGAAGATAGGGATGACACTGAATGGAATGTATAGGACAAATAGTTGGCTGGGAGATTCATGTACATCTATCTCTAAAATACGTGTCCCTCTCATCTTTTTGTTATCAATCAAAATTGAATTATTTGAGTTGCGATAAAATATCTAATAAAGTTCAAATAATAATAAATATCAAACCATATCCATCTTAGAATTTAGGGGTTTTTTACACATAAGTAACTATTTGAAAAAAAACTTGTAATTTAGTACCCAGTCAGGATTTTTTTATATGTAGGTACCTAACAGAATAAAGTTTTTGCACATAGGTACCCGATCCCGAAAGTACACCAAACAACACATTTGGGTACCCTATCTCAACACATTTGGGTACCCTATATAACAGAAAATGGTACGACGTATGTTATATTTAGGTACGTCCTATGTAACACACAGGCATGCCCGTAGGTACGACGTATCCTATATTTAGATACCCTATATAAACGTGTTATAGTACGCAATATACACACAAGAAGGTACGATATGACTAAAGAAACTGGTAAAATTAAATCGGGTAACTATCTATAAAATTTTCTGACATGGGTAGTTATGTGTAAAAAAAATTCCATTGGGTATTTTTCTATAGATACACGTAGAATTTAATTCCTCTCGTGACCAGGCTAACTTCATCGTAGCACTTAAATTCCAGGTTCATTAGCATTCAAGATTTTGTCTTTAGAAATAATGTCATAAAATAAAAATAAAAATCGATTATTGAGATAATTAATATATATATATATAATTAAACATGTATATCTATATTATATAAAAAGAGTCTAGGGAATAAAAACTATAAATTGGTCTATCAACATTGACCAATCAAATTTTTTCTACTTTAGTTAACTATTAAAAATAAAAAGAAACATATTAAATCATAATAACCACCTATTTTTAGTATATCAATTTTAAAAAAACTTATTGAACCACGTAGCTTTAAAACTCATAATAACCACCACATCTATGCTTAGAGCATCTCCAACCCACATCCAACCCAATAAGTCTATTTTTGTACTCTAAAATTTAAATTTATGTTTATTACAGTCATAATTAACTTATTAAACTTTACATTATAACTATTACAAATTCACAGAATTTAATATTTAAAATTAAATATATTATAAGATTAACATATTATTTAATTCTAATCTTATTAAATTAAAAGTAAAATATCGATAAACAAAAGCAAATTAATATTATTTTCACTTTTTTATTATAAGAATTAAAAAGATTTTATTAAATAAAATATAAATAAATGGACTACAACTCTATTTTTGTGTTGAGAATTGTGCGTACTCTATATTTAGAGTTTCTCTGTGTTAAATATAAGTCTCATTGGAGTAAAAACGTAATTTTTTGTGTTTTACACAAAAATAAATTAACTGTTGGGATGATCTTAATATATACTTTATTAAAATCATCCAGTAATAATTAATTTTATATTTTTGCACCCATATAGGGTGTGCTATAAAAGTACTAGTATATATAATTTAACCCGCTTCTATCGCACTCGTTTTATTCAGTGGAGGCCCGTCGTTCGGCAGTGTGAAGACCCTTTAAATTACTAATCAAGATAAAATCACACACAAAAACCAGAATTAGCAATATATGTAGCAATCATTTGTCTATAATGTTGAAATCATTTAACAACATGAACTAGCCAATCGTGCGAACTTCGACTTTTGAACTGGGTTTTGTCTCGAAAAGCACACTCACATACACATATATTTATACAATAAATAAATATACCTCGACTAAAAATATTGTCCAAAGGGTGTATCACATTCCCTATTATAATCCCTAGTCCACGAGTGTGGAATTGGGGCCATCAACAAGCCTTTTAATCCTCGTCATTGAGTTAGGTAATGTAGTTTCACAACACAAAGGGAACATAAAAAGTGTAATAAACCCTTTTAAAACATTCTCTAATTAACTTTTACTTAATGATCATAAAAAAGGTTAACATGAAGCGTTCTTACAGCCTAAAAATGTCTCCAGTTTCATCTTTTCCCAAACACAACAGCTCGGGCACCACTTCTTAGATTGCTCGAACATGTCAGCTGCATCGAACTAACTTTAAATTATTAAAGAAAAAAAAACAAAAGAAAGCGCCTTTTTATTCATTTAAGAATAGCCCTTCTCTTGAATGAGTTTCCTATTACATGAAACTATAATGTCATATTCTTGCAAAAGTCCCAATAAGCTTCTGATAGCTCTCATCTTTTTTCTTGCAATGATACTCATCGCTGCTAAAACAACACAAGCATCGTCGAGATTATCTTACGCAAATAAGGCTTACAATTGGGAACAAATGCTGCCCAAGAAGCTACCAACTCCAACTTCGGCTCCCTCGAAGGGAACAAATTCTCTCACGACGTCTTCGAAAACCCTCGAAGTAGATCGATCGATGCCTTCTTCAGACGGGGCGAGTTTAGATGTTATTGAAGAAGGGTTAGGTTAGGTTATTCTTTAACGTTAGAAGAATGGTACAACAATGTAATAAAAGAGGGATCTTTTTGGAGTAGCTTGAACCTAGTCAACATTGGTGCAAGAGGATTTCAGTTTAACTTTTACAAATAAAATCTTTATTTCTATGTACAAATGTATCAAAGAGAACCATTACAACATGGGGAAAGAGTATGAATTAGTGGCCCTATTAATGCCCATATACACAACAAAGGGAGGTTTATATATACATCACAACACAGAATATCAAGAAAAATGATATAATCCTCACACGTTTTTAAGCAATCGAAAGCAAAATCCAATCCAATCGAAGATGATCTTTCTCGTAATATCTCCTCTCTTCGGTGGATTCATCGCCTTCTTCTTTCTTGCGAGTGACTTATCAACATTGAACTTCGTGAGAGCTTCACTTGTAATAGCAATAGTCTCCATTTTTTTCTATCTGTGTATATATAAAGTGAGACGAGAGTGAGCTATTGAACTGCGGGTGTGTGCTTTTTGTAGAGGAATATCAAGCAACTAGTATTATAATTTGAGGAACAGCTATTTATAAGCACAACTAATTAAGGGTACGTGGAAAATGAAATGAATAATAATCGAAGGAACCAATCAAATGTTAATCTTCACGGCCAAGTAAGATATTTGAAAAGATATATGAAATGTCATTTTCTAGTGCATAGAAAGAAAAATTGTGACTCAAGACAGCTTTAGCTTAGCTATGAGTCCTAAACGAGTAAATACAGTGTGTTCATACACTAGAATATTCCATAAGATTCGATTAGGAAGATCTTTAGGTGGATATATCCAAAACAAGTCATGATATCTCTGGGGAATTAAATTATTATTGAATAATTGTTCTCGAATACTTAGCAGCCCAAGTTGGATATAGAAAGCAAAATGGTTACTGTATAGTTCAAGACATTAATTAAAATATATATTTGTGTATTCTCTAAGAAGCAAGATGTGAACACAATCTGATTTGTCTTTATCAAGAATTGATAGATTTGTTGAAACGAGGTCTTTAGTGAATTATGATGTCATAAAATGTGATGTCAGCATTCCTTCCAGATTCCAATGATGAGCTGCAAAAGATATGCACGTTTCTGATATTATACATAAATAATTATGTTACTCTTAGCTAAACTTGATCGGGGAAACGCAGGAGTAATTATACTGTAAGACGTGTATTTTCTTATTACATAACAAATATAAATTGTAATTCCATTGATATTCTAGGTACATAATTCAAAACCTTTAATTAATATTCTTGATATAAGCGATGAGTATCCACCCTAGGGGGTGTTTGTTTCAGGTGATCCAACATTACGGTCATAAGCACATCACGGTGATGCGAGTATCACAGGAATGTAGATCAAGGTGATATGTCATCGGTGTGTTTGTTTTAAGGTGATAAGATCAACGTGATAATATTTGAGTATTCTGTTTGTTTAACCACTGTAGGGTGATGTTGTATAAATGTCATCTTTGACCTTATAAATATGATTTAAAAATGTGTTAAATTTTTTTAAGGTGATTTTATGTGATAATCATTAATATATTAAAATTAACATTTAATTTATAACCATTATTTATATTTATACTTTTTAAATATAAGTTTAGATATTTTAAATAACTAAAATATTTTTAAGATTTAATTATGCTAATCATGTAATTAAAATATTTATAATGGCATATAAAGTAATAATGTTAAAATATGAGGGGTATTTTCGTCCATTAAAAAGTTAGATAGATCACCCATCACCGTGATGTTGGATCACTTAGGTTTTTTGGGGTGATCTGAAATATGAAATATCACCCCATTTCATCACCTAGGTGATCCATCATTCCGCTGAATTTATCACCTAGACTAAACAAACACAGTGATAAGTGGTAAACGAGAGGACCACGGTGATGTTTTGGAAGATGACCCCAAAACAAACACCCCGTAAGTAATTAGAATCGATCAGAAGTCATTGAGTTAGCTGTCTTTTTTATGTCTTTATTATTCACAAGACGTGATTTTTAATTTAAAAAGGGTCGTTCTTATCTTACTTCTAAGAAAATTCAAAACGTTTAAGAAAATACAGAACTTTCAAAGAGCTCTGGCTGTCAAAGATTGCTTTGTTAGATAATTAGAAAATTTAATCTTAAATATTGTATTTAAGAATCGTATTAAGCCTATAAAAGGAGCCCATTAAACAAAATCCGAAATTTAATTTAATTAGGTTTCGAATGGGTCTAGCCCATTTAATGATTTTATCATCTTTTTCCCCAATTACATATAAATCCAAAAGAGAAATCAATTGTATTTTCAGGTATTGTAAGTAAACACACGCGTCCTTGAATCGTTAATCTTTGCAATTAATATTTTTGTTGAATTTCCTTTTGTAAATAAAAACCCAAGTCTTCGATGATGTGCAGTGATGGTCACGCACTTTTAAGCAATTTATTTAAATCTTGAAAAGTAACTAATGTAATTTCGCAAATGGTATAATGTGATCAACAACTTAATTCCTTTCGCGTGATACTTTGCCTTATTTGACTTCAAATTAAATTACATTTGCTACTATCCTATCATCATCATCATTAAAATAATTATTTTTACTATTGCAAAAATAACGACATCGTACCATATACGGCCCACTATCGTTTTCCCCATTGTTATTCAACTCCGCTATGCACTTTTTCAATTGAAATTGGAGAGAACTGCAGCGAATAGTACCGCAGCGTTCTTTCATCCATTTTCTCTTTATTTCTTAAAAAGAAAAAAACGCCATTCCCAACTCAAGTGAACTCATCACATGCATTGAAAATTCTACCATGTGCAATTCCTCTGATCCAAGAACAGAGAGAGCACTGACTGTAATTCGCCTAATTTTCTACTGATAATTGCTTTTCAGCTTTTGACCTTCCGAGCTTCTATTGGAAGTTCATTCCTCTGATTCTGGAAACAAGAAGCATAGATTCAACCAGCCTTTTCAGCTTCTGAGCTGATTATTCACTGATTTTGATGCTTTTTGGATAGCCCACCATTACGATGAAGAGCACATGTTCGTCGCTATCTTCTTCCCATCAACTCATCACGTCTCCCTCATTAATCGTAAAGGTCACAGCGTTTTCACTCCTCACGCTCTCTGCGTTCTTCCTCTACCGTTACGTCTCTGTTTCTTCGTTAACCCCACCTCAAACCGACCATTTATCTTTCTTCAATTCGACAAAAAATGCTACTTTGGCCTCTCCACCGCCGCCGCCGCCGCCGCCTCCTAGGCTGGTGGTGGAGCGGACTGGGATAGTGAATGAGATGGGGATTATGACTGATGACTTCTTAGTGGGTGAGTTTGATGAGAGCTTAATACAGAGTGTTGTGGTGAACGTTAATAATGGCAGTGGCGATGAGATGGGGAAAACAGAGAGCGATGAAGTTAAAATGATCAAGGTTGAGAAATTTAGCGTGTGTGATGAGGCTTATGTGGATTTCATACCTTGTATGGACAATGTAGAGAGATTTTCTGCGTTTAATTCGACTGAGAGTGGCGAAAAAGATGAGAGGCATTGCAGTTACAGATTGGATTGTTTGGTCCCAAGGCCAAAAGGATATAAAATTCCTATTCCATGGCCGAAAAGTCGCGACGAGGTAAGGGTTTTCATGGGCTTGTTTAAGATTTTTCGACGTTATTGTGTGTGTATGCTAGATTCTTGAATATGCCTTTAACAGAGGGATAAAAATCAGTATCTTCCATGTGTAAACTAAGTGGAAAGTATCTTTGAGTTCTTATCTTCAGACTCTTCCATGTCATTGGTTTGAAAGGATTAGATTGTTTGATCAGCCTTTTGGATCCAAAACTGCTTCACCTACGTAGTTACGAGCATTTTAAAATCCTAAGTACTCGTTTGCTTCACAGGTGTGGTTTGCTAATGTGCCCAATGCCCGTTTGGCTGACGACAAAGGAGGCCAAAATTGGGTCGCGAGGAAGCACGATAAGTTCGTATTTCCAGGAGATGGAACTCAGTTTATCCGCGGAGCCAAACAGTACCTTGACAAAATATCAGAGGTTATTTCGCTTCTTTTGTGAGTACTCTCTCTAAATTTATGGATAAAATTCGACCTAAAATCTGATCTGTGAAGCAAATGGTATGAACACAGATGGTTCCCAATATCACATTTGGCACACACATCAGAGTCGCCTTAGACATCAATGGTGGGGTTGGGAGTTTTGGCGCCTATTTAATGGAACGAAACGTGACGACTCTTTCTATAGCTCCGAAAGATGATCAAGAAACTCAAATTCAGCTCGCCTTAGAACGTGGAGTGCCTGCGATGATAGCTTCGTTCGGGCCCCGCCGTTTGCCTTACCCGAGCCAAGCATATGACTTGATTCATTGTTATAACTGTAGAATCGACTGGGCTCAAAAAGGTATGCATATCATCATCATCATCATCATCATCATCATCATCATCATCTCTTGGTTCTTACATTCATGCGATTATATGGCTCTGATCTTTTAATTTTATTTTAACACGTCGGGTCTTTTTGTCATGTTGAAAGACGGGATTTTGCTGCTTGAAGCGAATCGTATTCTCAGAGCTGGAGGATACTTCGTCTGGGCTGGGCCTTTTTACAAAGAGGAAAGCAAACTAGTCGAACAATGGAAAGGTTATATCATTTGCTGTCTTAAGAAAAAAGTTGATGGCGACGTTATAAACTATATACCTTGTACTTGATTGTGTGCTTTCTCCTTACAGAAATGGAAGATCTCACTCGTAATCTTTGCTGGAAATTAGTAAAAAAAGAAGGCAACATTTCCATTTGGCAGAAGCCTTTGGATAACAGCTGCTACCTTAATCGAGACATTCAAACGAAACCTCCGCTATGCGACGTTAAAGACGACCCAGAAAACACATGGTATATCTTACATAAGCCAACTAAACTATCTAAAACAAAAAAAATAAAAAATAATAGAAAGTTATCATTTTTATCGCAGGTATGTGGATTTGAAGGCATGCATCGCTCAACTATTCGAGAATGGCTATGGGGCCAACGTTACTCAGTGGCCAGCTCGCCTTCATAGCCCACCGAGCCGTCCTTTTACGATACAAATGGATGCTGATAAGTCAAGGAGAGAACTTTACAAAGCAGATTCGATGTATTGGAACGACATATTAAGTGGATACATAGGAGCTTTTCGTGTGCACAAGGCGAACATCAGAAACGTATTGGACATGAGGGCTGGATATGGAGGGTACTTCACAAAATTATAGTAATTTATTCAATTTTTTTTGGCGGGTTTTTAGCGCACGGTAGGTTGAAATACGGTTAACGGTTCTATTATTTTCCTGGCGGTTTTTAAGGTTTGCTGCAGCTTTGATCGATTTTAACGTCGACTGTTGGGTTATGAACGTCGTGCCCGTTAGTAGCCCGAACACTCTTCCTCTGATATACGACCGAGGGCTTATCGGCGTGAGGCACGATTGGTAATAAAGAAACAAGCTTTTTATTTTTCTTTATATGGGATCCCTTTTTTCTTGCACTTTTCGCTCCGAGTTTATGGAATGTAACGAATTCATTCCCAGGTGTGAGCCTTTCGACACGTATCCAAGAACCTACGATTGGATCAATGCAGTTGGGCTTTTCTCCGTTGAAAAGAGAAGGTTACATTGTTTTCTTTTGTTCCTTATTCGATTATATGGGCATGATTTGAGGCTTGGGCCGAAAGCTGATTCGTTTGTATGTAATGAAAGCAGATGTAATATCACGAACATAATGCTCGAAATGGATCGAATGCTCAGACCGAATGGGCGGGTTTACATACAAGACACGACGAACGTCATCGATGAGCTTCAAGAAATTGGGAAAGCCATGGGATGGGTCCCTTTCTTGTTCGATTCTGGGGAAGGTCCTCATTCTAATAGGAAGCTTTTAATTTGCGAGAAAAGGATTTGAGAAGAAGAAGAAGAAAGAAGACACCTTTTCTTTGTGTGTACGATTAACATGGAGTAAGGAAAGAAAAATGGTATCTTTTTTTTTTTCATCGTATTATGTAACTGTTGTACTCTCTTTCGATGACTAGGAGGGTAGCAGATATTTTCCATACAAGATTCGACGGGGTACATTGTAGGCAATACTTGATATGTGGCAATTGTGCTTTGAATTCGACCTATAGTTATTTAGGGCGAGAGGTGCAAAAGGCGAAAAGCCACTGCCTTTAGGGGTGTTCATTCGGTAAAAACCGAACCGAACCGAAAATTCGGTTACCGAAAAATTCGGTTTTTTATTTTAAGAACCGAAAACCGAACCGAATTTAATCGGTTCGGTTTCGGTTAAAACCGAATTTTTTCGGTTCGGTTTCGGTTAAAAACCGAAAAACCGAAATAAAAAAAGAAAATTTAAATGAAAAATAATATTTTAATACCAAACCGAATTAATTTATATATATATTAATTAATTTACTAAATATATATAGAAAATATAATATTTTAATACGAAAGTCGAATTAATTTATGTATATTAAATATTATATTTTTTAATTAATTTATTAAATTCGGTTTTTTCGGTTTTTTTCGGTTAACCGAATTACCGAACCGAAAAAACCGAAAATTTCGGTTTTCAGTTTTTAAGAACCGAAAACCGAACCGAACCTTTTCGGTTCGGTTCGGTTCATACCGAATTTCCGGTTTTCGGTTCGGTAATTCGGTTAAACCGACTTTTGAACACCCCTAACTGCCTTCCCTCAAAGGCGAGGCGTAAAAAAGGGCGGTCGCCTTATAAAACCGAGACGAATCCTACATATAAAATATAATATATTACTCTTCTTGAAAGCATACATAGAATAGAACTAATTTGTCCGTGACTCAACTAACATAAGTATTGATGCTTTGTTAAAAATTGTTTTTTATCTTTGATGATTTTGTTAAATAAGCACTAATGAGTTAAAAATCAATTGTTAAGGATATTAGGCATCATCCATTTTTCAGGTTTAAAGTTTTAATGAAATAAAATAGAAATTATAATGAGTTATATTCACTTGGTTTTGGATCTTTGCAAGAATTTAATATATTTAAAAGTGAAATAAATTAGGAAAGCCCACAGTAAAAGCCCATTTAACCCCACAACTTGGGGTTTTATCTTCTTGAACACAGCTACTCATCTCACCACAGCCCCTTTTTCCATCTTTACTTCTGCAATAGAGACTTCTTCAGCAAGGCGACCGCCCACCGCCTAGACGCCTGCCGGAGTAACGCTGAGGCGGCGCCTCAGATGCACCTCCGCAAAGGACGACGCCTCTAAGCACTTAGAGGCGACGGGCGGCCGCCTCAACTCATTCATCGCCTAGGCGCGCCCCAAATAACACTGATTCGACCTAGGAACCTGTATCAAGTTTCACGTTCCAATGTCAATGTCATGGACAACAGTGGATTCCACATCTCTATCATTTATCTACACGTCAACTCCAGGTAAAATATCTAATGAATTTTTCTTATACTTTTTTTTACACGTCCGTTACAAGATCTATTTAATATCAGGCTATTAGAGAAGAATTTCACGCTGAACTCCCTACTTTGATGAGGTTTTTGTCCGTGCGCTCTCCATACTGGCTGAGAGAACACGTCTCAATACCACGATACTAGCGTTTCCCCCCTCCTCCCCTGCACGAAAAGGCGTAGTTCCAAGCTGTCGAGATACACGTGTCCTCTCAGCCAATATGGAGAGCGCACGGGCAAACTTCAGCAAAGTAGGGAGTTCGGCATAAAATTTTTCTCTAACAGCCTAAAATTAAATATATTTTGAAATGGACATGTAAAGAAAAAATATAAGAAAATTCATTAGACCTGGATTGAACGTGTAGATATATGGTAGAGATGTGGAATGACTACCGCTGTCGTCCATGACACTGGAACATGGAATTTGGTGCATGTTCCTAGGTCGAATTCAAAACGACAAATAGAGGTGGGCATTCGGTACAAACAGTACCGAACAGAAATCGGTTCGATGATTTGAAGAACCGAATACCGAACCAAACTTAATCGGTTCGGTTCGGTAAAACCAAATTTTTTCGATTATTTACCGAAATACCGAGTTCAAGAAAAAAAAAATTGATTTGCCTAAACTCATATGCTCATCCACGGGGAACGAAGTGGTATCGTGGTATGAACACAATCACCACCAGGAGCAAAGTCTTCACTTCTTGACGAAGTTACAGGTGAATCCGGTGCTAAACTTATCTGCTCGAATCACTGCAAATCTGTCTCGCTCTCTCTCTCTCATGCGGTTTGATTGAAGATGATGAAGTTTATTAAGAACCATCGACGGACGGAATCAGAGGGGGATCAGGGCAGGGGTCGATTGATCCCCCCCGGGGGGGGGGGCTACACAGGTGATTGGTGGCGTCGACTGAGTTTTATGTTTTTATTTTTTGAGAAGAATCGTTGTAGAAGAAGAAGACCAGGAAGAACCCTAAATTGACCTACTAGTGGGTTGTATATTTATTGGGCTTTGTTTTAAAATAGTTAAATTATTATCTAGGCCCATTTCTGGCCTACGAAACATATAATAGAACTGATATATTTAATATATTTTATTTTAAATTCAGTATCCCGAAAATAACGAACCAAAATCTTATATCGAATAATACGGCAAATTTAAAGTTACATACCAAATACCGAACCGAATTTTTTCGGTTCGGTTCGGTTTGTCCCGAAATTTCGGTATGTGGCTAATTCGGTTCGGTAAACAGAACTGTGCCCACCGCTAGCGTTGCCACATATCAAGTACTGCCTACAATGTACTCCGTCAAATCTTGTATCGAAAATATCTGATAGCCTCCTAGCCGCCGAGATGCTGATCAATGACACCTAAAAAGTGTTAATTAAAATCGCGTAACCTCAAATGTCAATGCGGGTTGTACGGTGTCATATCAACAAAAATCATGATGCTCACATTCCCCCTTAAAAGTACTATCACTAATATATAATGGACTTCCATGAAATTGCAGTTGGTTACAAGTAAATAAAAGTAGAACAAGAAGGGAAAATCATCTGACTGTGCAGCTGTGCGAAATTTTTTGAAAAATAGCTCTCTTTGAGATGTTTCGGCCTCGGAGAGGATTATGTTCCATGGTTGGGGATGAAACTCAGTTACAGCAGTTTGTAGTCGACGCCAGGACAAGAAACGGTGCGGCAGATATTGAAAATGGTTCGACGGAGGGTGAATTTCCTTTACTCAAGTACGAGCGACGGAAGAAATCAACAGCCGAGGATGTAAGATTTCTTCTGTTGAAATTGCTCAGTCGTTTGTTATTTTTGCTGCGGTATACTGAATTTCATGTTCTTTGGATGTACTCATGTACAGTACAGTACATGGGACGAGGTTTGTCTTTTTTTTTTTTTTTTTTTTGTGTTGCCTGGTTATCGATTGCTTGTTGATGGAATTAGGGTTGGAATGTACTGTGGACAGAACGTTCTTGATTTTAGTCTTGCTTGAAGGAAAAAAACATTATAGGTTTGCTGTTTTGGGATGGAATTTGAGATGAAACAAAAAAAGCTTTTTCATGGTTTGTGTGGAGATGAATTAGGGCTGGTGTGATTTTCATTTAAACATCTTTCTTCTTTGTTTGGAGTATTTTTCTGAAAATGAAGTTTGAACATATGTTCCTCTTGCAGTTACTGAAGCAATTATATGGTCAGGCCATTCAAGAAACGTATCGTTTCCCAACATCGTTATGTCATTCTTGCATCGTCAAGAAAAGCAGAAACACCGTTCTTGCGCAACTTTATCAGTCGCTCGAAGGAGAAGGTGGCTTGAAAAGTTGCCTCGAAGCAGCTTTTCTTGCTGGAAATCGAGGCACGGGCGCTTCTTACCACGACGATGCTAAAATAGCTCATGTGAATGTGCTCCCAAATGGCTCGAACCACGATTCGGTCGAACAGACTTACCAGGCCAACATGTTGAAGTTTCTTAATTCAGACGAGTTCTCCGAACTGTGCTGCTTTTTAGTTGAGAATGGAATAGATGCTGGAAAAGCAATTGATTTCGGTCCCATAAACTTAAAAATGAAAGAGCGTGCGTATGAAAGCTCGCCACTTCTCCTCCATTCAGACATTCAAGAGGTACGCTTTTATTTGAAAGGCATTAAATGAATTTGAAAAGGTTTTGAAGCATAAACTTGCATAGCAGGTTTTGATGAAGCTTGAAAAGATTGGAACAGATATGGCTGCCCTTGCTAAGTCCATGGCTGACCAAACACTGACCTCTTTCCACGGACAGGTAAATGAGTTTGTCGTCAGATTTTTTTTTGTATATTTTCGTAGAGTTAACTCGCTTTGTTCGATATCTGATATCATGGACATAAATCTGTTTTTACTACCTTCCTCAGATGGGAAGCTCCGCAAATGGGACTTCAACGGTTCACACACTTGATGTAACTGGTCCTTTCCTTTTCCTTTTGTTCTTCATTCATACGAAATGTTTATAACTAAATCTTAGAATACGCATTAAGCAATCAAAACCCGAAAATGGCGCAGGAATCTAATATGCTCAAAGGCAATGTCAGAGGCATCTCAGACCTCAATGACGTTCTTACCTGCCGTCACTGCAGAGAGAAAACAGATGGAAAGAACTGCCTGGTATGCGATTCTTGCGAAGAAATGTACCACATTCCTTGCATCGAGCCCGCGCTAAAAGAAATCCCGAGCAAAAGCTGGTTCTGCAAAAACTGCTCGAGGACAAAGATCGACTCCCCCCACGAAGACTGCGAAGCGTGCGATAGGCTTGAAACCATCCCATCATCTCTCGACACAGATGAGTTCCCTCACGAGGAAGAAAGGGAAGAGCAGCTAAAGGATCCTAACGAAATGGGTTCAGGCAAAGAAGGCGAGAAAATCCCAGAATGCAAGATTTGCAAGACCCGTGTCAGAAACAGACAAGACTACAGAATTTGCAGCCATTCTCTCTGCCCACAAAAGTTCTTCCATTCGAAGTGCTTGACTGGCCAGCAGCTGGCGGCCCACGGGCCTCGCTGGTACTGCCCTTCTTGCTTGTGTAGAGCTTGCTTTGTCGATAAAGACGATGACCAAATAGTGATTTGCGATGGGTGCGATGATGCTTATCATATGTACTGTATGGACCCTCCTCGGGCGAGCGTGCCCAAAGGCAAGTGGTTTTGCGGGAAATGCTGCGATGGGATGAGTCAAGTGAAGAAAGCCAGACGGGATTTCGAGGCTGGGCAGAGTAGGGGCAAGAGGAAGTCTCTTGCTGATGGAGATTCGAAGGGGGGAGAAGAGGCTATGGGCAAGTCGGGCGGGGTCGATATGCTTCTAAGTGCAGCCAAGACTCTGAATTGATGAGTAACTTAGAAACTGCTCTCTGAAAACTTGTTAAAAACTTCTTTTTGTCTGATTAGCTAGCTTGAACTTTTGTGTGAAGTGTTGATGTTTTTCATTGATTAGCAGATTCATGAACTTTTTCGAATTTGCATCTTTTCTTTTTCGCAGACGATGAGTGGTTTCAATTCGCGGGAACGGTTCGAAACTAGAACGGGCAGTTTCCCTTGGAACCTTTCTATAATAAGTACTTGGTTCAATTTTTTGATTCCCCCGCAATGGGCGGAACCAAGTTCAGTTTTTTCTTTCTTTCGAAAGAAAAGGTTAACGGTCTCAAAACTGTCGGTTCGAAACTAAAACGGGTAGTTTATGTTGGAAACTTGCTATTAAGGGCTTGTTTCATTTTTTTAATTATGTCCTTTTTTTCATTAATATAAACGGTTTCGATTCGCGGGAGACTTTGATGGCTCTAGTTCCGTTGCAGAAAAAGGTTAACGGTAAAAAACAGTTCGAACTGAAACAGGTAGTCTCAGTTGCAACTATACATAATAACGACTTGTTTTACTTTTAAAGACCGTTTTTTTCGTAAAAAATATCAATTCCCCAATCCGTGGAACCAACGGTTATAGTTTCCTTTCGAAACAAGGATCTGTCTAAGAGTGTCGGTTCGAAATGTAAACAGACAGTTTTCGTTAGAACAATAACGATTTGTTTCAAATTTTTGAAAAACCGTTACATAACCGTAAATGAAACAACAGCTAACCAACGCGATTCATGTATATATATATATATATAAAATAGGTAAGAACCATAATATTTCTCTATAAATATGTATTAATATATATATATATATATATATGTATGTGTTTGTGTGTAATCTGTGATATACTTGTGTACTTTGATTGAATGTTATGGATAATGACATCTACCCTCGAAAAAAAAAGGATAATGACATCTCCAAAAAAAGATAAAGAAAAAAGGATAATGATATCATTAAAATCAGAAGAGCTTTAGGAAAAAAACAAAAAACAGAAAAGAAATAGAGAAACTTCAGTTACTAGTCATTTGGTGTTTATAAAGGTTGAGCCTTTCATGACTCTCAACATATGATCCTAGACAAAGATTAAATTTTCACTTCCCTGTCATTTGCCACCAAAGGCCTAAACCCTAATCTAAGCGATCAATCGGCAGCTCAATTCATGCCGGAATCCAACGGACCGGGCAGGGGCGGTCCGGGATCGAAGCCCGTGTCCAAATTCGAATCCTTCGGAGACCGATTTCGCTTCAAAATCGAGCTCCGACCGTCTGAAACTACCACCGTCTCGTGGAAGAAGCTTCTCAAAGAAGCAAACGTCACTAATGTCGATTCAATAGGCGGAGGTAATGGGCCTGGCTCACTCGGGGTCGAGAATCAACAGCTGTCGTTTCCACTCCATCCGCCTGTGGGAAAGCCGCGGCAGGCCGACGGGGAACCGCAGGATCAGGCAGGGACGAACAGATTGAGCTCTGTGATCGAGAGGATCGAGCGCATGTATGCGGTATGTGGTTGCTTTTATTTTTAATTTTTTGATTGGTGTTTGTTTGAAGGTTTTGTTGTTTGAATTATTGTATCTGCTAGCTTTGCTTATTGGGCGAGGCTTTTCGTGTACCTGAGAGGAGGGTTTCTCCGTTAGTGTTTAATTTGCTGGGTCATGTGTTTTATGTGAGGTGTTCTTGGTGATCTGATGGATTGTTGATGTAGTTTGATTGATTTCTGGGTTGAGGCTAACTTTTTAGTATACGTGATATATGTTCATTTGGTCTTCTGTTTGTTGGTGGAGCTTGTAGGGTAACGATGGAAGTAGTGATGAAGAAGATGTTGTTCTAGGTGATGTGCCTGATGATGATGAGTATGATACTGAGGATTCCTTCATTGATGATGCTGAGTTGGTGGGTTTCTATCTTCCTTTGTGGGATGCATTGCTTAATATATTTATTTTTCTTGATCATATATGTACTGTTCGTATAGGCTAAAGAATGACTCCATTTGTGCAGGATGACTATTTCCAGGTTGACAAATCAAAACTGAAGCATGATGGCTTTTTCATTAATCGTGGGAAATTGGAACGCATGTGAGTTTCGCTTTGTATATATTTGCTGTTGGTTACATTCTCTTAAAATTTGTGCAACGTGTCATCCTCTGCAACTGAATGATTTTAGTCAGGGCAGTTGACTAGATTATTTGTCGT
Organism: Craterostigma plantagineum; assembly: GCA_027422505.1. Classification (NCBI taxonomy): domain Eukaryota; kingdom Viridiplantae; phylum Streptophyta; class Magnoliopsida; order Lamiales; family Linderniaceae; genus Craterostigma; species Craterostigma plantagineum. The sequence goes on along the minus strand of JAPQWV010000044.1, from coordinate 5,922,616 downwards.
GCTATGTCGGAAATTAATGCTTGATTGTACCATACACGTGGATAACCGTGAGCTAGTAGCCATACCGACTTCTTACTTCATCACATTACAGAATCCTGTTTAGTCGTTGAACCGAACTAACTACTTTCGTTTCAGGGTTGCCTTTTGTTGCAGGTGTTGCATTTATTGTTAATCGTTTACTTTTCTATGTTTCAGTGAACCTCCCCCATCCGCAATCCAACAGCCAAAAAAGAGACGACATAAAGATGCGCTGAAAGGGGATGGTGGCAATGATGATGGAAATAATGCTCCCAAAAAGGTGAAATCCGGGAATAAAAGTCAAAAAGCATCATCCTTGATTGAAAGAAACCTGACTAGTCAGCCGCTTGGAACGCCTGTGACTAGTATACATGAGGCTTCTGCAGCAAATGTTGCCGAAATTGCAGTAAAGAAGAAAAGGATTGAAGCCAAAGTAGCATTGGAGTCATCGGAGAAATTGAGTCGTGATCATGCCAGGGTGGAGAAAGATGCTCACAAACAGATTGTTCGCCCATCGAAGAACAGTAGTAGCAGATCGAAAGAGGGTGGTAAACTTCAAGATACTTTAGCTCAAAAATCGATTGAGAAAACTTCAAGTCTATACAAATCTCATCCCGGACGGCAATCAGATCATGTTGGTAAAATGAAGCAACACATTCAGCACAAAGAAAAATCTTCGCCTGTTGGAAAGTTTGATCTTAATGTACCTGCAACCCCTAGCAGGAACTCCCAGGAATTCTTGGTATTTATTTATTTATTTATTTTTTGTGTGTATTTACCAGCCATTGAATATTAAAGTGTTTGGTTTTTTGCTTGAGATTTTTAAGTGCTTGTTGTTATTAGGCTTATAAGATTAACTGTCTTGCCTTCTTAGATAGGTAGGTTAGGTTGCATTGTTGTGATACCCACGGAATTTGTATCTGCTTTCCTTGAGGGTTGCTTTTCTGAAACTTCTGAATGATCTATGAATTTAGAGAAGTTGTTCTTCGGAAAATTTCTGAATTTTCGCTCAGAGATTAAAAGTTGCATGCTTTACCTGTTAATATCACTGTACGATGTGGTTAATTAGATTCTTTCATGTACTGATATGTCCTCAGAGGGATCTGGTTCTGCCGAGAAAAGAAGGATCTTATATGAAACAGAGAAGTGCAATGCTTGAAAAGGCCATTAGAGAGTTGGAGAAGACAGTCAATGAATGTATGTTACTTTCTATTTCAAGTTTTTCTTGTCCTTTATATCTTTCTGCTATGACTGCTCAAGCTTTGTTAATGCTTATGTCTTGTTTACTTCACCAAAATGACAGCGAGGCCAGCTTCTGCGGAAGTCCAGTTATCTGATAATACTTCTCAGGCGGTCAAAAGGAGGTTAACACCTGAAATAAAGCAGAAGCTGGCAAAAGTTGCTCGTTTATCGGTACATAGATCATCATCTTTTTTATTGCACTACCTACCACATTTCTGTACTGTCCCTTCATCCTCCTTTTGTTCATTAGGCTGTTCTTTAAGGATATTATGTAGTTTGACCTTTTGTACTTCGGCTTGCTTGCAGTACACTGGCGATGGGAAGATATCAATGGAGGTCCTCAATCGGTTGATGGGCATTGTAGGACATCTTATGCAACTTAGGGCGCTAAGGGTATCATTTGCCTTTACCTTGTTTCCTTCTCATATATATAATATATATATATATATATATAATATATATATCCATATACAGTGAGCATATCAATGGTTTGAGCAGCAAAACGGCTAACTACACATGTTCTTGTCTTCAGAGGAATATTAGAAATATGGCTAACATGGGACTGTCAGTTAAACAAGCGAAGGATGATCAGCTCCAAAAGATGAAGCTTGAAGTTGCAGAGATGGTTGCCCAGCGGATTCAGCATATGAATTCCATAGTATGGATGCTTTTTTCATAACACAATTCTGATTATTTAAGAATTATGGTTTCAGTTTCTTAAGTTCACCCCTCATCTTGACCATGAGTAAATAAAACATATTATTTTATCTCCATTATCTTTTTCGAAATGAACCGAACTTCCTTCCGAACCATTTGAACCTCCACCCCCCAAAGCCGCTATACCTGTGTAGTACATGGTGCACATTGTCTTTATAACTGGGTTTGTGATATTTGTCCTTTTTGTAGTTGCAAAAGCAAACTCCAAACTCTGACCCTTTCCAAGAAACTCCCTTGCGAGGGATGGAGTCTGCAATCAGGAAATACACCATGGATGAGACACTGGGAAACAAGATCTGCGACTTATACGATCTCTATATTGAGGTGAATTATCTTTTCCTCACTATATTTATCAAGGGTTAACCTCAATAGATTTACACTTATATTCTAACCTTTCTTACGCATTTTTTCTTGCCAGAAATTGGAAGAAGATTCAGGGCCACCAGTCAAAAGGCTATATGAAGAGGTAAACCGTCGCATGACTCTCAATCGAATCTGCTTTGATATGATGTTATATATGAGGGTTCCATTCTAAGGAGAGTTATAACTCTATTCCTTTCTGAAACAGCTTGCTGCATTTTGGCCTAATGGGGTGATGGATAACAATGGGATTAAAAATGCAATTTATCGAGCGAAGAAGAGGAAGTTACAGTCCAACCAGCCCAAGGTATTGGTTTTGTCTGTCTTTTTCTTCCTTATTTTTTTTTTTTCTGTGTATGTAATTCACACACGAAGCGTGCTTCTCTCAAGCAAACGTCTTCATCTCCTATTCCTCAGAATCAAGAAATTCCCAAGAAGGAGAAGCCTGCACTAAAACCTGAAGATAGCTCTAGTCGAGGCAAAGAAGCTGCTAAAACTGCCCTGAAATCGACGAATGTTCGCGACAAAGTCACCTCAGATCCTCGCAGCCAATCTTCTCATGGAGGAACGAGCCATTTTCTTGGCCTAGCTGCTGCAAATTCGCTTGTGCCGTCCTTGGTTTTATCTCCCAACATTGATAGTAGGCCTAATAAGCAAGAAAAGAGGAAGGGAAGCTCTAGCACTCACAGCTCCATTGATGGTATGAACTCAGATGAAGATTTGCCAAAAAGGAAATTGAAAAAGAAGAAGCCAAATAACGAAGTGGCTGGTGACTATTCTCGGTTTCGCCATGAGAATGCATCGCAAGAAAGGATCAAACATCGCAGCGATGCAATAACTGCTCCTATGTCCAAACCTTAATCTTCATTAAACTTTGAACCGCAAGATCTGAGAGCCCAGCGACTTGATAACTTATAGGATTTGAACCTGTGCGGTTCTTGATTTTACTTTGCTGAGATTATTACTTTGGTTTTAGTTTATTTGGGGATCAAAATGCTGAGAGTTTGGTGAAGAGTTACTTGAAACAGTTTATCTGATGTATGTAATACTCTTTGGTCTCTCACTATATGCATGAAGTTGACATTTCCCCCATTAATTTGATTTTTTCCCTTTATCTGTGTTTTATAGTTGGATATAAGCATGAAAGTTTGAGAAAAAATTCTTGAAACCCATGCCCTCGTGAATATATGACCATGATTCATATAGTAGATGTTACTTCGTTGTACTTGGGGAAATTAAATGTAATGCTGCAATATCTATATATGTATGCGTGTATGTGTGTGATGAGAGGTGTAAAAAAATAAAATAGTAAATCAATGAAATAATAATATGTAGCATTACCGTGGTCGGCCAATTCGATCACCTTGCGTGTATACATACGCATATAGTTTTAGCTTTATGATAAAAACCGTATCATAATTCGTAGAAGTTGCGTGCATTGAAAATTTATGTTGATACTATAAATAATTTACATGAAGGTCTGAAATCCCTAAACTAATCACTCGTTTATGCCGACGTATAAATGCCATTGACTACAAAATATTAAAATGTATAATACATACGTATGAGGTACGCCGTTGACATGGGGAAAACCCACAAAATAAATTCAATATCTGTCACTAAATACGTGGAGGTGAAATGAAAATTAATGGAAACATTTTCATTTATTCACAATTTCTAAATTTTATGGGATACTTTCACTTAAATCCCTATTTGCAAACTTTTTATCACATAACTCCCCAGTCAGAGAATAATATCATTTAACTCGTCGTTTCACTGTTCGTACTACATTTGAAGTAATGCTGTACCTTTCTATGTTTATATTGTGTACCACATTATGTTGCTATAATGTACCTAAATGTGTTGTTACATTGTACCTAATTTTTCCACAGATTGGTGCTCGATCCGCCGCAGGTACACCATACAACACATTTAGGTACACTATTTCAACGTACTGTGGCACATTATATAAACATAGAAAGGTACAATGTGACTGAAGAAACTGGTACAAACAGTGAAACGGGGAGTTAAGTGATATTTTTCTCTGACAGGGGAGTTATGTGATAGATGGTTTGCCAAATAGGGATTTAAGTGAAGTTTCACCAATTTTTGTTATTCTATCGTTTTAATTTTTTTTTTCCTATTTAGGATGTATTTCCACCCACAACATTATCACAGACCTCGCTCACACTTCGAATAAGTTAAATTTGACGCAAATATGAACCTTATTTTCTACTACGAAACAAATTAATATATATTATACCTATATGTGTATCGTCCCAAGTCCATAGAGATTATTGTGATTCACCCCAAACCCTTAATATGTTCACGATTTGATTCCCTTTGGACATTCTATCCTATTAATTTTGAACCATCAAAAGTCTAGCGCTTCAATTCAAAATGGTCTTTCACTTAGCAATATGATCCTCTTTCTTGCTTAACGAGGCAAATACATTCTAGGGTTTTCTGTTACGGCGGCAGATTCATTGTACAAAGGCACGGTTTTAATGAAAACGTAATGTAATCCAAAATTTTATTTTATTTATCAAAAGGATAAAAAGCAATCCCTCTTTTTTTTAATAAATTTACTATTGAAGTCGTTTCCAGGTTAAATAAGTCATTGCATCATGCTGCACGTCACCAACCTTTAATCGTCGTCATCCTTCACTATTAATTTAGACAGAAAAAAAGTCAGCCCTTCTGAAAACCATAACTTAATTAATTAACAAAATGGTAACACGATTAGTGTCCATAATCATATTATTACGAATCAATTAAGACAGATACTAATCATGTAATGTAAAGAAAAAAACACAATTATTACATGGAGGGGCAGGCACATATTAATTACTGACTTTTTTCGATATATAGGTATAACATATATATATATATATATATTATAATATATATATATATATATATATATATATATAGATTTGCTATGGTGCCCACCTACCGTGAGCACCATAAGCAAATCAATCAATTTTTTAATTTTTTTCGATTCTCAACGGCGCCAACACCTCCGTAGACCCTCCCATATCCATTGCTAACCTAAATCGCCCTCTCCAACACGTTAACTTTTAAGAAAATTCATTATTTATTATTCACATGTGGACGAAGATCTTCTATAGTCGATCATATCCATTATATATAGATAAACATGCAAATATAAATTATAGTTATATACATACCTACACCCACAAACTATGGCTGAAGATCTTCTATAGTCGATCATAAACCACATAAGTTCAATGTCTTGGACTCTGAAAAAGTCAACGATGATGACTTAAATAATAATTTCTCAGGTCAACCAACTAGCCGACATTTAAATACCAAGCGAAAAAAAAAGTAGAAACCCCTAATATTGAGACACCAAGGAAAACATTTATAATTTAGAATCAATTCAATTAATATGAAGTCTTGCTAGACTTGTTTCATCAACTTATAATATATATGGGATTGCGATATATATCAACGAGGCAGCTTTTCCATGCATTGAACAAAGAAGATTAGTTGCACCAGTAACGCAACAGCTGCAAAATTAAATCTTTAATGTTATGTATAATTGCGAGGAGTTGACTAATTAGGGACAACTAATAATATATGTTGTGTTATGACGCTGACAAGAGCCAAATCTGTGTCTTTATGAGATAATGTAAGAAACAAAATGATCAATTAAAATATAATACGATGCATAATAAACTGATGAAGAATGCTTCTGTTGTGTGATATCATTAGAGAAATAACTATAAACCTTTTTGGGTTTTGACACATTCTTGCACCGCCCGTTGCATGACTTCAATGGCTGGCTATCTTCAATATAAAACAATGTATCGTTGAACTTTTATTTTTTTTTAAAATTAGACGTTATTTTATGGGGTTGACATTCCTAAATGACAGGAAATTAAATAATTTGCACCCCTATTATAAATTGGCCTGCTTGCAAGCTCTCAAGCCACCACATAACTAAGTGTTTTCAACTGCAAAAAGAAGCGCATAAATCCAAAAAATAAAAATAAAAATTAAACGTATAATATTCTCGAGTCCCATACCCATTCGAATTCCCAATGACGATCCCAGTGATTGATTTTTCGAAGGTCGAAGGCGAAGAAAGAGCTAATACTTTGGCTCAGATTGCTCACTGCTGCGAAGAATGGGGTTTCTTCCAGGTAAATATGTATATATATAATACTTGACAGTTTTTTTTATAAGAGGCGAAAAATGGCTTACCAACAATTTGTTTATATATAATCCTAATTTTCGAATGTTATTACAGATAATAAACCACGGAATCTCCGAGGATCTCTTACAGAGAGTGAAACGAATTGCTGCCGAAATCTACAAAGTTGAAAGAGAGCCAAATTTCAAGAATTCGAAGCCCGTCCAACTACTCAACGAACTGATCGAAAAAAATAACAACGGTAATAATATTACCAACGATATCGCAAAGCTCGAAAACTCAGACTGGGAAGACGTTTTCTTGCTCACCGACGTAAACGACGCTGATTGGCCTTCGAAAACTGCCAGCTTCAAGTAACAAAAAAAATATAAACCCTAATTCTCAAACCATCAATCGATCGTTAGAAAGTCGTATACTAAAACTCTACGTGTTAATTTTCCAGGGAAACGATGAAGGAGTACAGAACCGAGCTTCGAAAGCTAGCGATAAAAATAACCGAAATAATGGAAGAGAACTTAGGGCTACCAAAGGGGTACATAAACAAAGCATTCACAAAGGGCAAAAACGACGAATCAGCGTTCTTCGGGACAAAGGTGAGCCACTACCCGCCTTGTCCTAACCCAGACAAGGTCATAGGTTTGCGGGCCCACACAGATGCTGGGGGCGTAATTCTCCTCTTTCAAGACGACGAAGTGAAGGGACTTCAGATACTGAAGGGCGGGAAATGGGTCGACGTTCAGCCTACGAAGAACGCGATAGTGATCAACGTAGGCGATCAGATTGAGGTGCTTAGCAACGGTAAGTATAAGAGCGTATGGCATAGGGTTTTGGCTACAAAGGATGGTAATAGAATGTCGATCGCTTCTTTCTACAACCCTTCTTTCGAAGCTGTGATTGAGCCCGCGCCTATGCTGACGAAGAAGAAGAAGGTTGAAATGGAGGAGAAAGAAGTGAAGAAGTATCCTAAGTTTGTGTTTGGGGATTATATGAGTGTTTATAGTGAGCAGAAGTTTCTTGACAAGGAGCCGAGGTTTGAAGCTGTTGTTAAAGCTATGTGATTGAATTGTGTGTGTGAGATGTGATGACAATGTTTGTATGTTTTTGCCTTCTTTTGGTTTTTTTATTTGTTTTTGTTGTTGTTGTTGTGTGCTTTTGTGTGATGTAATATGTTGGTGATGTGTAATATTTATGAATGTTCTTGGGGTTTTCTAAAAAGATAGGCTTTGTCTAAAATGGTTTTTTTTTTAATATAAAATAGCCTCGTCGATTTATAGATCTTTTCTTGATTCAAGTAATTAGGAGCTTTCTATATATTAGAGAAGATGACTATATATGCTCATTGATACTTTCCGAAGCTAACTAAACGCACTTATACCTAAAATGCAGAGTTCATAATATCTACAGATAGTAAACATTTAATTAGGAAAGACGAGAGATTTCGATGGAGTTTGACATGATATATGCCTTCAATTCTACTACAACAATAAAAAAAGAACTTGTACACGCGGTTCTTGATAAATGGAAGACTTCTACAAACTAAAACTATGTCGACTCTATTATATTTTATTTTTTAGCCAGTCAATGGAACAAAGTCTCTAACAATCTTCAATTCGAAAATTGTAAGAGCAAAACGGAGGCCGAGCGTGGTTGTACTTAATTATTTTGCCGAACCGTTGTCGAAGTTGAAATTTCATTCAAAATCTTAATAGAGATCCCTTTATATACACACACAAATATATATAGTATACCTTTGTTGGGACCCAATAAAAGATTGCTAATATATATGTAATAAGGACTTTGAAGATAAAATGCATGGCGTGGCTCATGGAAACTAACTAATCAAACAATAAGAATGGGCCCCACTTATCCACCCCCACCTCTAACGCCTTTGATCGAGCCTTGACTTCGATAATTAATCCAAGAACTACTCCCTATATTAATAGCACGACTCACTTCACGAAAAAAATAAAAAAAAAAAGAAATAATGAAGGTTAAGGTAGAAGACAATTCATTCAAGAAACCAGGCGCAATACCCTTCAAATGGGAGATCCGACCCGGCGTGCCAAAGACCCATTATAGCCCACAAGAACCGACCCACGAAGACCCGAAACTCCATGATGCTAGGCGACCCAACAAAAAAGAACCTCCAAGAAGAAAGAACTCCATTATCATTTCCTCGCCGAAGAAGCTCAAACCTCCGCCGTCTCCCTTGGCCTACCCCAACCCTACGATCATATCAAACCCTAATGAGGAGAGCCAGTGGCGGACCCAGCCTACTGGGCCTGGGGGGTCAAGATTTTAGGCCAGCCCAGTTAATATCCAGCCTATGCTGAAAAATAAAATAAAATGCTCAGTTGGGGGGTCGAACCCAGGTCACTTTAATGACATGATCTTTACTTTTAGTATACAACCACTGGACTAAGGCAATTTTCGTTAACTTCTATGCATATATTATACTTATTACTATTTCGGCCGGGGGGTCAAGTGACCCCCCAAGGGTATACGTGGGTCCGCCCCTGAGGAGAGCCGTTCGATCAAATCATCTCCACATGGACGATCTTCTTCCCTTCGCATGAATCTCATGAGGCCCGAAATTGTCTCTTCTTCGGGATGTTTTCCCTCTCAGAAGAGGAAGTGGGAAAAGGCCAAGAAAAGCAATAAAAATGAGTTCCATAATTCGGACAACGATTTAGATCGTTATCAGCCACGTTTGTCATTTTCTAGCAGGAAATCGGCTTCGCCTTTTTCGACTTCTTTCGCTTCTTATCTGTCTTCTCCGAGGATCGACGATGGTGATGATGATGAGTGGGCTAATGCGATTTTGATGTACTTTTGAAGACTTGTACTTTCGAATAAGTGAAGATGGAGTGAGAGTGAGTTTGAGGTGTTTGTTGTACATATTGTGTGTTATTATATAAGGTTGAAAAGTGAGAATAGTATATATTTGATCCTCCGTAATAAACATATATAGTACGAGTGCTACCATATTATTGAGTTCGCATCGGCTTGTAGCTGTACACTAATGGAGTTTCGATTATTGTTTTAGAGAACAGAATTTCAGGAAATTTGTTTCGAGAATATTAAGATACTTAAATGATGCACTAGCTAGACTAATTTGAGTTATGTTAATACTTTTAATATCTTAGTTCGACTGAAGCTCGAACTCCCAATCTCGAACTTATTTTGATTGTCTGAAAGCTCAGTCATTACTTATCGATTAGAAGAGTTTTCTTTTCTTTAATTTTTGCACCTTAAATCTAAAAATTTGAACTTCGAAGTTCGAACACGAGCTAGTAAACTTGCTCATGGGCCGAAATTGAGCTTAAATTATTCAAGTGAGGTAAATTATAGGATAATTATCTTTTCTTTAATAAGCCTACTTTATCTAACGTAATCCTGGCCGTTGAATTTGCCCGCCTGTCACAGCTCATCAATTAATGCAGAAAAAATTAATAAAAGAAAAGAAAACCCTATTACCACGTTCTCGAGAAAACAGGGCAAGCAAATTCTCCACCACCGCCGTCGCCGAAACGCCGCCGCCGTCTCCGCCGCAGAGGTAATTGGTGGATATGTCTGAAATTGAGACTGGTTATAAGCCGCCGTCTGGGTTTGTGGGTGACACGAAAGACCCTCTCATCGAGCTCGACCTATCTGACTCAACTGAACTGTGGCTTATCCATTTGCCGACGAATACAGTACCTCTCACCTTCTCTATGTCGTAGAAATCACTATTCTTTTAATGTTCGTTTGAGTCGTTTGATTGGGTATTTGAATTCGTTGGGGTAAATTATGTAGAAGAAAAACTTTGAAGGTTAATAGACAGTCAAAATTACCCTTCGATTGATCTGAGATTGTGGTTTGATTGAGCTAATAGTTTTTGCAGCCAGCTGATTTTGATGCAAAAGAGTTGGCATTGAAACTTGATGGTGTTGATGGGCATCTTGGATCCTTCAAGGCCACTTCTGGTGATTTATCTCCTCTTCTTAGTTTGAATTTTTCGGCTATTTCGAAATGCTGAATCCCTAATTTTATTTGCAGGCAAGTCCTATGATGTAATCAGTTGCAGATCAGAAGGTCCTAATCCTATGGTCTTCTCAACTTCAACATCAAAGACTAAAATCGGTATAGCATGGTTTATTTCCCCATAACCATTTAGTCTCTAAAAAATTCTTCGACAGGCATCGTAGACTGTTGTGAATCGATTCTACGGTCGATATTGTCTTGGAATGTGATGTTTTTCTTGATGATCTTTGTCTTTTTTATGACAGCGGGTAAAATATCGAGATGTGTTTCTTTGATTCATTACCCCGAACCTAGCGAGTTCCAAACCCGCAAAAACCTATTCGGGCCATCATCTCTAACATCTTCGGCTATGTCTAGTCGCCGATTGCCAGCTCCTACACGGAGTGTTAAGCCCAGAAATCATCCTCCTTCGAGTGGTTTCTCCACGCCGAGCAACAAAAGGCAAGAGCGCAGCTTCAACGGAAACTTCGAAGGCTTCGTTGAAGAGAAAGCACTCGACGAGTAAGTCCAGCGAGGATTCTATGAAGAGGGGCAGTGGAGATCATTCTCAGGAGAGGAAATCCAAGAGTTGATTCTTCTTCAGCGGTTAGTGTTTATCTCTGTCTCTTTCTTTACAGAGTTTCTTGAAATGAAATCTATTGAGCCTTTTGGGATTTGCTGCTACTCTTTGTATGGAAAGACAATACATTTGATATCTGTAGTTCGAAAAGATCTTTCGCATTTTGAGTGAAAGCCATTGTGCTTTTCATGGGATAGCTTAACTTCAAAATAGAAGCAGCACAAAAATTAAGCCATTACATTTACGTCTCATATTATTTTATTTTTAAGTCAATTTAATGTGATAATTGTGATAGTTAACTCATACATCAAAGAACTGCAAGTATTCCAAGTGTATATTACTTCAGTTCCACTCCTGTAAATTCGTCAATTTTCGTGATGTAATATGTTAGTGATTAAGTCGATATCATTGTTTTATGATAGTTCTTGGAGATTTTAATTTAAATTATATTATGATCGATGGACAAAGGGCGATAGGCCCAACCCATCTCCTTTACATATTAGCAATTAATTTACGAAGTAGATTATGTTCTATATAAATTAGGGCATATTTTAATAACAATAATACAAAACCGGGTATCTACACGACGCTAGCAATGGAACGCATGATAAAAAAAAAAAACGTAGTATTTGATTTTCGTCAAAGTTTCAATCTTAAGATCTTAAAAATAATTAGTGCTTGAGACGCACAGTGAAGAAGAGTTCAAATATTTTAAACTTAAATAGATTCATCTCCTCTCCAAAATATTTTTACCACGTCAAAAGTATTGAATCTTATGTTTATCCGATTAATACACTCTTAACCTTATCTAATTATGAAAGCTAGCCGCAGTTTTAATTGTCAACACCTAACCAAAAGTTTGTCTGACCTAAAATTCGCTATAAAAAAATATGTTAACAAGAAAGTCAATTTCACGAGAATAAGGTTTAACATACAATAAAACATGAGCATATACATATATCAATATAAATATTATATAATATACGAATGTGACAAATAACGAAGACGTGGATATGAATTATGAGTATGACTCTCCCATGTGACGTCGAGCAGTAATATTTGAAAAATCGTATTAAATACGAGCTCATCCTAAATATTAAATAGTTATGTATTCTACCCGTTTATAGAAATGATGAATTGTTATTACGTCAATGACATACCATTGTTAATGACGTAACGCATTCATTCCTCTTACAAAGAAAATTCTCCACGTCAGTAATCTCAAAATACATATCTATAGTCCTTTTGAGTTTGGAAATTAAAATCAAATAAATAAATTAAACACGTGATTTAACAAATTTCAAGTCGATGATAATATCCCTTCACCTAACTCAAAGTCAGGCGTGACATATGATAAAACGTGCATCTACTTAAATTTTTGTTTGTCCGAAGATAGAGATTTTCCACAATAAAAGACAAAAGGAAATAAAATCTATTTAATGCATATCTTCCAAGTTTTGACCCTTGACCCGCATATATATTGAAGAATTTCAAATTTAAGTTTGAATCACGATTAAAGATATATATTCCAATTATATGAAATGATATGATAACATTAAGGTTTTGTTGTATTATAACCATCGCTAAGCATTAAAGAAATTTAGTGCTTAAAACAGTTCACTCCACTTGTTAAGTTGATACTAAACATGATAAAATATTGATGATTACAAGACATTGCATTGCAATATCGATTGATTATATATAATTTATATACCAAAACTATATCAAATACTAGCAAAAAATGAAGGCAAAAAATGGAGTATAAACTGTGGAATATCCTTCTAACAAGTAACGACGATATATATACATCAATATCACGAGCACCGTCATTCTTGATTTAATAACGAAAATGATAGGTCACCTCGTAAATCCTATCCTAGAAATGCATATAATATTAAATGCATATAATTTATTTTTTTTATATAAAAATACAACAGGTTCAATTCATCTGGACAGCTTCTACTGGCGAAGCTTCAGTGTAGCTGAGTTATTTTTCTTTGTAATGAATCTTTCTCAAAATCAGTTTGTCCTTTTGCAAGTTAATGTATACTTTTTCACAATAAAAATGGTCCCTTTACTCTTTAAAACCAAGAAAAATATTATACATACAAGTTACAAATGTCTTGTTGCTGTCGAAAGAAACGTGTACGGTATATATACTCTTCATGCTAAAAGAAAAAAGAATTCGTTAAAATTATACTTTATGATTTAATTTACAAGACATTACAAAAGGATGGATCATAATATTACTACTATAATATTGATAAAAACTGGATTTACGAATATTCTTGAGAAAAAGATCTTTAAGAGAAAAAATACTTTGGAAGAAAAAAATGGAAATTTCAAGGTTTTAATCATCAATGAGAAAAAAGTATATTTAATGACTACACATAAAACATTGTCAATTAATTTAGTGCATAACATTAGGATTTGCTTCTTTTTTTCACAAAAAAAAAAAGGAAAACCTAAACGGTGGGGATTGAGATCACATTTGTTATGTATGACACGATAAATGCCTGTTCACATGGTCCACTACAAAAGTGCTCTCTAGAAACATTTATTAATAGAACTATAGTATAAATTAATAATCATAAAAAAATGTACGAGATTATATACTAGAACACCTAGCTTGCTAGATGGCACAAAATAAGCTTCCCCGCATGACATATGTCGTGCTTGCATGAGCTTTTGCACAATTTATTGCAAAAAATGCAAGAAAACTACAACATCAATGCATTATGTTGTGACCTTCTTATGATATGATATAAATCGAATTTGACCAACATAGAACTAATCCTCGTGTCATAACCCCATGACCTGAATTAATTGAAAAAATAGCCTACTCAGCAGTCTTCTATTCTGAAAATCGGCACTTGAGCACTTACTCATCAGATCATAACAGTCAACCTCCAAATTCCGTTGACTATTGTTGACTTCTAACTTCGAAATAATCATCAAAGAAAATATAAAGGCAAGTAAGTGTTGTAAACAAAAATTAAAAATAAATTAAAAGGCAATTTTATAAAATGGGTCAGCCAATTTCCGATTTTGAATCACTATTTTTTTTCAGCTATAAAACTATGTCACTAAATATGTATATAATAACAAAATGGGTCACTAACCTCTATTTTCTTATTGTATACCTACTTAGTGACCTAGTTTTGTTATTTTATATATACTTAGTGACTTAGTTTTGTAATTAGTGAAATTTAGTGACATAGTTTTGTAACCGACAAGCATAGTGACCAAAATCGAAAAATGGTATACTGACTAATTTTTATAATTTTGACTAATGGTATGAACCTTATCAAACCTTAACCTAGTTGTTAAACAACTGTCCAAGTTCCCACAGTTTTGCTAACGACAGGCGCAACTTTCCACGTTCGCTCCACTCCAAAAACGATGACGCAAGCAATAACATCAGCTCTTCAACTTGCGCCACGTGTCCTTCCCAACCTTATCACCCACGTTTCTTCTAGAAGACCCACTCCTCCTCCGAGCGCCACGTGTCCCTTCATCCCTCTCTACCTCTATATATTCCCTTCTTTCCCTTACGTTCTAAGTTTCACGCTTCTTCTCTCTCACATCAAACATTTTCCGAAATAAAAATAAAAAATTAGAAAATCGATTGGGGAATTACGAAAATGGCCAGCGCCAGAGTGGACTTGCAGTTACCCGCCGGTTTCAGATTCCACCCCACAGACGAAGAGCTAGTGATGCATTACCTCTGCAGAAGGTGCGCATCGCAGCCGATTTCAGTCCCCATAATCGCCGAGATCGATCTCTACAAGTACGATCCATGGGAGCTTCCAGGTAATCATTTGAAAACGAAACAATCTGCGTATTAATTGCCCAATTTCTGAGGAATTGCAGCTTAAATCGATTGGATTTCTGAATCGTATATCATCTCAGGCATGGCTCTGTACGGGGAGAAAGAGTGGTACTTCTTCTCGCACAGGGACCGCAAGTACCCAAACGGTTCGAGGCCGAACCGAGCCGCCGGAAGCGGTTACTGGAAAGCCACCGGCGCCGATAAAGCCATCGGATATCCGAAGCCAGTCGGGATAAAGAAGGCGCTGGTGTTTTACGCCGGAAAGGCTCCTAAAGGCGAGAAGACCAATTGGATTATGCACGAGTATCGCCTTGCTGACGTGGATCGATCGGCGAGGAGGAAGAGCAATAGCCTTAGGGTGAGTAAAATTTAAATTTAATTATTGTTTAAAGATTGTTCAATCTTATCTCGGAACTCGTATGCTGCCTTTGACTATAGACGGAGAGAAACGATTGGTTGCAATCTCCCCCTAACTTTCCACAGCTAATCTTTTTTAAATATTTAAGGAAAAAAATATCTTGTAGATCTGACGGCTGTGGTTGAATCTATCTATACAGCTGGACGATTTGGTCCTCTGCCGCATATACAACAAGAAAGGAACCATCGAGCGACAGAAGCCGACGGCGGCGACGGCGTCGGCAGTGACGTCATCGGAAGTTGACCGAAAGCCCGTCATGGCTTCGGCGGAGGACATGGCGGCGACGTACGGAGATCTGACGTACCTCGGCGCTTCGGACACCCTCCCACGGCTGCACACGGCGGACTCGAGCGCGTCGGAGCACCTGCTGTCGCCGGAGGTGGAGAGCCAGTCAAAGATTGGCAGCAGCTACTGGTTCGATTATCAGCCTTTCGGGTACGTAGATGGGTGCGGGTATTTCGGGTCGGGGTTTCACCAGGTCGACCCGATCCATATGGATTTCCCCGCGAAACCGTTTTAGGAATATGGAAGAACAAAAAAAGCAGCAAAGAAATACGATTACTATTTAATTTATTGGCTTCGTTTGTTTTCCCACGTGGCACATGAGACGATGATGTCTGTCCATGATTGTGCACGTGGGAAGTGTAAGGCTAATAGTGTAATTTACCTTCTCTGTTGTGGGTTCTGTATTTAGAAGTCTATCGGGTTTGTATTTCAAGTGTATCTATATGTAGGCGTGTTCTTTCTTTGTAAAAACATTCAACATATTCAGTTACTATTATTCATTAGTTGTATTATACCACTGCTTCATATGCTCGAGTTTGACACAAACTATATAAAAGGGATCTGTCTAATGACAGATTGAAGTTTAAGAGATTCGCTTTAGGATCAACTCGGTCTAAACTAAATTGAAGATTTTATCTCAAAGAAAAAACTCAGGCACATGTTAGCAGCAGAAGCATATCCATACACAAAAGCTTTTGATAATTATTTTACCGCAGCAACTATGGAAATTCTGGCTCGGGTAAATGCAGCAACAAGTGATCCAAGCTGCAGTTTGTCGCTGCATGCTAAGCTCAGCCGATACCTGCGGAAAAAAAGGCGTGAACTACATATGATATACGAAAATAAGGGCGACATAGGCATAATATTATATAAGTATATATACAGGCGTACTCTATATCAGCCATTTCATTGATCAAATGAATGCGGACATCAGTCGGCATCTTGATTTTGAAGACGAACCTGATAAGAAAAACAGAGAGATGGTGAGTTACGTGAATATAAAGAAGGGACAAAGTTGAGTGTAAGAAGAAAGAGTACACACATCGTTACTTCTCTAACGATGTCAACCAAGGCAAGTCCTTTCCTGGTTTTGATTTCGTTTATTCCTGAATTTTGGGACAAAAAGTGGATAAAGTGGACTTGTAAGCAACAAAAGCAAAGAAATTATGTGTTTGGTTATTCGGTTTACTTTTGAAGCTAGTGGCAAAGGACTCGTTCAGAAGCCAATGGGCTATCTGCTCGATGTCTTTAGGCAAGGGATTCCCTGTGCATAGGTACACTGCTTCCTCCGTGATTTGCTGAGAAGCCATATGTGTCGACTGCACACAACCGACAAGTGTTAACTAAATCTCAGGAAAATCAAATGTCATTGCAATATCTTATGCAGTATCCTTTCCCACTTATGAGACCAAGCTCTATGCCTTCTCTGGCAGGGGCCCACATATAACGAAGGCCATCTTTTACTTAATTGGAATAACTCGATAATGTTTAGCGGAAACGGGGAAGAGATGAGAAACAGTAAAGAATAACGAACCTGTAAAATATTCAAGGCCTTTCTCATGTCACCACTACTAAGCCGAACAAGGGCCTTCAGACCATTTTCAGGAACGTCAAGACTGAAAAGATGGAAAGGTAATTTTGTTATGGTAAGATCATCACTTAATTTACTTAACTAAAAATTCTGAACTTTTTTTGAAGAGTTAAGATGATAGCATCCTACCCTTCGGCACTGATTACGTGTCTAAGCCTTTCAGTAACATGAACAGCATCGAGTGGAGCAAAACGAAACCGCGTGCATCTAGATTGTAGCGCTGGAATAACCTTGTTCACATTGTTGCAGATCATTGCAAATCTGGTACTCTTAGTATACTTCTCAATAACTGTAAAGATAAGCATACCAATATCAAGCTCATCTGATATCAGTCTAGCAATAATAAAAAAAAAAAAATGCTTGCCTCGGCGAAGAGCGAATTGCGCATCTTTGGTCATGGCATCTGATTCGTCTAAAAGAACCAACTTCACAGCCGATTTTGCACTAAACAGAAAACTCGTAAAATCACAAGAAAGCCAGATCATATTAATTAAGAAACAAATCAAGGGTCCAATACAATAAACATCAAACAAATACAACACGGTTATCTATCGACTATGTCTAAAGTCTCTCATGAAAACAAAATCAAACAAATGACACAAAACAGACTCGAAATGTGCATCAAGTAGGATACTCTGTTTTCAAAATTTTACCCAAACGAAATACTCTGAGTGCTCGCAAAGTCCTGTATTTGCTGTCTGACCACATCAATACCACGATCATCCGATGCATTCAACTCTAGAACCATATTGTGCATCTTATTCCCGTAAAGCTTCCTAGCCAACGCCAAAACAGTGGACGTCTTCCCTGTTCCAGGGGGTCCGTACAGTAGCAAATGAGGCAATCTATTCCCATTAGCCAATCTATCGACTGTTGCAGCAAAAAAAAACCTTAAATTAATATTAACGGTGCATGAATTAAGATCGAAAACCAAACAGTAATACTCTAAATCACTAATAACCATGCGTATAAGTTCGATTAGCTTTGTACTGATACAATTAACCAAAACGGTGGTATAGACGAGTAATTTCGGTACTCACTGGTCTCGACTATGTCCCGGTGAGCAGCAACGTCGTCTAGGGATTGAGGACGGTACTTCTCGACCCAAGGCGTGGCGGCTTTCGAGCCCGAGACGACGACGTTTTTGCCCTTCCCGTTAGGGTTTCGAAGGTGAGAAGTACCATCGTTGTCGTCGTCGATTTCCATTGGGGATACAGCTCCTTCCGCCATCTTGTGGACAAAAACGACGCCGATTCAGGAATCCCCCGGCGATGGAGCAGCTCCGATTCTCAGCAGCAGCGTTTTAGGGTCTTAGGGTTTTTCTTGGTGGAACTGAGCTGAGCTGCAGAGAAAATAAGTGTCCGCCTTCTCTATTTTTTGGCGCCAATTTTTTTTTTTTGCATGAATATATTTCGCCAATATTTTAGTATATCATCTTACTCTTATATTAATTGTGAGACCGAGTTAAAAACTGTTTTTTAGTGTATCTATTAATTAGTCATAATTTGACAAGTGTTATGTCTTTTTATTTATTAAAAAATTAATTCATAAAATTACTAAATCAAACATAACCACCCAATAACATCTGTCCTTCTATTTTTAGTATTTATTATTTCATATTAAATTTACTTAATATTATCTAGCACACACCTATGGGTGTGCAAAACTACTAGTGTAGGTGTACAAAACTACTAGTGTAGATAAATATAAAAAAATGGATTCCGATTAGAGGTGGGCATGGGCCGGGCTAGCACGCCGGCCTAGCACGCCAATGGGCCGGCCTGGAACGAGCCTGTAGCAGGCACGAGCTTCATGGGCGCGTGCCTCGAACGTTCACCATATAGATTTATTTGGCTCGGTCCGGCACGAGGCCTTCATGCCTGACCCGATCCTTGGCCCGTAGCTGGCCCGCAAGCACGGCCCGCGAGCCATATATTTATTCACAATATAGCTCTCGATCTTATAACTCGGTAATGTATTATTCGCATTTATACCAAAATTGTACATATTTTTAAGCCCGGCTAGTTCTCGGCCCCCGAGGCACAAGCCTCGTTATGTGCCACGGACAAAGGTTTGATTTTTCAAACCAGCCCGCTTGGTCCGTAATAAGTGGGCTCAGACCCATCCCCGCCCGGTCTGCACGCCGCCTTGAGCCCACATGCTTGGCCTGTGGGCCTTCACGTTCCGGCCCATGCACACCTTTAGTTGAATATATATCATGTGTGACAACTCTAGTAATGTAATGTAAAGACACTCAAGTAGCTTGTTCCAAAGGGATTGGTCAATTGGTCGAATTCTGATATCTTCAAATAGAGGTAATGCTTCGATTCCACTTCAAACTATCTTAATGCTAGAACCCAGTTAGTCTTATAATCAATAACGAGTTCAGATTCAACTCAAACTGGACTTAGTCGGAGTCTGCCAATAACAACAGGGTTTAAATTCAACTCATTGGATTTTAGTTTATGGTAATTCTGAGTTAGTCTCTCATAATCGATAATGAGTTCATATTCAACTTAGATAGGACTTGGTCAGAGTATGCAAATAATAATGTGGGTCAAATTCAACTCCATTGGATTTTACTATATGTTAATGTAGGTGTAACAAAAATATTGGAAAGATCGGCCTTCATTCATCTAATTATGGGGGGAAACATATTTGACCCAACCCAAGGAAAAAACATTGGACTGTCTTCAAATTAGTTACATATTATTGGACTGGTACAATAATAAGATTGATCATAACAACTGAATGAATGAGCCCATTTGATTTTTTTTTTACATGTATAAATTGAGATCTCACCATTAACCGACAATTGTACTACCAATCACAGTAATAACAACGTGTTTGTTAAGATTAGGCGAACAAGATAACATGTTCTTCTTTGTTTATTGGAAAAAACAGTTGGAGATCTGAACTTATATAATTGTTGAGTATTATCTATATGTGTTCTATAACAACTACCACATTCCGACCTTAACCACCAGTACCACATTGCTTCATCTCTTAGTTATAATAATTTCTTCCCCGACAGTTATCACGTGTCGATCAAATCAAGATTCTTAAACACACGTGGTATTATTAGATGTGACACCAAATATCGTCCTTCGTTCAATATTAAAACATATTTCAAAGAAAATAGCGTATCTAAAATTGACTCGTTATAATTGTCGACGAAGTTGATGTTCAAATTCTCGTGGTGAAAATTAAAAAACTTCGTTCTTCTTGATTGCATGAAATCATCTGTCCCACAAAATATGTCCCCTCTATGTCCCAAAATGATCAGATCCGTTAAAATTTAAATCCGACGATTCACAAAATTTCTTTTTTATTTATTAATTCTTTTAATCATATAGTCCACCAAATCATAAAATCGTCGTTATTTCATGAGATTTATATGATAAAAATATATAAACATATCCAATTTATTCCTTGTTTTATAAGGATCAATTTGATATCCATATCATATATTTTTCGATAATCATAAAAATCAATTTTAGGAGAGTGGGACAGGAACTCGGACAGGGATTATGAGACAGAGGATTTCAACAGCTTATTGATGGGCTCTAAACGTAAATCGAGTGACCAATGGTAATACAAATAACAAATCGATTATCAATTTACTTGATTATTATATTATTATTCGTGAGAGTGTAAGAAAAATATTAAAAAGGTTGGTACCTTTCGCAAAAAGCGCCTAAACAAATCTGATATTGGGCCGTGGGGACATAAAATATGTGGGCCCGACAGAGATTCAACATCCAAACTCTAGCTAGTTTGGTCATAAACAGAAGCAACATCATTTAATTTTTGGTTTTAAAATTTACTTCGAATTATGTGTCTTTTGTCCCCACTAAATCCAACGTTATCATCACCTTTGTATTTTTGCCTTGATAGTCTTCTTCATGTGTTGGACCCAAATTTATTGGTCCAATCCATAGTTTTGTTACTTGATGCTGCATTTATAATAGAAAAAACTTAGTTATTAAAGTTATAAACTATTAAAAGTAAGTTGAACTCCATTTCCTTTTTTTACTTTTGGGCATAGGGGAACATGTATTAATATTCACATTCACTAACCTCATGTGAAATTGCTTTTTTGCTTTTACCCTACAACTATGCTTTTTAAGTTGAAAACCTCCTGACCCTAGTAGACCTTTACAAGAACCAATGCCACTAATGCATTTTTAACCTCATTCATGTAATTGAAAAGAGAAATAAAATAATATTATTTTGTGTAGGACATATAGAGGTAATAATGATGCCAAATTGTAATAATCACATATTCCAATATAGGGTTTCCTCGAGTCCTCTTCTTCTGACACCACCTCCCCTCACATCCTCACATACATTATCATCACGTACACCTATACATTTTTCTATAAAAATAAAATTTTTACACTTACTACACATTGATTGTTTTACCCTATCTATAGGAAATCAACTATAGTCCCCAAACTATAGCTTTTAAAAGAGGTCATTTTCTTGTGAGGAAATTGGTCCATCGTGGGGGAAAAAAAATTTCAAGTATTTTACTCTTGGAGTTTCTATACTCTCGTTATTAGTTTAAATATTTTATATGTTTCGTTCCAATAAAGCAGGCATATGATATATCCGGACATGTCACACGCAATGATACTATAGAAAATAAATAACCATGGCCCAAAATGGGATAATGTAAATCACATGTAGTCACTTGATGCTGATCCAAAACCCTACAAGAAAACAAATTAATAACACACACACTATATATATATTAAAGAATTTTAATTTCATTGAAAATAAGAAGAAAACAAAGAACCAAATCCCCATATAATTAAGACCTTCTCTACTCATCTTTCCCTTTCACATTTCTTTCTTCGCAGTACACCAATCCCTAAACACACGCACACTCTTGCACACATCTCTAGGCAAGAGCTACACACACTAGCATGTGTAGTAGTGGTGTTTATTTTCTTACTCTCAATTGACAATTCTTACCACTAACTCGCACGAAAGAACAATTTCCAATATTCAAAATTGGCCAAGAATGAGGTTTTAGTTTTGTTGTTTTGTTTATGCATTAAATTCCAAAGCTTGCATTAAGTTCAATGTCCTCTCATCGACGCGTGCTTCTAGATAAATAATAGTAATATAATAAGAATCTCAAAATTAGAAAAAAGGAAATTGAGATAAAATTACGATGATATATGAAATACTCCCTCCGTCCAAGTGTTTCTGGATATTGGAAGCTGACACGGAAATTAAGAAACTGAATATTTTAATAATATATACAATTAAAAAGTATATTTTGAAACGTCTTTTAAGAATATTTAATATTATTATATTGATTGTTTGGGATAGTTTTTTGTTAAAAAAGGAAATGTATAAAAGATATGGAACGTCCGATTTAGTAAAATGTATAAAATGGTTTGGAAAGATTTAACGATTCACAAATCTTGATGAAAAGAGAGAAATAAATAAAATCTCTAGAATATGATATTTATGTTAAATAATCCGTTGAAAGGAAATCCCTTGCCAAAGAAAGTTTATTTACCGCGTTTTCTAAAGAATTTATTTTCCTTTTCACATATATTTCATTTATTGTCAACCTCCATCCATGCCTCGGATCCATTTTAGTCGAGCCTTGATTGTACATTAAGCTTCATTACTTGTACATTCCTTCTCATCACACACCGCCACTGAGAACTCAACCAACGCTTGCCTAAACCCTCACAACGAATACATCAAACAATGGGCCCTCGCCGGAGTAAATCCCTCTGACGCGGCGGCGATGGGTTGCAACGGATCGAAACCCGAAGACCTGCCGCTGGTTGTCCGCTGCCGCCAGCGCCGCGACCTCGTACGCGCCGCCGCGAACCACCGGTACGCCCTCGCCGCGGCGCACGTTTCGTATTTCCACTCGCTGAAACACGTCGGAGACGCTCTGAGGAAATTCGTCGACGAAGAGCTTGTCGTGGGCAGTTCGTCGTCGTCGGAGCTGTCGGAGTCTTCCGTGTCTTCGCCGTCTTTGATTCTGCCGCCTAATTGGAAGAAGAAAAATTCCGACGGCGTTGGCGCGAAGGAATTGCCGTCTTCTTCTGCTTCTTCTTCGCAGATACGCAAGAATCACGAGGATGCTGAGGTGGACTCGCACTTGGACCTATCCGATTCTTCGAGTTCGGGCGACGACGATGAGTTAGATTCAGAAGATCACGGCGACCACCACCACCACCACCACAACCACGGCCACGGCCGCCACGACCACCACCACCATCGTCATGATGATTATTCCAGGAGTAAGGGCTTCAGTAATGGGGAGGTTCACGGCCATATGCACGGCGAAGATGCCGGCGGCAGCAATTTCAATAGGTACCCGGGTAATTTCAACAATGCCTTCGGGGCTCCGTACCCTGACCCGTACGCCTACCCTAGCTCCTTCCCCTTTTCATACCCGCCGTCCTACGTGGATCCATGGGACCCGCGAGACGCCATGCCCCACTGGCAATATCCGGCAAATCCCGACAATATCTATTACATGAAGAAATCAGCTCCGGCGACCCGTACGGTCATCCACGAGCCTCCACGAAATTCAAACAACGGCGTTTACAGCTCATATTGGGGGGATCTCCCTCAAGGGTACAATAGTAATTATGGGTTCTTTCCGACGGGTGGTGGTGGTGGTGAGGGTACCGCGCGTAAAGAGGCTCCTCCTCCGCCACCGCCGCCGGAGCCTACTGCGTCTGCCTGGGATTTCTTCAACCCATTTGATGGGTTTGATTATGTTTATTCTGGCAATTATTATTCGGGTTCTGTATACCAGTCAAATACAAGTAGCCCAGATTCAACTGAGGTTAGAGTAAGAGAGGGAATCCCAGATTTGGAAGAAGAAACAGAGAGTGAGGTGTTTAAGGAGGTCTTAAACGGCAAGAAGAAATCGAGAGGAGAAGGGAATAGGTCAAGGCCAGTTCATAGGAGTCAAGAGGATAGTCCGAGCAGTTCGAAATCTCTATATATGAGCGGCAAGGATAGCTGGAGAAGTTCAAAACCGAGTCATAAGAGTGAGAGTAGTTCAAGAAGTTCAAAAACAGCTCACAAACTTAAAAAGGGTGAGAGTAGTTCAAAGTCAGTGCCTTCCCTGAGCAGCGAAGAAGGCGAAAAACCATCTTCAAACTCTAGGTACAGCGAGGGAAGTGAAAAAACATCGATGCATTATGTCGAGGAGGAGAGTATTAAAAAGCCCGTATCACCGGTGCATAGTAATGGGGCTTCATGGGTTGACCCGTCCCCAGATTTGGAAATCCCCGGTTCGGTTCATTTATCAGATGAGGACAGCAGCGCTGAGAGTGTAGTCTTGAAAAGTGTCGATGAAGGTTCGGTGACAAAGAAGAAAGGTGTTACTTTTGAGCTTGGAGAGTCCTCAAAGCACGATGGCGATTCATCGATTCTCAGCAGCGTAACTTCGCTGTCACCTCATGGGAACCGTAATCTTAAAGAAGTTGTGGCTGAGATTAGAGATGAGTTTGAGACTGCCTCGGGTTTTGGCAAAGAAGTGGCCGTGATGCTTGAGGTTGGTAAGCTGCCTTATCGCCCGAGCATCCTTAAAGGTGTGTAATACTCTTATGTCACCATTGATTTTTCCTTTTTTGCTCAGATGGATGGATGGCATTGTTGCGTTTGTGTCGATAGTTAAAGAAAATCTTAAACTGTGTCTTGCAGCAATTGGATCTAGGATGATGTATTTGGTATCTCCATCATTATCATTAGACGATCCCCCTTCGACGCAATCTGCTAAACTAGCTTCTCGAACCTCGAAGCTCGCAAAAATGTACTTTGAGGACGTCGGCGACGACGTGAACGCCAAGGCTTGCAACCTTTCGTCCACCATGGACAAGCTCTATGCTTGGGAGCAGAAGCTGTATAAGGAAGTCAAGGTAATAGCTGAGCCACATGTCTGAAAAAATGTTAAATTCTTTCTTGGATGCATATATGAGTTTTATCTTCCATTTTCTGCTCTTACTTCTATCAGGACGAAGAGAGGCTCAGGGTTATGTACGAAAAGCAATGCAAAAGGCTCAAAGTCTTGGTCGACGAAGGAGCCGAATCTAGCAAGATCGACGCCGCTCGAGCCTCTACTAGAAAGTTGCTCACAAAGCTCGACGTCAGCATCAAAGCAATCGATTCTGTTTCGACAAGGATACACAAGCTGAGGGACGAAGAATTAGAACCACAAGTCACTGCTCTAATTCACGGGTACGAAAAATTCCCTTCGTTGCGAATTGCTCTGCACCTATCTGCTGCAAATGCAATAAATCTGAGATCGATAACGTTTCTGTTTAGGCTGATCAACATGTGGAAAGCTATGCTAAAGTGCCACAGAAAGCAGTTCCAAGCCATAATGGAAAGCAAGATGAGGAAGCTAAGAGCCAAAACCACCCTTCATCAGCCCGACTCGAATTCCCAGGCAACCGTAGAGCTCGAAAACGAGCTCCGAACATGGTGCGAACACTTCAAGAAGTGGATCAACTTCCAAAAATCGTACGCCGACGACCTCAACAAATGGCTCCTCCAATGCCTCAACTACGAAGCAGAGGAAACCCCCGACGGGCCCATACCCTACTCCCCGGGCAGGCTCGGGGCCCCGCCCATATTCGTAATCTGCAACGATTGGAAGCAAGCCCTAGAATCCATATCGGGATCTAAGGTAGCCAACGCTATGAACACATTCGCGACGAGCCTCCGTCAGTTCTACGAGAGGCAGGACGAAGAGGGGAGGCTGAGGATCAACGCTGAGTACCTAATGAAGGATTTCGAGAGGAAGGCGGGAGATGAGGATTCGAGGATGTCCGTCGTTCGATCCGATCCGTCGGATGATCTGAAGGTGGATTTGGACACGATGAAGCAGAAGGTTGTCGAAGAGAGGGTTAAGCACAAGGATGCTATGAAGCTCGTCCATGAGGCTGCTTCGAGCAGCTTGAAGGGCGGGTTGGTGCCTATTTTTAAGGCGTTGGAGAGCTTTAGCAAGCAAGCCGTCGAAGCTCATGGGCATGTTAGGCTGGCTGGTGAGGGCCCGCCCTTGTCGTAATTTTACGGTGGCGGGTCGATGTGGGTTCCACGGGCCCGCCCGGGGTAGGTAGGTGAGGTTAGTGGGGCAGATCAGAGCTGTGGTGTGGGATTTTTAGGTGATTTTGAGGAGAATGAGGTAAGGTAAGTGAGTTGGTTTATTTATGTGTATAGTTAGAGATTCAATTTATTAGTTTAAAATTTTTTGGATGCAGTGGAGCTATGTAATGTAGTTGAGATACATTGGTTTCTCTAATTTCGGTTTTCTTGGTAGTGTCAAGTATGTATTTTGTTAGAATGATGAGAACTAACTAAGGTTTTGTTTAGTGTTTATTTCTTCTTTTTGTGTTTTTCTTTTTCACAATTCATTCCAGCACATCTTTTTATTAATGGGGATTTTACATAAAAATACTTATTAATTTAAAAAATTAGCAAGTGAATACTCCGTCATAATTGGTACCTGCCCGTCGCAAGATACATCATGTCACACATTTAGGTACCATAGAGAAACGTATTGTGGTATGTAATACAGCTAGAAAACGGTACCACCATATAGCTTGCCGCAAGGTACCGTATGGAACGTATACATGTACCATATATGAGTGTCATATAGGTGCGTAACATGGTACGCAATACATGTATAAAAAGGTACGTCAAAATCAAAAAAATGGTACCATCAGTCGAATGAGTACCTATCAAAATCTGATATTGTACTGACTTGAAATTTTATAGAACTAACCTAAAAAAATGTGAAAATTTTATGTAAATTAGATAAGGACTACGTCGCAAGGACAAAATCGTAACTTCAGGTTTAGTTGTTTTTTGGCTATCAGTGTTCGGCTGAGCTAAGCTAATCTAAGCTAAACACGTCTCTTGAGAATGAACATCGGATAAAACCTTTTGTCAAAAACCCTTTGCTCGGCATTTCTCAGATCTGCTCTGTTCGAATAGACTCGCAATGGCGTTGTCCAGGGTTCTGAAGTTCGTGTTCCTCTTCGCGATTATCTTATCTCGATCATTCTCTCGAGCCGATGAATCGAAATCGAAGGAGTTCGTCGTCACGTTAGACCACTCCAATTTCACTGATTTCGTCGCCACGCACAAGTTTATCGTCGTCGAATTTTACGCTCCGTGGTGCGTATATGTCCGTCTTTTCCCCCTGTTTTGTCGTTATTTTGCTTTCTGTAATTGGCGTGTGGTTGGTTTTAGCTTTTCATTGTTTTTTATCCGGAGCAATTAATTCAGATTCAAGCTGAGTTCAGTACGATTCGTATTGTTGATTGTAATATTTGTTGCTTCAATTTCTCTGCAACGAACTAATCCTAGTCCATATAATACTGAATCGTTGGTCGAAGCTATCTTCTGATGTAGCTGTTGCATATCGTTTCAGGTGCGGCCACTGCAAGAAACTTGCTCCTGAGGTAAATAGATTATTTATCTCCGTTGTCTCTTTTTCCTAAAGACGGTGAATCTGATTGCTCTGTGCCTTATACTTGACATTAAAATCTCATTTCTTTGCTTCTATTGACAGTATGAAAAGGCTGCTTCTGTTCTAAGTACCAATGATCCTCCAGTTGTCTTAGCGAAAGTTGATGCCAACGAAGAAAAGAACAAACCCCTTACTGCTGAGTACGAAATTAAAGGCTATCCCACGCTTAAGATACTAAGGTATGGTGGTGGTGTTGTTGAAGACTACAAGGGACCTCGAGATGCTGATGGTATCGTCGAGTATTTGAAGAAACAAAGTGGTCCGGCTTCTTTTGAAATTAAAGCCCCTGAAGATGCGAGTTCTGTTATTGACAGTGATAAGATACTTGTTGTGAGTTCTCTCCCCCTCTATGTGCCTGTCTTACGGGATGATGGTTTTAATAATTGCTGTTTTGATTGTTCGATAGGTTGGTATATTTCCAGAATTTTCTGGAGACCATTATGAAAATTACACAACATTATCTGAGAGATTACGGGCTGATTACGAGTTTGGTCATACCCTAGATGCCAAACTTCTTCCTCATGGGGATTCATCAGCTCCAGCACCTCTTGTTAGGTTGTTTAAGCCTTTTGATGAACGCGTTGCGGATTTCCAGGTAAGAATCATTTTTGACCTTTTGTTCCGAGCATTATCATTCACAACTTTTTCTTGCTAAAGCATCTTTCTCCGAGACATAATGGTTTGTGTATTTGGGTCTATGCAGGACTTTAATGTAGATGCTTTAGTGAAATTCGTCGAAGAGACGAGCACCCCAACTGTAACCCTTTTCAACAAGGATCCAAAGCACCACCCCTTTGTTATTAAATTCTTCAACAGCCCTAATGCAAAGGTGCGTTGACTTTTCCTTCAGAAGCTTTATGTATCCATTCCGTTACAAGCTACGCACTCTAGATAACTGTAATAATAAAGTCGTCAACTGTATTGGCTGAAGCTTGAACTGGCCTTAATTACGTTTTGCGGTTTGATTATTAATGTTCTTTTTCAGATACATCTAGCTGTTTAGAAAAACGATATGATAAATCACACCTTAAAATATTTCTTATTGGATGTTGGAGCCAGCATATGCCCTAACGCTAGAATCCCGTAGCCTTTCTGTAATCACTAATTTTGCACGACTACTAAGCTAATATTCTACTGTTCCCAGGCAATGTTGTTTCTGAACTTCAGCACCGAACAGTTTGATGCATTCAAGTCTAAATATCATGACGTGGCTGCACTTTACAAGGGAAAGGACTTGAGCTTCCTCATGGGTGATGTCGATGCTAGTCAAGGTGCCTTTCAGGTTTGCATTTGTTTCCAGAGTTCGTTCTCAATATAAGATAAAACATCGTTGTGCTGACTTACTTCACTTACTTTCAAAAACAGTACTTTGGGCTGAAAGACGACCAGGTTCCTCTCATCGTTATCCAGACTAACGATGGTAAGAAGTACCTCAAGGCAAACGTTGAGCCAGACCATATTGCATCATGGGTTAATGACTTCAAGGTTATTCAAAAATTTCCCCCCACCTCATTATCATATGACATCTACATTAAGATCCTTTGCATTTCAAACTCAATAAATACTTCCATGTTTAGGATGGAAAAGTGCAACCATACAGGAAATCTGAGCCCATCCCCGAAGCAAATAACGAACCCGTTAGGGTTGTCGTTGGTGACAACATGCAGGAGCTTGTCTTCGATTCTGGGAAAAATGGTATTCCCCAAAACTTCGATTCATTACACAGTGGTAAAAAATGGCATCTTTACAGCGAACATGGATCACTTGTCTTCTCATTTACGCAGTTCTGTTGGAATTCTATGCACCGTGGTGCGGCCACTGTAAGAAATTAGCGCCAATATTAGACGAAATCGCCGTCTCATTTTCAAGCGATGCAGACGTCGTTATCGCAAAGATGGTGAGAACTCAGCATCATAATAACTCTTTGTTTCACTTTTTTTGTTGTTTTTATAATTCTTGTTGATGTAATGACCAAATTACATTCTTTTTGGACAGGATGCTACTGCAAATGATTACCCGCAGGACACATTCGACATCAAAGGTTATCCGACTTTATACTTTAAGACGTCTAATGGAAAGCTACTGCAGTACGATGGAGATAGGACTAAGGAAGCCATAATCGAGTTCATCGAAAAGAACAAAGCTGCCGTTGGTAAGAACGAATCTCGGAAGGTGGAATTGTAAAACCAAAACCACGTAATGTTTGTTGTTTTTGTTGTTTTGACGTTAGTTTTTGTATCAGATGTTTTTTTCAAGAATCAGATGTTTCCTCTATCGATTACCTCGCTATTTACTCTTTGCACGGTGTAATAAACGTTTTCCTTATAACAACTCCTACCGTGCTGCAAAGTTCATAATACATCCGAAAATTAACTCCAATTGAACCTCAAAACCAAACTCAAAATGAGTTATTCCCTCCGTTCCGCTAATTTTATTACTTTTCCATGTCAAGCCTTAATAATTTTATCATATTTCCTTATTTAGCAAAAAAATTATCACAAACAATCAATATAATAATATTAAATATTCTTAGAAGACGCGTCGAAATATACACTTCTACATTTTCATTGTACTATATTATTATATAATGTCATCTTAATTTGCGTGCCAAGTTATCTGATAAAGTTACTGGGATGGAGGGAATATATGGTCTCTCTAACGCAAAGATAGGTTTGTACCAAAAATATGCGTTTGCATTAAGTCTCTGTTGCTTTATTGTTGCTGTCTGTGGCATGAAATCATAAAAGCAAAGCTACTTAGTGTTACTTTAGCTTTCACCATAAATAGCAATTCTCAATAAAGTTGACAGTAACACATAAATAGTGAAAACAAAAATAATCATAAACCTTAAATGAAATGTAATGATGACGAAAATACACTCGAGACTAACATCTATAGTTAATAGTTTCATTATTAGTTTTAATAAAAAAAATTCAATTGAATTAAAATAAATCATAGTCTCATTAGTAAATTGTAAAATATGTGGTCGTTCAGAAAATTAATAAAAATTTGTGTAGGTGATACTATTGCATAGTCTTTTGAGTTTGAGAATGAGTTTAACGGTTGGAGAAGAATTACTGCATTTTGATGTTGAGAATGAGTTTGAGTTTGAGAATGCGTTTATCAGTTGGAGATGGTCTTAGTCATCTTAATATCGATAATAACAATATACAATGATTTT
Organism: Craterostigma plantagineum; assembly: GCA_027422505.1. Classification (NCBI taxonomy): domain Eukaryota; kingdom Viridiplantae; phylum Streptophyta; class Magnoliopsida; order Lamiales; family Linderniaceae; genus Craterostigma; species Craterostigma plantagineum. The sequence goes on along the minus strand of JAPQWV010000044.1, from coordinate 5,891,679 downwards.
AATAATTATTTAACGAACCCATCATATGATAATGTTAGAATAATCTTGATTTTTGTTATCAGGGTTCAGGACTATAAGTTGGTAATAAAAATTAATTATCGTAAAGGGTCAAATCAATCTTAATTATCTTTTGAGTCTGCCAGACCAGACTAATTCCTATTGGCTCTTCTCCAATTCAACCGTCCCGCAGATAAGAGACCCGACCACAAGGTGAGATTTTCTTCTTTTCTTTTTTTTTTTTGTACTAATTTCAGCTTTTTCGATAGCGAATTTTTATCTGGGATTCCATCTGCGTAGTGATATCATCTCAAAGATTTCATCTTTTTGTTTCGTTTGAGCTTCCTCGTTTAATTTTTCTGAATTTATTGTTCCTTTCTAAAGATGTGGTCTTGACTTGAGCTGAAAAGCCATTTTTGGCTGGCTTAATCTTCGATCTCTATCTATCTATCCAAGAATAATCATCAGATTTTAATTTTTCTTGCTCAGCCGCGAGTAGGCCAAGCAGCATTACAAGTCCGGCCTCTTACCGTTTCATTTGCGAATTGGTAAGTGCAAAAACTTTGACATTTGATTGTCTGTTTCTTGTTCTTGAAGTTCTTTCCTAGTGTTGGCTCCTAAGACCATCTCCAATCGGAAAACCCATTCGCAAACTCAAACTCATTCTTATACGCAAAATGCAGTAATTCATCTCCAACCTTTGAACCCATTCTCATACTCAAAGGTGCAATTTGAAATATTTTCTTCCACAAATTTTATAATTTTTCAATACTACCCACATATTTTATAACTTTACAAATAATATTTTTATATTATCATATATAAGTAAATACAAAAGATATAAAATAATATATTTATTTATTTAATTTTTATGTGTTTTAAATAGTTAAACTGAAAAGACACGTGATGCAGAAACCCTAGCTTTGAACAAAAAATCAACACGACTACAAAGATAAAAAAAAAATGCAGATGCCCAAATCGAGTCTTCACAGTCCAAATCGTGAATATCCTTCTTCTCTTCTCTGCTTCTTTCTCTCCCATTAGAAGAGATAGTTCGTCCTCCCGCAAACATCTTAGACTATTGATGTGAAAGAACAGAGACAGCAAAGCTTCCTCACCATTGCTGAAGATTTTCCTTCAACTGCAGCCTCAGAAGCACCTTGATTAGCCAAATTATTGAGCAGAAGGCCAGCATCTGTGTGTTTCTCCAAACAAGTATTCTCTTGCTACGATACTCCTCTTGCTTGTATGTGAATTCGATTTTGATTCATAAAATTTTTTAGATCAGTTAATAAATTCCATTGTTTGGGGCGAATATGCAAATTAGAAAATACAAACGCATAGTTTGCGATGAAACGCATATTTCCGTTTGAATGATGAGAGAGAGAGTGAAAACCCCATTTTGGGTTTGATTTTTGTGTTCGGTTGGAGTAAATATACTCCATTTTTTGGGTTTTGCAGGTCGATTGGAGATGCTCTAAGAGCATCTCTAGTGGTACTCCAAAACCCAAAATATGGGATAAAATTACTCCAACTACCAAAAACGAGACCCAAAATGATGCTCTTTCTCTCTCCTATTAAACTGACGTTTGCGTCTCATGTTTAATAATTGCAAGAGAGTCCTGTTTTGGATCTTCTCTTTCTACTGTCTTTCCTCACATTTCTTGGTGTTTTAACTTTCTAGTTTCCGACCGTTGCTGCCCTTCGACTTCTTCGGGTATGTGAATTTTCTGAAATTTTTCCCCCATCTCACAGCGATGTACAACTGTGCTCGTGAAAATGGTGAATCTATACCCACAATTCTTTGAAGTTCATTACATTGTCAATTACATGATTTGGGCTTGTAGAAATTCTGGGCCGGGCCTCCGGTAATTATTAACCGTTAAAGAGGCCCGCACACAAGCGTCACACGGAGGATCGGTGCCCGGTATAAGCTTGATGGGGTTCCTTCTTAAAACCAATTGGTGATAAGGGGAGTTGCCCATCAAGCTTATAAACCCATTGTTATTTTTGTGAATTAATCGATGTGGGACATTTTGTCCTCACACCACACGTGCAACTATCTCAACAGGGCTTACACTAGTTGAGAAAAATATATGGGTTTCGTTTTTATCAGAGCTTAACATCTTCAAGAATTTTATACCCTTCGACGGTTCTCTTCAATGCCTTTGTTACAGAGACCGATTACTGAGCCTTCTCTGTTCCATGTGAGCCCCAGCATTTATGCCCGAATCGAATCGATAGCAGTTTGTCTCGTCTCAATCTAGTTTAAGATCATATCATGGTATAATTTGTTAAATCAGACAATAAGTGGATAGAATTGAAAATTTCTTAAGGTAGTTGTGCACGTGAATATTTAGATTATGGTCCTTTGAGTTTGCGAATGAGTTCAACGGTTGGAGAAGAATTACTGCATTTTGAGTTTAGGAATGAGTTTAGGTTTGAGAATGCGTTTTTCGGTTGGAGATGGTCGTTCGTCTAACAATCTTAAGTTGCTTAGTTTGAAAATATTAGTTAATCATCGTCCATTGCGTCCCTTTCTTCATCACCCAATACTGTTCCATGCCATTGCAGGAGCTTGCTAATATGGCTTCGATGATGCTCTCAGCGAACTACAGCACAAACGCATCCCTAAAAGCAGACTACGCAGGCCTCAAGCCGTTGAAAATTTATCAAAACGTAGTCTCTTTGAGGCCCACTTCAGTCAAGACTTTCTCCCCAAGCCTCACGATAAGGGCCGATGCCAATGGCCACATAAACAAGACGCAAATGACCAACGAAGAATGCGAAGCCGCCGTGGCTGCCGGGAATGTTCCAGAAGCACCTCCCGCGCCTCGAAAACCCGCCCCGCCAGCTGGCACGCCCGTCGTTCCCTCGCTGGTAAATGTTCAAAGTCTGACATGAACGTCTTTGATTATGTTAGGATTATAGGATATATATTGCACCTCTGTTTCGAGACTATTACAATCTGTTGGATATTGTTTCCCTTATGTTTCTTTATTACATTACACTAAGATGACTGTCTTTTACAGCCACTTGGACGGAGACCTCGCCGGAATCGTAGAACTCCGACGCTGAGAGCTGCTTTTCAGGAAACTACTTTAAGTCCGGCGAATCTTGTCTATCCACTTTTTATCCACGAAGGTGTTTTTTTTATAGGCTTACGTCTGATTCTCTCGAGTAAATATTTGCTTATTAAGTCTTCTTAGTTCGTAATATGCTTTTGTCTCCTATGAGACTTTTCAGGCATTGAAGATACTCCAATTGGAGCAATGCCTGGCTGTTACAGGCTTGGTTGGAGGCATGGGCTCGTAGAAGAGGTTATTACATTAGCTGCGCTTCCTTCGAAGTTGTCTACCTTTTTTCTTTTACTGAAGAAGCTTATCTTTTTCTTTTTCTTTTTCAGGTATCCAAGGCTCGAGCTGTTGGCGTTAATAGTGTCGTGCTGTTTCCTAAAATCCCCGATGCTTTAAAGGTTTTTCTTACATCATTCATCGAAGCAAAGCCTCGACTTTTTTTTTTCTCTACAATTTCTCATGAGAAGCGAAGGTTTGCATGCTAACGAAGCTCAACTATGCAGAGCTCTACAGGGGATGAAGCCTATAATGACAATGGATTAGTGCCTCGGACAATACGCCTCCTTAAAGACAAGTTTCCTGACCTCGTATGCACACGCTTTTATGCTCGTTTTCTTACCTTTTTTTTTTTTGTAAATTCCCTTTGTTTCAGTGTCCTATATTCGGTTTTAGGTCATATACACCGATGTCGCCCTAGATCCTTATTCCTCAGATGGGCACGATGGCATTGTCAGAGAAGATGGTAAGATTTTTGGCTGTAAAAAAAGTATTTTTTTTTTTTTTTTTCGGTTGAAATTAAACTGTCTCCACACCATCGTATCTGCAGGAGTTATTATGAACGACGAAACCGTTCATCAGCTGTGTAAGCAAGCGGTTTCCCAGGTAACAACAAGCATAACATATTCGAACAACTCTATGATGGTCTTACCTAAAAATTAAATTCCAAAACCAAGTTTATAAAATTTTCGAGATAATTCTTTCTTTCGTAGGCCCGAGCGGGCGCTGACGTGGTGAGCCCCAGCGACATGATGGATGGACGGGTCGGAGCGATTCGCACCGCCCTCGACGCTGAAGGGTTTCAGCACGTTTCGATTATGTCCTACACAGCCAAGTAAGTAACTCCTCAAATAAATCATATTTTACTGCGAAATCTGAAAATTAATGCTTAAATAGGTATGCAAGTTCGTTTTACGGCCCTTTCCGCGAAGCGCTGGGCTCGAATCCACGTTTTGGGGACAAGAAAACGTACGTACTCATCAGCATTACTCACATTCTTTTTTTTTTTCCTTCCTTCCTTGCTTAGTCGAAGGCTTTCTTCTTTGTAATGAAAAGCCTAACTGCATGAAATGTTTAGGTATCAGATGAACCCTGCAAATTACAGAGAAGCCCTCGTCGAGACCCGCGAGGACGAGGCTGAAGGAGCTGATATTCTATTGGTCGGTTTGTATTTCCTTTTCTTATTTTGTTTTAATTATTTAAGTGCATTCTTGGCTAAATTGTATTTTTCTCGGGCTATGTAGGTTAAGCCTGGACTACCTTGCATGGACATCATTAGGCTTATCCGCGATAATTCTCCTCTGCCCGTCGCAGCTTACCAGGTAAAGTACCTTCGACAAGCCTATATGTAATAATCGTAATATCAAGACATAATATATAATTATGATTAAATCTTTCTCAAAGGTTTCTGGGGAATATTCGATGATTAAAGCTGGCGGCGCGATGAACTTGATCGACGAAGAGAAAGTGATGATGCAGTCTCTGATGTGCCTTCGAAGGGCGGGCGCTGACATCATCCTTACGTATTTCGCCCTTGAAGCTGCGAGATATTTTTGTGGAGAGAAGAGGTAAGTAAGAGCTCTGTTAGTTCTCGGATATTTCATCCTCATCTGTTTTCTAAGACTATTTTGTGTGTAATATCAACTGTTCTGATAGTTTTGAACAAAAAATTTCTTGAATTGTGAGTTCCTAACAAAAATATTTTAATTTTAGCTAATGATGATTGCTCTCACACACGCACATAATCACAAACAAGCAAATCACTTGGGAGGGATCAATTATATATCTGGATAGTTTCTTGTTCTTAAGAACATGGCTGTGTTGGTAATAACTCATTAAGGTCCAACATGTCTGATATTTTGAAGTATAATCTGTTAAAGATTGGCCCTTCGTACTAAGATTTGGACTGAGACTGAACATAGCAGAATAATGGTCCTCCACAGCGCAAAGCTGGCAGTTTTTGCCAGATTCTAGTAAAAATTGATCAACATTTGTTTACGAAGCTATGAGGTATTTTTAATTAAATAATTAAAAAATCAATCATTAACAAAATAAACATGAAATCAAAAGTAGGGCTGTTCGTTGTTCGGTATACCGACCGAAATTACCGAAATACCGAAATTTCGGTACAAAACCGAACCAAACCGAAAAATTCGGTTCGGTATTCGGTACTTCAAAAAAATAAAATTTCGGTAATTTGGTAAATTCGGTTCGGTACTGATTTTGAATTTCGGTAAATTCGATATACCGAGTTACCGAAATTTTAAAAATTAAAATATATTTTATTATATTAATATTGAAAATAAAATATATATTATATTAATATAGGAATTAATTTAATTATTATCGAATTTTTTATTACTATTATTTAAATTTCGGTAAATTCGGTAAAAAACGAATTTTTACCGAAAAAATTTCGGTAAAAACCGAATACCGAACCGAGAAATTCGGTTCGGTATTTGGTATCGACTAGGGGTGTACCGAAATTTCGGTTCGGTTCGGTACGGTAGGTACCGAACGAACACCCCTAATCAAAAGTATTAATAAAATAGCGAAACTCGTCTTCCCAGATTACGAGTTACTAACTCGTATTTCCAGCATACGAGATACATTGGTACGCTGACTCGTGGACCTGACATGCCACTAACGTAACTCGTAATACCATATTACGAATTATAACTCCTATTCTGAGAATACGTGTTACTTAATGCCCGACCAACCTGCATGGCCATGCAGCGTGCGGCAACAATTCAACTTAATTCGTAATATGGTGATACGAGTTACGTGAATTGTTCAATAATTCACGTAACTCGTACTTCGGTATTACGAGTTATCTAACTCAATCATCAAGTTACGAGTTAAGTTTCTATATATATTGGCCGACCTAACTCATATCACCGTACTACCATTGTCGGTTTCTTTTAATAACTCAAACAATGGTGTCGAGTCGCGTACAAGTTATAGTATATTTCGGCGGCGAAATAATTCAATCATCTGATTCTTCCATCAAATATAGTATCTGCCCTGTTGGGTATAGGCGAATTCATCGCAACACCAGTTTTTCCGAGTTTATATCGTTGTTGTTCGAAATTACGGGTGCTGATAGCAGTCGTTGTTTGTCGATTGTCCATGCAAAAAATGAATACCTTCAACATTCCCGCCACTTTCATCAGCTTTTTCTAATCTCCAACGACAACGATTTATAATTTTTCATACATCCCGATTCAGAGAACAATTGTGTTGAGGTTTTTGTTGAAATAGTTGAAAATTCAAACTCTGATTTGAACGAAGAGCCTCATCGGAATTTTGAAGTTGATTCTTCGAGTTATACATGTCCGGATTTTTCAGACATTGTCTCAGTTACGGTAGGATTCATCAATGTTTCTCTGGAGATGCCGCCGCTTGGTGATCCATTCAATATGTCAGAATCCGTGCCAAATTTCGTGTTTGAACACGAGGAAGACGCTGATGTTAGTGATTCAGAAGTGGATGATGAGGATCCACTGTCCGACTTACCCGATCCCAACGAGGACGACAATAACAACGACGACGATGAGCCAGATGATACCACTCCACTGATATCTGCTGCTCCAACGCTGTTTCAGTCCGTCCCATTTTTCCAGACTTACCAAATGCCACCTCCTGGTATCTGCTGCTCCAACGCTGATTCATCAATAGGTTGTTTAAGCCTTTTGATGAACGCGTTGCGGATTTCCAGGTAAGAATCATTTTTGACCTTTTGTTCCGAGCATTATCATTCACAACTTTTTCTTGCTAAAGCATCTTTCTCCGAGACATAATGGTTTGTGTATTTGGGTCTATGCAGGACTTTAATGTAGATGCTTTAGTGAAATTCGTCGAAGAGACGAGCACCCCAACTGTAACCCTTTTCAACAAGGATCCAAAGCACCACCCCTTTGTTATTAAATTCTTCAACAGCCCTAATGCAAAGGTGCGTTGACTTTTCCTTCAGAAGCTTTATGTATCCATTCCGTTACAAGCTACGCACTCTAGATAACTGTAATAATAAAGTCGTCAACTGTATTGGCTGAAGCTTGAACTGGCCTTAATTACGTTTTGCGGTTTGATTATTAATGTTCTTTTTCAGATACATCTAGCTGTTTAGAAAAACGATATGATAAATCACACCTTAAAATATTTCTTATTGGATGTTGGAGCCAGCATATGCCCTAACGCTAGAATCCCGTAGCCTTTCTGTAATCACTAATTTTGCACGACTACTAAGCTAATATTCTACTGTTCCCAGGCAATGTTGTTTCTGAACTTCAGCACCGAACAGTTTGATGCATTCAAGTCTAAATATCATGACGTGGCTGCACTTTACAAGGGAAAGGACTTGAGCTTCCTCATGGGTGATGTCGATGCTAGTCAAGGTGCTTTTCAGGTTAGCATTTGTTTCCAGAGTTCGTCTTCAAATACAGATAAAACATCGTTGTGCTGACTTACTTCCTTTCAAAAAACAGTACTTTGGGCTGAAAGACGACCAGGTTCCTCTCATCGTTATCCAGACTAACGATGGTAAGAAGTACCTCAAGGCAAACATTGAGCCAGACCATATTGCATCATGGGTTAATGACTTCAAGGTTATTCGAAAATTTCCCCTACCTCATTATCATATGATATCTACTTTAAAAGATTCTTTGCATTTCAATCTCAATAAAAACTTCCATGTTTAGGATGGAAAAGTGCAACCATACAGGAAATCTGAGCCCATCCCCGAAGCAAATAACGAACCCGTTAAGGTTGTCGTTGCTGACAACATGCAGGAGCTTGTCTTCGATTCTGGGAAAAATGGTATTCCCCAAAACTTCGATTCATTACACAGTGTCAAAAATGGCACATTTAGAGCAAACATGGATCACTTGTCTTCTCTTTTACGCAGTTCTGTTGGAATTCTATGCACCATGGTGCGGCCACTGTAAGAAATTAGCGCCAATATTAGACGAAGTCGCTGTCTCATTTTCAAATGATGCAGGCGTCATTATTGCAAAGATGGTGAGAACTCAGCATCGTAATAACAACTCCAATTTCATTTTTTTTTTGTTTTATATATTTCTTGTTAAGACCAAATTACATTCTTTTTGGACAGGATGCTACTGCAAATGATTACCCGCAGGACACATTCGACATCAAAGGTTATCCGACTTTATACTTTAAGACATCTAATGGAAAGCTACTGCAGTACGATGGAGATAGGACTAAGGAAGCCATAATCGAGTTCATCGAGAAGAACAAAGCTGCTGCTGCTAAGAACGAATCTCGGAAGGAGGAATTGTAGAACCAAAACCACGTAATGTTTGTTGCTTTTGTTGTTCTGTCGTTAGTTTTTGTATCAGAATATTTTTTTTTCAAGAATCAGAAGATGTTTCCTCTATCGATTAGCTCGCTATATTTACTCTTTGCACGGTGTAATAAACGTTTTTCTTAGTCGTCATAGTACCAAGAATAACAAATATAGAATGATCTTAATAATTATTTAACGAACCCATCATCATATGATAATGTTAGAATAATCTTGATTTTTTGTTATCAGGATTCAGGACTATAATTTGGTAATAAAAAGTAATTATCGTAAAGGTCAAATCAATCTTCTTATGTATTATTATCTCGAGTCGCCAGACCAGACTAATTCCTATTGGCTCATCTCCAATTCAACTGTCCCGCAGATAAGAGACCCGACCACAAGGTGAGATTTTTTCTTTTTCTTTTTTTTTTTTGGTACTAATTTCAGCTTTTTCTCGTGAGAATTCTTATCTGGGATTCCATCTGTGGAGTGATATCTCAAAGATTTTATCTTTTTGCTTCGTTTGAGCTTCCTCGTTTAATTTGCTGAGATTATTGTTCCTTTCTAAAGATGTGGTCTTGACTTGAGCTGAAAAGCCATTTTTGGCTGGCTTAATCTTCGATCTACCTATCTATCTATCTATCTATCCCAGAATTATCATCAATCAGATTTTAATTTTCTTGCTCAGCCGTGAGTAAGCCAAACAGCATTACAAGTCCGTCCTCGTACCGTTTCATATGCGAATTGGTAAGCGCAAAAAACTTTTACATTTGATTGTCTGCTTCTTGTTCTTGAACTACTTTCCTAGTGTTGGCTGCTAAGTTCGTCTAACAATCTGAAGTTGCTTAGTTTGAAAATATTAATTAATCATCGTCTATTGCGTCCGTTTCTTCTTCCATGCCATTGCAGGAGTGTGCTAATATGGCTTCAATGATGCTCAACTCAGCAAACTACAGCACAAACACGTCCCAAAAAGTAGACTACGCAGGCCTCAAGCCGTTGAAAATTCATCAAAACATTGTCTCTTTGAGGCCCACTTCAGTCAAGACTTTCTCCCCGAGCCTCACAATAAGGGCCGATGCCAATGGCCACATAAACAAGACGCAAATGAGCATCGAAGAATGCGAAGCCGCCGTGGCTGCCGGGAATGTTCCAGAAGCACCTCCCGCGCCTCCAAAACCCGCCCCGCCAGCTGGCACGCCCGTCGTTCCCCCGCTGGTAAATGTTCAGAGTCTGATGTGAACTCTTCGATTATGTTAGAATTATAGGATATATATTGCACCTCTGTTTTGAGACTATTACAATCTGTTGGATATTGTTTTCTTTCCCTTATGTTTCTTTATTACATTACACTAAGATGACTGTCTTCTACAGCCACTTGGGCGGAGACCTCGCCGGAATCGTAGAACTCCGACTCTGAGAGCTGCTTTTCAGGAAACTACTTTAAGTCCGGCGAATCTTGTCTATCCACTTTTTATCCACGAAGGTGTTTTTTTAGGCTTACGTCTGATTCTCTCGAGTGAATATTTTCTTATTAAGTCTTCTTAATTCGTAATATGAATGTATCTGTATGAGACTTTCAGGCGTTGAAGATACTCCAATTGGAGCAATGCCTGGCTGTTACAGGCTTGGTTGGAGGCATGGGCTCGTAGAAGAGGTTATTACATTAGCTGCGCTTCCTTCGAAGTTGTCTACCTTTTTTCTTTTACTGAAGAAGCTTATCTTATTCTTTTTCTTTTTCAGGTATCTAAGGCTCGAGCTGTTGGCGTTAATAGTGTCGTGCTGTTTCCTAAAATCCCTGATGCTTTAAAGGTTTTTCTTACATCATTCATCGAAGCAAAGCCTCGACCTTTTTTTTTTCTCTACAATTTCTCATGAGAACCGATGGTTTGCATGCTAACGAAGCTTAACTATGCAGAGCTCTACAGGCGATGAAGCCTATAATGACAATGGATTAGTGCCTCGTACAATACGCCTCCTTAAAGACAAGTTCCCAGACCTCGTATGCACACGCTTATATTCTCGTTTTCTTACCATTTTTTTTGCAAATGGCATTTCTTTAATAGTTTCGTATTATGTTCGGTTTTAGGTCATATACACCGACGTTGCCCTAGATCCTTATTCCTCAGATGGGCACGATGGCATTGTCAGAGAAGATGGTAAGATTTTTGGCTGTAAAAAATGTTTTTTTTTTTTTTCGGTTGAAATCGATTTGTTAAACTGTGTCTCTATACCATCCTATTGCAGGAGTTATCATGAACGATGAAACCGTTCATCAGCTGTGTAAGCAAGCAGTTTCCCAGGTAACAATAGTATTAACATATTCGAAGATCGCCGCACCTAAAAATTAAATATCAAAACCAAGTTTATAAAATTTCGAGATATTCTTTCTTTCGTAGGCCCGAGCGGGCGCTGACGTGGTGAGCCCCAGCGACATGATGGACGGGCGGGTCGGAGCGATTCGCACCGCCCTCGATGCCGAAGGGTTTCAGCACGTTTCGATTATGTCCTACACTGCCAAGTAAGTAACTCCTCCAAGAAATCATATTTTACTGCGAAAAAAAGATTGCATTTTTATCATCTGAAAATTAATGCTTAAATAGGTATGCAAGTTCGTTTTACGGCCCTTTCCGCGAAGCGCTTGACTCGAATCCACGTTTTGGAGACAAGAAAACGTACGCACTCATCAGCATTACTCACGTTCTTTTTTTTTCCTTCCTTACTTAGTCGAAGGTTTTTTTCTTCGTAATGAAAAGCCTAACTGCCTGAATGTTTTTAGGTATCAGATGAACCCTGCAAATTACAGAGAAGCCCTCGTCGAGACCCGCGAGGACGAGGCTGAAGGAGCTGATATTCTATTGGTCGGTTTTTATTTCCTTTCTTTTATCCATTTTTGCTTTAAATATTTAAGTGCATTCTTGGCTGAATTGTATTTTCTCGGGCTATGTAGGTTAAGCCTGGACTACCTTACTTGGACATTATAAGGCTTCTCCGCGATAATTCTCCTCTGCCCATCGCAGCTTACCAGGTAAGTACCTTCGACAACTCTATATGTAATAATCGCAATATCAAGACATAATATATAATTGTGATTAAATCTTTCGAATGTGCATAAGGTTTCTGGGGAGTATTCGATGATTAAAGCTGGCGGCGCGATGAACATGATCGACGAAGAGAAAGTGATGATGGAGTCTCTGATGTGCCTTCGAAGGGCGGGTGCTGACATCATCCTTACATATTTCGCCCTTGAAGCTGCAAGATATTTATGTGGAGAGAAGAGGTAAGTAAGAGCTCTCTTTAGTTCTCGGAGATTTCATCCTTGTCTGTTCAACTGTCCTGCTAGTTTTGAACAGAAAAATTCTTGATTTGTGAGTTCCTAACAAAATATTTTAATTTTAGCTAATGATGATTGCATTCACACACGCACATAATCACAAACAAGCAAATGATCACTTGGGAGGGATCAATTATATATCTGGACAGTTTCTTGTTCTTAAGAACATGTTTGTGTTGGTAATAACTCATGAAGGTTCAATGTTGATATGGGGCAAACCCAATCAACGATATTTTTATGTGTGGGTAAAGAAATTTATATAGCCGGAGAATGAATATTGGAAGTTTTTAAGGGCGTAAGGTGCTGTCTTTACGATGGGGACGTAATGGGGACCTGTTTGGGGCATTGGGGACCTGTCTGGGACGTTTGTGGGACATTGGGGCGTATTGGGGACCTGTTTGGGACATGGGGATCTGTCTGGGAGCATATTTGGTACGCTGAGGACCTGTTTGGACGCGTTGGGAACATGGGGGGACCTGTTTGAATGTGTTTGGAATTCGGGGGACCTGCTTGAAGACGTAAACGAAATAACACAAGGATTTACGTGGTTCGGATCTTTGCAGATCCTACGTCCACGGGGGCACTAAAACTGGTTTTCACTATACCTGGGAAAATTACATGCTCACAACTCACTTTCGCTCATATAGGTTAAAGATCTAGTGGAAAAGAACTATTACAGTGAGAAAGAGAGATTTCTAGGTGTTTTTTTTGTGTGAGAAAGTGTTAGAATAAGAATCGTTGTCGTGAGAAATGGCCAAGTCTCTCCTTTTATAGCAGCTCCCAACGGCCTTCCCAAGTAATATCCCAGGATTTCCGGGGGACGTACCACCTAGGGTGCTTAGGAAATATGACTGATTGCTTGATGGAATGACCTCTGTGACAGTTACAGTGAGGTGCTCAGTGATATCTCCCTGTTATAAAGCGACACGCGTCCCTGCAACTGCCTTCCTTCCTTTTCACTGTTCCTGCGCCTTTATACACAACGGTTCTTCCTCTTTTGTTCGGTCAAGACTTGTGCCCGTTAGGTCTCTGCAGGTCCTTCTTTCTAGGCTCGTACTTCACTATGGGCCCTTCTTCTTTCTGGGCTTTATTGGGCCTTTCCTTATTTTTTGTTTTCTCGGCCCATCTTAGTTGAGTCCACGTCAAATGTCTAATGTGTCTTAAGGTCCAACATGTCTAATATTTTGAAGTATAATCTGTTAAAGATTGGCCCTTCGTACTAAGATTTGGACTGAGACTGAACATAGACAGAATAATGGTCCTCCACAGCGCAAAGCTGGCAGTTTTTGCCACGGATTCTTGTAAAAATTTATTAACATTTGTTTACGAAGCTATGATATATGCAGGTTATTTGTAATGAAAGCAATATGGCATCTACATATCTTTGCCAATCTCATTCTTATATATGATGATGCACATATATAACTAAACATAATACCGAAAATATTGAAACTATTTTGTTCGTAATTGCGACACCATGAGATGAGTAATCCATTTCAAGATTTTCTTTCTGCAACTAAAAGAAATCGTAGAGGACGATTTGTAATAAATGGGCATGTGGATTTGTGGCGTAAAGAAAATTGACTAATAAAGAAAGAGAGCAAAAGGTGGGGCTTAATAAGAGGTTGTAAGAAGACTTTGATGGGGCATTGTTTGATCATTGCTTTTCTTGAAAATGGCCACCTTCCACGTACTATGTGACAAAAACAACGTGCCTTTGTAGGAGTTTTTTCTAGGCTTCAATATTGCAAGAAAAAAGAAGGGAACTCTTTATAACATATTGATTGAAAAGCAAGTTAAAGCTGATGCACTTTGCTATGTCGTAAGCCCATGTTTTCTTTCTTGATTCTCTTACCACCCTTTTCCTTTTGAAGGTATGGGAGGGAGATGGTGGGCCCTACTTGATCGATCTCATTAAATCTATTTTTATCTTATACCTGATGCTAGAGGAAAAAAATATAGTATAAATTTGAGAGGCTAATCTTCAAGTCGATAATTGATACATTCGTCAGATATTGGAAGGTTTCATCAATTAAATGCATATAGTTGAGCTTCATGATATCTATACTATATAAAAGTTGGATGTGGCCTCTCATTGACTAAGTCTAATAGCCAATCCCTATGTGACATGTCAGCATTACAAATACAAATTACTCTTTTAGGTCTATATGGAGTTGTATTTACACATGCCATTTATTTAGTTAATAAATTATATTATACTAATAACTATTATATTTAACATGCCTATAAATTATACTAATAACTGTTATAATTAAAATAAAATTCCCGTGCATAGCACGGGCCAAAACTAGTTTTTCTAACACGATATCAAGAATATAACGCGTTGGAAAAAAGAAAACATAGTCTTAAAGATGTGGTCTTGATATTGAATGAACGTAACCAAACACACATATTAGTCCTTTGCACATGCATCCCACTTTGCATAGGTGGGGATAAATGGCAAAATTCTATGTAAGTTGATGTATGTGTGTGTATAAATAAATGAGAGATGTTTCAACAATGTAATTAAAGTCAAGGCTTAATTAATGACAAGAATCTCCAAATCTTTCTATTGTGTATATGTTTGTATAGACGATAGCCAATGCAAAACGGCAAGAGTCATTCTACTACACATTACAATAGCTTTTGTAATACATAGGACTTGGTTGAATAATCACCACAAAAAGCATGCAAACTTGTGATAAAGCTCGTATCTTTCTTTCTTGACTATACATATATACCATCTCAATCATATAATAAGCCATCATTACTTAAAATTCTTCACATCAAACCTCAACTCAAACCCTTGCTCCATTCATGCATGCGGACAGCCAATGATCGATGTAATGAACTCTTCACTTCTTTATTAATTAACCGAGACTTAAAAACACGTACAAAGTTTAGAAAAATTGAGTAAATGGGATGTAAAAAGGAAGTCTTTTTTTTCTTTCTATACTATGATGGCCTTTGATCCCAACATAGTAGTTTTATTCCCTTCTGTTAAACCTCTTCCATTTGATGAGCTGAAAAATATAGCCAATCCGCTTACGCCACCTCATCATCGGTCGATGTTTAGCATGTTCTCTTACAGACTTTTCATGACTGGTTTTTCCTCCTTTGTCCCATGAGGCAACGCCATTTTCTTCGAATTTGATTGATATAAACGAATCTGAAAATTTAAATTTCATGGCCGTCATCTTCTCCAAATCCATCCACAGAACCAATTAAGATGATACAAATGAAAGAAGAGAAAGAAAACCTAATTAATTAACCTTCTTGACTGGTTGATGAGCTCTCATAAACCATAAGCTTCTGCTGCTGCTGCTTGATGTCCGAAAGATTGAGCAAACTTTTAAGAGCAAAGATCTTAGGCAAAGCCCTTTTATTAGCCGAGTTATTGTTATTACATCGTCGTCTTTGCTTCTTCTTTGAAGCTGCTGCTAAAACTAACAACTTCTCATTCAAGCACAAAGCACAGACTCCTATAACAGGTACTTTAGGGTGTAGTAAACAACGCCATGTTCTTTCATCTACGTAATCATTAGTGTTTATTCTCTTCATCTTTTTCTATTATGCTGCATGTACGTACGCATGAAGAGAATAGGCTAAGGTAAGAGAACTATATAGATAGATGAGAAGGTTTATATATAGTGTTCTGCGGTGTGAATTTCTGGTATGTGTATTGTATTGAGAAGAAGTGATGTGCTAAGATAAGGAGAACGAAAAAGGGACAAGTGGTTTTGTGTTAGAAGTTAGGTGCCTGTCTCAGTTTTTCCTTTTCTTTTTTCTTTTCCCACACAATGAGAGCGTAAGCCCCAAAACTCTAACTAAATTCGGTCTGAATCGAAAAAGTGAATTTCAAAGCTTGTTCCATCTCAAATATATATAACAAAACTTCGAGATTTTATGACAAAGAAAAACACAAGAATGAGTGGATGCAAAACATTCAAGAATCTTGATGAAGTCAGCTGCTAAGACAAGACAAAGATAATAGCAAACAAAAATCAAGAATAGAGGTTGGAAAGATCTCCGGCGAACTCTTTCCTTATCGCCTCTCTCTTTAGCTTGAGAGCCGCCGTGACAAGCCCAGATTCCGGCGTCCAAGGTTCAGACAAGAGCTTTATCTTCGCCGGAATTTCGAACTTCTCCAACTTTGCAGCCTTCGCAGCCTATGAAAAAATATATATTCCGCCCTAAGATTTTGCGATTTAATATCCAGCATTGAATCGAAATAACTTTCATTTACCTTGTGCAACGAAGAGGAGACTTCTTTCAAAGTCTCTTCTTTCTGACACAGATCCGAGAAATCTGAGTAAACGATTCCTAAATTCGAAGCCCAAGATTCTAACGAGGACTGAGCAGCAACTACCAAAGCTACGCAGTAACTGTGGAAAGAATCGGCGTGCATCATTATGTTGTCGACGTATGGGCTAACTATCAACGCAGCCTCGACCTGTGTACGTAGTAATAAGCTGATTAGATCATAGTTGATACGAAAAAGAGATAGAAAAGAAAAAGACAATCTTTTCGAGATGTGTAGTACCTTCCCTAAGGAAACGTACTCTCCGTGCTGAAGCTTAACTATGTCCTTCTTACGGTCGATTATCTCAAGGCAGCCATCTTCGTGGAACTGCCCAATGTCCCCTGTGTAGAACCACCTCGTTCCTCTCTCATCATCCTTATTACGTTAAAATAAAATAAAATGAACTCACTGTAAGAAAATGCATATTTCGATTCGAAGAAAAGCACTCAGATGTGTATATATATATACCTTATAAACTTCTAAGGTTTTCTCCTCGTTCTTGAAGTACCCAAGCGTAACGTTTGGACCGCCGATGACTATCTCCCCACGTGGCTTTGGATTGTCGCTGATCAGATATCCGCCTTCGGGCCAATCTACCAACTTAAATTGCGAAAAAAGAAAGATTTGCGTAAGAACCGTTTGATCATACACAGGCTGATTATTTAATTGTATTTGAAGATGAACAATTCATACATATTTCAGACATACTGATGAAACTATTACCTTAATGACCGAGCAAGGCAAAGGAGCGCCAACACGGCCAACAGAAGTATCATCGTATTCACTAAAAGTGCCGCCAGCGCACGTCTCCGTGAGCCCATAACCTTGACCAATTGGAGCCCTTCAAACAGAGATTTTAGGTTATTCTGAAGACGAGAGAGAGAGAGAGGGAGAGAGAGAGAGGGAGGGAGAGAGGGAGAGAGGGAGGGAGAGAGGGAGGGAGAGGGAGAGAGAGGGAGGGAGAGAGGGAGAGAGAGGGAGGGAGACAGGGAGGGAGGGAGGGAGGGGGAGAGAGAGAGAGAGAGAGAGAGAGAGAGAGAGAGAGTTAACTATATTCGAGGGAGAAAAAAAAAGCTAAAAATTGGCAGTCAAGATCCATAGTTACTTACCCAAGGCATATATTGATGAATCTTTGAGTGTCGGCAGAAAGAGGAGCACCGCCCGACAATAGAAAGCGAATCTTACCGCCCAAAATCGCTTGGACCTTTCTAAACACGACAAGGTTCCACAGAAGCCTCTCTAAGCCCCACGCGCCGAACCAGCTTCCATTTATAGCAGCCAATCGACGATCGTAAGCCAACGTAAACAGTTTCTTCGAAAGCCCCCCAGTTGAATCTATCTGTTGATCACAACTCTTCCCTCAATTAAAAAAAAAAAGCAAGAAATTAACGAAGGAATCGTTGGAAAAAATTGCAAAACCTTTTTGCGAACGCCGTCACGAACGCGGTCGAGGATCGCTGGAACAGCAGCCATTAGTGTTGGTTTCAAAACAGTTGCGTCTCCTTTAGTTCCTCTCTTAATCTTATTCGATGTGTCTGTGAGAGTCAAAGGAGTTCCATAGCCTATGGAACTCCCAATCGCTGCTATAAGATTCTACAGCAAAAAAAGTTGTTCGTTTCAGACAACATTATAAACAACTGCTTCGTAGAAATCTGATGGTGATTACCTCAGCTGCTAGTTCAAGAATGTGAGCCAAAGGTAGGTATGCTAAGTACACATCCTTAGGCCCTAATCCAGGGACAATCGTCATTACAGCAGATACAGTTGATAAAACATTTCCATGTGTCATCATAACACCCTACATTAAGACAGATTAAACATGTAATAGATAAGGTTGTAATAAATTCAACAAGAAAATCTTGTAAAAAAGTTACTGACCTTTGGCATGCCAGTACTACCACTAGTGTACATAATCACAGCAACATCAGCTTTAAGAGGTAAATCAGCCTCGGCGGGATTTTCGCTGCCAAGCTTGTCTACATCCGAGAAAGAAGTGATCGTCCAATTGGCGCTCACCGATGCCAAAGAAGAATCTGCCTTGAATTCATCGTCCATGCATATTATGCGCCTAACAGTGTCGAGCTGTCCACTTACGTTTGCTATCTTCTTCAACTCCCTATATCCACAGATCACAGTAGTGACCTCCGTCTGAAATATTTCAAGAATATTACATGAGGTACTGTACTTATATATTCAGACATGAGTGTGGATGAGAGAAAGAGAAATAGGACCTCATTAAACGAGTGACAAAGAGCTTCCTCACCCAAAGATGCATATATGGTCACAACAGTTATGTTGCGTCTGAAACAAGCCTGAGGAAATAAAATTGCAATTAAGATATCAAACCTAGACAGATTTGGTCCTAAACAGATATGTTCGATCCTACTATCATCAACATACCTGCAGAGCAATGAACCATTCTTCACGAGTGTCAGCGAATATAGCAGCACGCTCGCCCCTCAGATGCCCGAGTTTCACCAAACCTGAGGCAAAGTTGCAGACTGTCTGAAAAACTTGTCCATAAGTCAACCACTCATAATCGCCCAAGTGAAGCTTTTCGAAAGATCTTCCGTCAGAAACTTCCATTTCCCTGGAAATCAGTTTACGGGTTCCTAAGAGGCTCATGTCTGAATGTTTCTTGCAAGATTGCTCGAAAAGCTCAGCGAGCGTTGTTATCCCTTCCCAGGCAGATTCCACTGGGCTGGCAAAACGGTAATTTCTTATGGCATAGCCTTGTTCTCCGCCGACGTCGACATGCAAGCCTCTCTTCTTTCCCTTCTTTGTGTTGCGAAGGAGAAGAGTTATCACAAGGGGGACAATGATGCCGACGTAATAGGGAGCCGTCATTGTTCGGACACTGCACAGATGTAATAATAATACACTTTGCTTCATTTCAAAAATTCAATAATCACAACCTAATAGCTGAAATCTTAAACTTCAAACCCTCCCATAAGTCATAACACGATAAGAAAAGAACATCCCAAACATAGACAGAAGAAAACAAGAAACTACATACGAAGAAATCTACACCCCTGATCAGACATCTCATATAGCTTACGTTTTTCCACCTCACATTCCTACACACAAGAACGATAAAATGTGGGATTTCACTAAAACACAATGTCAATGGAAGCCCAGCTCAACAAACGACGAATCAAATCAAATTACTGAATAAAAATCCAACCTTTATCACCGAAACGAGCGAGGCGTTTGTTTCCCACTGAGCAAACACACAACACCTCCGCAAACCAAAAATCAAAATCGACGGAATGTGACTGATTTACTCTAAGAAACGGAGAGATTAATAAATACTTGAATCCAAAAGGGCCTCATTTTCGGATTGGCGGAGAGAACAATGAGCAAGGGTAAGAGTGTGTGTTGTAGTTTCAGTCGGGGACGAGTGAAAATGTCAAAATTATTTATCGGGTTTATATTAATTTAATTGTATTTTTTTTTTTTGTCTTCGTTTCTTATTTGTCCTTGTTTTGACCACAAGTTCGCACTCATTGGATTAATTTTCATTTTAGGACAATAAATCACAGCTGGAGTTTGTGGATAGGAAACTTCTGTAATTAGTTGGGCGTTAGGAAATGTTGGTATATATTATATGTAATAAATACTCAATAAACCTTGATGCTATAAATGGAAAAATGCACCAAGGGGCGAACTGCAATATTTTGATTTACGAAGGACTATATTCATAACTACCTCATTGTGAGGTGGGTGAAGTGCGATATAAACCATGAATGGAAAATTACGAGGACAAACCCTTCAAAAACCCTCCATAAAAAACCCCACGCGCCGAGCCGCCGCGTGACGAAAATGGATCGACTGTCGAACGCGTTGAACCGCACCGTGAATAGCAACGCCGTGGTGAACACGCTCCTTGTCGCCGTGTTCGGCGCACTTGCAGGGAGGTCCGTACTTCAGGAGCGAACGATCGAAGCGCTGGAAGCTGAAAAGGACGAACTCATCAAAACCAATAAAAGCATCAAAAGGACGATGTGGGATTGGAAGCAGAAGCTCTACGCCGAGGCGGAGTCAAATTTGGATAACGCCGTCGTACCTCTCTCCAAGCTCAAGTCTATTTACGGCGAAGTTGCGGCCCCTCCTTCGCCGGCGCTTTCTGGTTGGTAATCGCGATTGTTCTATACAAATGTTGCAGATTTTAGCTGCTAAGTGTGTTATAGTGTTGATAATCGTTATCCTGAAACTAGTTTCCGATATAATCAGCAGCAACACTTGAATTTTGAAGCCAATTCATCATTTTTAGGATATGGTTCTAACTTCTTAGCATGAAATATATGCAAATAGAAGTGGTGTATTGGATATATCTGATTGAAGTAGGCTATGGGACTTGTTTGGGGGCTAATGCATATGATGTAGGATCAAGAATTCCTTCGACGTAGGTATTGGATGTGTCTAAACTGAAACAAATCCCTGCAAGTTCTTGATTCAAAGCCTCTTGCATGTCAATTGTCAAGTGAGTGATTTTTTTCGCTTCTCGGCCCATATTGTAGTAACAAGTAACATTTTGGCTCTGAAATTTTAGAATTAACTCATTTTTAATATCCCGCAATCGGTCGTTGGAATTCATTGAGTGTTATTACGGTTTTAACCATTGCTTTGATTGCTGAAGAACTTTTCTTAGGGACTTCCAAAGTCTTTGTCATTTCTCTTCTGCTTGCTAAAGAGTTGAAGTATATCTCCTCGCCGATGTTAAGTTTCCCTGTCCTTAGGATCCTCTATATCATATTATAAGACGAGAATCTATTCTCTGTAATGGGATGTGGAATGAATGCTATGTTAATTATCTATGCCTTAGGCATCTGTATTTGACTACTGACCTGTTCTTCGTGTTTAGGTACAGGAAGTTGGGATTTAACTCAAGGGCTGTTGATCATTTTCTATTTTCTATTTTCTATCATATGCCTGAGAATTCAATTCATTCTTCAGATTCCATCACATTGCTAAAAAATCGTTAAATCATGTATATGCAGGTGAAGACAAGAAACAAGAAGGAAAAACTTCTGCCCCCATCATGATCTAGGAAAGGTAGTGTAGTCTACATTAGAGTAATGAACTTATGTTTTTTTCTTATTTATTTCCCTGAGTGTTGCAGCTGTGGCCTCGCTGGCGTTTGTCGTAAAATTAGCATGGAGTTTAAGGCTGATTGTATATCCAAAGGGAACTAATAAACCTCAAGTATTTGTCATCCATGTGCACCAGCTTTTACTTATTAGTTGTTTAACCGTTATTGAATGGCAAACAAAAGCAAGTTGCTGATTTTTGGATTCAACTTGAAAGAAACCTTTACGTGATTCTGAAGATGGCGTTGATCGTTTACTTTCAAGTGTTGCACTTTGCTTATCAAATATCCGATATCCAATATCATAAATAAGAAGTTGATTTTGTGTAGAAAGCAAGTGCTTAAATCTAATGGGCCGACTAATAATTCGAAAAAGCAATGTAATTGTTATTAAACAAGAGAAATCAAATTACAGATACAAAATGCCACAAATCTCTCAATTTCTTGACTGTACCACGCGTCAACACACACATAAACAGGGCATGCCATACCAGCGAAAGGCTTAATGCCCACTATGTCCTAATCGTCACAACAACATTACTGATTTGTTTTTCATTTCTATCAGCTGAAAGTTTGTACTTTGCATAAATCTCTGATTTGGGTTTGGTTGCGGTGATCTGATTTTTATTGGTTTACATTTCTTTTAAAAGATTGCCTTTTTTTTCTTCTCCGTTTTCTGATCTTGTTGCGGAGGAAGAAATCATACATGGAAGAGAGTTTTCTTTGCCAGTGGAGTGTGATTCGTTCGATATTGGCTATTATTCAGTGGTGGGGTTTCAATGTCACTGTTATTATCATGAACAAATGGATCTTTCAGGTGAGTGAGATACACGGTGTTCGTACATTTTCTGCCAATTACCTTTTTTGGGAATATTTTGTTGTATCATTGATCTCTTTGTTGTTCAGTTTTTGTTCCCTGTGAAATTCTTTGTTCTGTTTTATGCTTCATTGGGAAATCTTATTATCTGAGTCGAGATAGTATGATTTACGATTAAATGATACTTGTGAATTGTGATGTTAGTATCATGAATTGTGATGTTAGCTATTGGCAAGAATGAGTGACTTTTTTTCACTCATTTTTTTGGGGCGATCAGTTGCCCTTTGATTGTTCTAATTTCGGCTCGGTTATGTCTGCAAGAACCAGCGGTAAATTCAAGATTCTGACATTCATTAGTTTCGGTAAACTAAAATGACACATCTCTTACTAAATCTTTGCTTTTTGTCAGAAACTGGACTTCAAGTTTCCCTTAACAGTGTCCTGCGTTCACTTCATTTCCTCAGCAATTGGCGCATACATAGTAATCAAAGTGCTGAAACTCAAACCCCTTATTCAAGTCGACTCAGAGGATCGATGGAGGAGAATCTTTCCCATGTCGTTTATATTCTGCATAAACATCGTTCTTGGAAACGTAAGCCTTCGGTATATTCCCGTCTCCTTCATGCAGACTATTAAGTCCTTCACCCCTGCAACAACAGGTGAAAAATGACAGCCATATATATAAAATTCATTACTGATTCATTTTTTTTGTATCTTCTAACAAAAAAAAAAAAGAATATCGTAAAATGTATTGGGAAACAGTTATCTTGCAGTGGCTGGTCTGGAAAAAAAACTTCGACGTGAGAATTTGGGCTTCGTTAATTCCTATCGTTGGAGGGATTCTACTCACTTCTATTACAGAGTTGAGCTTTAACATGGCTGGCTTTTGTGCTGCTTTGTTCGGCTGCCTTGCTACTTCGACTAAGACCATCCTCGCCGAATCATTACTTCATGGATTCAAATTCGATAGGCAAGAACCTCACATCATTCCCTTACCATGGGATATTCTTCTCTTCCCTTGAACCTTGTTATTAATGCTATCTAAAAGATTGAGTTTCCATGCAGTATCAACACTGTGTTCTATATGGCGCCATTTGCAACTATGATTTTGGCCTTACCAGCCCTTCTTCTAGAAGGTCCTGGAGTGATGGAGTGGCTTCAGACATGTCCCTCGTTCGTTTCTTCCCTGCTCATCATATTCGGTTCTGGCGTTTCGGCGTTTTGCCTCAACTTTTCTATCTTCTATGTCATCCATTCTACTACAGCCGTGACCTTCAATGTCGCAGGAAATCTTAAGGTAATAATGCCTCTATTTCGTTCGCCCTTAACTTACCATTAATCTTCGATTCTACTGTAAAAAAAATCAAATTTTTTCTTCGTAATAGGCTGTCTTCTTGATAAATTTTCAGGTTGCAGTAGCTGTGACATGTTCATGGCTCATATTCAGGAATCCAATTTCTTTCATGAATGCTGTTGGGTGTGGCATAACTCTCATTGGATGTACTTTTTACGGCTACGTAAGGCATATGCTCTCCCAACAGGCGCCACCTGGCACTCCTCGGACACCTCGTACGCCACGTAATAAAGTCGAGATGATCCCTTTGGTCAACACGGATAAGTTAGACGATAAAGTTTGAAAGAGTGTGTAATGGTTAAACTATTATGAGCAAGGATCATCATCCATCGTTTGTTCTATTTTTTCTTTTTTATTTCATTTATACAAGGTAGAGCCCCATCTTAGAGTAATAATGCCAAGGAGAAAAGGAACCTTAATAAAGAACTGCTTCAAGCAATTGACTGTCTCAACAGTTCAGCAAATGGCTCAAAGCTTTAATTACAAGCAAAGCTATCCCATCCTACCCAGTCATATCCTACCAAGAGTATATATATACAGATGATCCCAGTTAGAGAACAAAAAGTGTCTAAGGAAGTTAGCTCAGTCGGCGTTTTTTTGCAATCTTAAGCTCCATCTCAACTTCATTTGCATCTCGACATTATTACAGATGCCACGTTTCCTACACTTCCTGTTATTACTCGTGATGGAGGATTGCTGTTGCGCACTGTTCAAATCATCATCATCAATGGCTATAACTTCCATATTGTTATTACCTTCGACTGCTTTGAGGTTTGAAGTGTCAGTCGTAGCTTCAACTTCTTCTGTAATGCCATTGCAGTGGATTTCACTCTCAGAAGAAATGTCGGGATTTGAAGCAGCGAGCTGTTCTCCGTTGAACGTGTTTTGTACTTGCGTATCTTCGTTGTTAGTTCCAGCTTCACTGGACTTTGGATGTGAGCCATCTTTTGCACCGTCGGAATCTTTAACCAGAGGTGTTGCAGCATCATATGCAGGTTTAGCTTGCAGAATTACTGCATGAAATTCATCGCAATTAATGAATACGCGAAGGACATTTTATCATAGCAGTTAAGAGGGAAGCATCAGAAATTGATCTTGATTTGTTCAAACATTTTTTTCCAGAAGTGCAAATACCAGTTGAAACGATTTGGTTTTCAGCAGATGGATGATGGTGTAGCACAGGTTTCTTCAACATGTCAACGCCCGGGAACGTAATGAGGCTCATGCGCCTCATTTCGAGCCTATCAGATTCTTCGAGTGGATTGAAACCAAATACTTTAGTCCATGTTTCGTTGAGCTGGGATATTGCTGGTATCACGAGCTTATCGATGCCAAGGGAGCAAAGAACCTGAGAAGAGCATGTTTGGACTTAAAAACGTAGTCTTTTACGTTTCTTGAGGCTAAAAACAAGAGATTAAAAGAAACATCGTTATACCTTTTCAATACCAGTTAAAAGCTTGCCGCACAGTCCTTGTCTACGATATGCGAATCGAGTTCCAATAAAGGGCATCTCTGCTAACTGCGTCCCATGGATTCTATTTGTCGTAGATAGGAAAAAGATCAGTGAGTTGATAAAGTATAACCTCCAAAAAGAAATATTCGACAACCTTATAGATGCTGCAGAGACAATCTCGTCGCCCTTTTCGAGGATAAAGGTATGAAATCCACGGCAGTTCAATCTCTTAATATTTGACCTGAGGTAGAAAACCAAAGAAGGCATAGTAGATTATGCGAAGAATCCAGTTCATCGTTCAAAGACCGAGATCTTTAACTAGCGAATATAATATGTCTAGACATAGCTGCTTACCCACGGTTGTAGAGAACACTGTGAATCAGATTGGTCCCACTTCGCTCGTCAATTATAGGGTCAAAACATTCATCCATAACAGAAAAAGCAACGGCCAGCTTTGAATTGCTTTCTATTTCAGGGAAGCATAGATCGCCATCAAGAACACAATGGTGAAGAATGCTATATGAGAATCCATCGTCAAGTTCATGCCTAACCCCGAGAAGAACCTGTAATTGCTCAGAAATCTGACCTAGAGATATCAGTAAAGGTACAGTGGAAATGCAGGTCTTTCGTAAGGCAACAAATATATATTTTCTTAAGAGAATAGCGCACACCTTGAAGCATTCTTCTCCACAGAAGTCACCAAAATGTTTTCGAGTAGTCACACAACGTGCATGAACTACAGACGGTGAAGATTTATGAAGTATGAATAGTATGATTTTTAGTGAAGCGTTAGGAACTGTTATGCATTGCAGCTAAACTTACACTTTTCCTCGCATAAGGGACATGTCAGCAATTCAGAAGCTGGATTTTGATCACCATCAGCCACATGTCCACAGAATTTGCAGGAACAGTAAGCACAGTTCCAATCTCCAGCAGGAACCTGGAGCCAGAAAATATGAGTAAGGCACATGTTTAAGACAAAGAGCACAACATGTACATTGCACTTATGAAGATATAACGCCAAACAATAATTATGTGAGTAGCGACGCAAATCTGTCCACGTCACTTGTTTTCACATAAAAATAGCACTAAATGAAAATAGGAAATGCAATAGATATCTTTTTAAGAAATTAATGGCCATCAATAATCTGTGAACTGCCGTATAGAAACTCAAGACATTCAGCATTTACTTACCATGAGAAAAGTGTTATAACATAAAAATTTATAAAGGGGAGAAGGTTCATACTTCAATGCTCAAACAGCCATGATGGAAGGCTGAAGGACAGCTATCACAACAGATCAAGTCACCACCATCCCAGCACACATTACATCTATCATCATTTGGGTCATCATCCACATCGACACTAATGAAGCCCATGCTATCATTCTTCATGTGTCTTTTCCAGGAATCAACCAAACACTGAAAAAGTGAAACTCCCCCTGAATCCAAATACACGTGCTGATATGAATTCCCCACTGTATTTTGGGAATGAGATTCGAATTCTTGGACCGTACGCATTATATTACAACAGTTGCAACATATCCCCTCATATGTAATCTTCCCCTGGAGCACGCCCTTGCCTTTTCTAGTCTTCACTTTTGAGCCAACAGTAAGTGTTCCCATATCAATCATCCACGAAAGCAACATGCGCTTTCCTTCGTATACCTCAAAACCGCCGCCATCAGAATCCTCCTTAGGTATACGAGCAGAAAGAACGCGCTGTTTTCCCTCATTTAATCTTGGTTTGATCCCGTCATTTACTTTTTTTGGATGTTTTGTCGAGACAATCTTAACATTGTCCTTCTTACCTGCTTTCGAATTTTTTCTCATGACAGTCTCAACACCCCCCTTCTTTTTACCAGCTTTCTTACCTTTAACTGTGGTCCTGAAAAGCATGCTAAAAGTTTCCTCAGGTATAGGGTTAAATGCCAAAACATCTATCTCTTCCGCCATTCCTGTGTCGATTTTTTGCTTAAATTTTTTGTAAGCCAATGTCACAGACCAATGAGTTCTCCCATCTCTATCAACATAAACAGCATCTTGGTACTCCCTTGATTGCCTTTCCCGGTGTTCAACAGTCCACCCAGCTTCCATAAGCATCTTGACTATTTGATCCTTCAATAATTGCTTCTTTTCCCTAAGCCCCATCTCACCATCTCCGTGATTTACTGTCACATTCATTTTCTTCTTCTTCTTTAAAACATCATTCACTAATTCCTCCCCATCAACCACAGGAACCCTTTTAACACGAAGTTCACGTTCCAGCTTTTCACGAGCTTTATTTTTCGTACCGTTAAGTTTTCTTTTTCCAGTTAACACTTTCTTGTTAACACTTTCCACTTTGGGTGGCCTACCACGCCTAGTGACTGCTTCCCTTCCATTATCATGACCATTCTTACCAATGGTATTCTTACCTTCCTTCTTTTTACCAAACGAAGAAACCTCGGAATCAAGATCAACATCAACCTTCCGAGGCCGCCCTCGCTTCTTTTTGGGTATTTCCGACAAGGGCTCTCTGATCAAACTCACTTCTTCGCGAGATAGCACATCACTCACATTCTCATCATCTTCACTCACTAACTCCAAATCCACAGCATTCTTTCCAACATTCATAAACTTCAGTTTCTTATCACCTTTGACTAACGCATGCAACTGTTCTCCACTCGGAGCTTCCCTGAAAATGTCATCTTTGTCCATATTCTCAACATTTTTCCTCTTTCTCTGAAACGGTTCTTTGTTCCGATCAATCAACTCGCCTTCCATTTCCCCACTCGCGTCCGCCATCTTCAATCAAGATAAGAAAACCTGCACAAGAAACAACAACAAATCAATCTACAACAAAGTAGCAAACCGCGCGTGAAACACATTTGAATGACGGCTAGCAGA
Source organism: Craterostigma plantagineum (assembly GCA_027422505.1). Lineage (NCBI taxonomy): Eukaryota > Viridiplantae > Streptophyta > Magnoliopsida > Lamiales > Linderniaceae > Craterostigma > Craterostigma plantagineum. The sequence goes on along the minus strand of JAPQWV010000044.1, from coordinate 5,863,787 downwards.
AAAGAACATAAAATTAACAGAAAATCTCGGCAATGCGGCAACAAAAAAAACAAAAATCTAGCAGCAAAACGTCAAACCACGACGCATACAGATGACCTAACCGTATCAAATTCAAGTGTTTAAGGCATCATCATCATGGAGCGAAGCGAGAGGGCTTACAAGAGAAAGAAAGCGACCGCGTGTGAAACGCTTTGCATCGATTTGTGCTAATTTTGAATTTATACCGATTGTGAAGGGCAGAGTTGTCATTTACTCTTAGTATATCCCTCCTTGGGAATGACACTATTGGCCCATTAAATTGATTTTAATTAAAATTTGCACCTTAGGCTCAGCCCAGTCTAAATATCTACCATCGATAAAAATCGCTTTTCTCGTCTTGACGACTTCAGAGTGACGTGACGACTCTTTCATATTCACCGCGAATTATCCACAGAATCAATTATCCAATCACCGATTCCCCGAGAATTCCGAGGTAGAAGCAATCGACTATCAAAACCGACGAGGCGCTGAGGATAATTGTATCGGAAATCGTCATCGCTGTGAAAATGGTGAGCCACGCGTCGATGGAGGTGGCGAAAACGGTTTTGGAGGTTGCTGACATGGCGTGGACCGCCTTAGAGGTCTGTCACCACCATCACCCACCACACGCGCAGGGAACAGAATCGTTGAAACCTGCAATCGAGATGGGGGGAAATGAAATTGAATTCTTGCGGAACGAAAATCGGAGGCTTCGCGAGCTGCTTGAGAAGAATTTAAATCTCATCGAGCAGATTTCGAGTTCGCAGGATTTTGTAGAGAATTGCCCCTCTGATGTACGGCCTACGGGGTTTTATTATTTTTATCTTTTTTATTTCGAGTTTAAAACTTGTTGGGAGATTTTGTATGACTGATTCCGTTGCTGTTTGTGCTTGTTGCAGCTTCATGAGAGGCTTTTGAAGGCCGTGAATTCTGAAAGCTACACAAATGAGCTGGATTATTATCGTGGAGAATCTGTTTCTAAATTTCCTTTTGACGACCCTTCAGGTTTTCATATATTTCTTCTCTTTATGGAAATTTGTTATTGCGGTACCTCAGATTTGCAAAATCTCTTATTTCGTTAGACCAAAATTGGAAGGTTACGGTAATGATCTCTATGGAAATTTGTTATTGGGGTACCTCAGATTTGCAATATCTCTTATTTTGTTCGACCAAAATTGGAAGGTTACGGTAATGATCTCTATGTTGGCTGAGATGCTGAATAGAAGAAACTCGATTCTTTTTAACTATAGTAAATCAATAACCTTGTGTTAAATATTATGTTATTGGTTATGTCCGTGAATTACTATTGCTTATTGATCGTAAACCAGGTGCTGATCTTGAAAAGGTTGAAGTTCTAATTAATGTCGATCACGAAGAACCGAGTTGGTGGGTGTGGGTATCTGATGACATGGTCCCCAGAAATGTTGAAGAGAAGAGTGGAATTGATAGCGAAAGTTACGTTGTTGTTACAGAGGATCATGTGGTGGAAGGAGTGGCAAACTTTATGGCCAAATGCATTTTGGCTCACCCTAAAGCTAAGGTATGTATGTCACCACTGTTTACTTTGTCGTCACTTCGGTTGTTAAACAATCATTCATGTTGTAAGTTTACTCACTAATGCTCTTCAAATTTACAGAATTTGACCCCTAAGGAGCTGCAGAGGGGTATGTTTTTTCATGTTGTAGCGTATGTACGTCTGTGTTTCTTGATTATATATTTGCTTTGTGTTGTGCTTTGTATTCTTTGCAGCCTTGATGAATGCACTGGGAGGAGTAAATAAATTGGAGAAAATGCTCAACATTTGGCATGCTGGCAAAATCTTCTACACCCTCGGAACATGGGGCCTTGTGCTGGCAAGGTGAGTTCCGAGTATTTTATGACTGTTTTAATTATGTAGCAGTGACAAAGAAGTACTAATAAATGCCAATGCTACTCTAATTTTTGCATCTAGACTTTTATCTATGGATCTCTGACTTGTGTATTAGTAGAGCTATCTCTTTGATGTTTGATAAAACTACGGACGCGTTAATTATCAAGATAACTGACCATTTTCTTCTGCAGTGTATACCAAGGTCGTTCTATTTTGAGATTGGCTACTCTTGGTGTCCATCACTCCACCAAACTGGCTCTGAAGGCCCTATGAAGATAATTGTTGTTCATGCTTGAAGTTATCAAAATCCCAGGTTAATTTTGTACATAGTTTCTTCATGGAAAAATTGTGCAACGTTGCTTTTTACTGTAAATTATGACTGCACTTGGTTTCCCTTGTATTGTATATAGCTCTGAACTCTGAAACATTATTTGCTCTGTTTTTGAGTGCAATCCCAAAAGGGGTCTTGGGCTACAACGAATATGTGCTGGGCTGGTTGCTTGCAGTTCACGTTCATCTTAAACACTAATAATAATATCATACGGTTGTCCCTCATATTTAATTTGGATTATTTTTTATTTAATAATGTATAGTCGCACCATATATCTATTCTATTCTATAGATGGTGGATTTAAAATAAAAAATTCTTAACGGATAGTATAACAAATCCTATTTTTAGTAGCTCATCGTGTATGGTGTTCATAGTTACGAACGTAAACATGTAATTATCGAAAAGGAGAGAAAGTTATCCGACAAGATCATAGAGGAAGAAAATATACGCTTATGTTTCTTGTTTTCTTAGTGCACGTCTTCATTTCGTTTGTTTTCCTCTAGGTCCCTATTTTTGTATTTGGCTTAAAGGACTCAAAACTTCATCGTACACGTTCAAGGTCTTGCAATAAAATGGCAATGTAAGTACTAGTAACTATATACGTATCTACAAAATGGACTTTATCACGTATGCTACGAAGCAAAAGTATCGCAAAAAAAAAAAAGAAAAAGAAATAAATCACTTAATATTGCGATGATGTCCAAATAGAGGCAGAGAACAGTCGCCTTGTTTTCCAGCCAAGAACGAGCTTATTACCACACAACTTCTCAACTTCGTACCCATCATCGTACAACCCAAGCAACAACTTGGCCTGGCAATGATTCGAACGACTAATCTCCACGGGTCGAAACCCGGCCGAACCCATCCGCCCCGCCCACGACCATCCATCCTCCTCCCCACGGGCCAAAGACCCGACGATCCGCGGGCCAAAAAAGACCCGTTCGACAAGACTTCGAGCCCTTCTCTGCATCGGAAATCCCGCCTCCAAAGAATCGTAAATAGCCGAATAACGATGCAGAGAATCCACGAACCGACCCGCCAACCCGCCCGCCGATCCGCCCACGGGCCCACGTTCTTCCTCCACAAGAGCCACCAGCCTCGGGCCCATCGCCCTCATCCCATACAAGAACGAAAGGACCCCACCCCTCAAATCATCCCTATAACTAAAGTGCGGCAAATCCAACATGCAATTTACGATCAAGGCATCGCCTTTAGCCAATTTGAGGGCCTCGGGCCTGAATCTGCCCTCGTGGCCCGCCAGCCTACACAGATGGAAAGAGAAAGGTAGGCCCAAAGAGGCGGCGAAGGCCGTCAGCCTCCTGCCCGTTTCTCGGGCCGAGCCCAATGGACTCGGCCCGCAGGCCCGCCTCGACAAGGCAGTGATCCTTAGGTGTGGGCCCGAAGGCCCGTCGTTCCTCGAAGCCAAGGCATGCATAAACGAAGCCCATTGAACGCCTTCCATGACGTCATAGTCCACAATGTGGACCCTACCATGGCCCGCCACGGCCTCTAAGATCGCCTGATTGGCCGTGAAGTGCGCGAATTTTAGGTAGGGCGAAGTATCGTGTAATAACTGAAAGGCCGTAATAACGTCGTCCTCGAAGGGCCCGGATTTCGGGCTCGGGTTACTAGGGCCAGGCCCGTCTAACAAGCCTTGCAAGGCTTGGGTGAAATGGGCGGCCAAGCGTTCGATGGTTGAGCCGTGGCGGGCCGAGGCTAATTCGCTGAGCCGAAACAATATCACCTTGGCTAGTTCTTGGAGCTCGGTGGGGCCCGATAGGGCCTCGGCGGCTGCCGTGAGTAAATGGATAAGCTTTATTTCCTTTGAGTCTTCGATGCAATCATAATCTTCGATTAGGGTTTCTATGGGAAACTGATCGGAGAAAGATTTGCCTTCGATCGTGGGGCCCACGAGGAGTTCGCCGGAGAGTGTTTCCCAGTCGACTGCCGGCGAGAAAGTGTTCCAATCTTTGATTTCATGAGTAACATTTGATGAATAATCGAAGTCCATAACCATGGCCTCCAATGGTGAAGGAATTTTCGATTTTTTTTTAAGTTTTTTTTTTGTTTTTTGTTTGGAGCATTGGTGATGAGAATTTTGATGTGGGGTGAGGGGATTTTATAGAGGAGTGGAATCAATGAAGAATGAAGATGGAGACAAGGATGTGATACGCTTGAGAGGCTTTGTGGGGTTGGTTTTTAGAACAAGGGTTTTTTTTTATATACATTCTTTAATGTCTTTTGATTATTTTAAGATTAGGGTCTTAATCTTAATGATTTATATAATGACAAGGTGATTATATTAATGTAATGTGAGAGAGCTTTGATGGTGGGTTAATGCAACAAGTGTTTTATTAAAATTCTCGTCTACTTGGTCGATTTTAATGTTGTGTAGTATGATGATTAATTCCTAGCTTAAGCCCATATGGATTTTCTAATAGATAGATATATGTTTTGCAATTATAGTTTTATTAATAAAAATAAATTTACAAAGGTTGAAAAGAGATATATATTCGGGTAATACTATAAAAAAAATACTTACGACACTGAGCTTTCATCTTGATAATTTTCCAAGCACATCAGAGAATCCAAGTTATATTGAAAGCAATATTGTCATAATTTTGGTAGAGATATTAATCGGCAGCATCTTGGTTACATCATTGCATATTACCCCTATGCTCATAAAATCACGATTTTTGTCACATAACATGATCAATATCGAAATTATTCTCAGGAACAATAAAGTGTTATGGATATATCGTATTAGTATATGGTGATCCATGTTTAAATATAGTAAATTTAATGTATGTATTATAAAATAAAATAAAATGTAACGTTACAAACACGTATGTATATATATGAGCCTGTCACTAGCTCTATAACACCAGACATTTGCCGGCTTGAATCAATCGAAGGTCTAATTATAAAATATAATTTTATACTTATATTTAATAAGATTGTGACCGCATAATGATGTGAAAATGAAATTATTGGATAACTTCGACAACTTGAATGATTGTAATGACCCGGTTGTTAATATTCACCTTCGCATAAAAAAAATATCACCGGCGTATATATATATATATATAATGAAGAATTAGTCAAGCGAAAATATATATATCATGACGTGACATGACACGTTCGACTAATATATTTAATTTACATAATTTCTATTGCTAATCTAGTGAGTTTAGTTTATCTCCCTTTATAGTGCGAACCTATCGCATTTAATCGCCAGCAGTGCCACGGTTAAATGAAATTATAATTAATTTTTCTTCTCATGTTGTCGAGCTCTTATATCTCCCAATGGAAGTTAATGATTAATTTCACTAACTTATTGGCATCTTAGTCCATGTAAACTTGGAAAATACATATAAATCATAGAGATTAGTCCAGCTGACGTTGATGTTCAAATTAAGATTGAAATTAGCCGAAATGTGTATATTATAATGACTATATACACAAACTAAAGGGGATTAATTCTTGGGGCATTTTCATTTCAGCCCCCTACAACTAACATTTAGGATTCAGGCACTCTTGGTAAAAAATTTAGTTTTAAGGACCCTCATTTTCTGCCAGTACCACTTAATTACTCTTACATACCAGTATGTTGAAATTCTGTACCACAAACCATAATTCGGTACCAGTTTATGATCATCTGATACCAGTTTATTTCCTGCAGTACCACTTCATTGCTCTGACATACCAGTATGTTGAAAGTTTGTAACACAAAACGATCATTCTATACCAGTTCATATATATTTCATACCAATTTTTTATACCACACAAAATGGGTCCTTTAACCTAAAAAATTCTCAAATAGGGCCTGAATTCGAAATCAAACCCTTAATGGAGCCTGATTTCGGATTGACCCTTAATTCTTTCATAGTCCCACGGCCGAAGGTAAACTCGATTCAAAATTGAACTTAGAATATGAAAATTTGTGCGGAAACCATATAATTGACTGACAAAAGAAAGTAAACCGCCCATATACTTGCCTTGTTTGTCATATTTATCGAGGCCCATTCCGTAATTCGCATATAATTGAAGATTTTTAATATGAAACTAAAGCAAAAAGAAAATGACAGCAACGTCGCACGTTTGTTAAGCAAAGAATTTTTTGGGAAGAACCATCCAAGCTTTATATATACAATACAACTATTCCCAAAAGACAAATAAAAAATTAAAAAAAAAAAAGAAATATCGAAAACTCACCACATGTTTTCTTGATCCTACCGAGACAAGCGCGAGTTTGATTAATCTTATGATTCCAATCCAATTTCGTTTTGAACCTTGGTCTTTGTGCAAATCGAAGGAGAAGAAACGCGTAGGTTTCTAATCGATTGAAGGAAAAAAATGGAAGAAAGCCTAACGGATCATGGGAAATCACTCGCTGCTCCATTGATATTCGTCCTCGTATTTGCTTTTCACGTCGCCGCGAAGTACCTCGATGCTGGCAAAGACAAGGTGCGTGCGTGTGTGTGTGTGGGCGCTTGTAATAAAGGAGAAATCGAATCAATTCTTTGATGGGTTTCATTGGGAAGTGTTCGTTTCCTTATGCTACCATATTCCTCTTTAGTACCTTTGATTATTCCGTGCTGGTGTGACGTTAATAGAAAGGATCGATGAGCGAGGAGGAGAAAAGCTTGCGAGCAGAGATAAAGCAGCTTTTAAAGGAGGCGAATTCTTTGTCACAGTGAGTGTGCTTCCTTGCCCTGCTGCAATGAAGTATTGTTAGTTTTAAAAGTTTGCTTTCATAGCTGTATAACTTTTTCCTCCTAATTCTCCGTTGAATCTTGCCTAGATTATCGATAAAAGGCCTGTGTTTTTTTAGTTATTTTCGAGATATATCCTCACATTTGTTACACGTTTGATGATTTACTGTGCGTATTCTGTTTGTCAGCGCAAGTGACCAATTTTTTGTAGATTGAGAATTCTCCAACTTTTGATTGGTAGTTTTGGTAGTTCTTGGGTTCTAGAGATGAAAAAGACAGAGCTCTTTGAATGTAATCAACTGCTTGTTGATGGGTAACGCTACGTCAAACAACTGTGTTTTGTGTTAATTTCAGGCCTTCGACGTTTGCTCAAGCTGCTAAACTGAGAAGAATGGCTGCTGCCAAAGAGAAGGAACTAGCAAAATGTAGGACAACCTCTCTCTAATTTTGAAATTTATATAGCAACGTTTAACATATTCATTCGCGTATCTATCGTGATAATTGCTCTTACATATTGATACTTCTATACAGATCAAGAAATGCAAAAGGGTCTGAAATCTTCGCTCGGTTCGCACGATAAGGTCCTAATGGTAGCAAAGGTAATCATCCGTCCCCTTTATTACGTTCGTACTTTCATATCGCCTTTCGACTCACTCAACCCTTTACGTCAGCAGATTGTTACCTACGGTGCTCTGATCCTATGGTTCTGGCAAATCCCAGTTTCCTCTGTATCCGATGAACTCGTCCAACCCTTTGGTAGCTTTATTAGTTTGTAACTTTTATCGTATCACTTTTACGCAGAGTTTGCTGCATTTCTCGCCAGAGCTTGATTATTACAACTCGATATCTCAGATTTTTACTTTTGTGCAGGCGGGTTTTTGTCTTGGTGGGCGGGAAAAACCTTGAAAGATAATGTTATGGTAAACGTTACTCGAATCTCTGGTTAATGTTCACTATTACTAGAATGCTTGTTCGACCATTTGAGTGCTTATGTTTACCACCGTAACTAACGCAGGTTGGAATCATACCGTGGTTAGTAGCGTCAACCAGGGTTAGCAAGTTCATCTGCAGAAAGATGCTGAAATGATTCGACCATCTTAGCCTCGAAAAAGATACGACCTACCCTTTTAAATCGTCGGTTACTTTCCTGCTATATTTATTTATATCTCTCTCTTACGTTGTGTAAGCTTGAACTTCTCTGTTTTCGCAATAAATCGAATTCTTTTCCCAAGTTTTATTCTTCCATTCAGCATCATTACACATAAAAGCAATCAAATCTTATTACATCATGCAATAAAATACTGTCTTAAAAGCACAGAAGTGTCAGCTCAAGGGCATTTCGGCGTGCCCTTTGAGCTCTTCATGTCTCTATAACATGGGCACTCGTCTCTGTGCCCAAAAGTCCCCGAGGGCACGCATTCGCACTTGCTGCAGCATATTCCACAGTACCTAAGGCAACGATCCTTACGGCCCGCCTTTGAGCATCGGGCCTCGCACTTCGTACTGCAAAAGCCCGAATTGCTGATGTCTCCTTCGTCAGCCATCACATTCACGAGCAACGAAGAGGTTAGAAATAGAAGTGTAAGGATAAGCGTTGCGAGTGCTATGGGCCTCATCCTTTTTTTTTTTTTTTTGCCTTTTTCTTGAATTTGAAAGGGCTGATTTTGGAGTATGTTGTGATCCTTGAAGGGATCTTTCGTAGAGTGTTGTATATTTATAAGGGGCATTGAATTGAGAGCGTTTGAAGATTCCTGACTGAAAATTTAATGGCAAAGGTGGGAACTTTTTGTTTGAAGATCTTGAAATGTATTATGAAATCTGCTACCCACGATTTTACTGTAAATGGGATTGAAAGCATACGTAGGGACATTGTTGTCGGCATGAGAATTAATTTACATCGTATTACTTCGTCATACATAGAGTACTTCAAAGAAGTCTACTAAAATATTAGTAATATATCTTTGATTTAAATGTACTTTTCCTCCTCTAAACGGTGTAAAATGATGGATTAGTTTTGAGTATATACAAGTTAGAGAGCAAAAATTAAATTTCGTAAAAGTTGCAAGACTATTTCGAAATAAGGACAAGTTGGATGATTAAAAGTCAATATCGTAAACGTTATTGGACCAAAAATATATTTACCCGCCACAATTCTTCAATTAAATAGAGATATAAAATTCGAATTGCTGACGTGTACTGTTCCCTTGGACGAAAATACTTGTTTTGTTGGCCTCGACCATTTAGATTATGACACGTCAGATTAATGGGTTGTCTTGTTTGTAGGGTGGGTACGCATGAAATTTATCGTAAAAAAGGGTTATTTTTCTTTTTATAGATTATAAATTATAAATTGGGTAAAGAACCAAAGAAGCAGCTCGTGAATATTCGCAGTTGCAGAATCCATGGCTTATGTCGAGAGAGGTAATTTCTCATCTTCTCGTAATTCATCACTTCGTCGATCGATGTAAACGCTAAATTGACGGCGACACCTTGTATTTTGTCATTTCGTTGATTTCACGATTCAGCTCATCGCGTATTATTGATGTTTGCAGCCATAATTGCAACCTCGTATGAATATTTCCTCGTAATAGATCTTCGTCTTATAAATATGTTACGATGTGCTTCACGCTGGCCTTATAGTTCCATTGGATCGTTGACTAATATGGTGTTTCGGCGGATTAGGGTTGGGTTTAGGACTCTCGCTATTTCTCGATGCTTAATTAACCTAATTTAATCAATTCATCATTGTTAATCGATAAAAACTGGCACGGAATTATCTCTGAGTTGCAATCGTTTTTCTTTTTCCCTTTTCGCCATCAAGCTGTTATTCCTTTTGTATCTTGGTACAGCTTCTCTGAATCCGTAGGTTCATTTCACTTATTAGAACCCAGTTTTTCATAGAATCTGTTGATTTAGTAGTTCATAACAGTGGTAAGGAATATTGGTTAAACATTTATGCTTTTGACGGGTGAATAAATTTTGAATGCGAATTGAAGGTTAGACTTCTAACCACATCCTTTGCGTTTTCGTGCGTTGGAACTGCAAAATAACGTTATATCTCTCTCGCAGGTGTCGTGAAATCGAAGAGATCATTATGGCGACTAAAAACCATCACAGATTTCTTCTGGGCCATCGTTGGCATCATCAGTGCCTTCATCGCCACCATGTTTTCGGTAACTTCTCAACCAATCTAACAACACATTGTATCGACCTTAGAAAATCACCTCAATTCTCCTCATTAACACATTTATCAGATGGATAAATCTGATGCTTACAAGAAACAATCAGGCGCCAGCAAGAAATGGGACGGAGGCGGTGGTCCCGGCGGCGGCCCTTATGGCGGTGGTGGAGGAGGTCCACGTGGGCCACCTCGTGGTATGGACAACGTTCGAGGAATCGATCATAGTAAGTTCTTCGTTAGTTCTCTAACAACTTTCTCTAACATATACCGCTGCTTATTGTCTGGTATTTGACTCGAAAATTTTGGGTCGAATTTGCCCGTTTTTTTAGGCTCTCTCCCTGCGTGTGGCTCGTGCTGCGGTGGCTAACATGTGTATGTGTCTGTCGAGGATGGGTTTGTGAACCTTGTATTTGATTTGATGTACTTACCAACAACAATTAATGGGTTGTATTGTATCGTATATTTGATATTATAAGCTAAGACAAGCTGTGGATCCTTTTATATAAACGCATACTCATGATCTTTGGTCCAAAAGTTCATTTTAAAGGCCGCCGTAATTACTGTAGATCAAGTTGGTGGCTTTTTAGATTAATGGGTGCTACGCTAATTAATAATTGTGTCGAATTCTTTGGGATTGAATTGGATATATAATTGCGAAATCGAAAATCCCTTTTTATGTACTTGCAAGACTTCGACTTTGAATCTCGGCTATACTGATAAGCCTAGTTAAAGCCAAAATGAGCCATGTGTTTGTGGCGAAGTCGAAGGATGGGTTAGACAGAAATTGAGAAGTAATGGGGTCTAATTTCAGATGTTTATAATTGTAAGGATTAAAACTGTAATTATAATACTGCTTTATTTGTATATGTATCATAGTATCTATTTAATTTTCATTAGACTGAATTTCCCTATTATTTGTTGAGAAAAAAATAAATAAATAAAGATCTCTGCGAACGCGCCTTGGCCTCTCTCTTCTGTGTCCAACGAACTCACGGATATTTTCACCTGCGACCACGCAATTCTTCACAGGGCTTTGGACGTAAGTAACGACGGATTGATTTCAGTTTAATTTATTCATGCTTTAGCTATCTCGATGTTTTGTCAAGATTTCGCCATATGTAGAAGTTAGAGGAGTTGAAATTTCTGGGATGGGTTCTTTGTAACTCAGCTGGAAAATTAGCATTTGGTGAAAGAATAGCGTGTTTTAGCTGATGTTCAATGGTGGAATCTGTTGCAAAACGCAGAGAGTAGCTAGTAAATATTAAGGAGTGAATTTCACCCTTGTGGTTCATATAATGCTGTCGTAATTTTTTGTTGTTTCTCTTGGAATTCTTTGTATCGGCAGATGAGTTTGAGCTCCATATACAAATGATACGAATATCTGCTTTAGCTTAATAATGAAGTAGCTTAAACCTAATGTTTCACTTTCTCTCATTGCAGTCTTATTAAAGGTGAGTGATTTTGTTTGTACAGTAAATTTATATGGCAATCGTACCTTGTGGAAATACTTGGGCTGTCCGGTGGAGAAATCAACCTCGGTTTATGCTGAATCCTTGCGGAACAAAAAGAAATTTAACTTTGTAAGATTTTTTTTTTTGCATATAATTGCACAGATAGATAGTGGCTTCTGCGTGTCATGTGGATGTAATGTGCTTGATTTTGTGCTCTCTACACGAGTTTTCTTTACTCTCAAGAAATAGTTTACGCCTGTTTGAATGTTCTTTTCGTGATGCATGTGTTTGAATGTTCATTACGAAAAAGACATAACTAAGACTTAATGAAACAGAACAAGATTGAGTCTGTGTCGGATTCGAAATTTTAGAACTAAAAGACATTGTGATTTGTAAACTTGATTATGTATGAACAAGACATTTCTATCCGTTGCTTTAGCCTTGGGTAATGAATGCTTGATCTCACAGCTAGATTGTTCCATCGAAGGTTTCACTATATAGAGACTGTGTCGATTATAGATTCATGTTTTTATTGTGTTGGTTTTATTTCTGCAGAGCGTGTAGCAGGTTCGAGTCTATTTCATCTCATTCTCAATCTTTGGCGTTCTCTTCTCAAGAACCCTTTCATTCACTTTCTCGCTCGCTTAACCATATACGCCAGAGAAGAGGAGCTCGGCTTATCGTTAGAGCTGAGAGAGTAAGATTATACTTACTATAATCTAGTTCTACAATGATTTACATTTACATGTTCTTACCTCTTTTTCTGTAAAGAAAGTTCATACATTTGTGTTTTCTTCTTCGTTCTTGTTCGTACCATAGGATTACTATTCTGTCCTTGGCGTAACTAAAAACTCGACCAAGTCAGAGATCAAAAGCGGTAAGTGCGATTTTCTTTTGAATTTGTTAGGACGACGTATCTCTAGAATTTCTTCGTTTTTCATCATTTCATCTATTTTTATGACCGTAAGAATCGTTTCCGAAATACATGCCAACTCACTTTTCGTTCTATTACATGATTGCCACCTCCTTTCTAACCAAAAAAAAAAAAATCTCTTCGCAGCATATCGAAAACTGGCAAGATCCTACCACCCAGACGTGAACAAGTGAGTCGTAAATCCCTTTCGATCCTTCCTTCATCAACCGCCACGATTGTTTTCTTACCCCCTTTTTTCCCTTATTTCGCCCCCCTCAGAGAACCCGGCGCCGAAGAAAGATTCAAGGAGATCAGCAATGCGTACGAGGTATCATACCATTCTTTTCAGAACCCAAAAAAGAAATCATTACGAAACGTTTTATTACCCGTGAATAGAAATTCCAACCAACAGCAATCAACGCAATAAAATAGGTTTTATCAGACGACGAAAAACGTTCCATCTACGACAAGTACGGCGAGGCGGGCCTCAAAGGCGCCGGCATGGGCATGGGGGTAAGTAATCAGCAACCTCAAAAATTACCCAAACACATAAAACACCGAAAAAAAAAACTAATAATATATATAACCAGGACTTCAGCAACCCATTCGACCTCTTCGAATCCCTATTCGAAGGCATGGGCGGCGGAATGGGCGGGTGGGCCCCGCGGACCCGAGCCACCGAGGGCGAAGACCAAGTCCACAACCTCCTACTGACCTTCCAAGAAGCAATCTTCGGCGTGGAAAAGGAGATCGAAATCGCCCGACTCGAGCCCTGCCCGACGTGCGACGGGTCAGGCTCCAAACCCGGGACCGACCCGTCGAGATGCTCCACCTGCGGGGGACAGGGGCAGGTCGTCTCCTCGGCAAGAACTCCGTTGGGCGTTTTCCAGCAGGTAATGACCTGCTCGAGCTGTAACGGGACGGGCGAAATCTCGACTCCCTGCAGCAACTGCAGTGGAGACGGGCGCGTGAGGAAGTCGAAGAGAATCAGTTTGAAAGTCCCGCCCGGGGTGGACGACAGGTCCCGCCTCAGGGTTCGGGCGGAGGGCAACGCGGGCAGGAGGGGCGGGCCGCCCGGTGACCTTTTCGTAATTATCGAGGTCTCGGAGGACCCAGTGCTGAAGAGGGACGACACGACGATTCTCTACACGTGTAGGGTTTCTTACGTGGACGCAATACTCGGGACGACGGTTAGGGTGCCCACGGTTGACGGGTCGGTGGATCTGAAGATACCCGCGGGTACCCAGCCGGGCACGACTTTGGTCATGGCGAAAAAGGGCGTGCCTTTCTTGAATAAGAGTAATATGAGGGGCGATCAGTTGGTTAAAGTGATGGTTGAGATTCCGAGGAAGCTCAGCGGGGAAGAGAGGAAGATTGTGGAGGAGCTGGCGAGCTTGAATAACAAGGCTAAGGCTTCAAATACTCGTTGATGATTATGTATATGTATATTTAAAATGGCTGAGTTATATATTGGATGACAAGATTGTTACCAAAATTTTGAGAACCAAGTGAACTTTTCAATTGTTCATAATGTGAAAGTGTAACCTTTATATTGGAGGGAATGAAAACTGTGAATTATTTTTATCCAAAAAAAAAAAAAAAAACTGTGAATTATTATATAGAAATGTAGTGTATACGGTGGTCACTAGATTTTTTTATTTTATTTTTTGGAAGTATGCGGTTATGCTATGTTTCGTGCAAGTCTAGCGGTATTATGAGTAAAATAAATAAATAAATAAATAAAAAGCCGAGTCATCAGTAGAATGAGCTCATAATATATTTAATGTTACAGTGTAAGAATTCGTCACAATTCATTGATTTGTTCTACACTCATTATTATAACCTAGTCCTGGAATGGAGATTTAGATACACCGAATGTAAAAAAATTAATACAATGTAGAAGAACCGAGTTACATCCGGCAAAGTCAAAGTCTTGCGAGTAGGGCTGTTAAAAATCGACCCGACTCGCCAATCCGACACGAACCGCACCCGAAAATAGCAGGTTCAGGTTAGCATTTTTGACCTGTTTACGTAAATGGGTAAACCCAAACCCAACCCAGTTATTAAGTGGGTAAGGTTAGGGTTCGGATTTTCAACCCGAAATCAACCCGGAATCAACCCATTTAACCCGAATAATATATATTATTAAATTATTATTAATATAAATAAAATAAAAGGATTAACCCTAATTCTTTATCCACTCTTACGCTCACACATGATGTTTTTAGAAAAAAATTGCATTAGTTCTCCTTTTATTTTAATTTGGATTATAATTCTGCCAATTTTGTTGTTTTTTCTTTTTTTTTTATAATTTTAAACGGGTTGCGGGTTGGCGGGTTGGGTTAGGGTTAAAGCAGGTTGGATTTGGGTTTGATTTTTCGACCTGTTTAAGTAAACAGGTCAGGTCAGGGTTGAGAGTTTCAACCCGTTTATTAAACGGGTTGAACCCAAAGGTGACCCAACCCGACCTGTTTACCACCCCTCCTTGCGAGCACTTAAAAAGAAAGACTTTAGATTTAATCAATCATTCCGATCAAGTAGAAACAAAAGTAATCCCCTTCACTTATTATGGACGGCCAATAATTCCATCTTAATGCTTTTTCGAGGAAACTACATTGGCAATGACTAAATATATATCCCATGTACTTAAGTATCATTATGCATAAAACCCTATTATTGTTACAGAAAAAACGATCACACCATGCCTTCTTCGAAGAACGACTTGTACATGTGGAAGTTTCATCTAACAAGAATCTCGGTGGAGAACCTACCCAACGTTCGGAAATTCTTCAAGACGCGAGCCTATGCAAAAGTCTCGATCGTATTTTCGGACAAGAAGAAGAAGAATATGATTAAGGCGCGAACAACCTCAGATCGCAAGAACAAGTTGAACCCAGCTTGGAACCAAGTGATGGCGTGCGATGTGGCCGAGGAGAGCGGTGTGCTCGGTTACGGAGCGAGCATAGTCATCAAGCTGTACGCCCAACGCTTTTTCGGCGACAGGTTAGGTTAGGTTAAGTTATATTTAAGTGCTTGTCTGTTGGGGTTTATATTTAGAACGTTTAAATTATTTAGTGTCTGTCTGATAGATGGGTATATATTTAGGATGATTTAAGTTAGTGAGGTTTCTATAAAACTAATTAATGGATGCTGGTCAGTAAATTTCTAAAGAAAAAAATTGTGATTCTTCATAACTCACCCAAGTGCTTGTTTGGTAGGTCGGTTCATTCGGATCTATATAAAACTAGTTATTGATGAGTATAAGATGTAGAATGTCTGTTTGGTTATTGAGTTGGTTCTTATGATAGCTCACATGAGATGTGTGTGTTTATCTAAACATGTATACATATGGTATGGGTTTAGAGTTGGTATATATAAAGCACCCATATACCAAACAACATGTGATAAACCAACATTTGAAATGTTCGAACCCATAAACCAAACAAGTCATAACGGGTGTGCGTTTTTTAGTTCTGATTTGATTCTCCCTGGGTAGGAATTTTGTTCCTACTGGATCGGACTATTTAATCATGTATCTTTGTTTGTATATTAAACTATCGTTCCGGAAAGACAATAAATAATGAATGTGCTTTTCTAAACATGCACGCATAAGTTTTGATACATAGACTCATGTTTTTTCTTATTTATACAATACCAAACACATCAACATACAAAAATCTCATATCTAAGTTATTTAATTTTAAAGCAGCCACGTAGCAATAACAGGCTAACGATTCATCAAATATTCACATGCTTATGAGAAATCTTGAATTACTTGTTGTGGTTATTATTAGTATTACATATTGAAGGTACATAGGAGAAGTTCACACGACCATGAAGCACCTCTTTGACATGGCAATTCCTCAAGGAGGAACTGCAACTATGTCCTTACCCGTAACTCGAGGAAGTGTAATAACAAATGGGGTCTTAAATCTCTCTTATAGTTTTCGAGAGAGATACAAAGTTAAAAAGCATGGCGGCGGTTTCGTTATGAAAGTGTTCAAGTTCGTATGTTGTACGGTCTTGGACGTTGGGCTGGCGTACAACAACTCGTCCTAGTTGCTATTGTCTCCGTTTTGTAGACATGTTAAGTTTTAAGGGCTAAAAATGAGTCGTCGTTTAGGGGGGAGAAAAATGCATTCACTAAAGTGCACATGTGCGTGTGTATAATATCTATTTATTTTGGTACTCCATAATTATGTTTGAGTAAGAATCAATCCACCATGAGTTATCATAGCAAGTAAAATGTTGCCGTTGGGATAAAGGGCTTGCTCGAATGTAATAAATGATGATTCTTCTTTGCTTTTTGGGGAAATTTTGTGTCAGGCCCCAGAATACTTTAAAATTAGGGATCAGGCCCTGTCAGACATTTTTTTAGTTTTAAGGACCTCTTTTTTGAAAAATTGAGTAAAAAGGACCGAAAACTGTGATTTGACGAAATTACCCTTAATAAAAGTGATTTCTGAATGGTATTTGACGTCAGTTTTATGTTACACAGTTATACTGATTTGTTACACATTTATACTGATTTGTTACCGTAACAACCACAAGTGTTACTTTAACGTCATAAGACGTTACTTATCGACAGTAAAATGTTATTAACAGACATATTTATTACATCGAACTATCGAACCCCATTTTTCACACAGATGGAGCGCAATCGATTGTTAACACCTTGTTTTGTTTTCCATCATGCGGTATTACACCATAAACCCTAAACCGTAAACCCTAAACTCAACGCGACGACCATTAGCGTTAATCTATAAAAGATCGAATCATTAGCGTTTCGATCTTATTACACATTTCGAGATTGAAAATTGGTAACCCATTATAGGAGCATTGCTCCCTATAATGATGAATTTTCTGTCTAGGGAAACAGGGGACAGATGGTCGGGTGGAGAGGTCAAGAACAATTATAACTGTTACACAATTATACTGATTTGTTACCGTAAAAACCTTAAGTGTTATTTTAACGTCATAAGACGTTACTTATCGACAGTAAAATGTTATTAACAGACATATTTATTACATCGTACTATCGAACCCTATTTTTTCCACTGATCGAGCATTGCTCCCTATAATGATGAATTTTCTGTCTAGGAAAACAGGGGGATGGTCGGGTGGAGGGTTCAAGAACAATTATAACAATTTTGCGCTGAAAAAAACACTTCCTTTCATTTGGATAACAACAGTCTTGTATTGAGGACCATATGGCGTCTATTTAGTAACAAACGAAGTCGCAAAAGTACCACATCATTCAAAAATAATACCGATTCTTGCAGTAACACATTAACAAATGATGTTGCAGGAAGCGGTATTATTTTTGAATATTGTGTTACTTCTGTGACGTCATTTGTTACTAAATAGACGACATATGGTACTCAATACAAGACTGTTGTTATCCAAGTGAAAGAAAGTGTTCTTTTTCAGCGCCGAACTGTTATAATTGGCTGGAACGGATTATTTAGGTATACAGCGTAATTTTGACATATGTCAGGGTTAAACATGTCATTTTGCGTCATTTTAGGGCCTGACAGCTTAGTTTTTCAAAAAGTTGGTCCTTTATCCTAAATGAAATTCGAATGGGGCCTGAACCAAAAGTTAAAAATGTTACTAGGGCCTGAACTGTAATTAACCCTTGCTTTTTTACCGAATATAATAAATATTATGTACTATTTTTTTTTTCTTTATTGTGCAGTATAATAAATATTTTTCTCCTGGCTAAAGTTGTGTATATGCTCAGAAGGGAACTGCATGCTCATCCCTTTTTTATTTTATTACCCCTTTTCTCAGAGTCATCATGAGAAAACACACACAAGCTTCAGTTGTTTTCATTTATTTCCCCACACGGCAAACTTCCAAGACTATTGTTCTTTTCCTTGGAAACAATTTGTATCTTTTTCCTTTTCATGTCTTATATCTAGTCTTACATTTTTTACCTTTTTTTTTTTGTATCAATCATACATATCTATGCTAATATAAAACGCCATATGATTTCTTAGAGATGATGAGAATCTAAAACAAACAAACAATATAGTACAAAATTTTAAATAAAAATACAGATCCAAGAGAAATCATACAACTTATCACTACCAAGAAGAAACTAAAAACATCGAAAAAAAATCTCAGTTAATTAATTACCAAAGCCCCTATAAACTACAACGAAGCAAGGTAATATAGCCTTAGGATTGAACACATACAACTCATCCAAACCCGAATAGCTCGACCCGCCGCCGACCGAATCATACTCATCCACCAAACCTCCCTCAAACGGGTTCTTCTTGACCCGACCCGCAATCACACGGCAGACGAGCATCGCCCTCCGCCCATCGTCCAGCGCCAGCCTAGCGCTATCGTGGGCCCTGCCGCTCGTCGCCGTCGTCAGTATGCCCTTCGCAGAGATCTCCGGCGTGAGCCTAAACCCATTCTTGATTACGCTGCAAACCCCACAGCTATGGCTCGACGAGCCGCAGAGGCTCGACGAGCCGTTCAAGCCCAGCGAGCACATAAGTGTGGTGCAGTGGAACCGCAGAAGCTCGTTCCCATCGGCGAGGCAGCGTGGGTGTTTCTTGGGCGTGGCTTTTGACCTGATTGCGTCCCTGTACTCCTCGAATTTCGAGATGGTTCGAGGGGTATTTTGGATTTTTAATATGCGGTCGATTTTGCAGATTGGGGTTTGTTTCTTGAGCCAGCTCGACTGAAATATGATCTCCACTATGTTTCTGCTCGTATCTTCAGGGCCCAGTTCAGTTACTGCAAAGAAAACACCAAAGATGTCTCCTTTTTTTTACTTTAATGTGGTCAATGTGTAAGGAGTACAGTAGGGAATGACAGCAGAGCAATGAACTCTCTGTCTTTCTTTACGGAGGATTAAGAAAAAAAGGGTCAAGAGTATTATTATTATTACCAGCGTGCTTAACGATCTGATGAAGCTCCAAGTTGTCAGCTTTCATGAAGATTTCGCCGCACTCGGCGCAAGGGCGAACGGTGCTCCTCAGTGAAGGGTCTCTAGTCATTGCAAGAACTGGGTCGACGACCATCTTACACTCGTAGCAGCCCGAAAATCTCCTAAAAGGCATGGTGGTGTTCGTCCTACGATTAGACATGCTAGCGGCGAAGATTGAGTTCGAGGAAGACGACGATGAAGAGATAGAGTTGCTGTTGTAGTTATTAGTTCTCATGGATCTGCTGTGGTCGGACGAGCTCCTCGACGTCAGGGAAAAGGAAGCCCTTTTCTTGTTTCCTTGAGGAGATGAAGACGCCGACGACGGCGGCGAAGGAGCGGCGGCGATTTCGGGCTTCTCGGCGAGTTTAGTGTTGCTGCATAGTGAGCCCGCGCACTTGGTTTTCTTGCTGTGTTTTTCGAGGGTCTTCTTCTTCTTCTTGGGTTGCACGTTGTGCTGATGGGGTTGTACTTGGAGGTACTTGCAGGTGAAGAGGCTCACCACGGCCGCCCATGAGTGTGGCTTCTTCTTCTGAGGTGTGTGGTTTCTGTTGTTGCTCTGCTTTTCTGATTTTCTGGTTTTTGTCATTTTTAGTGAAAGAAGGAATGGAAGAGTTTGCCTCAAAATGTTGAGCTTTTGAGAGAGTTAAGTAGAGATGGAGTGAAACTGAGGAGATGCCTTTCTTTCCTTTCCCTCTTTAGACCGTTTTTGTACTGATTTTTTATGGGCGGGCGGGCGGGTCTTAAAATGGTTATCGGGTCAATCGTGTGTGTGCAATTATTGCAATGTGATTTGGCTAAAAGTTGAACTAACTATCCACTTCCACAGTATAACGGTGTAATTATCCAAAATATTGGCATGTAAAATTCATTGAAAGTGCCATAGTTCTTAAACTTTGAATCCATGATACGGTACTACACGATCGAAAGAAATAAAACAAAAGAGAGGAGATATAGTATAAAAAAAATAATTTCAGTAAAAGGGCACGCAAACATTAGAATGAATGTCTAGAGATGAGAGCATTGCTAAGAACAAGAACTTCATCATTAATTAACTCAATTACATTTAACCATTACCCATAAAGAAGAAAAAGCTGACTCGTTTCCTTTTTTGCCTTGAATTCACACACTAAACCCTTTTTTTTCTTCTAAATTTAAAATAGATTAATAAAAGTGTATGTAATCTACACATACTACTTAACAAAAACTTACAAATAAGTACCTATGTCAGAAAATTTTACAGGTAGGTACCGACTTACTATTTGTACCAGTTTATGTGTAAAGATTGGACCTTGCTGTGTGTGCATATAGTACGATGTCCAGCTTTATACGGTACTATATACGATTTCTATATGGTACCTAAATGTGCTAATACGGCATATCATTTTCTAGACGTATTTACTTACCACAATACGTTGCTATACGGTACCTAAATGTGCTAATACGGCGTACCTGCGGCGGGATCGGTACCTACGTGTAAAAATTTTATTCTGTTAGCTACCTACATATAAAAAAATGCTGACAGAGTACTAAATTACAATTTTTTTTTTTCAGAGGGATATTTATGTGTAAAGACCTAAATAAACAAAATGTTTATCTACAAAATCATTTTTATAAGATATTTACGCTGTCAGTTGGGCTTGGGCTTTAACGTAAGAAGTTGGGCTTGGGTTTCAGTTTCAGTTGTACGGCTTCATCGCTTTCTCTCTCTAAAGAGCTGCCTTTTCTCATCTTTCTCTCTCTTCGAAGGCTACGCTTGGATTTCAGCTAGCCCTATGAAACGTCTAATCTTTCTCTGCGGGGAAAACTGATGCTGAGAACGAATTGGGCTCGTCGTTTGAAGACGAATAACGCGTGGAAGCTTCTCGATTGGTTTTCGATTGAAATTTGAAGGTCGTTTCCGCATTCGGATAATGAAGCAGATAAGCTTGTCGATATGATATGATCGTGCATGACAGACTATGATCAGATAAAAACCTAGGGTCTGCTTTAAATGCTGCTTTTTGGAGGGTCTAGGACGCGAAGATATCAAAATCATGGCTGCTTTCTTCTATAAATCTGAAAGCATTGATGATTGTTTATCCCTAGTTTCTGATTTTTGTATTTCCTTTCCTGAGCAGCATTCCTATAATTGGAGTGGGGTGGGCATATCAAATGATTTAGAGCCGCGTTTATCTTCTTTTGAGGGTCATTGACTGTTGATTGCCATAAAATTCAATCCTTTGAAAACAGAGAAAGTAAGAATAATGTATTGGCTTCATCTTCTTGCAAGGATATTGGTTTTTCACCCATTGCTGAAGCAGCTAAGCTAGCCAATATGTTTAGTGCATGGCGGGCTATGCTATGATCGCTTCTTTTGGAATATGGATTTTTTCACTCTTCTGTTTGCTCGTGGATCCGTGTTAAATCCGTGCAGGTACACACATTTGTTATTTATTGGAGCTCAATGTGTTAAACTCTTCAACGTTTTAGTAATAGAAAGGCATGTTAAGAAGTAAGAGTAATCCCACATATGTTGCTTATATCAATATGTGGAGGGCTTGCAATATGCAAAGCCACCTATGCCAAATAGTTCAGTAGAAGAAGACTGTCAAGTTTAACAGAAAAGTACTGTGTAAAAGCCTATTGCATCTATTCCACCCATCAACGCATGTCTCTGTGAACTGTTTATCTGGGAAAAGTCTAATAGATAGATAGATAGAATACTATTCTTCATATGTACACATTCCGTCAATCAACTGACGTTATATGGATACTTTTCTACTTCTGTCCTCTATTCATTCCCACGTTTGTAGTACGGATATCCTCAGTTGAGACATAAAAGGGGGGCCTGGGAAGAACCTTTAGTGTAGAAAATGTTGACAGATCACAAAAAAATAAAAGTCCCATTGAACATTTTGTGCGGTGTTGTGTCCTTATATTAAGATTTAAATTTGATGTTTAACTCCACGTGGCTAAAGTTTTGATCTCTTTAAGGGACTTGTCAGAAGATTAATGGGCTGAAAAAAGGTTTTTGCTTGATGCCAATCTTAAGCCAACCAACAGCAAAGGAAAAGCTGAACCTCAGCTCGCCATGTGATGAATACTGTGAGAATGTTTCTTCCTTTTATCTTTGTCTGCTTTTTTGTCCTCTAATGATCTGATCTATGATTTACCTTTAGCCATTAATCGGTAGTTGAAATTCGAACAGAAGAAGACAAACATGAGAATAATTAACAGTGGTGTGAGTTTATTACAAAGCTCTTCACCTTATTTACCTACCCTTTTTTCTGTTTCCCAGGAAAAAAACTATGAAAACGGTTGGTATTTCTTGGATTCTTCTTTGCCGAGGCGAGGCCTTTAAAAATAATTCAGCTTAAGAACAAATTTCATAATTGTCGGTAGTTGTTTGTATGATTGTATTTTTAAATAAAGTTTGCCTGTTTTAGGTAATATCATTCATTCACGAGTGCCACCTTGCTACGTCTTTTCATGTCTTTCATGTCGTAATCTTATAATGTTCATACTAACATCCACTCCTAATAATGCTACATTTCATGAAAATCATGATCATTTAAATTGTATTTATTGTATTTGCTTCTCCAATGATGATAAAAAATTGTGCATGATTCATTAGAGGTCGGGTGGGACCCATCAAAAGTTAAGCACGTTGCTTTAATCTAAGACACGACTGCAATTATATGGTCAAAGATTTCATTTTGATTATTAAAATCTTTAATAATATTCGGACATGGTAATCTGTAATTTTATGTCATGGCGTGATATTTGGTTCAGTCAATCATGGCTTTATGACCTGCACGTATATGTTACTTGGTTAGCACCTCCTACTTAATGCATTTTAATTAAGTAAATTATAATGATTTTTTAAATTTGAGGTGAACTGTTGTAGATATTTTTTTTGTAGTATTTAATTTTCTGTTATTCGGCATGTGGAGACAGTAAAACAAAGGGAAAAGGTAGAGAGAACAGCTAGCAGAATAATAATTAAAAATTTATCATAATAGTAGTTTTTGTTGCCTTGCATAGGACGATATATACAATGTGGCATCCATGTAGGTGTTATTCTTTGAATAAATCTATAATAACAAGAAAGATCAGAAAGAAAAAAAAAGAGGAATAATAGAATAGTATAAGTTTGCCAGCTGCGCTAAAGACGATTTTGGCAAATAATTTTCGAATTTTCGGTACGTATTAAATAAGCCATCTATACTCTTAGTCAAAAGATAGGACCATTATCGTTTGTTTGACATTTAATTTAGTAATTAATATTAGCAATATTAATAACCTGATAGCCAATTCAACACGACACGATATTTACTATTACTAGTTTAGATATGGATGCGTCGGACCACATGCTTGGGTTTGTCCTAAATCATTACATATTGTCCATATTTCAATATCTATAATTTGTGTGAGCAGCTAACTACCAAATATTTTCTTCTATATATACTTTAAAACGATCTGAATAATTAACTATTTTCAATTACGAAAATAACTTTAAAAAATGATATTTGTATACTACCTTGCTTAAAAAACTAGTAATACGGTCAATAAATGACACCTACCATCTCCTCTGCAAATTTACTCGTTCCACAATTTGCGTTGATTCCAATTTTCAATTCTCTTTCTCCAAATCTGTAAATCCTCAAGCGGAAAAATGGAGTGAATCACTCGCTCGACACGTTTCCTCAAATCCTATTGAGGTTTTTGAGTTGATATAAACTCAATCAAACGCACGTAGAGAGTCGCTTCCTTCTCGAACCAAAGTCTCGCTTGAAAGAAGGAAGGAAACTAAGATGAAAACAGATCGAAGCCCGTGATTTGTTATGAATCACCAAACCCTTATCAAGCCACAATCGTATTTATTTCTGCAGGTGATTTTAGGATCGTTAGTAGTATGCATCCTTTCTGTTGCGTGTCGTCAATGACCGTGACCACCGCCGACGCGCCGTCAACGCCGCCAATCTCCGATGCGTTGACGATTACTAGGGTTTCTTCGGCGCGCGATCACAACCCTCTTTGCAGCAAGAGCAGCAGCGTCGCCAGTAGCAGACATGCGTCTGATACTGTTGGTATCAGTACCATTACTGTTTCTAACGCAGGTCTTGGGAGTAGCCATGGGAAAGAATTGAAGATCATAAACGACGCCGTGGGGAATGGAATTTCAGGGGTTCTGTACAAGTGGGTTAACTACGGCCGTGGTTGGAGGCCGAGGTGGTTTGTATTGCAAGATGGGGTGCTTAGTTATTACAAGATACACGGTCCTGATAAGATCATGCTGGGTAGGGAGACGGAGAATGGGTCAAGGGTAATTGGTGAGGAGTCGATTAGGCGAGTTGCGAGGGAGAATAGGCGGAGGAATCGTAATCTATACCAAAATCATTCTAATAACAGCAATCATATTCAACCGAAGACTGAGAATGGCAGTAGTGGATCTCCTGGAAAGATTAGGAGGCCAGTTGGTGAAGTTCACCTGAAGGTTGAGTGGATGTTTTATGCTTTTGTTGAGTAAAGATGGTTGCTTTTGGGTTGTTTAGGTTGTTCTTGTTGGTGATCCATAGCGTACATTTTTTAGTGGTGAGGATTTAGATTTACTCAGAGTAGGACGCCTTTTTGGTGAAGGATGGATTTTTTTTGGGGGGTTAATTGAGTGGGTGCTGTGGCTTTTTTGTTGTTGCATAAGTATCATTGTTTTTTAGTTGCTTAGTTTAGTTTCTCTTGAAATTGATGGTGCCGTTTTTTATTGGGACGATTTTGATTTAGGGATCGGATCCTTTTTTGAGAAGGATTGGTGGATGGAGAGGTATTGATCCATCTTTGCACATAAAGATGGCTGTATTTGTTAGTTCGAATGTGATGAATTGATATGTATGAGGTAGGGATGAGGCTTGTCTGTGTTTATCCATGAGAAAAGAAATTCTGAGGGTTCAGTTGAATTTTTGGTGGTGTTTTTATGATTGTTTTTTGCAGTTTTTTTAAATGTGGTGGGGTTCAAAATTGAAACTCGGTTTGAATTGAGGTGTTTTCGTTAGTGTGTTTTGTCTGTGCTCGTGTTGTTTAGGGACCTCTTCCTTGCTTATGTTTGATTTGTCTCATATTTGCTGGTGATGATTTCCTTTACTTGTGTCTAGGTCTCATCAATCCGAGAAAGCAGATCGGATGAGAAAAAATTCTCCATATTTTCGGGAACAAAGAGGCTTCACTTAATCGCTGAAAGCAGAGAGGATCGAACGGCATGGATAGAGGCACTACAGGCAGTAAAAGATATGTTCCCGAGATTGTCCAATAGCGAGTTAATGGCTCCAGTGGATAATGTGGCTGTTTCGACCGATAGGTTAAAGCAGAGATTGCTCGAAGAAGGTTTAAGTGAATCTGCCATTCACGAGAGTGAGCAGATCATGAGAACTGAGTTCTCGTCGCTGCAAAATCAATTGACGGTCTGGAAGCAAAAGCATTTGGTCCTCTTGGACACATTGCGACAACTAGAGGTAAATGCTTGAGATTGTGAGTTGTAATTAGCAAAGCTCTTTGGTCGCATTTTACGACTTCCCTCATCTTTCGAGAAACAATTGTGCGTATGGATTGTTTCAGATGTATTTTAGCTGGTCTGTGCTTTCGTGTGAGTTGTAAATAGGCTGTAAATCTTCTTTGTTCTTCCTCCTCCTTCCCAATTTTTTAGCAAAGTCCCAGATCCGTTTTTATCTGGCATTTGATCTGGATAATGTTGTGGAGTTTTCTTCTTTCTTGCAGGAAAATCTTGATTGATTTTTTGCATTACATTTTTTTAACTTGATATCATCAAACCCGAGATCGATTTAATACTTTATCCTCTATTTGTTTGAAAAAATGTCTAGTGGAGCCCTCAGTTGGGGTATCTGAAAATTTTGTATGTTCTGCCACTGTTCACCTGCTTTCAATTTCAGTTCCTTCTTTCTATTGCATGATGAAATGTTCTTTTACTCTGTAAATCCAATACTCTTTCTTCTTTCTTTTTCCATGTTTTCTTAACTTCTGCCTTTGAACGTGTTGCTATCATGTGTAGACAGAAAAGGTCGATTTGGAGAACACTGTAGTTGACGAGAGCCAAAAACACAATAAAGAAGTTGGATCATCCTCGAGATCTAGGCAAGATAAGTCTACTGGTAAGAACCCCTCTGGGTCATAAACTTCATTCAATAACTGTACGGTTTTATAAAGTTTTCTTTATGATTGTAAATATAGTTCCTGTGGGATTCTAAATCAACTTTCATATGCTTCCTTTCAGAAAGCTCGAGCGAATCTGACGATGAAAACGAAAGGGCAGATGCAGCAGAGGAAGATACAGATGAAGAAGACAATGCATTCTTCGACACTCGAGATTTTCTTTCTTCAAGCTCCTTTAGAAGCAGTGGATCTGATTTGAGGACGTCCTCGTTTTCATCCGACGATGATGAACTACACGCTTTTGAATTCGAGGATGGAGTCGATCCTTCGATTAGAAGTGCGGGAACAAACTTCCCCCACGTGAAGCGACGGAAGAAACTGCCCGACCCTATCGAGAAGGAAAAAGGCGTCAGTTTATGGTCGATGATTAAGGACAACATTGGTAAGGATCTCACGAAAGTTTGTCTGCCCGTCTACTTCAACGAGCCTCTCTCTTCTCTCCAGAAATGTTTTGAGGATTTGGAATATTCGTATCTGCTTGATCGGGCTTATGAATGGGGAAAGAAGGTAGTTGGTTCTTTATTCTTGCGAATTTTTTTTTTTCACTCTTAGTATCTGAGATTGGTGTATTCATATTAAATTATTTACAGGGGAATAGCCTTATGAGGATTCTTAATGTAGCAGCATTTGCTGTTTCTGGGTATGCCTGCACTGAAGGAAGGGCATGCAAACCTTTCAACCCATTGCTAGGAGAAACTTATGAAGCTGAATTTCTAGATAAAGGGATCAAGTTCTTCTCGGAGAAGGTTTGAAACTGATATCTTTATTGATCTTCGACCCATATTATGATCGAAATAGCAATATATGTCTGATACTATTTTATCAGGTGAGCCATCACCCTATGGTTGTAGCGTGCCATTGTGAGGGCATGGGCTGGAAATTTTACGGCGATAGCAACTTAAAAAGCAAATTTTGGGGCCGATCGATTCATCTGCAGCCCGTCGGCGTTCTTACACTTGAATTCGACGACGGTGAGGTCTTCCAATGGAGTAAGGTGCCTCCATCACCCTCTTTAGTTAAATCCCAAGATTTCGATTTCTTTTTCTTTTTCTTTTTTCCTCTAATAACTCGTACAATCGATTGCATTGAGAATATGGTGCCCTTTTCTCTCCTTAAAAGGTGACTACGTCTATATATAACCTCATCTTGGGAAAATTATACTGCGACCACTACGGCACGATGTCTATACAAGGAAACCGCGACTACTCGTGCAAGCTGAAGTTCAAGGAGCAATCCATCGTCGATAGAAATCCTCACCAGGTTATCATTATGTGATGAAAACAAGTCAAAAAAATGTTTGAAATTACTTTTGTTCTAAAGAGTTTTTTCTTTTCCTGGCAGGTTCAAGGCGTTGTTCAAGATAACAAGACTGGAAAAACAGCTGCGTCTCTATTCGGGAAATGGGACGAGAGTATGCATTATGTGAAGGACAACGAATCTCTCTCAGAAGCTCGTGTGCTATGGAGTAGTAGTAAACCTCCGATGTTTCCCACTAGGTACAACCTCACGCGGTTTGCTATTACGCTCAACGAACTCACCCCTGGGCTTAAGGTATAACTGAAAACTGCCCCCCTTTTCTAAGGTAAATATTATGAAATAAATTACGAATATATATATGCAATGTTTAGGAAATGCTACCGCCGACTGATTCGAGACTGAGGCCCGATCAGAGGTACCTAGAGAACGGAGAGTACGAGATGGCGAATGCTGAGAAATTACGATTGGAGCAGCGCCAACGACAGGTAAAAATGCTTCTTTCGAGAACGGTGGGGCCCGACCGAGTGTAAGGAAATTGGGATTTTCTTTTTGGATTTATCCATTTCTGATTCTTTGTGAAAATAGGCGAGGAAAATGCAAGAAAGGGGGTGGAAGCCACGGTGGTTTGCTAAAGGCGAGGGCGACGATACGTATCGATACGTTGGAGGGTATTGGGAGGCGAGGGAACGAAGGGATTGGAGTAATTGTCCTGATATTTTTGGTCAGATAACTAATGATCAGTCTTTGGAATGAAAATCAAATCAGTTTGAGTTGAGTGAGGCTTAACATGAAAATCTGAAGAGACTTTCTGTGAGAGTTCATTTTCAGTGTATAGCATAAGGTTCCGATGGAGGAAGGAAAAAGGAAAGACTTTTTTCTCTTGCAAGACTATTTTTCCATATTATTATTTGTCTACCTTCTTCTCCACATTGTGACTTTTTTTTTCTTCATTTTATCTTTTGGATCTCCGTTGTTGGGACAGTGTGATTTTTTTGTTTTTCATTTATACAGCAATTAAATTCATCTTTGATTCTTTTCTGCATAAAAATCTCATGACTCGGGAGAATGGATTTTTATTTTCTTTTATTTATTTTTCTGCAACTCATTTCTTAAAAGACGAAAAGGATTACTTTGGCAATGGGCTACCTCGTATGTCCAACTAGTTATCTCAAGCCCAGCCCAATCAGTTGGGCCTTCTCCGTGATGAAAAAGATTTGTGGCCCAAATAGCAAATTCTTCAACGAAGATATTGGTCTACAAGGCCTCATCCGTGATGAAATAGTGACTTGTGGCCCAAACATTAAATTTTTCATCAAAGAATTTGGGCCACAAGGCCCAATAAAATGGGCCTAATCCGTGATGAGAAAGTGATTTTGGCCCACATTAAATTTTTCATCACAGAATTTGGGCCACAGTCCATTATAATGGGCCTCATCCGTGATGAAAAAGTAATTTCTGGCCCAAACAATAAATTTTTCGTCAAAGAGCCCGCAAGGCCTCATCCGTGATGAAAAAGTGATTTGTGGCCCAAACAGTATATTTTTCATCACAGAATATGGGCCACAAGGCCCATTATAGTGGGCCTCATCCGTGATGAAAAATAATTTATGGCCCATACATTACATTTTTCATCACAGAATATGGGCCGCGAGGCCCATATGGGCCTCATCTATTATGAAAAAGTGATTTGTGGCCCAAACATTATATTTTTCACAGAATATGGGCCACAAGGCCCATACAATGGGCCTCATCCGTGATGAAAAAGTGATTGTGGCCCAAACTTTACATTTTTCATCACAGAATTTGGGCTAACAGGCCCATTATAATGGACCTCATCCGTGATGAAAAAGTGATTTGTGACCCAAATATTAAATTTTTCATCAGAGAATACGGGCCACAAGGCCCATTAGAATGGGCCTTATCTGGGATGAAAAAGTAATTTGTGGCCCAAACACTAAATATTTCATCACAGAGGCCGCAAGGCCCATTATTATGGCCCTCATCCGTGATGAAAAAGTGATTTGTGGCCCAAACATCAAAATTTCATCACAGAGTATGAGCCGCGAGGCCCACTTTAATGGGCCCTATGTGTTTTATGGCCCAAATTGTTTAGTCGCAGAACGTGGGCCACAAGGCCCATTGTAGTTGGCCTTATCTATGATGAAAAAGTGATTTGTGGCCCAAACAACATGTTTTTTCAATGCATATATTGGGCCTATTCCATTATGAAAGTGACTTTGGCCCAAATAGCAACGTAGATACTGGGCTCAAGGCCCTTTCCATGATGAAAAATTGATTTGTGGCCCAAATAGCAAGTTTTAAAACTAAAGTGTAATCTGAGTTAACAAGTGATTTGTGGTTAAATTCAATCTGATGGAAATGTATAGCTCTCAAGTATAACAAGTAATCCGAGTTAAAGTAACATCCAATAAATAAACAAGAATACGAAAAATAGTGAGAAAATATGCAAAAGATTCATGAATTTTACGCAGTTTTCATGAATATGCAGAGAACAAAATGACCTAATAAAAAAACTATCAGAGACTCACTATTCTCCTACACATTCCTAAATCTGCAACACAAAAGGTCATCCAAAGCAAAGACCCTTTGTGACACTACCACGCATTTTTCAACAGCCCAGGACAAGAATCCATAAAACAGCCAAGAAACAAAAGAACATAGCATTAAAGGTCTCAATCGAAAATTCCGAAAAAAATAATTTCACTACCTTCGTCTCCTCAGCCTCCCCGCCCGCGTAGCAGCAAAAAACCTACCCCTACGACCCGCAATCCTCCTCCGAGCTCTGCGCCTAACATACTCCAACTCGATAGAATCATAGCCCTCGTCGTCATCGTCGGGAGAAAATACCGGGTCGACCCATCTGACCTCGCTGAACCTAGGGATAAAAAACGGGTCGTCGACGAACGGGTCGTTCCTTTCGATTACATAATCCCCAATCACAACGGCGCCGGGCATTGTAGACATAATCGTGCTATACACATCGTTCAGTTCACGCTCGCTCTCCAACTTCTTCCACTTCTCCGCCCGTGTGGGGTCCACTTGGCGCGGGCATGAAAGAGGGTGCTCTAACCTCACGTGCCTCCTTAGCTGTTCGTAGGTCCCGGCGAAGGAGCACTTGTCTTGCGTGCAATTGCGCTTTTTAGCGTTGAGGTAGGTGCGGGCACGTTCGACCACTGTCCAGCCCTTGACCTGCCCGCGGCAGAGCGGGCAGATGAGCTCGGGCAGTTGACTTTTCACGCTGAAACAGTTTGAATCTTTGGGGAAATCCAAGGAGGTATTGGCGTAGGCTTTCTTGTACTGTTTGAGGCAGTTTGAGTAGCGGTGGCTTGTTTCACACATGTAAGGGCGGCAGCCATTTTCGTAGGATGAACAGAGAAGTAGGACAGCGTTGTGAGGATATTCCATGCAAACAGAGCAGATTGCGTCGTTCCACTCTTTCTTTTCTGATGCTGTTATGATGTGCGTATTTGGATGGCGCACGCTTCTGTATGATTTAGCGCCCCAAGATGGTAGCTTGTGAGGGTGGTTAGCCCGACGTCGAGCATCGGAGATCGACTGCATTTTGTTCGATTTTGCCATGGAATAATCTGACGTTTACAAAGAAGACCACAGTGAGAAAGAATGTTATAAACATGATGAACTCCTAAATGTCGATACGAAGATGAACAAGGGTATGGTATGAATCAGTTCAAACCAATAAATTAAAGAACAGTTTTTGTGCGGGACTGTTCATTATCTAAAGTTAATTGCCCTGTTTCAACTTCTCCAAGAGACAGAAGGCTTCACATATCTTATTAGTTATTCCTCCACACATATCATATATCAGCACAGTTAGATAACGATCACTTAAACTTATTGAAACACGAACAAGCTTCATCAACCTTTTAGCTACCCATCAGCTCTCTATCATCCTCAATGACTCGCTAGACAAACTTCCCATCATATAGAGCTACATAACATGCAAAAACTTCAATATACAAACAGCGAATTGCGCAATAGAAAACAATTCTCTGGATCGAAACAAGCATAGCACATCTAGACCTATTGATTTGCGACAAGACTTCTCAGTTCGATAGCGTCTATAGATGATGTGCAACTACTGTAATTTGTGCTCGGGTCTTCATCTTCTTATGGGACAATCAATCACCAGAAAGATAACGTTTCATGTTAACCCAGCAACAAAATTCATCATTTATTGAATTCATCTTCTTATATTCACAAACTCATACCCCACTACAACCCATGTATAACATCACATGCCGCTCAAAAACCATAAATTTGATATTCAATCGATAGTAATCAATTTTATGAGCTGGTATCATATCACCTAAAAGCCCCACGATCACAGATTCAGATTAAAACAACTCCATGTACATTAAAAGTATAAACCCTAGAAGAACCCATCATCATTCAGACATCCAATATCAAATAACGCCACCAAATGTACGAATGGGCTGCACGTAATTAATGCATTAGAGCAATTCCGACAGCAAACATCTATCCTAAAGCAGCGTCAATGGAACGTCAGAAAACAAAAAATGATAGAAAACTGCGACAATCCAAAACATCTACGCTGGCCTGACAGTGGAGATTTATGCATAATCGGTGCTGAAAACTAAAAAACCCGAGCCACAGTTTTTCGTTGTTGATCTATAGAATGATATCAATAGCTATGTTATCAGATTAAATATGGCGAGGCGACTAACAAGATTGGAACTTTCTACCCTACCCTTTCTCTTCTCTCACTGTTCCTTCGCTCGCTATCGTTCCTTCACTGAAAATGGGATTCTATATATATACCATTCGATTTTATTATTATAATTTTATTTTAAACATTTGGGGTTTTATGGGCTTTTTCTTTTTGTATTGTTCAGATTCGTAGTATAGTAATCTGTACACTTCGCAAACACTAGGCACTACACTAGCTTTATTTATATGCCTCGAGGAAAATTAAGTGCTAGTACAAAAGAATTGGTTCGCCACGAATTTATACATATCCCAAAATATCAGATAGGAAACATTCAACAATTCAAATCGCACTTTGATACATTTAGAAAAAAAGAGAGGAACAAAAAGAAATATCTCCCTTGTTAGTTGTTACAAAACCAATCAATCATTACAGTAGGCATCATACACTTCTACGGTTAACTGTACAAACCTCGCCAAAACAGTAGACACAGAACAGATCCAAGTACGAAGAATTTGACAACCTAAGACAAAAATTGGTCTTCGCAGAACAATAAAAAACACTCCCTAACAATCTACAGAAGCTTCATTGGTTTCTATGATGAAAAAAAAGAAAGCGCTTAGAATGGCAATAGAGTCATTACCTCGTAAGAGGTAAGTTTTCTTGTCGTCGACAATCGAAGCAGTGTGCTTGTGCAATGGGAAACTGGCTTCAATCCTTCCCACGATATATTTGGATGCTTTTCTTTTATCGCTCAGCTGCAAACTAAGACACGCAAGAAAATTGAGAAGAAAAAAAAGGCAGATCTTTTTGTTTTTAAGGTTGTCGGGAGAGGTGATGAGGTGAAGGGAAGCTCGAAAATGAGGGAAGTGGTCGCTTCACAAAGGGATGATCCAATAGCTGAGAAGCTGTTGGTCGCCTGCTCGGGTCGACTTGAAGGCACTGAAGTATAAGATCTCGAGCATCTGTGGAGAGAGATTCGGGAATATGAGGCCTCTCGCCCCTGCCTATCTTGAATACTGCTGCCATCTGTGATTGTTGAGAAAGAAAATAGGAGTAATAATATTTTTTAAGCAACACAAAGATTAGAGCAGTTAATTAGTAGTCGAAATTTTATTTAGTGGGCTTTAGGAGAAGAAACGTTTACGGATATCATCGAGCAATTTATTCAACCGTGCTTTACAATTTGCGAACACAGATATATCCAAAGCATGTAAATAACCTGACTCTGCTTCAGAGAAAATGTAGAAGGGAATACGGTGATATGTAGTGATAACTAGAATTTACCACATGGGTAACTTGAGTTAAGCGGTTTCTATGTTACATGACAATTTTATTAGTGTATATTAAATATCTAAAATACAATGCTTAGACTAGTTTATTCAAGTTAGGAGGTTATATCATATTTTTTACAAGTAGAATAGCATTACCCAACAAAACATTATAAAGAATGATGCACCGAAGAAATTTCTAGTACGGAATTGCTTAAATTACTCAGAAATATGTAATAACTGGGGTAGGTTAAAATTTACCGGTTCCACATTGGAAAATGGAAATCGTCCGGTCAGCATCTCCAGCACGGTGCATCCGAGACTCCATATATCTGCTGGTAGCCCATAACCACGACTCCTCACAACCTGCGATAACAATCATTGGACAATCAACACACTGATTTTAATCTCCATATAGTTTTATAGGAAAATCGAAATGAATTATTCACGTTTATATTTTAATGAGAAGTTTAAAAGACAAACCTCAGGAGCCATCCAAAATGCAGTGCCCTTGCAAGATTTCACATCATTCAATTTGGTGGCCTGCGTAAAAATAAATAGAATATTCACGTATTAGATAAAAACATTTTACAGAAGCTATTTTCAATAGAAGGAAAAAGAGAAGAGTGGGCGATTTGGCACCTTTGCAAGGCCAAAGTCTGCAAGTTTCACCGATCCATCAGTGGCCACCAATATATTTGCACACTTGATATCTCTGTGATAAACAAGAAATAGGAAGTGATGTGAGCACAATTATGTAAAGATGGCGGCCACATATTGGGTTTCCTTTCTATTTCATTTTAACT
Organism: Craterostigma plantagineum; assembly: GCA_027422505.1. Taxonomy (NCBI): domain Eukaryota; kingdom Viridiplantae; phylum Streptophyta; class Magnoliopsida; order Lamiales; family Linderniaceae; genus Craterostigma; species Craterostigma plantagineum. The sequence goes on along the minus strand of JAPQWV010000044.1, from coordinate 5,829,120 downwards.
CCTGTTTCAGGTTACATCAATTTTCAACTCAGTGTTTGGTTTCTCTGTGTCTTACTTAAATCGAGAAATTATATCAAACGTAACAAACTATTGGCTTTTTGCATTGTCAATACATAAATGCTGCTTTAAAGTGCTTAATCACCTGTGGATCACATTCTTGTCGTGAAGATATTTCAAACCATGCAAAATTTGTCTGGTATAAGCGGATACTTGAGAATCTTTAAGAGTGTACTTCTGGTAAAGGCTTAACAGGGAGAGCTTTACTAGCTCCAGAAATATGTAGAAATGTGACTCATCCTACAAATGAAAGAACAACAAACGCACAAGATATTCAGGTACTGTATACTATAAATACAGGGAAAACATATAGAAATTTACAAGCAGCATGCACATGATTGCCTTTTGTTCAATGATCTTCACAAAAAAGAATAGGAATAAATACAAAAGAACAATGCAACATCAGGAAATATTATCATCAAAGAACTCTTTTTCAAGAAAACAGTACCTTCTGTGTGCCATAATATTGTACGATATTATCATGCTTAAACTGACTCAGCAACGCAATCTCCTGAACAAAGAAGGGAAAACAAATTCACATGAAATCAGAGTTTGGTAAAAACGAATTTGTAATCGTTTAGTTATTAAGCCACAGGGGAATCAAGAAGCACAAAAAACAATCTGCTATTAAACCTGTTCAAGTTGAAGAATGGATTGCCTTGCCTCATCCCCTTGATCAAGCAACGATACTTCCTTCGCAGCAAAAAAGAACCCAGCACTGCAATAAAAGAGAAACCCAAAGGTTTAATGAATTAATACTGGATCTCTACAAACAATTCAAAAAAGAAAGTATAAGAGCCGGCGAAATTTTTTTAATGAAATTAAATGGCATCCAAAAACAAAATGCCACATACTCTGCAATCCCTTCATACACAGAACCAAATGATCCACGCCCCAAAAGATCACCCTTTTGCCACTCCACAATCACACGCTTAAACCCTACGGTCGGTGAAACACTAGACACTGGTGTAGTTGTAGAAGTCGAACAACCATCATCCACCGAAGCTGTTGTAGTGAAAGAACACGATCCAGACAACACGCAGTTCTCATCCATTGTTAATACCCTCCTTGTCCGATCCCCTTCTTTTCCTTCCAAATCCTCGTCGCAGAATTCTTGCCTAAACCTTGAAGCCCTCATTGTACTATCGCTCTCGGGACCAAACCCCCTCAGCATATCCCATGTTGAGCACTCTTTATCAATAATGGGCAAAGACATCATCGGAGGTGGTGCTAAAACAGGTGGTCGCACACCCTTTATTCCATTTTTACCATTTCCACAGAACACATTAGATCGATCGCTCCTATTATTACACGATAATACTTCACTAACACTAACTTCATCTACAAACCTAGTGACATCCACTCCAACATCAGCGTTGATCACTTGGTTAGCTCGAGCACCAACGTTATCGACCGAATCAGTACCATTATCACTCGAATTTACATCATTAATCCCAGCAAACCTACTCATCTCCACCCCACCAAACTTATCCCCAATCAATTCACCACATTTATCTTCAATCCCAACGCCCAACACATCCCTACGCGCATCATTTACACAATTACCATCACTTTCTCTACCAATTGCACTCTCAACAACTCGATCAAGCACAGAGACAGGGACGGATTTAGACTTCAACCTCACAGAGGAGTATTCCTCCGGCGAAATCGCAAAATCCTCAATTCCACTAAACCCTAGGGTCTCGCACAGAAGTTTGAACTCTCCAGCTCCGTCGATTCGAAAGCTGGTCTTGCCATCGTACAGATCGAGCGAACGAGCCCGAATAGCCTCGGACGACGAAGAACACGAAGATGAAGGCGACGAAGAACAGAGGTCCGCCGACGCGACGCCGTCGACGAAATCGTAGTCGATATCTTTCATCGCGTTGCGACGCTCGAGCCTCGGCTTGGGCATGGTCGCTCGGCCCTTGGTCGAGGCTGAGCTGGAATTTCGCTTATTGGAGCTAGGAGAGAAGATTGTCGGTATCCCGCGCATCGTCGCCGTGTGAAGCCAAGTCCATGTGACGATTAAGAATTCGATTTTAGTTTCTCCTCTGAAGTTCCAGCGCCTAATTACAGTGTGTAAGGTAGTTCCAAGTTCTACGAAATTCCGGCGGGCAAATACGGTGACGACCGGCCGTAAAGAAAATGCCGGCGGCGGTGACACTGTTGAGAGACGACCGTGTGGTTGTCACAGATGACCTTTAAATTGCTGGATAATAATGTTTTTCTTACCATTATTGTTATTTATATATATTATATATATAGAGGAATTTTTTTCTCTATAACATTTCTCTATATATATATATTTGGTTTTTTTTTCCCAATTAAATGTCTTCTAAACTTGAATTGCGGGTCATGGATGGCCTACTATTTTAGGAGTATATTGTGAAACATTGGTCACGAATTTAATAGCTTATATTATTGATGGAATGGATATACTTCCCTTCATTCGGAGATAGTTCTATATTCGGGGTGTATTAAGAAAAAAAATTTGCTAGAAATTAGGTAAAAAAAATGTAATTGCAAGGTTAGTTTATTGCGTTTCTTTAAAGAAATCGCTACATTTCGTCTTACCAAAGTTTGTCAATTTTGACATTAATATAATATCATACGAAGGTTTTTGAATTTTATCATCCAAATGTCGTATTCAATTCAAAAGTTTAGTCTTAATTTACTATTTTTTAAATACAGCCGCCTATAATTGTTTTTTTTTTTTGTTTTTCTAAAGAAATACCGTTGATCGTTAAGCAAATACTCGGGATTCAGGAAAATCAAAAGCACCATTTTTTAATGGCATTCTTAATTTTTTGAAAGATAAAATGCACGCCAGCTCAATATAACCGGATTATCCAACCTATTTTTACAATTTCGGTTTATAATTAGGGGTCTTTAGACATAAATACCTTTAGGATAAAAACTTGAAATTTAATACCATGTCAGTATTTTTTATATGTAGGTACCTAATAAAATAAATTTTTTACACCCGATCCGCCGCAGGTACGCCATTTAACACATTTACGTACCATATAACAACGTATTGTGGTACGTAATACGTTGAGAAAATGGTACGTCATATGTAACATATTAAGGTGCCATATAGTAACCATATAGGGTACTGTATAAACGCGTGACGTGGTACGCATTACACACATAAAAAGGTTCGGCAAGACTGAGAAAATTGGTATAAACAGTAAAACGGGTACCTATCTGTAAAAATTTCTGACATAGATACTGATTTGTAAATTTTTTACTCAATTAGGTATTTATCTATAGACGTGACTTCTAATTATTGGATAATAAAATACTATAGTTTTCGGTCTTTCCTACCCAAATAGTATATCCATCTCCATCCAGAAAATGACATGGAATACATTACACTACAAACACATTAAAACACACATACGTGTGTATAAACATGATACATGTCATAACTTTAATGGGAGTTGAATTATACCCAATTGTAAGCCGAGGCCAAAACTATAACGGAGGTGTTCAAACGGTTGAGGTTGACACTTTAAAGTTGTTACTGGCATTTTCCTTCTACGTAAAACATGAATTCTGTATGTTACCTATCTCACAAGAAATAGAACCAAAAAATACTCTACTTACACACTAATCACTAGCTTTATTACACAGCCATGCAATGCACCACTAAAGAAAAATATTTGTACAGTTAGAATTCAGACACGCCTACAACTGCCCCTTTCCTAATACCAGAATTAGACTTCATGAAAAAGAAGTAACAAATGAAAGAAGAGAAAAATAAAACAAAATCAAACCTAAGGTATGATACGGCTACAACTACGACTAATCGAATCGAATATATTGAGACCCATATACTATCACAATTCATATACAACAGTATCGTTATCCGTCGAACACCACCTCTCGACAGTTCAACGCCATTCGCCAGCACTCATCAACATTCTGCATCACATTTCTTACAATGCACTGATGGGAAACATCGAACAAGCTCTCTTTGCGAACGTTTTCAGCTTTGTTTAACCATTTACTGACCCATAAAAAAAGCGAAAAAAAAACCAATTTATGACGCATCATCGACATGTGCAGTAAAGATTAAAGAAAGTATATGAATAACAACATCACTTACTTTGCGACTGTTTATCAGCATCATTGGCGAGATTACGCTGGGAAGTCCTCCGTGGGATTTGCTTGCCCGAAAAGGGAACTCTTTCCCCAGGTTTAAGGCTTTGCATCGTAGAAGTGTTGTAGGCTTTTTGGTCGCTGTCCTGAGAATTGGGAACTGTGGCGTGTCTTTTGCCTGCGACGGTGCTGTCCACTGTTACGTCGTCCGATCTTTGAACCACCATTTCACTGCCTGATCTGTAGCTATCTGTGTAGCCTCGGTTAGAAGTAGTGGCCGAGTCTGAGCTTATGTCTGGCTGGTAATAAGGGCGACGGGTCGTAGTAGAAAGAAGAGAGTCTCGTTTACATGCGAGAATATCGTGCGAGCAAAGAACTAATTCACGCTGCAAAAGATGGAATTCTCATTAGGTCAAAATCCAAGGATAAAAGAGTGTGAAAATGTTAAGAGTTATGCCCAGATGATTGATCAGATGTGAAGGATGATTTACAGAGGAGGGATTATGAAGAAGATATAGATATAGATTGCTTACTTTCAATTTCTCCCTCTTGATGATTCTTTCGCATAGAAGACGTAATCTCTCCAATTCAACCTAAGGATGGAGAAACATCAGGCAATTGAATAATACATGTTACAAAGAAACCAATGCAATGATGGAAGTGTTTCTAGCAGTGTGTTCCCCAGGCTGTGTTCGTATTTAGAAGAATATTAAATATAGGGGACGAACTGAATAGAATCGGCTTAGCTAATGAACCTGCGATCACTTACCCGAACTTGTTTGAGGCTCTTAAATTCTTCAACCCCATGCTTTTGACTATCGGCCTATAAGAATAAAACATCAACCAAAATCAACTCCACACGAATTGCCAGGACAAAGAATTCGTCATAGTTAGTGAGAAGAAAACCTTTGCTCTTTGCTCGACACTATGCCGTTCACAGTATGCCTTATGCTGTAACTTGCCAGCATTAGTCCTCAAGGTCATGTAGAAACCGGCATTTCTGGCGCAAGTCGGATGAAACATGCTGTGACAGTGACCATAACTACACTGCAGAGGAAACAATAATACAACGTATGACCTCTGAAAGATATAAAGCAGATATAAACGGGTATGTCTGAACAGAATCGTGAATAATGCTCACCTTAAGGCAAACTCCTCGTTTGCAGCGACAAACAACACATGTGTCTGTTCCCATGTTGTCAGTAACCTGAGAAAGAATAGAGCAGCACAATAAGTGGAACTGATAAGAAGCGTAAGACACAGAAATATGAATATCCATACAAATAATGGGCTTACCAGCCCATCAATGTTAGTTACTTGTCCCCTTTTATATGTCGACTCAAGAACCCACTGCATTGATATTAAAAATTTAAGATTCGTGTAAGCGATGAGAATGGAACTGGTTCAAATCAGCAAAGTAACTAAGAAAAATCACTTACTTCAGCACAAAAGGCATGTATCCATCGGCCATCTACTGATTTCCTAAAGGCACCCTCTGTTTGACCACACAACGTGCATTCGGCAACAAACTGAGGCCTTCCAGAGGAGTTTGTCGCGATAGTTCTTGAATCTTGAGAAGAAAGTAAATCTTCACACAATTCACAACGCCATGGTCCTGCGGAGCTTTTAACACTACGATAGCAATCCAAGTGAACTGCTACCTGACATGGAAAAATTTAAAAGGTAATCAGCAATAACGTCCAGACTTCCAAAGAAAAGGTAATCAGTAACCATAAAACAAAATAAGGGATTGTAAAAAACCTTGCAACTTGAACAGACTAAAACTGGATTGAGATTAGTTTCCAAGCGCCTGCACACATCACAAGTTCTGCGAGGGTCTTTTGGAAATTCTGACTCAGAAGACAGTCGCGTAACAGCAGATCCAGAGATTGCATTAGCTCTAAGATTTATCTGCAGACAAAAAGCAAGGTTTGTCAAAATATTCAGGAGATTCTGCTAAATAATAATATCTGGCAGAAAAAAACGAGTAAGAGGTAGAAGAAAAGATTTTTTAAGAGACAAATGTCCAATAAAGTATATAACCTCATGACTAGGATATCCATCAAGAGCATCCTTCCTAATAGATGATATCCTGGATGAAGAAGCAGCTGCAGCAGTAGCAGCAGCCAAGATAGCTTGCGCTTCCTTATGCCGACGTTCTTTTCTTCCCTGCTTTCTCGCTTCCCTGAGTTCATTATTGTACTGAGTAACCAATACAGTATCCCATTTTCGTTGCACTTCCATGTCAATCTCCCGTGGAAGATTCTGAACAACCTTTGAAATCAAATTATCTGGACAAAACAGATTATGTAAGTTATAATGGTATGCGTAGTTACATATTGGAAAAAAAAGTGTTCCAATAACTACACAGAATAAGAATAGAGACCGCTAATGTGTTTTCTTGCAAGAGCATTAGAGAGAAGTCTCTGCTGATGATATATAAGCTCTCCTTCCACTTCATCCGCAGGAGAAAGTTTGAGCATAACCAAGTTACTCGCCTTGACCAATTGATCAAGGTTCACCCCATCATCATGCTGTGAAACCATATCACTGGGATTTGCTTGCAGATCGTGGCTATTATTGAAATAGGATCCAGCAATAGAATGCGCCTCTAACTGATAAGAGGCCCCATCCCCATCTATCAAACCGGCCGAACAATTTAGTAAGAAAACCCGAACTTTAGGTAAAAAGAAAGATGTTGGAGATACTTACAACCAAAGTTCTGAGCAAGAGTCCTCTCGCATGCATCATTCCTGTTCCGCAACAGTTTACTATAGATAAACGGATGAATGTATGAAGAAGTTGGGCTGCATTTCTTGGATCTGTGTAAAGCATAGTTGGAATGAATTAGCATACTCAGGAGTCAGGGCAAACTACGTACTCGGCCATTTAATTGAATATGAACTCTGCCAAGGACAGTAAAACAGGCAACATGTATCAAATGATTACTTTTGTGAAGGAGATTGAGGAGTAATCTGCAGGGTTTGCTGCCTACTCTCCCCTGCAACACCATCTTTGGAAAGGCACTGAGATAAAGATTGTGTCGCAGCTGCATAGAGTAGCACCAACAAGGAATGCAAAGATGAGGTACAGAATATAAAAATAAAGGATCATAGAAAAAATCTCAACAGAATGAAATGATAGAAACAAGTTAAACAGAACAATGTTTGTATGATACATAACCAACCAGCTTACGTTCATTTTTTATAGAATCATTTGCCGAACTATAGTGGCGGTCCCCAGGATCAACCTCAACCTTCAGAACAAAAACCACAGGGAAATATTATAAATGTTACAACCATCTAATCATCACAGGCTGGATACCTCCAATCAACAGCATGGTAATGATACCTTATTATCAAGACTGGCCAGAGGCTCTTCTGATAAACCATTTGAATCTTCTCTTACACGAAGGCATGAATCCAGATCACCATCGGCTGTATTGTCATTAAACTTCTCCTTAGAGGAACAAGAATTGTCATGTTTTGTGAATTGTATGCCGCTTTTGGTTCTTCTGCGAGGTGGAACGGATTTAACAGGGACAGCTACAGATTCCACAACAGAAACAGCTCCGACACCTTCAGCTTCTACTCCGTTTCTGGGTGAAGTGGGAGATCTAATATTTGCCTTCAAGGTCTGCAAACAGTTGATGTAATCATGGTCTTTCAACCATGCGAATAGCTTGTCCTGTAACTCACGATCCGCGCTGTTATCCTACGCAAGGAAATTCAATATGAGAGCAAGCAAATATGCAATACAATTATGGGAACTTTTTAACCAGTAAAGAAAGAACATTACAGCGAGCAGTGAATTCAATAAATCTGGAGATACGCCAATGTCCGAAGCCACATCTGCAGCATTGACTTTCCCCAGACCAATCAACTACGAGAACGAAAAAGGTAAGGAACAAAAACGAAAACATATCGACGGCAGTACAAGATTCCCTACTACCTTCTTAAGTATCACGATGGAATTGCAAGTGTTAATATCACCATCATTTCCTTCTACTCTATCAGCAGAATGCAGTGCATCTCCACATTGCAGATGAGACTCAGAATCATTTGGTTTGCTACTATCTAGGTCACCTGTTCAATTTAACAGCCGAATATGGTCAGCTTATTCGACTTCAAATTGTTCGAGAATCTAACCGTAAGTGTCGGCTTGTGGTGCGTAATAGTAGGACATCAATTACCTGTTGGGGATATGTCCCCACCTTCCTGACCTCCATCATCACAATGGACTTCTGAATGTTTAGAGCAAAAAGCGCGCAACTCAATCTAAGAAATATTGTAAATTAAGAATATCAATACATGAATAGGGAAGTATTGCACATTATTTCATTTCAGTAGTCCTGAAAACCTAGTCTAAGAACAATATTCCGTGAAATTGGATTCAACATTAAAACAATACCCAAAAACATACAACAGAATCGTAAGTATGGAAAAAAAAACAATGTAATTTGATAATTTCATCATAGCATTACAGATTGAACTAACCTCATCACATCCAAGTTTTCCCCATATCTCCATTCTGTTACTTGCCTCCCTTGCACAAATCGGGTGGAAGGAAGTTCTACAAGATCCTACGAGTACCAACAGTATTATCAGCTTAACAAAAACAGAACCTTAGTAAAGAAATATTCATGTGAGTAGATTTACTCCCATTATTAAATCCTTCTGATTCCAAATGTGTGAAAAAATTGGTAAAGCCATCATATTATGGTTACACATGATACAAACACACGGTCTGTAATATCAAATGACTAGTATGATGACAAATATAAAATATTATATCAACTCCTTTGGAAAGTTCAACACTTATTATACCGCGTCATATGCTCTACATTCACAAACATGAACGTTTATTCAACTTATATCTTAACAAACATTGTGATTTATCGGAACTTATTTACTGAATTCAATAACCAGACTGATTCAGTCAGAGCACATAAGATAAGGTTTAACCAACATCATATCTTCTCATACAGGTATGGAAAATAACAAATTTGCTCGAGAACATAGACTTTCTTGTATGGACAAAAAATTGTGCATAGTCATCTTCAATAACATGGTACAAAGTGAATAGACAATCAATTTCTACAATATGTATTATGAAGCCATAAATCCAGAAAATAAAAAAACAATTAAAAATCAACATCCTTATGCCCCCACAAAACGAAAAATGTAAATGAAGATATCCATAAAAGTGGTCTAGACATACCATTGCTGCACTGCACACAGGCACCCCACTTAACCTTGCACAAATAACAAGTCAACTTCTTTCTGGTGTCCTTTACAGCATCCATATTCAAAACCGGTTCCATGGTCCGTATATTCTCCACGTAAACCTCAGGCTTCCATTGGCAGCAAAACAAATGAGAAAATTTAACGTTCGAAACATCATTCTCATTTTTAGGTCCCCTACCCTGCACAGGTTTAAGTGCACCCCCTTGCTTCGGACAAAGCAAACACGGAGACTCACTAGTTGAGGTGGTAGCATTTTTCCATTTACACCATGAACACAGCCAAGAACTATCTACATCATCTTGAACTCCATAACACCGTTGGTGGACTACCATACCACAAGAACTGCATCTAATCAAGCAATTCAAAGGATTACTAACATCACTGAAACTACAATAATGACAAACCGAATCTAACCCATCGACTGGACGTGCTACAATGAGCTTCTCTAACCCTGCATCCCTACCCACAAGCTTCCGCTTTTTGGAGGGGCGCTCTGATGTCAAATAAATCTTATTCCTTGATCCTAAAAGCCATTCAACACCACTAAAAGATTTAATTCCTTCCCCCGGGTTACGGCTTATTTCTACATTACACTCCTCATTGAGTTCTGCTTCTTTTGCCTCGGGCTCATCACCATCCACATCCATGGAACGAGGCCCGTCGTCCTCTTCAACTGCTCCCCCATCAACCTCACATTTCCCATTACAATCGGGAGATACCCCATCCTCCAATTTCAAACAAGTCGCCCCACACCCATCAGCTAGCTTCGCATTAAATTCCTCATATCTCTCATGTCGATCATCTGCCAAAGATGGGATGTGGAAATATTTATCCTCACTCAAATGCCTGTCATAACCTAATCTCTCAATCAATTGAATATCCTCAGCACTCAGCTCCCTAAAGTAATCCTCCGTTTCCGCCCAGATAATTCCCCCCTTTGGCTTGCTTGGCGCTGAAGACTTCTTCTTCTTACTCTCCAACCCAAAATGTACCCTCTTATGACGATTCTTGTAATCCGAATGCCTACCCAACAATCCTGAAACCCGGCTAGGAAGGCTATTAGGACCCGAGATAACAGTTTGAGACGCTGAAGACTCCTCGGAGTCAAAGGGGGAACTAAAGGAGAGTGTTTTAAGAGCTAGGCTGTAAAGATCCAACTCAACTCCACGGTGGGGCAGTTTCGTAATTTCTGAAGGGACCGAGGGCTTTTCAGTAATTTCTGGTCCCAAATTAGGGGTTTCGTTTTGTTCGTCCTTGGCGGCGGTGAATCTACCACCAGCCGCTTCTTTCCTCCTCCGCTTGCATCTGCCACCTCCGGTCATATCGCACACCGCCCAATTCCAACATAACGATCCATAAAAGTACCCTATGTTTAGAGAGCGCAAACCCTAATACTCCCAATTGGAAAACAACAGGCCAGATTCAGACGCCAATCTGCAGCCCCACGAGGCGAATTACAGATTCACGGGTAGTAAATGAACGCTTCAGTGCGTCGTCGCGCGATTGTAGTGGCTAGGGTTAGGGTTCCTTATTTTCCGTTCTCGATATTTAGGGAAGAATTAAAAGACAAAGAATGGTGGCAATTTCGTAATTTCAAAATGGGTCAGATCTCAGATGACGTTATGGATCCGTGTTTTCGTTCTTGGTGCCAGTTTTGAAAATTTTAAACAGAAAGTATCTGTTGAATACGGTTATTTGTGGTAGAAAAATATAAAGAATAATACCAAAAAAATATATTTAACAATTAGACTAATAAAGCTTGATCAAGAAGTATTGGGCCTTTTGGGCCGAATATTTGGTATTTTGGACCGTAATTGCACTGAATACACTGATTTTCCTTTCCTTTTTATATATTCTAATATAAGATATGGAGTATTTCGCAGCTTTAAGACAAAAATATCATAAATAATAAAATAAAAAAGATAAAGTCGATCCCAAATTAGTAACCCTAATTTCGCAGAAACATATGGTTGCGCTCGCGAATGGCAGCTCCCCGGCGAACCCCAGCGACGGAGTAGGCGGATCTACATTGAAGACATCTGTAAAAATGACGATTCTGCCCCTGGAGGTCGGCACGCGTGTCAATTGCATGTGGCGGGACGGTAATCACCATCCCGTGAAGGTCATCGAACGCCGCAAGATACCCAACGGAGGATCGAACGATTATGAATACTACGTACACTATACTGAATGTAGGGAAATTTCTATTTGCTTTTTTATGAATTTTGGTCGAATTTCTACTTGCATTTTCGTAAAACTTATTGAAATTTCGCATGTTGTTTGCAACGGTGGTTGGTTGTGTTTGTTATACATGATTATTGGTTTCTTGAAATATGATTAGATTAAATCATAGAATCTTGTGTGATAATGGCTGTAAAAGTTATTCGTTTATGACCACAAGTGTTGTTGAAATACACTAGGTATTGACCTGAGAGCATTATTGTTAATAATCATGTTGCAGAAGGGGAGGAGATGATGTATTTAGTTTTTTGTCGGATATTGGTTACTTGAGCTATGGTGTTGCTGGAACTATCTTAAGTATTTGTTAACACCGGAAAACTGCATTATAGGGCTTCTTTCCTGTAAGAAGCTGGGTTGATGTGTTTGTTATTGCTTCACATTTTCATATTTAGTTTCAATATTTTTTAATTATGTGTTCTTTGCCTTGGATAGTTAACCGTCGGCTTGATGAATGGGTGAATCTTGAACAACTTGACCTTAACTCTGTGGAGACTGACGTGGATGATAAGGTGGAAGATAAGGTATGCACCTCCTTAGGTAATCACTTGGGTTACTTAAAAGTTCAATCAAACTTTGGCTGTAAAAAATGTACTAAGACAAATTGATGCAGTACCATTGTGCTGGGGCCTGGTATTTACTACATCTTTTTCTCTTGGTTGTATTTTCATTTTCTCCTGTAGCTGTAAGGAATTTATAGGACTGGACTGAGAATATTTGGTTAACATGTAATCCGAAATTCTGCTTTCTAGTTGAATATACCATACCTGACTGATTATGTGCTTATGTTTGAGGATTTTCAGGTGACAAACTTGAAAATGACACGCCATCAAAAACGGAAGATTGATGAGATACACATAGAGGTTGCTGTTGCCTCACTAGACTATCACGATCTAGAAGGTTTAAATTGGTTAATGAGATGCTGTCCTGGTTTTTTCAGGGTCATGAGGAGCTTGATGCTGCTAGTTTGCGTGAACATGAAGAGTTCACAAAAGTAAAGAATATTCCGAAAATAGAACTTGGAAAATATGAGATCGAGACTTGGTACTTTTCCCCATTCCCTCCGGAGTACAATGATTGCTCAAAGCTGTTCTTTTGTGAGTTTTGCCTGAATTTCATGAAACGCAAAGAACAACTTCAGAGGCATATGGTGAGCCCATGTTTTTTGCTCTCTTCTCTGAGCGTAATTGAATGACATCCAATTCTTTAGGTATAATGGTATTTTAACTGTTAGATTTAAATTTCAGCTCTTATACTTATGTTCTTGTATTAATTGCAGAAAAAATGTGATCTAAAGCATCCACCTGGTGATGAGATTTATCGAGATGGGACCTTGTCAATGTTTGAGGTAAGCCATCCTCCCATCGTAGAATATATGCAAATGTTTTTTAATTTTTTTTTTTGGTTGCTATATTTGATGTGTTGCTCTCTTAGCTAAATTTGAGTTGACAATATTTTGTTACTTACAGTCGTTGTCTTGGCCTTTAAGATGAAAATTTATGTTCACTTTTCTCTGTTTTTCAGAGAGAAACCAATCCTTTTCTTATCTTCGATCTTTCAGTTACCAGTTAATTACTGGTGACTCCTCTTTGCAGTTAAATGGCACCACATGGGAAATTTTTAACTACGTCATTGTAATCCACTTGCATTTCGGGGGCCTGGCTTTAGTTGAATTTTCCTATTCTTTTCATTTAACATCACTTGTTAGAATACACATTTAGAGTAAACTTCAACACTGTAACAGGTTGATGGCAAACGGAACAAGGTCTACGGGCAAAATCTGTGCTACCTTGCCAAATTATTTCTCGATCACAAGACCCTATACTACGATGTAGATTTATTTTTATTTTATGTCCTGTGTGAATGTGATAATCGAGGATGCCACATGGTCGGTTACTTTTCTAAGGTAATCTTTGTGAGCTAATTGCATAGTTTGAGCCTACATAACATGCTATGTTATATTTTTTCACATAGCCGAAACTGAACCTATTGATTCTATTCATTTTATTAATTTATCTATCTTGGCTAACCGCAACTATGATTCAGTCTTACCAAATGAAACCCCTTATAAATACTATATTTGTCATAAGCTGTTTATTTTTTAATACACATCAAAGAAGGCTTATTGCATGTTCGAACGAGTACATCTTAAATATTTTCTCTAACTTGATATGCAGGAGAAGCATTCAGAGGAGTCCTACAACTTAGCTTGCATTCTTACTCTTCCTCCTTATCAGAGGAAAGGTTACGGGAAATTTCTCATAGCATTTTGTAAGTCCGTCATTTCCTATACTAGAATTATCGTTGAAATAAAGAATTATGCATATATGTGTCTATGCAGTAATAACTATTTACTAGATGTGGTATTTTGGTCGTTACATCTCATTACTATCAGTTTGCGCATCACTGATACACAAAATTATGTTGTATGCTTTCAGCCATCAATGCTACTGCCTGTGTTGTGTGTTTCCTTTACCTGCTCATGACATTATTACCAATTTCTATGATTAGCCTACGAACTGTCGAAAAAGGAAAACAAAGTTGGAACTCCCGAACGACCCCTTTCAGACCTGGGACTTCTGAGCTATCGAGGATACTGGACATGCGTGCTCCTAGAGATACTAAAAAAACACAAGGGAAATATCTCCATCAAGGTTTGTCTTCTAACAGAGCTCGACCATTTGAAGCTATCACAGTCGTATCTTCAAAATTATGTTCAATCTGCTATATCTTTTTGCTGGCCTTGCTAGTCGTTCATCATTCTGAGACATCCATTTCCCTGCTTATATTTCTTTTAGGAGCTCAGTGACATGACAGCAATCAAACCCGAGGATATCTTAGCAACCCTTCAGAACTTGGACTTGATTCAGTACCGTAAGGGTCAGCACGTAATATGTGCTGACCCTAAAGTGCTCGACCGTCACCTTAAAGCTGCTGGGCGTGGAGGTCTCGAAGTTAACGTTAGTAGGTTGATATGGACTCCTTATAAAGAGCAGAGCTAAGCCAATGCTGCTGAATCTCATGTTAGTTTTATTTCCAAGTGAGTTCATCTTCTTATGCTACTGTGTACATAAGCTGTTTTTATTTTTACTGGTACCTTTGCTTTGATTAGTCTCAGTTCTCACATCTCTTGGTTGGTTTTTTCTTAGTAGGTGAGGTATATGTAATATGAGGGGATTTTAATTAAATAATTAAAAAAAACAAATCATTAACAAATAAACATAAAATGAAAACCATTAATAAATAGAGAGATTCGTATTATCAGAATACGAGTTAGTAACTCGTAAAAACAAAGTACGAATTACTTGTCCAGGTGGCTCGCGCGTGCTGATGTGGCATTTGAGTAACTCGTACGTTTGAAGTACGAGTTATATTGTCATGTGATATTTGCTGTCCAGCTGTAATTCTAACAGATACACATCTTGATACGTCTACAATATTCAATTATTATTTTATACAGTCAACAGAATGAGCTTAGGTTAGGACACATGCGAAACAAGTGTAATCAATGGAGGATAGATAGGCATTTGAATAAAAATACAATGATGTGATCGCCTATGTATAATCTATTAAATATTAGACTTTAGTGGAGGTTGTTAACGAGATGTAGGTATCACATATATATATTATATATCTGTAAACTTCAATGTTGTGTTATCTATTAAATAATTGAAATATTAAAAGTGTTAATAACTCGTAACATCCTGATACGAGTTATATTACTTCAAACGTACGAGTTACTCAAATGCCACATCAGCACGCGCGAGCCACCTTCGACAAGTAATTCGTACTTTGTTTTTACGAGTTACTAACTCGTATTCTGATAATACGAATCTCTCTATTTTATTAATGGTTTTCATTTTATGTTTATTTTGTTAATGATTTGTTTTTTTTTAATTATTTAATTAAAAACCCGTAATATGATTCTTGTTATTATCTAAATGAGGTTCTGACACGCACACACACATATTATATATAGTATATGCATGTATGTATACGTATATATATACACACATGAATGAGGAAAGAAGTTGGAAATGTGA
This sequence comes from Craterostigma plantagineum, assembly GCA_027422505.1. Lineage (NCBI taxonomy): Eukaryota > Viridiplantae > Streptophyta > Magnoliopsida > Lamiales > Linderniaceae > Craterostigma > Craterostigma plantagineum. The sequence continues at coordinate 5,813,429 of JAPQWV010000044.1, read as the reverse complement.
TAAGTTTGGACCTAATACACTTTGAATCTGTCTCTTTCTTTTCATGACATAACATGAACCATTATTTAAGTCCCTTGATTAGGCTTTTGAACACACACACATATATATATATATATATATATTATGTATAAATTTTCAGTGATGTCGACAAGCACATGAAGACAGTCTTCGGTCACTTTTGCCAGATTGTAATAGAAGCAAATACCATGTAAGTTTTTTAAGAAAATATGTGTCTAATGGTTTTTGGTCTGGCCACATTTTTATTATTTCTATTTATCGTTCACATAAGATGCAAATAATTTGAAAATAATCTCCTGCGTCTTTACGTGTGTATTCTTTCTCAAATGTCAATAAGGTTTCATCGTTCTGAAAAAAATCAGAATAATACTAAGATGTTTGGTTTTATTTGACTTTTTGGCCAAACTCGTACTAGCGTAATAAAGACAATTGATACTATCATGGCACCACAGTTGTATACTCCAATTTGATGCTAACCTAAAAACTTTGAACAAAACCATGAAATATTGACCATCACCATCGGAAACTGTTTGCAAAAAAAAAAAGATGGAGAAGAAACTAAAGGGAAAGTTATAAACAAGAAACACAAATAAAAAGCCATGAAAGATCCTATAAGCATTCGATTTACCCAACATATAAGCCCCCTGATTAAATTCTTCTTTCGTAGTATATAATTAAAAATTGAGTGTAAGATAACAATATATTAAATTAAACTGTGGTTGGTGGGCGATTGAAAATAGCACAAGGAGCATCATATTCAATCTTCAGAGCCTTCAACTCTGTATCGCCATTAAACCTTCTCTTCCATATATTCACAGCTTCACAGCGCCCTTGAAATCCCACTGATCTCTTTACCACTGGCAATGGAGGATCCATATTGCTTACATCCACGCAATAATCATTACCATCGCCACGATGATCATCAACAACCTTGCGATTACGACAGCAGTAATTCAAACCGTAGTCCCTTCTCATAACCATCGATTTTCTTGCAAAACCTTCGCCGGCGATCGATGGCCTGCAACTTCTACTTGCGCTGTGACTCAGCATATAATTGGTGGCGTTGGGAAATAGGGTTTTGCTCGTGAAGGCCGAAGATGATGATTTTCTTGGCTTGGCCGCCGTGTGGCGGTGGTTGGGGCGGCGGTGGTTGGCGGCGGTGGTTGGGCTTATGACGCGGTTGTTCCTCTTGACTTGGCCTATGCAGCTCACTTTTGGCGATGAGGGCTCTTTCAAGCTTCGATCTTGGCCTTTTTTGTGGCAGTTTTCTTTGACATCTTTGATTGATAATCTGCAGAACATGGGCAAGTGTAGTATCTTTTGGTCTGAATTATCAACGTATAAGTTCATATTTGTGTTCTTCAAAGTTCTATATGTCTGAGAGAGAGAGAGAGAGAGAGAGAGAATTCTTATTAAGTAGGTGGTATGTGTAATTCACGGCTTGACGATGCCGATAAAAGACAAAATACATATCTTATATAAAATTTGAGGAACTATATAATTGGTCGTGGAAATATTATATTTAATGGCACGATTGTGGTAATAACTTTGACTGTAAGATAATACATGTTTTGGATTTGTATACCGTGTTTTTCTTTATTGTTAATTTACACATAACGGGTCAAGATTAATTGACTTATTTTACAATTAGACAGTTTAAGAAAAAATTTGTTTTTTTTGTTAAAACAGAACAGAAATGATGAAACTATTGGAGTCTTGTGTAGACTAGACACTATCATGGACTCCATTTATCAATGCGGGATAACCACGAAATGTCTTAGGGTGATCATCATGCGATGAGATGAGAAGTGTCATGTTCCATATAAAAAGGACAGTAGACTAGTTTTACTATAAAGCTAAGTCAAGTTTATTTTGATTATTTATGTATTTTTTTTCTTTCATTGCAAACCTAATATGATAAAATAATAGGAAAAAAAATAGAAGTACGAGTCAGCAATTTATGTAGTAAATGCCCTAATAATATCACCGAATATAGAGAGGTTGTTACCATTAATTATACTTTGTCCCTAGACTCGCCATATATATGGACCAAAATTTATATATGGACCAAAATTCATTGCAAATCGTCCAAGTGTGTAGTGACAATATGATGAAGATGATATATTTTTGTCACTATTATTTCAATAGGCTAGGCATGCAATATCACAATCGATGGTTAAATTAAAATAATAAAAAACAACACAGCATTACCTGTAATTCTCTCATCCTCTTTTTTGTATCTATAGTTTATGAAATACATTTGTTTAGTAAAAGATATATCGGAAAGCAAGAAAAAATATAATTTTAAACTAAACTTAGATATGTTTGAGTTAAGCCTAAAAATTTTAACGCCAATACATATCTACCCTCGAAACCTAAAACCAAATAAAAAGTTTGATACCACATAGTTACGTCCTATCTTTCATTAATGCCATTAATGGCCAACTAAAATCCTTTTCATCAAAGGTCGGCAATCAATTAAATGAGACAATGAAAATATACTCACGCTACGCACTAGTTCTATATCTATATATTATTATTAACATTATTTCGAAAGACCAATCTTGAAAATGAACAACTCATACCAACATATCATTTTTCAAATTATTTATATTTATTCAACTTTTCATGGACAATAATGATGTATAAGACCCATTCTTCAGTTAACCAAGAAATGGGCACTAATGCAAGAAAGTCGTTGCTAGACAACAACGAAGGTCAACTAGGTTTGGCTATTCGACTATTTTTTGTGGTTATACTTGCACTACAACACGATCTTACCTCCAAATTTATTGCAATACCTAATTATAACTCCACGCAAAAAAATCTTTATTACAAAACACATACGCATTTCTTCGATTGCCTAATAGAGATCATAATTGCAAAGTTAGGCAACAACCTATTACCAACCTCTTTGCAAGCTCACATCGATTGGCTACTTTTTATTAGCAAATACAAATGTTTTCCAAACTATTTCTACGAAGAGAATCTTAGATATCTTCATCGAATAAAAAGCTGGAGCAACTCAAACCATTGCATCATCACAATAGATTCACTAGCCATACGCAAATGTAATAAACTAAAAAATCTCTGCCAAAGAATTAAAATAAAGAAACGGAAATACCTGCCATGTGAACACATCTTCTCTTTACAACAGAAGTCCCAATGCATCTCCGTCTTAAGACATCCATCATACATCTAAAAAACGATCATTTCTGAAGAACCTTTCACTTACTTTCGTCGTCGTTGCCCTGAGATTGAACGTCTTCTTCGGGCAACTTTGATCGATCATTACCATCCTTTTCGACATCCGTTACTTTTCCTGAATCATCTGCTGTAGTTGAAGAGTTGTTTGGCATGTCGTCGTTCGACGGAGATTCGACTGTCTTCTCTGATTCTTCAGCCTCAATCTTCAACGGAGGTAGGCTCGTCACGCCTAAACCTTTCGCAAGGCAAACGTATTTGAATACGATTTGCTTATAGTTACTGAGTAGATCATCCACGTCTCCCAAGGTTAGATCACCTGCTTCTGAGTATAAGAACGGGAAATCCCGAAAAACTCGATTCGCCTCGCCTTCCTTCAGTAACATATTCGCCCCTTTATTTTCAAGGTCAGATACTGATGGGATTTTGTTTACGGAAGATGACGACTGAGCTCTCTCATATGGATCCTCATTTCTTGATCTACTTTCGGAAGATTCGACAGATAGCGAGCGTTGATGCTTATTAGAATTCAAAGGTGGCTTTTGTTCCATGAGCTCGTTTTGAGGGGTATTATCTCTAGCGCGAGTTGTTTGGCTCGTCTGATTGTCTGGGATTTCGGAGAGTCCAGAGAGAAGCGTTCGGGCAGATTCCATGTTCTTTTCGAACTCTGTTTCATCCATTGAGAGGGCTTTTGCGTCTATGTTCGTGATGAAGGACTCTACGGAGAGCATGTTAGTGAAGAAGTAGGCTGCTTCAGCAACCAGGCGTGTTTGTCGCCTAAACCGTTGGACGTATGATAAGTTTGAGTGAAGCTGAGGGGGATTAGCCTGTGTAAAACCAACGAGTTTAAATTGACGAGAGGGAGAGAGAAAGAGATAGGTTTATATATCTACATAGAGAGAGAGAGAGAGAGAGATTTGCCTTTATTGTGACATAAATGAGGACAGGAAGAAATTCATCAGCACCGGGATGTTCTTCATTGGATGCAAGGGAGGCATTCAACAATAGGTTGCTAATAACCTTGCAACAGTGAAGAATGCAGACAAGTTTGTCTCTTGGTGCCTTGTACATGTTAATCTTTTGCAGTTCTTTCTGAGCAAGCTGCAGTAACAGGGTATCTAATCAAGATTTGGGATGAAGAACTAAGCAAGATGGGAATTATTCTGAATAAGTTTATAACAATAGAATCAGTATCAATCAGGCCACTCAGTCACAATGTAATTGTAACCTATGTAAGCAGTGATTATTTCCCCGCGAATTTTTGTAAAACTCAAAATTATTGTAAAAACCTCAAAATTATCTACGCATAATGTAATGGAAAGCACTAAAAGAAAACGAGTTTAGGTTGATTTTCTTCACTTACCAACCATGAAGATTCATTTTGAAATACTGGCTTGATATCCAGATTCTCTGGCCGAATAAATTGCTGAATTAAAGACATCTTTTCAGAGAGTTTCTCATCAGCTTCGACATCTTCCGGGGTCGAAGCAAACACTCGTGGAAATAACTTAGTCATGACATACTTTTCAAGTCCCTAGGAAACAAAAGAACAATCATGATATGGCATGCAAACCAATACTACAAAATCATTCTTCACTGGAAAGAATAGCATCATTTGTGGAAAAAACACCATTTTTTATAATATTGTCATCACCATCAACACGAATAAATAAACAATGCCCTTGTAATTCCATCTACAAAAGTGGACACTTACTTCACCTGCACTCTCCAACTCCTCCTCTGACGATCCAGCCCAAAGTGAATGGGCTCTGAACGCTGCCTCCATATTGCCGAGGAAATCCTGCACAGCTGCACTGTCCTTTTCGGCATCTGGCGCATCATTCGAAAATGATACTATAAAACTGAAAATTTCCCAATTTAGATATACAGTAGTACTCGGCGAGAAAGAAATGAATAGACTGACTCAATTTGACAATAAGTGCTAAAGAAAGAATATTGTAATCGTCAAATATATTAACTCGAATACATTGCTGCTTCTGCGAAGAACGAAGTAAGATTGAAAGAATCGAACTACAGCGACCTAGCCACAAGTTATGAAAACCGCTTTACCTAAATTGCAAGGCAAAAACACGCATATCATATGCAGACCAACATCTAGCCAGCTCAACAATTCAAGCTATCAACAATCAGCGCCTTAAAATTGACAACTGCCTAGCACTTTGCGCTTCGATCTCACGTATCTAGAGAAAGATTCGCCGTCAGCAAACGTTAACACACACCAACGAGCTATAGTAGCTACCTATACAATCAATACCTCTTGATTGCTTTCACAAACTCGGCAGCAGAGGGATGACGCATGCGCTCAAGGAAATCGTGCCACGTCATCGGCGCCGTCGACGACGCGAACACATCGGAGTTCTCCATGGCCGGTCGATCTGAATATTAACGGATACGATCTGCCGTCTAATGTTTCGTGTTTTGGAGTCAACGTGAGTGATGTGTGTGTCCGCCTCCGACATGAGGCCACAACGTTATGTGGGCCGTAGCCCAATATTTCTTTTCTTATCTATTCTATTACATTAGACTAGGTGATGAGCTAGGATAAACCATTAATTGCTCTGTTTCAATTGGTCAATAAGATTTATACAACTATTACAAAAAATAAAAAAAGACTTATTGAGCCACGTATCTTCCACGACCTCACAAAACTACCAAATTCTATTTTAGCACATTACTTATCAAAATTATTTAATAATAATTAATTTTTTTATTGCACTCACATAGAGTGTGCGAGAAATATTAGTCCGTGATTATTATGTTTATAATGGAAGATCGAACAACGATTTGAAAATTACTATCCAAGCCGAAAGGCCTACTTTTTTTGGTTTTTCATATGATTTAAAGAAAAATAAAAGAATAAAATCGAACTGTAACCGCCAGTTCCAAACCGTGACCGAACAGGCCGAACCCAATACAAAACTTGGCGATTTATGTTTCTCATAAGCTTCTCCTCCCGTCGAGCTCGGCCGAAGACGAACTTTAATTTTTATCTTATTTCACGACAAGGAATTCCAAAGAGCTTCATCTCCTTCACCACACTGCTCGTGCACGAACTTCATCTTCTCGACCGATTTGCAGATCCCGCTGCATCTCCAATCGAACGACGCCGCGCATACGTTTCCCGCCTGCGCCTTCCAATCGCAATCTGCATATTTTAACCGCCAAAATTAAATAAAAATTTCCAAAAAATAAAAAATAAAAAAGTGCGCTTTTTTTCCCTCGACAAAAACCCCTACCTGGCGGAGTACCACAGCACATACTGCGCTCGTCGACGTGCTCTACTTCAAGCCCGATGAACCATGAGCCAAGCGACACGTCTTCGTTAGCGTATTTGTGAAGTATGGGACTTTCGACGCCGAAAAAACACAGCAAAAGAACAAATCGGGTTATTTAGTTATTACACGAATTGAATGCAAGTAAGAAAAAACATGGAAGTATATTATTACTTGTTGATTGAGATGTAGGCGGCGAGATCCTTCGAAACGGCGTAAATCTGCCCCGTGGCGTGTCGAAAGTACTTATTTCCTTCTTCCCCGAACTTCCAATACTCGGGCTCGTGATATTTTTCGTCCCTGTAATAAATTAAAAAGTTCGAAATTTTGTAAGACTTCTAAAAATGGCGGACGGCGATTTCGTTCATTTTTTTAGGAGGTACTCGATTTTTACTTTTGGGACAAAACTGGGCCCGACTTCATACAGCCGACGTAAGCCCTTTGCTTCGAGCGGTGACGGGAAAGGATCGATGATAACGTCCCTGTCAAGAGAAAAAAAAATATTTCGACGAATTGCGTTCTTACAAAACCGTCGAAAAAATAAAAACGAACGCTTTATCATTACCTAAGTTAACGTGGACGTCGTCGTCGACCTTGACGTAAAAATCGGCGTCCCACTTTGCGACGGCGGCAGAGAAGAAAGTCTTCGTCTTCGCCGAGAGCTCGTGGTACCCTTCGACGTGATCCTAAAATCTCGCCCCATTTAAAAAAATAATTTGAATTTTTTTATATGAGGGCGAAAAAAAAAATAACGACTTGAGTTCCTTTTACCAGCCTGAGAAAGTCCCCATGCTGTGCTTCCTCAGCGTCGAGGGCTCTGTCAAGTATGCCATTCGACGTTGCACTGTAAAAAAAAGGCGTTTCGAATATGACGTAAAAACAAGGCGTATAGAGAACTAAATTTGCGCCATTACAATCTCGAGGAAAAAAAGTCACCTGTGGCCGATCATAAACCTCACGACGATGCCCTTTTCTTCCTCCAATCTGCGCAGCTTTTCGCCTGATAAGCGATAGAATGAACAAAGAAAGATACTTCAGTCGCCAATATCGTGAAATCGAATCATCGAATCTATTACAAGCAAGGCCAAGAATGTCAGAAAAAAAGGACCTCGAGGCATCCATGTCTCTCTAACCGAATCCCGCCTCTTTCGACTGCTAAAGGCAGTATTTATGCCTATTACCATAAGAAACGCCTTATCGTTCTTCCTCCGAGCTGAAGCTTCATAGAGTTCGCCCTCGGCTGTCCCCTTTTCTTGGACAATCCTCGAAGCAGATAACTCCATTTGCAGCATCGAAATCGACTTGTCCAATGATCTGAAGACATATACTTAAAATTCGAATCCTTTTTCTCCTAAATTATGAACATAGGCTGTTGTAGCAGAAATAGAAAATGGTATGTTTTGCTCACTGTATTGCTTGATGGGTTCTGTATACCTCATTCATTACATCCTTATCTTGATCTCCATCTCTCTGTAAACAGAAAAAAATCTGAATCTGAATCTAAATATAAATGCAAATGAAAATCAAGATTCTAAGCTTTTTACCCATACTTAAACAGGGAAATTTGTTACATCATCGACAGTGATAAAGGAGGCACCTTTTTCTTAAACCTGCGATCTTCGGCCACGATTCTGAGCTCATGGTCGAGTCTTTGCTGAGTAATGAGATGGGTTTTATCTTCCAAAGGGCCCCAAAATCTGCGAAAACACAGATCAGTTAACACATTGGATCTATCGCTTGTAAGAGACATTACTGGCGAAAAAATTGAAGTCTTTTCGAGTTCTTGGACGGCTATACGTACTTGTCTGCGTATATCATACCAATGACGAAGGAGAAAATGGAGAAAATCGGAATCCATTTCGCAGAAACTTTCCCGTGACTGTTCTTAGTCTTCATGGGTTTTTCCTTTTCAGCTTTTCCTCTTCCAATTTATCGGACAATTGTAAGAAAATTTTTGAAGAATCTAAGAGGTAAGAACAAGAATGGTATGAACTTATCCTTTTTCAGTAAAGCCCACCAAGAGAATATGCAGAAAGACTCGAAAAAGGGAGAGCACACTGGTTTTTTTGAATTACATGTGCGAATGAATGATTAAAGATGGCATCAATAATTACAAAAGAACAAAAGCTTAACTATTGTTTATTAATCTTTTCTTGACTTGTTTACTATTATTTTTCCCCATACATTTGACAATCGTGTCTCTTGCAATAAATGTCTATGTACATGTTTCAGTTTCAACTGGGATGAGAATTAATGTTTGTCGAGCGTTTCTATGTTAATCTATTTTCATTATTCCTATCACTTTGTGACTTGGCCTTTCGATGTTTGTCTACTAAATTCCTTCAAGTTTTATGAATATAAAATAGAATAGGCCAGAAAGTGAGAAATGCTCTACATTTGAGCGTGGTTTGAACTATTGATACGTAATTGAGAGTAACCAAATAGGTTTTAACAAATGAACCAACGTTGAGTATAGACAGTCCATCATATAGAGATATTGCTAATATAGTATTATGTTCAATTCTTTAAAAAGAAAATCATAGGATATGTCGTCCATTAGCTTCAACTTCATGATTGTGACTCATGACCTTTACCCGCGTAGATCAGTTCAACTTATATATTATGTGTCGATCTTTAATACTAATATTTGTTACACTTTTTTAACATTCTTTAACACATTTGATTTTTAAATGACATGAGTTTCACATATATGAATTTTCTAACGAACAATGGGTTCGGTTGGCCCAAAAGCTCATATTATGGTCGCAGTTGAAGCACAGTAAAGTTATTTTTTTGTTTTTTTCCGCATAACTTTTCAATTTTAAATTTTTCAATACGAATTCGGTATAATAAATCGGAAAATCCGTTTGATTATACGTAGGAAATGTCGCGCAAGTAAAAGAAATTACGCGCGTAGATCAGTTCAACCTATATATTATGTGTCAATCTTTTTTACTAATATTTGTTACACTTCTTTAACATTCTTTAACACATTTGGTTTTCAAATGACATGAATTTCACATATATGAATTTTCTAGCGAACAATGGGTTCGGTTGGGCCGAAAGCCCATATTATGGTGGCAGTTGAAATTTTGTTATTTTTTTCCGCATAACTTTTCAATTTTAAATTTTCAATACGAATTCGGTTTAATAAATCGGAAAATCCGTTTACGTAGAAAATGTCGCGAGCAAAAAGAAAAATAAATAACGGCCTCGAAACCGAGTCAGTTCGAAGATGGGGTCGCCAAATTCCATTGACCCCCGACTACCAGACACTATAAATACCCCTCGAAAAACTCTCTCACACTCACAATTTTCACAGAGAACAGTTAGCTAGCTTAGCTTGCACAGATATGTCCGCCGCCGAGACGACGACGGAGGTCGATCCTTCCGTTTGGCGCGCGGTGGCGGGAGTCACCGTCCACGTACCACCGCCGAACAGCTACGTCTTCTACTTCACCAAGGGACACCTCGAGCAGGAGTCTCCTTTCGGAGGCAACGGCGATCGTATCCCTAATACGGAATTTCCGATCGTTCCATGCCGTGTAATTTCCGTGAAATTCATGGTCGATTCCGTCACGGAGGAGGTTATTGCCGGAATCGCGCTCCTTCCGGTCAGTGGTATTAATCCAGCACCCTCCGATTTTACCAGAAATTGCGTCGCCGCCGCCGGCGGTGGTAGCAGCGATATCGCGGAGGAGACGAACTCAGACGAAATCGCTCTTCAAAACGACGTCATTTGGTTTTCCAAGACGCTGACGCCGTCGGACGCCAACAACGGCGGGGGATTCTCCGTCCCACGCTTCTGCGCGGAATCTATTCTGCCCAAGCTCGATCTGACCGCCGATCCGCCGGTGCAGAACCTCACCATCCTCGACCTGAACCGCAGGCCGTGGATTTTCAGGCACATATTCCGAGGAACGCCGCGCAGGCACCTCCTTACCACTGGGTGGAGCAAGTACGTAAACTCCAAGCTGCTAATGTCCGGCGACTCCGTCGTTTTCATAAAGAAGAAGTCTACCGGCGACCTCTTCGCCGGAGTCCGCCGATCTGGCTCGTCGTCGAGGGCTTCCACGAGCAGTTCCAGCGGCGGTGGGTTTTCCGACGATGTTGTTGCTCAGTTGGAGAAGGCAAAGAGGGGGGAGAGCTTCGAGGTCGTGTACAAGCCGAGACGTGGCGGCCCTGGTGCGTCAGCAGGAATCTCTCCGCCCTTTGTGGTGCCGGTGGAGACGGTGGACGCCACCGCCCTGAGGATGTTCTGGCGGCCAGGGATGAGGGTGAGGATGGAGATAGAGGGCGCAGAGTCGACGAAGATGACGGGCGTTGAAGGCTCAGTGGTCGCCGTCAGTCGAGGTCAATGTCCATGGAAGATGCTTCAGGTACATATACATAGATATATGTCTGTGCGTATATATTTGCATCCATGTGGATACACTGTTGTGCTGTCTCCTTGTTACGGGCTGGTGCCTTTTGTTCATGGCTTCACGCGCACTTGTTCGTCGTCCATTGTTTGGAAAACGAGCCTTGCGTGAGGTATTGTTTTGGAAATTCTGTCAATGGACGTTATTCATCTGATATATATATATATATATATATATATATATATATATATATATATATATATATATGTCGTATATTATATTAAAGGTCGTAATTAACATATCTTTATCTGATCTTGTCTGCTAACTCCCAGTAAACCCTATAAAGGTCTTTCTTGGTCTGAATCATGCAAATAGCTGATAAATAAATCACAAACTTACTGATGATCCAATCTTGGTTGTATTGTGTATTGTCTATTGATGATGTGTATACAGATAGCTTGGGATGAACCATCACTGGACCACCACATCTCTCCGAGGGTGAGCCCATGGGAGGTTGAATGTGTACTAGACGCAACCACCTTACAAGCACTTGCATACCCACCATTCGCCCCTCTTCCCAAAAGGTTAAGATTCACTCATCCACCACCATCAACCACCAACAACAACGACGAAGACAGAGAAGACTTAGTAGCAGAAGAAGAAAGGCTACTTATTCATCATCACTCCCAGCAGCCTTCAGCAACCCCTCCTTCGAATAATTATCTGATTCTTTTTCCTGGGCTCGAAGAGCCACCGTCGCCCATGGCTGCTGCTGCTGAGGAGCAATTGCTGAGCAGCAGCGAGGATCGAGCTGAAGATGGTTTGAGGCCATCTTCGTCGTCGTTTAGGCTGTTCGGGGTTGTGATTGACGTTGGAGAGAGCTCTTCGAACAACGTCGGATTGATGAGCAACAATGGTCACTCTGAAACTGGCGAAGCTGTGGCGCCGCAAGAAAGGTAAGTGCTGCTGCTAACCTTTTGATATGGAAAGGAACGCAGTGATGTGATGATTTTTAATTATATTTTGTTGTTATTGAAGGTTATATAATAATTAGTTGTTGAAGGGGGAGAGACGCAAGTCGCAACACGTTGCTGGGCTGGCTGGCTTGAGAAAATCTAACTGATATATTGTTTGCTTGGCTGGCGTCCTTTGTTTCCTATATTCTTATTGATATTTGTTTTGTTTTGACTCGTTGCTTAAATCCCGACACTATTATTGTTTTTTTTTTTTTCTATCAAATTTACATTGTCAGTACATCCTTTTACTATACATATATATTGCTAATCCCGCATCATTTTTAATTACATTGATCAAATAGGTCGTTCAAACGAATCCCATAATTACAAGATGGTCATTTGAATGGAACGGTGTAAATAAATATAGGGGCAAAGGCAAGGATCCAAATTAAGTTTTATTTAGGTTTTCAGGCTCTTGTCAGAAAATTTTTAGTTTTAAGGACCCGATTCACTTAAGCATTTTTCAGTACCACTTCATAAACATGTAGTAACACTTCGTGGACCTGTAGTACCACTTCATGGTCCTGCAGTACCATTTCATCGTTCTGCAGTACCACTTCATTGTTTGGCATTACTCATTGTTTTGCAGCACCACTTCTGTGTTCTGAAATAACACAAAAACATCGTCCGATACCAGTTCCTATACACTGTATAACAGTTTGGTCAAATCAGGTTCTTATCTCTAAATTTCATCCAAATCGGGTCCTGAACCATAAAAAAATCCGACTGGGTCCTGAAACCTAACTTTATATATGTTTTGGGGCCTGAAACTTAGTTTACACATGAATATAATCCTAATAAGACGAAGAATTTGCTTTTAAAACAATCTATAGGATTAGGGACCACATAGTACTACTTGGGTCATAAGCCCATAAGAATTGGGCCGAGAGCGTATATAAGGATGATAAGACCTGCCTACGAAAACCAATTTTCAGTGCGACTTTCGAAAGCGCGCCAGGGGAAGAAAAAAAAAATGGAAATTACATCGCCAGTCCCCAATCAGACGGCGGATCGCGGAGGCGGTAGAGGGGCAATAAGGTCCTTTCAGTGCAGCTGCTTCAGGCGATGCTGTCGCTGCTTCTGCTGCTTCTATTCCTACCCCTAAGTAAGGTAAGAATATGATCGATAGATGTGAAAAAGTTTAGGACAGGGAAATAACGATACTGTGTGCTGTGAATAAGATGAGCATCTGTGTTTTTTCTGTTTCGAAAAGGATGTGTTTGTTTGACTGTGTTGATTGATCAACTGATATTAATACTTCTGTTGAATTTGGTGCGCGTTGTTCTATTCGTGTATGTGCGTGCTTCTTTTTCATTTTCCAAGGAATTTTGGACGATTACTGATCAAGATCATTCGTTGATTTTCTCTTGCATTTTTATCTAATCTCCTTGATTATACTGAGATTTAGGCATACTGTTTCTTGGGTTAGTAAGCCCAATTAAGCCCACCATGCGTAGAAGGAAATGAAGGGCGCGTTTTTTTTTTTTTCAGAAATTGAATCGATTTAGTGCGAAGAAAGATGATCTCACGTTTTTTAGTTCATTTCCTCAATGAGTAATTTAGTTGTTATTATTATTGTGATAGGTTGATGGAAGTAAATAGATTAATGTTTTATATGTTTCTTTATATAGGGAGGTTTGGTACAAAACGACGGACATGTTCATATCAGTTTTCATTTGTCACAGCCAAAGGTTGTTTTGCTTTGTTTACAAATAAACGAATTTGTCAAATATGAAGGAACTTCTTTCCTTGACAAAATCTATGTTAGAGGTCAATTTTTATTTGCTAAATAAATCGCAAATAAAAGTATATGAAAACGAAATTTGTTAAAAAGAGTTGAAAGTTCATGCGTAGAAATATACAACTCCTAACCAAGAATTTTATTGAAGGTGACTGTTTAGCCGTTTTCGTTGAACGAGGTTGTCCCAAAGTAGAGAGAGAAAATTATACAAAATGAATTTATAGTTTCGTGATTTATCCGCCTCATATGATGTAATTTGCCGAAACCCACTCAGAATTTAATATTTTGTCCCGCTTAATTTACTTCGTATATATTTATTGAGATATATGTAGAAATCATAATACTGCCTCAAAGTGTTATTAGTATTATTATTGATATTATTATGTGGCGTTTGTGTTTCAAGGATATTATTATTGGTGAAAAGAACACATCGCAAGATGTTATGTCAGCATCGGATTTAAATATCGACTGACCAACTAATATCTAATTAAACGATAACTGTATTGTCTTGTAGATCCCACCGTATATATATATACATGACTTTTATTTCTAAAGTAAAATCGACTAACAATCTATTGTCTGAACTTTACATACAATTAAAACTGAAACCCATCCAAAGCAACCATGCTTAGGGCTGGAAAAATATCGAAATACCGAAATACAGTCCTTATCGTATCGAATCGTATCGAAAATATCGAAAATTTTGGTATACCGAAGTTTTTGGTAAGGTATGATACCGTACCGAAATTTTCGGTACGGTAATGGTATGAAAGTTTTTAAAATTAGGTATACCGATTATACCGAATACCGAAATTCTGAAATTTTTAATATTATATATATATATACACACCTATATATATTATATTATTTCAAAAAATATAAAATGAAAAATTAAGGATCTTCATAAACTTATTTAGCCCATAAATTATTAACTTATACACAACTTTCTAAAATTAGGCCCACCATATTTTACTTATGTAACTTAAGTAACGTTTAATTTTTGCCTTTTTAATGTTTTTTTTTCATGATTTTTGAAAGCGTGAATATGCAATGCAATTACTTTTTGTTAATCTTCACTAATTTTTTAAATATAGCCGCTTCGTTCTACTTAATCTGTATATAAAGTTGTATTTTGTGTTATGTAAAGTTTTTGTCTTACTAAGAAGACTAGCTAAATATGTAAATTATTTAAGGTTAAAAAATCTTTTTATTTTAAAAAATTTGGTATTAATAATCTATCTTATTGGGGCCTAAGGAGTTTGAATTGATTAAAAATTCAAAACAGCGAATTAACGAGTCACGAGACATGCATGGTAAAATGCCCTCCGTATGGATGGTATAGAAGGTATGATACCGATACCATACCGAAATTTCGGTATGATACCGTATCGAAACTTAAGGTATACCGAAATTTTGGTATGGTATTGGTATGATTTTTTTGAATACCGAAATTTCGGTACGGTATACGGTATCACAGTTTGGTACGGTATACCGTACCGAACCACCCCTAACCATGCTATACTAGTTTATTATATATAAATTTATTAAAATAGTTATTTATCTTGCGTGACACTCAAAACGCATATATTCCGTTTAATGAAACTAACCATGTGGTGTGAACAACTCCAATTTTTTTTTCTATAGTTTGATGCATTCAATGATGTAATAAATGCCGGCACGAATGTGCGAGATTTTGAATTGAACCATGTTTTGGTCCAAGCGCGTGCATTTCAAGCTATTTATTTCTTTATATATTTTTTCATACTAGTATATTATTATTTACTATTTCAGGAATTAGTGTATTGGGTCGACTAAGTCCACTTTAGACGATGTGAATTCAATTAACATTGAAATATCACCGAATTTAACATTGAAACATTGAACTCAAATTTCAATGTCATGTACATCAATTGCACGGAAGATTTTCCTGATTAACGATATTTTCTTAGTAATATGACGTTAAGTAATTATCCGTATTTGTATTTAAAAAGCATAAACTTATATTAAAATGCTGTAAACTGTCAATGTAAAGTCAAGAAAATAGAATAGATAAAACGAAAAGTAGATACATTTTCTAGACGTCCAACATAGAATCTCAAAACGAAATTAAATAACCTGAGAAAAGAAATGAATCCTTACGTGAAATTGCACAAAAATTGACACCTTAGATGTTAGAATTGATTCTAAAAGAAGAAACGAGAAGATTATATATTTATATATATATATATATATATTTTTACTGTTATTTGAATCGAATATTATATTTATATTTGTTACTACTTCTATTCCTTAATATTTCACCTTAAGCATACGCATGTTCGTGAATCTACTATACGTATAAAGCAGTAAATTCCAATATTGCTGTGTGGGGGCCCACTTGACGACACACCAAGCTTTTTCTTCTCTTTTCCTTGATAACATTCTTGAATTCAGTGATTATTTTCTTCCGTTGCCTCTTACAACCCCTATTTTGAGTTATTGAGCTCCCAGAAAAAGGTATCAGTTTCTCCAAGACGGATGCACTAACTTTGATGACTGATGTTGTGCTAATCGTATTCCTCGGAGGTACTTTCAAGTTTTTCGATGGTGTTACTTCCTTGCTAGGTCTGTTGAAGTAGCCGATTTTCTTCGCTGTTTTGTTGAATTACTTGTTATTTTATCCAACTAGCAAAGATGTGATCTGTATATCTTATGGTGGATTAGGATTATCATCTATTTATTTGGATTGTGAATCTTATGCGATGACTTAGTAGTCAACTGACCTTCTTACCATGGATTTCTTGCTTTTATGGATGTTTCATGTTTCTCTTGCCTGCGTTTTGGGATTTTAATGGTTCTGTTTTTGAAGTTGATTTGATTCTGGGCAATTACTCTTTGAAATTTCAAGATGAGATCTTCATTCTTTGATTTTTCCCTGTCCATGGTGAATTAGCCCTTTCTGTACACGATCAGAAAGCTTCAGTTTTTGTCCTTTTTTTAGCCGCCAATTATGAGCTTTAAAATCCAGATATTTAGCGGAGGGATTTCATTGGTTTTCGATTTCTCTGTTCATATCCGATTATCGTGATGTATGGTTTCAATAAGCAAACCTTTTATGCTAAATTCGGTGTCTATTCTCAGGCAATCCACCTTCACCTTTAGGATGATATGAGCTGCGATGGAAGTCACATGTAACACATGCCGTAATTGTGGTGCTATATTGGAAAAATCAGATAACTCCGAGCTTCAGGATAATGGAAATATCCCAGAATTAAATAGCGAAAAATCTATTTCTTATTGTGATTCTTGCAATGAAGAGGGCCACGGAGCCTCTTCGGATCAAGAAATTCCAAGCTCGGGCGTAATACCATCCATAAGTCCCACCCAGTCATTAAGAAGCAATAACAGCAACTTATCGAGCTTGAGTAAGTCTTCGCTATACGCTTTCTTTCCTTTTCACTTTCTCTTATCTTCTTCTAACTTAACGCTTGCTCGTAAACTATTCAGGCGACGACGCTTCTGCCGAAGCAGAGTTTTACGAAAGGTATGGGATTCTCTTGCCCATAATGTCATATGTATATTAAGTGACGTGTAATAACAACAATATCGATTCTCAGGAGATACGAGGAAGATGTCAGCACTGACAGTAGTAGTCAAGAAGATCCTTACACTTCGCCTAAAGGGCACTTAGATGACGACTCAAACGTAGGAATCGAATTAAAGGGTTTTCATCAAATCGATAAAAGAGTAGAAAATGGACATGGCGAAGAGTTCATTAATGACGCCGACCATTCGAGGCCTACCGTTGAAGGGGCAGACAATAACGTTGAAGAAGGAGAAAAATGTCCCTCGTCTCTTGAAGAAGCTTCTGGAAATTCCTCGCTGAGCGACGAAGTCGACGCCGAGTTTTGGCTCCCGCCCGAGCCCGACGACAAGGACGACGACGTAATTGGGAGCGTCGCAAACTACGACGACGACGACGACGAGGGCGGCGATGGAGTTTGGGCGAAATCGACCTCTTTGAACGGCGATGGCGAAGAAGGGGGCAATTACAAGTTAAGAGAGGAGAAGCTC
Source organism: Craterostigma plantagineum (assembly GCA_027422505.1). Taxonomy (NCBI): domain Eukaryota; kingdom Viridiplantae; phylum Streptophyta; class Magnoliopsida; order Lamiales; family Linderniaceae; genus Craterostigma; species Craterostigma plantagineum. The sequence goes on along the minus strand of JAPQWV010000044.1, from coordinate 5,795,743 downwards.
AAAGCGATGAACGATGTAAGAAATGGGAAATTAATGGCGCTCGTCGGGCAACTAGTTAAATCCGTAGGGATCGATTCTCAAGGAGATTGGATAGACATAGTCACTTCTTTGTCGTGGGACGCTGCTTCCTTTGTGAAGCCTGACACCCAAGAAGGTAAGGCGATGGACCCCGACGGGAGTGTTAAGATCAAGTGCGTTGCGACGGGCGCAAGGAACGAAAGGTACTTTAATTCTTTTTTTTTTTCGTTTTTAGTGGAGATTTTATTACATCGTCTGAGGTTGTTAGAACAACACCCTCGTGTTATTTTTCGTAGCCGACTGATCAAAGGGCTGGTCTTCAAGAAACACGCCGCACACAAGCACATGCCTACAAAGTACAAGAATCCCAGGCTTCTTTTGATCTATGGCTCACTCGATCAAGCTTCGGGCGGTGGCTTATCGTCATTCGAGTCGATGGCGCAGGTCGCTATTATTTTTCCAACGTAATTATTATCTGCTTTACTGTCTCTGGGCCTTGCATTGTCTTGCTGATTATTTATGAGTATGTATGTAATGAAATAGGAAGATGTTGGCTTGAAGTCTACCGTAGAGATGATGAACAAGTATAACCCTAACGTTATTCTCGTCGAGAAATCTGTTTCTCGGGGCATACAAGAAACCGTTCTTGCAAAAGGGATCACTTTGGTCTTGGACATGAAGCTCCATCGCCTGGAGAGGATCTCTCGGTATATTGGCTCGCCCATCTCTTCCTCGGAGGGTTCGATGGGTCAGAAAATGAGACAGTGCGACTCCTTTCACATCGAAAAGTTCATCGAAGAACACGACGCCGAGGGAGCAACGAAGAAGCCGAGCAAAACACTAATGTTTCTCGAGGGCGCTCCTTCACGCCTCGGATGTACCGTAAGTATATGTTAAAATCGAAAATTGGACATTTCAGTTTTGCAAACTTTTGAGGGTTGTAATGAAAATCGAATCTTGGTCAGATTCTGCTGATGGGCGCGAGCAGCGAAGAGCTGAAAAAGATCAAATGCGTAGTTCGATGTGCTGTCGTCATGGCCTACCATTTGATGCTCGAGACTCTCTTCCTTTTGGATCAGACGTCGATGTTCTCCACTATATCTCCTAACGAAGTGGTGGACTTAGCTCTCACCGATATCAACGATGAAGCGACGATTAAAGAATCTGACAAAGAAAACAGCGTTTCGTACACGCTCGACATTCCTTACACTAACGGGAACCTAATCCCATCGTCGCCTAGTACTTCCCCTTTATCGTTTGATGCGAGCAACCCCTCAACTTTCCCAGGATTATCCATGTCAGCGTCTATTCAGGAAGTTATGAACGATAGCCTTCCTTTTTCAAACGAGCACGAAAGTCCTGCCCCAAATGATATTCAGATATCGCCGGGCCCACAAATCGCCGTACAAAACGAGGAAGATCTCCTTCAAGGTAAGATCTCTGATCTATCAGCTCCCCTGCAAGCAAACGGCGAAGAGGCCGAGGGCAAACCTCAGAGCAAGGGAGAGATCAACTCCGTGTTAGATTCCGAGAGCATTTTGGTGTTGATGTCCAGTCGAAATGCTGAGAAGGGCATTATGTGCGAACAGCGCCATTTCTCCCACATCAAGTTCTATCGCAGCTTCGACGTTCCCCTCGGGAAATTCCTACAGGATAACATACTCAATCAGGTTTTTGTCTGTGAATACTATCTTTTCGTAGTTTCAAATATGCGTGAAATCTGAACATATCTTTTTGTGCAGAGGCTTCAATGCAAGATATGCGGCGAACCGCCAGAGGCTCACTTCTTCTACTACGCGCATCACAATAAGCAGCTCACCATCCAAGTCAGGCGTCTGCCTTCGGCCAACGTTCTTCCAGGCGAAACCGAGGGCAAGCTATGGATGTGGAGCCGATGTGGTCGGTGTTTGTCGAATGGCTCGTCGAAATGCACGAAGAGGGTGCTGATATCTGTAGCCGCCCGTGGCTTGTCGTTTGGGAAGTTTCTAGAACTAGGGTTTTCGAACCACTCGTCGTTCAGCAGTTTGTCGAGCTGCGGCCATTCCTTCCACAAGGATTTCATCTTCTTCTTTGGGTTCGCCTTCAATTTTTTGTCTTTTTTATTCTTCTGTGCCAAAAAACTATGAAATTGTGATGAAAATGGTATTTTATGGCAAGTGCAGATTAGGGCCGATGGTTTCGATGTTTAAGTACACGACTGTGCGCACTTACTCTGTGTCCCTACCGCTTCAGAAGATGGAGTTTCAGTCTCCCATCAAAGACGATTTGCTAAAGAAAGATTGTGACAATGTAAGGGCGTTAACTTTGACTATCTGTCTTTCTCTTACAACATCGACTGATCATCTGCTTTGGGTTTTTCCTTTCCTCAAGGTGTATGCGAAAGGGATCTCTGTCTTCCTCGAGATCGAAAAATCGTTGGAGAAGCTGGGAAATCGATACACCGGGGTAAGCCTAAGCATTCAGGGCTCGAAAAAGGAATTCTCAGACATCTTAGAGATGCTGAAGCTGGAGAAATCCCAGTTCGAGGTCAGAATTTACTCTTCTCTCCAATTTCCGACGTCTGGACCATGAAATTCTCTCTTTCTTTTTTTCTTTTTCCTCGATGACCCGATAATAATTTCAGGTTGACGTTCAAACTGCATCGAAGATCTAGGGCGGAGATGACGCGGCGATATGCAAATTTCTGAGACTGAACAGATTACGCCTCGAACTTTTGCTTGAATCGTGTATATGGGATCAAAGGCTCCATGCGCTGCTGTCCTCAGATCTCACCGTGGTCGAATCTGACTTTCTCGCGCAAGAACAGAACTCGTCTGAATCGAAGGAGGAAGAAGAATCAACTGGGCCGGAAAATAACGACGGCGATGTCACCGTTGAAGTAAACGACTGTGGCTCTGTAGTTGGACTTTCGCCTGAATCTGAAATCAACCTTGACCCGTCGATTCAGACCATTGAGCAGTTGCCCGAAGAATCTTCGGATCACGAGGATGAAGCTTCGATGGCCGACGTTGTAGCTGACGAACAAGGCGATGCTGATAAAAAGCCTCGAGAGGATACCCAGCTTCTAGAAGCAGACGACAAAGCACCGACGACCCAATTGGTAAGACTCAAGAGCCATCCTTCCAGCCTTGAAAAGGACAAAACTTGGATATGGGCCCCATTTTCAGACATACGCCGTGAATACATGGACGACCTCCACAGAGGATTCCTGCCCAAGTTCGAATCTTTCAACAGCTATGCCTCAGATTCCGCTGCCCATAAGCTCATCCACGACGAGAGCTCGAGGCTTCACATTCCCCTCGGCGGGACTGACGACTACATAGTCTCTGATTTCGAAGACGAATTCTCAAGCGTAATAGCCTGCGCCCTAACCCTATTGGAAGATACATCAATTTCGAGCGAAGGCTTAGCAGCCATCGACGATCATCAGACAACAAACCTTCCCCGTCTCTTCTCCTTCTCAGCCCCTCACTTATCTTCCTTCGGCTCCTTCGACTCTGATGGGGCCCACCCTCTCAGTTTGGGCGATTCGCACTCGTCGAGCTTCGACGGCTTGGACCTATTGGACTCGCTGGTCTCATACGGCGCGAGCCACCCCGAGGTTTCGATGGGCCTGGGCAAGAGCCCCGGCGTTCGAAAGTACTCTGTGATATGCGTCTACGCAGGCGAGTTCGGGCGGCTCAGGGATCGGTGCTGCCCTTCGGAGGAGGAGTTCATAGCCTCGCTGAGCCGATGCAAGAACTGGGACGCAAAGGGCGGGAAGAGCAAGTCGTTCTTCGCCAAGACTTTGGACGATAGGTTCATCATCAAGGAGATCAAAAGGACAGAGTTCGACTCGTTCATGAAGTTTGCGCCCAACTACTTTGAGTACATGAGTCAGTGCTACGAGTTAGGGAATCAGACGTGCCTGGCCAAGATTCTCGGGATCTATCAGGTTTTGGTTTGCCTTTCTTGTTTCTTGGGGTTCTCGAGATCTGTCTGTTTGCTTTCTCTGAGACTGTTTTTTTTGTTGGGTTTTGTCGAAGGTTGTAATAAGGGCGGGGAAGAATGGAAAGGAGTCGAGGCACGATCTCCTTGTCATGGAGAATCTATCGTTCGGTAGGAAGATAACTAAGCAGTACGATCTGAAAGGGGCTCTGCACGCCAGGTTTAACTCGGCCGGGGACGGGGCTGGGGACGTTCTCTTGGATCAGAACTTTGTGAATGATATGAACGTTTCGCCCCTCTACGTCAGCAGAAAGTCCAAGAGAAACCTGCAGCGCGCCGTGTACAACGACACTAACTTCCTAAATGTGAGTCTGCTTTACAAACTTAACGACCGTTGGTAAAAAAAAATATGCTGCCCGACTACTTTTTTCGTCCCGTAACCCTATGTTGGTGCCCCTTCCTTATTGTTTTAAATTTGAAAGTTGGTCTGTTTTAAGCTGCATCCCCCTAAGTTGGGTGTCATTAAACTTGCACAATGCTTCAGTTCTGAAAATTAGTGCCTTGCACTAACTTCCTGAAACATCCACGTGCAAGTTTTCCAGACAAAAAATTAGGTTTTCGACACATTGTTTGTTCGATTTGCTTTGATTTTGAAAGTCAGCATCCGCAAAAGCTTCGACCTCTTAAGTTAGGTGTCATGTCATGAAGTCTCACGAAAAAATGTGTAGCTACCCATAAAAACGCTGCAGAAGATACGAAACGATCGACTAACACACTCTATCTTTCTTGTATTATTTCAGTCGATCAACGTCATGGACTATTCGCTTCTCGTCGGGGTAGACGCCCATCGTTGCGAGCTCGTTTGCGGGATAATTGACTACCTCAGGCAATACACTTGGGACAAGCAGCTCGAGAATTGGGTGAAGTCGTCCCTCGTCGTCCCGAAAAACACACTGCCCACAATCGCATCCCCCAAAGAATACAAGAAGAGGTTTCGAAAGTTCATCGACACGCACTTCCTCAGCGTCCCCGACCGTTGGTGCTCTCAGAGGTCTTCGAACCCTTGCAAGCTATGTGGGCCCTACTCCAACTCCGAGGAGGCGAGAATCGGTTGAGGATTTTAAAATCGACCCCACTCGACCTACCTTCGAATATTCGATTTTAATTATATATATGTGTATTTTATGTGTTGTGTATATATACATAGCTTTGTAATGTGTCCCCCCTTAGATATAAAATATGTACGCTGCTGCTGATATTTTACAAAGCAAAGGTTTCTGAGGGTTATTACAGATGGGAATGTATGTATTCTTTTGTCTGTATATTGGAAATGCGACAACGGTTGCTGCAATGTTGATTAATAATCTTTTCTTTCTCACTTCGTCATAATATTCTTTTTTATTTTTTGGCATTTAATTGGAAGCGAAGAGACATGAAATGTAACGTTGAACAGTATCAGTGCAGTAATAATAGGAGATACTAGTTTTGAATCTCCATGGCTGGCGTTGACCATTTCTTGACTCGTTTCGAGGCTTTTTCAACCTGCAACAAACACAAGTATATGTTGCTGAGACCATTCATTCAAATATTATTTATAATGTACTATACAATATTAGAGTCAATGTATGCATATGCATATATATACCTCGGCTTCCCAGTTTGCTTTCACCGTCAAAACAGCTAATATCATTGTCTGTATTGCCGTCCCCCCAAATATCATCCCTCCCCAAATCCCCTGTAAATAAAACAAAAGTGACAGATAAATACAAAAAAAATATTCAAGAAATCAAAATATAACTATATATATATATATATATATATACATACATACCGAGGTTTGTAAATTAAATCCCCATCCTAATATACATCCGAAGGGGAGGCCTATAACGTAGTAGCACAGAACATTTATCCATGCAACCGTTCCTTGCCATCCCGAGCCCACCGCGACGCCTTTGGGAAAAAAAAAAATCGATATAATTATTACAAACTATTGCCAAAAAAATATATGATTATTGATTTGCTATATATATACGTATAATATTTACCCGATAGGACGGGCTGGACGCTATTGAAGATCAACGCCGAGCCCAAGAGGAACGACAGATCATCGACGGCCTTGATGACGTCATCGCTCGCCGAGAATATTAAAGCTAATTTTCCTCGAAAAATTAATATTACGACGAAGAAGAAGAGCCCTATTATGGTCGATTGAGCCACGCAGACCTTCGTGGCGAATCTCGCAGCTCGAGCATTTCCCGCCCCTAATTCGTTTGCCACTCTTACGCTGTATTTTAGCAAATGATGCGAAGAACATGTTGGCAACAAAAATATATATAAAATTAAAATATGATAGGTTACATTTTAGGTGAATTTATCGTTTGACACAGTATCACCGTTACTATTAGATAAAAGCTCAGAGTTGGATACAAATCATTCAAATTCAAATTGATTTGGTGTGTAAAATTTCTCATTAATAAAATAATAATAATAAAAATTAAATTCAACACCACTAGCCAGTACCTAATAATTAAAACGTACACATCAAAAAATTACCCACTACTAAACCCTCCTTAATATAAAAATAATTAATTATTTTTATTGCACACATATGGGGTGCAAGAAATACTAGTGGTATATAAAAGCTCAACCAAAAATTGATTATTTAATTTTAAAATGGTATCAGGGCTCGGCGGCCCAGTAAATCATGGTGCAAATCGGCACAACTACCTATTCAAGAAAAATCTATTTGAAATTATTCGTCCCACATTGGAAACTAATCTCAATGATCGGTATATATAATAAGTCAAATGATCATCTTTTCCTCTTTGCATATAGTTTTAGGATGAAACCCTCCATTCACCAAACCTAAGTTTAAGGTTAGATAAGAAAGAAATTGCCTTGACTTGGGAACATCTTATAAAAAAACCTTGAAATTAAAATATGATAAGTTTAAAAAGTTCAATTTTTTTTTATGTAATGAATTAGAATGCATGGTACATAGTACATACCCTATTCCTGCAAAGAACGAGACAGGGAACATCATCTCCCATGTGTTGAGCGTCATGCTGGCAAAACGAAAAAAAACGACACAGATTAATTAATATTTTTACGCAAATTTCAAGAAAACACAAAAAACGAATTTCATGCGAAGAAAGGTACAGACAATGAATTTTCTTTCTTCCTTTACCATATCGAAAGTGCATCCACAGCTAACTTTGCATCCTTGAAAAATCCAGTCATAACGATCAATATTCTGTAGTACCAATTCTCCAAGCTGAATAAGGAAGAAGACGACACCAATGGAAAATAATAAGCTTTGATAAACGATTAAATAACAATATTGCATCAACAATAATGTTTTTTAATACAGAAAGCCAAAAAAGCATACCAAAGCATTACGCCAGAAGAAGCAGAGAGCTTCAAGAACTCAAAAAGCCCAGAAAACGCCTCCCCAGAAAACCCTTTCCAAGTTTTCGGACAACCTCCGCAACTAACGTATCCAAACATTCCCACCACCAAAACCCACCACGCCACGTCGAGTGCCACGGCGACGCCGACGCCTCCGAGGCCCATCACGCCGACGAGGAGCCAGCACACGGCGGCGTGGACCACCATGGCGAAGACAGAGACGTAGACGAGCACGGCGGTCTTGAGCTGGCTCTGCAAGAACCTCTGCAGAGGGAACTGAAATGCGAAGCTGAAGTGCAGAGGTATGAACCACAGCGCCATCTTCCCAGACTCCGCCGCCACGTCGGCCGGCTGGCCCATGAGCCTCAGCGCCGGCGCGGCGAAGGCGTAGAGAGGGAGGAGCAAGAAGCAGCAGCAGAAGAGAACTATCCATGACCTCTGCATATATATGCCCAACATGCTATACCTCTTTGCGCCGAAGGCTTGGCCGCACAGCGTCTCTAACGCACTCGCCATGCCCAGCTAATCATCAAAATAGAAAGAAAACTACGGATGATTAAGAAAGAAATCGAATGGGTGAGTGGCTAATTTGTTTCTTACGAGGAGGCCCCAATTGAAGCCTACGATGACGTTGTTGGCTATGGAGTAGGCGGCGAGCTCGAGGTCGCCGAGGTGGCCGGCGAAGGACTGGGCGACGACGTTCATGGTGGCGTTGGCCAGGCGGGAGATGAGGGTGGGGCCCACTATGTGCCATAGCTTTCGAGATTCTTCCCAGATTCTTGCGCTGAGACTACTGTTGTTGCTGATGTGTTGTTCTTCTTGGTGATGAAGAAGGGAAGATGGATTGTCGTCGTCGTCGATGGCTTTGGCGTTTTCCTCCGTCGATTTCAGAAGGGATTGGCGTATGCTTTTTCCGTCTTCTTCGTTTAAGATTTCCATTTGAGCGGTGAATGATGAAGTTTTACAGTGCTTTTCCTCTGCAAAAATAGTAGTAATGTGATTAGTCGTGGGACCCTTGAGCATCTTCAATACTTTGTTTTTGTGTAAAAAAAATTAATAATAGAGATACTCAATTTTCACATAAATATTGTGTTGACGATCAAGATACTCTACATCTAGAATATGCACAATTTTCAATAAAAAATACAGTTATTATTTTATTTATATTTTATTTAATAAAAGATATTGTAATTATTTTTAAAATAGTTGACAATCTTATAATAATAAATGTAAAAACAATATTAATTTCGATCAATTATTGATATTTTCCTTTTTATTTAATACACTTAAATCTAAATAATATGCTAATAATTTATGTAATTTTTAAATATTAATAACTATAATATATTGACATTTGAATCATCATAATGTAAAGTTTAATTAGTCAATTATGATACTAACAAATAGAAACTTGATTTTTAGTGTAAAAATAGAGTTAATGGGTTGGATAGTGTAAAAAAATAGAGTTCATGGATTGAAGTAAAAGCACCGTATCAGCTGTATTATTGTGTAAAATTAACCGTTTTTGTGTATTTTTGTGCATTGCATTGGAGATGCTCTTAGGCTATTATTTTATTATGATGGGGCAACTAATTTCGTCTTTCATCTTTATTAAATGTTACAATTTATTAAAATACTATGTGGTGCTATTTGCCTCTTTGTTAATCAAAATATAAACGCACATCATTCCATATATATATAATATATATATAACTATAACTTTTTTTTTGAAGCAATATATGTTGGAATATCACGTGTGGCAAAAAGTCCCACATCGACAACTACAAAGAAATTGAAATGGTTTATAAGCTTGATGGGTCACTCCTCTTAACACCAATTGGTTTTAAGAAGGAACCTCATCAAGCTTATACCGGGCACCGATCCTCCGTGTGACGTGTGTGTGCGGGCCTCGATGACGCAGAGGTCCGGCCCGAATTTCTACAGATAATTTCTACATGGTATCAGAACGGGCAGAGATCCGACTCAGTTTAAAATATATATATGACGGGTTCGAAAAGAATGGCGTTCACGGGCTCACACGTGAGGGGGGAGTGTTGGAATATCACGTGTGGCAAAAAGTCCCACATCGACAACTACAAAGAAATTGAAATGGTTTATAAGCTTGATGGGTCACTCCTCTTAACACCAATTGGTTTTAAGAAGGAACCTCATCAAGCTTATACCGGGCACCGATCCTCCGTGTGACGTGTGTGTGCGGGCCTCGATGACGCAGAGGTCCGGCCCGAATTTCTACAGATAATTTCTACAATATATATAACTATAACGAACATTATACATTACTATTATTAATATTATTATTATATGGAATAAAGTTTTCAGCACCTAGGGCAATAGGAAAAAGTGACGAACTCCATAACTGCTCCGATATTAATTAAATTAGTAGTATCTTGATCATACAATTCGGAAGACACGTTGGATGATCAGCTTTTGATATTTTTAAGTGAAAAAAGATGGCAAGCAAGATTAACTGCTACGAGTGTTTTGCATGGTATAATTACTATTTTATTTATAATAATGAACATTAATTCTGTTTCTTTGTTCGTTAGCTTGTTGGTGTTGTATTGCGAGAGAATTGAGTCATACTCATATCAATGTTTTGTTTATAAATTTATAAATTTTGTCGTCATAATAAATCTCAGTAAATGTTAGGAATCAAACAAATACATATACGTCCATCGGTCACTTATGGCTCCATCGATGTTTGTCCTGTTTATTATATTTCCGAAACAAGATCATTTTAGCGGTCAATTATGTGGGTAGGAATATGAATTATCTTTAGTCACGAAAATGCCATATATAGTTTAGTTGGGGTAACAGAAAAAATACTTACTTATATAAAAATTCGCAAGTCAGTACCTGTTCGATTTTTTTTATATATATTTAGGTACCTATTAGAATAACCTTTTTTTGCAGATTGGTATCTGTTCCACCGCAAGTACGTCGTAAATGTACCATATAGAAACGTATTGTGATACATAATAGAGTAAGAAAATGGTACACCATATAACACATTAAGGTACCATATAGAACGTATATAGGTATCATATGTGGGCACAAACGCATGACGTGGTACATAATACACATATGAAAAGGTACATCAAGACTGGAAAAATAGTACACTCAATCGAACGGGTACTTATATAAAAAAATTTCTGAAATGGGTACTGACATACAAATCTTTTATATAAATAGGTATTTTCTGTAGATTCACGTTTGCCAGTACGTAGTGAAATTAGGATATATAATATCATACTACACGGTGGAGATTATTATGAAAATGCTCTGAAATGTTTCCTTTTTCTTGTTTAGTTCTCCTCCACAAGTTGAATATGAGATGAGAAGTTTCTCATCATGCCTCCACGTAAAAGTCCTACGGAATCATATTTCACGAATAAATAATCTTCCAAAAATAATAAAAGAAAATAGACTTTATTAAATATGCAAATTGTTGGCCAGCAAATAACGGGCCTTGCTCAGTGGGCTGACCAAACACGCCCTTATCAACATAGGTTTTTTAGGTACAAGAAATGAAAATGATATTGGGCTTTCGGTTCGAGGGTATATATGTCAATTCCTGATCGCCCGGTTCTAAATCCGGTCTAGGCCGGTCTGATTTGGGCAATTGGCAAATGGCAGAGATAGATAGACTCGTCCGAACTTTATCTTCAATTCAATGCAAGCTAACCCCATTACATTAAATCCAGCGAGTAGCAACGATAATGGCGAAAACAGACCATTAATGTAGTGTATTCTTCATTGATGCTGCTAAAGTTTCAGGGTTTTCGACGCATATTTACAGATACCATCAGCATCGGAGAAACCTCGATAGAATGCTAATCGTCAGCTGCAAATTTTCGCCTTCTCTGCTAAGCTGTGAGACAAGTCCCAATTCTACTACCTCGAAGCTATTGACGCAAGGAAGGCGAAACCCAGCTCCATTTTCTTGTGAATTTTCGGTATATCGAAGGGATGAAACAGTTTACTGTTGCTTGAGGAAGAAGCCCAGAAAAAGGGTAAAGAGTCCCAAGCTCTCAGCTCAGGTATTTTGTGTGCAAAATAGATGAGGTTTCATCGATGTTTTCCTGAAGTAGGATGCTGCTCGTGAATATTTTGGTTGCAAGTGTGTGCAATTTCCTTCCTTAATTTGTTGATTTTGTCGATGGTTTATCTGGGTTCTGCTTAGTGTAACGTGGGATTAATGAGTGTGAGGGATTTTGCAAGTGTGAGCCTTATTCGTGGAAAGCTATTATGCCATTTCTGTCTTAATGAGTGCATTAGTGTATCTCCGAATTCCTTACCGTGTTTAGCTTAATCTGCCATTTTTGTTCAAGACAATCTCTGCAAGGTTGCCCCTATGTTGCTTAACTAGCCATCGAAAGCTCTGCTCAAATGGTGTTTTCATAATCGTAGTATAGATTTCCAACGATGAGCAAAGAGTAGCCCACATACTCGCTCGTCCAGTTTCTTGTGAATAAAAAGAATAAAATATTAGTCATAGCCTTAAAGTTGGCTCGTGCTTATCATATATGGTAAATGGCTGTTGTAGGTGCCTGGAAATGAAGGAGCCATAGGCATCTCATGCTCGGCAAAAGACGACGGTAAGTAAAAAATCGTTTTTTCTGTACTTATGGTCCTCGACTGTTCAAACATGTCTCTCTATTCTAAAGTAGATATTTTCGAATGGCCCTCCCATTTTTTAGGATTCTTGTGGGAGCTATCAGTTGCTAAGGAGGAGGCCCAAACGCCAGGAAAGCCATCGCCTTCTTTAGTCTCCTCGATTCTGTGCTCTTCGCTTCCATGGCTAATTCCTACCCAAATGGCACAAGCAAGAGAAAATGTGAGAGCCAATGCTGTCTATGAAGTCGGGGAACTGTTCGAACTCGGGATTCAGCTTTCTTACTTGGTGCTTCTTCTAGCTTTGCTCGGCCTGGGATCTTATTTCGTTATACGCCAAGTCCTCGTTCGTAGGGAGCTCGACCTCTCTGCAAAAGAGCTCCAAGTAAACCGACCTTCTCTCTATATTCTTTTGGTTGATTATTTTGTTACTTCTTTATATTTGGGGGATTGACATTTTAAGGACACCTAAATTAAGAAATGACAACTTTAGGATAATAGCAATTTGAGGAAACCTGAAGGATAGTAAATTTGAAGGTGAAGCATTTTGAGGACAGTAAGTTTCAAAATCGAAGCAACTTTGGGAGTACAAGTTTAAAAAATCCGACGTTAATTGTCCCTCTAATTGCTTCCAGTTTGAAACTTATTGTCCTAAAACTGCAACGTTTAATTTAGGTTCCCTCAAATTGCTTCAAGATTGAACCTTATTGTCTTAAATTTGCAACCTTTGAAGTTAGACTAATAATTACTTGACCAAAAAAATATATAATTAAGCCTATTTTTTGTCTCTAACACGCTTTGGAAACATCTCAATTTTGTCGTGTTTATTTATATCTATATTACATATCTCTTTAAAAGGAGCAAGTTCGAAGTGGCGACGCCTCTGCGACAGAACTATTCGAGCTCGGGGCGGTGATGCTGAGGAGAAAGTTCTATCCTGCGGCTACTAAGTATCTTATTCAAGCTATCGAAAAGTGGGACGGCGAAGACCAAGACCTCGCCCAAGTAACCACCTCTTTTCGTTTCTTCCAAATTATTACATCATATGTACAATCGTTTTGTCATCTCATCTCCCTTTTCTTTTTGGTTCTTGCCAAAGGTATACAACGCCCTCGGCGTTACTTACGCTAGAGATGGTAAAACGGAGAAGGCTATCTCACAGTTCGAAAACGCTGTAAAGCTTCAGCCAGGTTATGTCACGGCGTGGAACAACTTGGGAGATGCTTACGAAAAGATGAACGACTTAAAATCTGCGCTGAAAGCGTTCGAAGAGGCTTTGCTTTTCGACCCTAACAATAGAGTCGCACGCCCGAGGAGGGACGATCTTAAGCAGAAGGTCGACATGTACAAAGGCGTCCCCGTTAAGTCGACGAAGAAGAAGTGAGGTTTTTTTAACAGTTTTTTCTTAGTTACGTGATATCTGGGATTTATTTCAGTGTATTTTGTGCTGTGTGGCTTCTTTGTTGGACAGATTTTGTTTAAAATTGGCTTTTGAGGCTCATTTTATTGGCTTTTGTAGAAGGGTATATTATAATAGGGTATATCGAATATGATAAATGACGAAAATGGACAATACATGGGCATCTTTTTCTTTTCTTGATTATAATTTTCATATTTTTTTAGAAAAATATTACTGAATATTCCTGATAAAATTTCGATCGGTTTTCGTATTTATCCCCATTAGATCTGAAAATACATTCATTATCTTGAATTTGGTCGTATGACTCACTAAATCATAAGACAAATGTTCAAACCATGAATATGTTTTTATACGTTCTATAATATGGTGACGTAATCATATACATTTATAAATATATTAGAGCAAATTGTTTGACGAGGAAGTAGTGGCCCCACGTCGATATTAAATCATCAATTGATCTGTATTCATAGATTGTTACAATTGATATAATTAATATTACCACTATATTAATTTAGATTATTATATATAAACTAAGCTTCTCGGAACCACAGTTACCACACCCATGATGAAATGAATATATATTATATATAATTATACGATGGATCATGGGATGAGATGCTGATAGACTTTCCAAGGTAGCTCTTTTCGTCAAAAAAATTTCAGTCAGCATCTAATCATTAAAAAAAAGAGAAATAAATCAACGACAGAGGAAAGTTTTACCTGGGGTCTCATTAATCTGGTGAGTTTATCGATCTGCTTTCTTCTCATCTATGATTTTTGTATCGCTACTGATTTGCTGATGATTCGGCGTTTTCTCGATTTCAATCGCTTGACCTGAAATCCTGAAAGTTGAGCTGTTAGTTCTAGCTTATGTGATTTAATTATTACGTGTTTTTGGGACAATCTTTGCGATGTTGAGTAGGGCTTGTACTTGAAGTTTACTAACGAACAAAGGGGGAAAAATTGGGGGTTTCATGTGTTTGCAGGTCAATTTTAGGGATCTTAGCTATTGAAATCAGTTTGACTTTCTCTCAATTGCCGCCACTTTCTTACCAAGCATTTCTTGATTGATTTTTTCGTTCCTCTGCTGATCGATTGGTTTAAAGCTCAAAGCAGATAAGCCCAAATGATGAATATCTTGAACATTAGAGCAGCGTGTTCTTCGAATTGGAACTGTTGGATGAATATCTTGAAATAGCTTAAGTTCTTAAGCAAAGTGAACATTTCAACGTAATGCAATATTGTTCATCCTTAATACCGTAATACTGATGTTCATGTGTTTTCGAAGCTCTTACCATTTTCTGCTTACTCCTCTGATAATATCTTTCTCCGAAAAGCTCTTTGTCGCTTAATTTCATCATCTGTCATCTCCTCTTTTGCAGGGAAAAAGCATAACATGGACCCAGACGATAGCTTGCGTCGTAACCCTTACAACTCTGCCCCACAAAATCAACCTTTCAACTCAATCCCTCGAGCCCAAAAGGGCGAAACCTCGTCGTTTCTCGATTACAGAGCTACTAAATTCCCAGGCTTCGACCAACCATTACAACCTCAGATTCCTAAACAATCGCCCGATGCCCAAGAATCGAACGAAACTCCCAACTGGGACCCAATGGCAACTCTCAACAACCTCTCCTTCCTCGAGAGAAAGATCCACGAGCTCCAAAACATGGTCCACACAGTCGTCGCCCGTAGGAGCCACGGCTCGGGCCGGTCAGAGTCAGACGAGCTCATGGCTCAGCAGCAGCAGCAGCTCATAACCACAGACCTCACTTCGATCATCGTTCAGCTCATCTCAACCGCCGGCAGCTTACTGCCTCCCCTAAAGAACGGCGGCCTTTCCCCCGACGGCTACGCTAACCACCAGGGGCAAATAGGTAATTTGACAAATCCCGGGAATTCTCCCGTCGCTCCAATCGTGAACAAAGTGGAAGATCACTCAGACCATGAGATGAAGAGCGACGACGAGGGCGACGAAGGGGAGCATCTGCCGCCGGGCTCTTACGAAATCCTCCAGCTAGAAAAGGACGAAATCCTAGCCCCTCACACGCACTTCTGCACCATTTGTGGGAAAGGGTTTAAGAGGGACGCAAACCTGCGTATGCACATGAGGGGCCACGGCGACGAGTACAAAACCCCAGCCGCCCTAGCCAAGCCTCACGCCGAGCCTAGTTCCGAGCCTGTCGTGGTAAGGAGGTATTCTTGCCCATTTGTGGGTTGCAAGAGGAACAAAGAGCACAAGAAGTTTCAGCCATTGAAGACCATCCTATGCGTCAAGAATCATTACAAGAGGACGCACTGCGACAAGACGTACACTTGCAGCAGATGTAACGCCAAGAAGTTTTCGGTGATTGCTGACTTGAAGACCCACGAAAAGCACTGTGGTAGGGATAAGTGGCTTTGCTCGTGTGGGACGACTTTTTCGAGGAAGGATAAGCTGTTTGGGCACATTGCTCTGTTTCAAGGGCATACGCCGGCGATACCTACCGAGGAATCGAAGGCAACTGTTGTTGCGTCTGATCTTGGACAGTGCAGCGAAGGTGGTAATAATAGTAAGGTCGAAAGGTTCGATTTTAATTTGAAGTCTGATGCTACGAACGTAATGGGCATGTCTCAGAATGTTGTTATGGATGTCGAAGGGTCGAGCGAAGATCCTACTGCTGCTTATTTTTCGCCTTTAGGTTTTGGGACGAATGGTATCGGTGGATTCAATGAGTTTGCTAGGCCGCCGTTCGATGATTCTGAGGGTTCATTTTCGTTCTTGCTTTCTGGGTCGGGCGATTTCCCGACGAAGAATGGAAGGTATGATGATTTGGATAATATGGAGTAGGGCGATTCTTGTGATTGGCTCGTGGATGGCTCTATGTATCGTCGTCGTCTTTTGGTTAATGGTATTTCCTTGTGTTGTAACTTCGAATCGTCGTAATAAGATACCGTTCCTTAGGTTCTGTTTTCTTACAGATTTTTTTTTCTCATCGTCCATCGAAAATATCCCGTCTCTCGTATATGTAAGTTCATGGTATATTTTTGGTTCAAACAGCACCGAAATTTCGGGTTTTCAAACCCAGCTCGATTTTTTTAGTGTTTTTTTCTTCGTTTGAGTTCATCTTGTTCGTCGTTTATTTTTTTTCCATTTTTTTCTATTCTATGATGTCAGCCAATGACTCAGCTAAAGTCGGGTGTTGCAACACTGTCAAACGCCGCGGGCCCGCCTGCCCCGCCAAAGGGCTGTTAATTTTTCGGCCCGCCAAAAAAATTAATATATTATATAACTGGATTGCTATTCACCGTCCCATTTTTCCTAGTCACCGCCCCCTAAAGGCCTGAAAAAAGACGATTTTGCCCTTTTGAATTCCACTTTTTATTTAAAGTCATTTTCCATATAACAATTTTCATATCGCAATCAAACATAAAAATCATACTCAAACAAAACAAAAAAAAGTTCAAATCGCAATGGATTGACGAAAGGGGAAAGGGTCTATTCGCACGACTGGTAAGCAAATTCTCGTAATATTCGTTCGTACGTAGATGAATAATCGAACTAGATTCGGAATCGCTCCAAAAAAGTCCGGACCGAAACACAATTTCGGCCGGAACAGTCCGGATCGAAAAAGAATTTCGGTCGCCTCAAGGCAGGGTCGAACAACATTTTCGGTCGTGCCTTGTGGCGACCAAAATTTTTTTTTCGGTCCGAACAGAAACAACCGAAATCTTTGTTCGGTCGGGACTGTTCGGGCCGAAATCTCCTTTCGGCCGGGACTGAGGCAGCCGACATCATGTTTCGGCCGCCACTTATTTGGCCGAAATTAGCCTTTGGCTGTGTAATAATTTTTCTTTTTTTTTTTCCAGACGATGAGAGGGAAAGCCACGTCCCGGAGGACTTGATTGGTGACGGGGTAAACTACAGTGAGCATTTTCGCGATGGAGGTCGATTTCAGACCGACGTGGAAGCCATTAACTGGGCGAAAGGCGTCGCCATTGCTCTGGGTTTCAAGGTGATTATTTCGTCGCATAAGCAATGCGGTACAAAAAAACTGATTAGATGTTCTCGCGGAGAACGTTATAGAGGCAACGAGGACGAATTGGAGAGGGTTTCAAAGTCGAACAAGTGCAGGTGTCCGTTTGTAGTCATAGCTCAGGAGGATCCAAGGAGAATGGAAATACCTGAGGGGCCGGTGGCAGATCGTCGTCGGATGACTGAAACGATGCTCCATCATCCGCCACACCATCATCAGCATGCGGATCGTAATCAGCATATACGGACTGAGAAGCAGCTGCTCGCTGCCGCCTCTCCTCCTCCCGTTCTCTATGAACGGATGCGTCAACGCCTCGCGTCCTCGTATGACGCTCTCCAGATCCCTCCAACGGGGGGGATCTACTGCTTCCTCCGAGTAGGGTCTTTCCACCCTTGATCTGCAATTAAAAGGTTTTTTTAAAAAAAACAAAAAAACAAAAAATAAATTAAAAAAACCGGACCGAAACATGATTTCGGTCGGCTGTGTACCGACCGAAACATGATTTCGGTCCTATCTGCAACGACCGAAACATGATTTCAGTATTTTTTGTGTTTTTGTCTGATTTGGATGTGTGATTTGGAAAATGTGTCTGGAACAGAGCTTTAAATAGAAATTTTTATTTTTTATTATAGTTTTTTTCTTTTTAAATTATTTTAAATATCATAAGGGCAAAATCGTCTTTTTCCAGCCCTTCAGGGGGCGGTAACAAGTAAAAAGGGCTGCGATAAATAGTAACTCCCATTATATAATTATATTAAATAATAAGATTTATAAATAAATTATATTGATTTTGATATTTTTGAGTTTTTAATAACATAAATAATTAATGTTAAAAGGTTGATTAAATTAGATATATTTTCCAAGTTGAATTCTTTAATTTTTTTTATTCTTTTCCATTTTTTTAATATTATTTTTATCTTTTTTATTATTTTCTTATTTTTTCCAATTTTTATTATTTTTTCTTTTTTATTTTATTTATAAAATTGGTGGGTTAAGCCCGCCAGCCCCGCAGGCGGGGCGGACCTTTATTATTTTTCTTATTTTATTCGTTTTTTTCATCGCAGAATATGGGCCAGAAGGCCCATTATGATGGGCCTCGTCT
Source organism: Craterostigma plantagineum (assembly GCA_027422505.1). NCBI lineage: Eukaryota > Viridiplantae > Streptophyta > Magnoliopsida > Lamiales > Linderniaceae > Craterostigma > Craterostigma plantagineum. Next base: position 5,777,217 of record JAPQWV010000044.1, on the reverse strand, counting down.
GTGATGAAAGTGATTCGGCCCAAATAGAAAATTTTTCATCGCAGAATTTGGGCCCCAAGGCCCTTAGATGGGCCTTATCTGTGAAAAAGTGATTCGAGGCCCAATCGCAAAATTTTCGACGCAGATATTGGGTCACATGACCCATTAAAATGTGCTTTTTCCGTGATGAAAAAGTGATTTGTGGACCAAATAGCAAGTTTTTCATCACAGAATATGGAAAGGCCCATTAGATGGGCCTCTTATGATATGTGATGAAAAAGTGATTCGGCCCAAACAGCGAATTTTTCCATCGCAGTATTTGTGTCACGAGGCCCATTATGATGGGCCTCATCCTGATAAAAAATAATGTAACCCAAATAGTGAAATTTTCAACGCAGATCTTGGGCCACATGGCCCATTATAATGGGCCTTATCCTTAATGAAAAATTGATTTGTGCCCAAATAGTAAGTTTTTCAACGCAGCTATTGGACCACAGGGCCCATTGTGATTGGCCTTATCCGTAATGAAAAATTGGTTTGGTGGCCCAAATAGTACATTGGGCCTCAAGGCCCTTTTTAGTGGGCCCTGTCCGTGATGAAAAATGATTTGTTTTTATATGAAAAATTTTGAGCAGCCCAACGGTAAGCCTCTAGATGGACCTAATAGACATACACACAAAACATAATATCAAACTCATATAAACCTTATCTTCCCAATGCTGAGAGTGTTTGTTTCCCCTTGTGGGATTGTTTTGCTCCCTTGTGAGCCTTTGTTCTCCCGTTGACGACGTACCGTTGAGACCCCTTGAGCTATTTAGCCCTGTATCTTTGTTATTAATGCAAGCTATCGTTTCGAAAAAAAAAGAACTTATATAAACCTTTGCCACTGGATTAGAAAGGACACAAGTTTGTTTTGTATATATATCAAACTTCATATTATTATATAAAAACATAATTATAACTCTTCGAAAGTTTTCGGAGTCGGCCCCGGCCAATACGGGGTTCTACAACAAACTGAGTTTTAAGAGAGTTGACCGACCATAAACATGTTCAAGTCATTTAATATGTAGTTGGTAGCAAAATGAATCATAATATGAAAAGAAGCCCAAGATTTTCCGCATAATTGTCAGGCTTCCACACTTGCATTGCGTTTACTTTGACAAAAAGCCAATGAGGGCTTCTTTGCGATGAATATAATGATGATTTATCGCCACAAATTGTCAACGATGGCACAGTACTTCATACTCCAAGTTATATAAAACTCATAAATAGGAATATCAAAGTTGTCGTACTTTTCGTCCCCATCTCACGTGGATTCTTGAACTATAAGCCAGAGGTCAACTGATGATCAAAACCCATCTTGTTCATTTTCCTACAGTACAGAGAACTTCAATTGTTCCTAATACCCTCCAACAATAAACGAAAGAAAAAGAAGGGATAAAGCCTAAAATGGTCCCTCATGTTTACACTGCGAACCAAATTGGTCCCCGATGTTTCGTTTGGACCAATTTAGTCCCCGATGTTATAAAAAATGAACCAAATTGGTCCACTCCGTCAGTCCGGCGTCAATTTAGACGGCGCAGGTGTTAGCGACGGAAATAGCGACGGATTATCCGTCGCTAAATAAAAAAATTAAAAAAAATTGATAAATTAAGCAAAAAAAGGAAAAAAATTTAAAAAAAAGAGTAAAAATTCAAAAAAAGAGAGAATTACTAATAAATTAAAATAAAATAAGAATAAAAAATTAAATTAAATTAAAATAAAAAATAAATAAGAATAAAAAATAATAGTAAAAATAAAATAAGAATAAAAAATTAAACAAAAATAACAAAAAATGAGGAAAAAATTCAAAACAATTACTAACAAATTAAATAAAAAATTCAAAAAAATTACTAACAAATTACTAACAATTACTAGCAGTTACGGAGACCGTCACTGCTAAGTTAATGAGGACATAACCGTCCCAGTTCTGTAATTTTTTTTTTAACAAATACACTGCGATGATTGCATCCCGTAAAATATACTGCAATCATCGCTGTATATTTGTCAAAAATTCGAGAACTGGGACGATTATATCCTCATTAACTTGGCAGACGGTCTTCGTAAAACTTTTAGAGGCATTTTTTATCATTAATTTTGTTTTTCCTTCTTTTTTAATTTTAAATATGTAAAATATTTTTATTTTTATTATATTTATTTTTATTATTATATATTTTTATTTAATTTGTTAGCAATTGTTTTGAATTTTATGAATTTTTTATTTAATTTGTTAGCAATTGTTTTGAATTTTTTCCTCATTTTTTGTTATTTATTATTTTTTGTTAACTTTTTATTCTTATTTTATTATTATTATTTTTTATTTAATTTATTAGTAATATTCTCTTTTTTTTGAATTTTTTCCTCATTTTTTGTTATTTTCGTTTAATTTTTTATTCTTATTTTATTTTTACTATTATTTTTTATTCTTATTTATTTTTTATTTTAATTTAATTTAATTTTTTATTCTTATTTTATTTTAATTTATTAGTAATTTTCTCTTTTTTTTTGAATTTTTACTCTTTTTTTAATTTTTTTTCCTTTTTTTGCTTAATTTATCAATTTTTTTTAATTTTTTTATTTAGCGACGGATAATCCGTCGCTATTTCCGTCGCTAACACCTGCACCGTCTAAATTGACGCCGGACTGACGGAGTGGACCAATTTGGTTCATTTTTTATAACATCGGGGACTAAATTGGTCCAAACGAAACATCGGGGACCAATTTGGTTCGCAGTGTAAACATGAGGGACCATTTTAGGCTTTATCCCGAAAAAGAAAGATCACTTCATAATAGATAGAAATGGCGGTCGCAGCTTATGCATCGGTGTTATCCCTTATGCAAGTCGTCGAAAACGTTCTTCACCCTTCACGCCGCCGTCTTCTTGCAAGCACCTCTCATGTCCAAACCCTGCAAGAAAACCTCTCTTCGCTGCTCGAATTTCTCCAAGCCCATCACTCGAAAATAACAAAGAACGCCGCCGTCGATTCTTTGGCTAGAAAGATCCCGAGAATTACGCAGGCAGCAGATGACATAATCGACGATTACATGCTCTATCTCATCGCCCTAAGCTATCACGGCTACCGACAAGATACGAAGTGGTTCGATTCTTTCTGCCGAGGCATAAAAAGAGCCGATAAAAAACTCAGCTCCATCAAGCTAAAGCTGATCAAGAAATTAGAGGCCGGTGATAATAATAACGATCGAAATTGGGCTTGCTTGAATTCATCTTTCTTCCGCATTGTAAACAGATCTGTCCTAAAGAATCGAAATTCGACGACCGTTACTGATCAGAAGCTTAACCGTACAAGCCCATCAGAAGCTTCTTCTTCCTCCGATGGAAAAATCAGGGCCGTCGGATTAGACAAGTCATTGCTAGAAATCATGGATAAGCTCACTGGAAATCAACAAAGCCTTCAGATCATCCCTATAGTCGGAATGCCGGGAATAGGTAAGACTACCCTCGCTAGATATGCCTTCGATAGCAAAAACGCTGCGGACATCTTCACGATAAGAATTTGGCTCACCGTGTCTCAAAATCACGACGTACATCGCATACTCAAAGGCCTATTAGATGAAGGGATCATAGGAGGCGGAAAAAACATACCTAGCACCGCGACTTCGCACGATTTAGGACAAGAATTGTACCAAACGTTGTCCGGCCGAAAGTACTTAATCGTGGCGGACGACGTTTGGAGCGTCCAAGCGTGGGACGAACTTAAGCGCTTCTTCCCCAATAATTCAAATGGAAGTCGTATTCTGTTGACGACTAGGCAGTCTGAGGTGTCCAATTCGTTGGGGCCTAGAAATAGGCATTCGATGGATCTTCTAGACGAGGAAAATAGCTGGGATTTATTCAAACAAAGGGCATTTTCCCGAGGAGGAGGAGGCAACCATTCGCCCGAATTAACCGAAATAGGAAGGAAAATCGCAAGGGGATGCCGTGGGCTCCCTCTTTCCCTAGTAGTGGTCGGCGGTCTGCTTGCAAATTCCGATATGACGCCGACGTATTGGAGGATTGTTTCCGAGAATGTGAGCTCCTTCGCTAATTCGGAGAACGACGAAAATTGTTTAAAGATACTGTCTTTAAGCTACGACTACTTGCCAGTCCACCTCAAGCCCTGCTTCCTCCACATGGCGGTTTACGGAGAAGACAGTGATGTCCGCGTTTCCGAGCTAGTCAAGATGTGGATAGCCGCCGGATTTTTAAAGCCGTCGGCTCGCGATAAAACCCTTGAAGAAGTCGCAGAAGGGTACTTGGAGGACCTCGTCGGCCGAAATATAATAGAAGTTCGCGGACGAGGAAGCCGAGGAAACATCAAAGCTTGCGGAATTCACGACCTCTTGAGGGACCTGTGCATGAGGGAATACATCAAGGAAGACCTCTTGGGCGTCCCGAGGTTTCAAGAATTCGTAGTTCATCACTCCAATAGAAACTTATGTTCGTTTTGTGCCGAGGAAGGAGAGCATGAGAGCATGAATCTCTCCGTGATTAACCTCTTTCCCACTCCGTCGACGGCCGACGTTCGATCTTTCGTGTGCGGCGGTTGTAGGAAAGTTTATTTTCCGGAGCTTAACAGAATAAGATTCACGAGGGTGATGGATACGATCGGCGGCGAGCCCGCTACTATCCTACAGACGACTAAAGTGCGTTACCTTCGGATCACTCACTTGTCCCTTCCAATAGAATTCTCGTACCCATCTTCCATCACTCTCCTATGGAATCTCCAAACGTTGTACGCCCTTACGTTCGACCAGTGTCGTGTGCCCCTGTCTGATATATGGGAAATGCCATTGTTGAGGCACTTGAACTTGGGCGGAAGGACGCTGTCCGAACCAAACGAGGACGACGACTCGTTCTACGTCTTGGAGAGCTTGCAAACGCTCACTCGGGTTTCGAATTTTCGGTGCACAGAGGAGATTGTGATGAGAATCCCGAATCTGAAGAAATTAGGGTTAACGTACGAGTGGAAGGGCATGGATGGGTCCGAAGAGCCGAGCTGGCCGTACTATTGCCTCAATAACCTCGATCTTTTGGGTAAGCTCGAGTCGTTGTCCTTACGCTTCATTCAGGGTTTCTTCAGTGCGGACTACATTGCTTTTCCCTACTCGTTGAAGAGGCTTAGTTTCTTCGAATGCTACTTTTCTTGGGAAGATATAAACGATGTGGTCTCCTTTTTGCCGAACCTCGAAGTTCTCAAGCTAAAGGCGACTTCCACAGGGTTCGTGTGGGCCCCGCCGGAGGAAGGGTTTCGAAAGTTGAAGCATTTTGAGATGAGGAGATTGGAATTGATGTGGTGGACGGCGGACGAGACGCATTTTCCCGTCCTCGAGAACTTGGTTATCGCCGGTTTGAGTTTCTTGAAGGAATTGCCGTCGGGATTTGGGAATATCGACACGCTTCAGTCCATTACATTGGACGACGTCGGAGCGTCTCTTATCGAGTCGGCCACGGAGATGGTGGAAGAGCAGCACGACAATGGTAACGAAAGCGTCCGCCTTAATGTCGTCAATCCCGCTCGATCTTATTACTAAATTCAATGTTTCCTTTTTATTACCGTTACTCTGTTTTAATATCAAACAACCTGGTATATTGATTGGTGAGGGGTGGCTATTAACTGCTATTTCGTCTGTAAAATATTTACAATTTAACCCACTTCTAATTTCATTAATTAAATAATTTTTATATTTAACCCCTCAATTTTGAGTTATTATACTTATACTCCTACTCATTATTTTTCTTTTTTATATATACAAATTATATTTCATCTACTAACATAAATTATAAATTTTCAAATTAAAATTAGAATAATTATATTTTACTTATACTCCTGGCGTCCGGCCGCGCGGCCGAGACTGCTTGGCGGACGCGCATTCGCTTAGGTTTTCCTTGGCGCGCTCGGCGCCGGGGTTCGTTAGCCGGCACGGCACGGATGCCGGCGGGAGGCGCGGCGCGCGGGCGCCGGCCTAGCGTGGTGAAACATGTTCGCGGTCTTCTTCGCAGGTTCGACGGTGATCCTTCCGCAGGTTCACCTACGGAAACCTTGGGCAAAATAGGAAAATTTTCACGCAAGAGGGCCACACGGCCCATTTTAGTGGGCCCTTTTCGTGATGATAAAATGATTATAGCCCAAATTGTAAATTTTTCAACGCAGCTATTGGGCCGTACGGCTCGTTGTGGGCCTATTCCGTGTTAAAAAATGATTTGTGGCCCAAATAGTAAGTTTTCAACGCAGTTATCGGGCCACTTGGTCCATTATAATGGGCCTCATCCGTGCTGAAAAAACGTCATCTGGCCCAATTAGCACACGCTGTTACTTTTACCCTAATCGTTATACAAAGCCTCATTGCATTGGCCCTAATCGCAACTCTTTGAGCTGCTTCACTTGATTTTATATGACCACTGTTCTCCTCTCGATCTGAATCTGGTTAATCGGGAAAATTGACGTGATTCCATTTCAATAGGGTTTACGGAGAAGATTAGGGATATGAAAAGCTAGCTGGGTTGTACGTTTATTTTTGTCTGTCAATTTTGTAGAAAAGCCCCCTTTTCTCAAATCGATTGGTAAGGAAAGCTGCTTCTTTTCTTCGAACCAGCTGTTTGAAATGTTCATATTTTTATTTGGGCAATTTGATTAGATTTGTCTATCTAGGATGTTTGAAGAAAGGTTATTTTCAATGCGTTGTTGTCTCCATCTTAGCTGCTCTTCAGTCGATTATGAAACCTTAATCGGTCAAGTGGGGTAGAATGTGTGCTCATGAACGAAGCATTTTATGTCAAAGATTTTGTTTTTAGGATAAAATTCCGCTGCCACGTGATGTTTGGGAATATTTGCGCAAGGGCTTTGAGTTCCATTCTTTCTTCTCTAATGGAACCGTGAGAACAATTATCACACCTATCCCTTCTGATGGCAGTGTAATTGAACTGATAGGAATGAGTCCATTCGTTGTTTGGCTTGTTTAAGTGGAAACTACTCGTTCATGTGCCTAAATAATGACTTTGTTTATCGTGTTAAAGGTCTCTTGATTCTGCCAAGATCCAATGAAACACATAGTGAAGCTGATTTCGCTGGTTGTAGCGATAACTTCCCTCTGGATAGGTCTTTTGCGGGCCTCTATAGTGCCAGAGAGCTACACTTGGTTGGTGAGCTTCTAATTTCTATACTTTTCAGCTAAATCACCAAGTAATGGAACCCCTATTAGTTATGAGTCAATATTTATGGCGGTGTCCATATACATATCATTGAGGTCATTCCACTCCACTGTGTCCAATCTTGCATAACTCATTTTATTGGTTTTTCAGCTGCCCATTTACTTAATTGTTTCACTCGGATGTTACGGTCTGTTAATGGTCGGAGTTGGTCTGATGCAATTCCCTACCTGCCCGCACGAAGCAGTTCTTCTACAACAGGTTCTTGAATTTTGCATCAAATCTATTTTAGGAAATGCTGATGCGTTATGCTTTGGTTAAATGAAATCTGATTAAGACTGCATTCGTTGTAGGATGTTGTTGAAGCTAAGGAATATTTGAAGTCGAGAGGAGTTGATGTTGCTTCCGACTGATTTGTAAACAGATTATAGACACAGCTAATTTGAATCTGATCGAGGTTTCGGGCAGAAGTGGCTTTTTTTTTCTTACACATGACCAATTTTAACGAGTTTCATAATTTGTTCCAATTCGGGTTTTTAACACTTCGAACGCTATATAGTATATTGACCAATTCTTTGAAATGTTAGAATTGGTGAGCAATGAATTTCTCAGGTTTTAGATTTCTACAGAGAATGATAGAACATAGTAAAGAGCTACAGACAAAAGCAGAGTACATTGTAAGTGAAAACAAAATCTTATGTACACAACGAAGTTGAACATAGCTCAGGGATCAAAAAAGGAAAACGGTTACACAGAAGAATGAAAAGCATTTGAACTGCATCTTCACTGCGTTAAGCGTTGATTATGTCTCATCTCCGAGTGATTTTCTCCTTACCTTCAAAGTTTGAAATGAAATTAAATAATCGTCATCGAATTAAATGGTACCAAAAAAAGAACTGCATGAGAGAGTTAAGAAAGTAGCTTACCAAATAGGTTTGATTTGAGAGGAAATCGAACGGATGATCCTTTCACTTTAACGTCCCTAATATTCCGAACCTTCGATTTATCGGATTTAGGAACGGAATTTCCGCTATCCCCAGATAAGATATCTTTCCCTTTCTTCACCTTCTCATGATATTGAGCAGGCGGAGCCAGCCTAAGTTGAGGTTCCATCTCCATAAGAATCGATTTCTCGTCCTTTTGTATGCTCTCTAACAGCTTAAACTGTTGGAAAATGAAAAATAAATTTTTTTTACTAAATGATCACAGAAGACAATCGAGCAATACGACCCAAAATAGTATAACATACCCGTGGAATCGAATGAGAATTGTGAGAGCTATCTGAAATATCGTGATCGATAGGCAAAGATGGGTTGCGTCGTGTTCGCTGTGTTGTTCTTGATGTCACCTTATTCACCAATCCATTTTCGACCAACAGAGATTTACCATTTGGGCCTTGGAATTTCTTCCTAGGAGCACAGATAGGGCAACCAGCCAATGAACTCCTTGACGATGATGATTCGTTTTCGGGAAGATGACACTCGAGATGCATTGCGTGGCCACAGCCGAAAACTTGGATGTTAGAATCAGACGAAGATTTGAAGAGTTGGGAGTTACAGATACAGCAGGCTAGGTTCCCTGGAGCAAAGCCACGAGATACACCCTTCTTGAGCAAATTCATTGTGTAATAAGTATCGTCTTCGATCAGTTTTTTGGCAGTATCCTATGCAAAAGAAGAGAAGCTGCAATTAAGATAACAGAACCTGATTTTTTGTGGAATGTAATGAACTACGTATGAGAGTTCGCTTGTGGTTTAAAAATAAGCTAATGAATGCAGCATGGGAACAGGTATTAAGGGAAAGAAATACGCACTAAAATTCGTCTTTCAAACTCGTATGTTCCAAGCATCCCCAGTATTGTCAGTTTGTAATCACCGAATTCTTGATCGCCATTATCTGAAAGAAATTTCATCATGATTCTAAGGGGTTGAACATATCCAATCATTCCCTCCACAATTTCTCGGATGAAAACAGAGAAGAGCTTCCTCATCAATGGAGCATTTTTATGAGACTTGGAGAGCTTCCATCTCGTGTTGGTTCCCCAATCGAATTCCAACTCGATTGATGAGCCAATGAGACTTTTCCTCAGCATTTCAGTCTCAGAATCCGTTGTAGTACTCCCTGAATCTATCAACGGCTCACAAAATCTGCGTACCAATCGAAGACGATGATTACGACAAGCCAGTATACGTGAAAATTTGGTTTTCAGGCAATATGAATCTAGGTCAGCAGCGAATTTCTCAAGAGCAAGCATGATAGATTTACGAATCACCCGGGCAACATTAAATCTATAAATTACATGTGCAAGAAACCGTAGCTTGTGTAGTCTGAGACAAATCAAATAGATGAAGAAAAGTACAGAGATTGAAGTAGCACACGGTAGAAAGGTTGGCTTACGAATCAAGTAACTGAAACCAGAGGGACTCAGATTCATCTTCTTCCAAACGAGGGCTGTTTCTCTGGCACAATCTAATACAAGCTTGAATGAAGTCAAGTATTTCAGAAACCTGTAATATTTTCTCAAGCATTATACGGAGAAATACTGAATGAGGGCAAGAAGAAGGGTCAAGGAAAAGGATATAAAGTACCTCTTTTTTCTTCAAGGTGGCATTGAGATCATCAAAAGTATTACCAGATAAGCCTTTTTGAATTTCAGTATCAAGTGCAGCAAATTTCTCACTCAGATTAGAAAGGATCAATAAAATAGCACTTCCTACATATCCAGCCTTTTCCAACAAGAAAGAAGCAGCGTCAAGTATTTTATAATCCTGACATAAACGTAAGCAGTGTTCTACTCTATAGCTTTCTGATGTCTCCAAGAATTTGATGACTGATTCACGGTCGTATCGACATAATAGCTGCAGAAAGAAAAATATGATTATTTTTTATCATCCAATAATGAAAGGGAAACAACTAGTTTGATATCCCTACATTTACACATATCTGGGTGCCAGGTAAGAAAAAAATATGATTATTTTTTATCATCCAATAATGTAAGGGAAACAACTTTTTTGATATCCCTACATTTACACATATCTGTGGTGCCAGGTACATTTAACACTGGGAAACGTGGGATATACTCATCCTATACCAACTACCATAGGTCACGCACACCAGCAGCAGAAACTCGCATGTGCTCGGTAGAACTTTTTGCGCAACATAAATATTATTTCAATGTACTTCGGAACAACAAATTTAGAAATAGTTTCAGCAAAGGCCAAAAAACATTAATCAAGATAATCCTGATATACTAGTCTTGAAAGCGAGGCCTCGTAAGGAAAACTATTTCATACAGTTTTAGGATGTATTCACCTCAAAGTACGTCTCAGTCATTTCATCAGTAACTGTAATTTTGTTGTGCTGCAGATGTTTCAGTGAGCTGGACATGGCTTCAAGAAAAATTTGAACACCAGTTGGCTGCTGCTGAGCTCTTCTAGTGCTGGGAAACTCTAAAGCATCGTCATTTTCCAAAGAAGATATGTCGATAGCGCCTGTTGTATGAACCTCAAAAACTGTTTTTAGATGAAGGAAGAGGCTTTCTGGGTGAGAACGAAGCTCGGACAAAATATATTGGGATTTTCCAGAAAAATGTTCAAGAGTTAGGAAATAAGTCCCTTCCCTGCAACGCAATGAATGAAAATATCACCAACGTGCATAATTTCGCACATGCCACGTCCTCCTAATCAGTTCGTCTAAACAGCACAACCCTCGAAAGATATGGATCTATTTAACCTCAAAGTACTTTTAAAAGAAACCTGAAGTCTTTAACAAATACCTGCTCAGCCTAAGAAGCTCTGGTATGCGATATATAACAGCTGATTCAAAGGATTCACGTTCTTCATCTCTGAGCAACCTCAACATATCATGTATGAAGGATAAGGCATATACTGGTTCACTTGCGGCTTTCATGTAGCTGTCCATAGCAGTTATATATTGATGCCTCATGGCATGGATGTATCCACAAGCCTTTTCCCAACAGAAGAATAACAAGAATGAGATGCCACAGTGATAGTTTACATGTTATCGGGTATATGGTTGGTTTGTAACCTTATGCATTACTAATAACTAAGTTGTAGCTGTTGTAAAAAGAAAAACATAATGAAGAGTGAAGAAGTACCAATTAAATAAGCGAAAATTGAAATTTCATGTCTGAGTGGTAGTGCTACTCTGTCAGTTTTCCTCCTTATAGTATGCTATTATCTAATCTGTGGCTCTCACTATTTGAATAACCTCATGTACAGTTAATAAGGGAGAACTACAGATACGAGTCCGACAAGCTAACTCAAAGGAGAAAAGCACAATGATAAAATGGGAGCACGAAAAAAGCACACAAAAAAAGAAGTCGGGCTAATTACCTGATGAAACTGAACATTCTCACACAACTGCAACAGATAAGGAACATCCAATTGTGTTTCAGGCACTACTTCAAGTAGTGAAAGAAGCTGCTTTTCTCTTCTTTTTGACACTTGAATTCTCTTTTCTGGCATATCATAATGGGTATTGGATTCTGATGTCAGGTACTCCAAAATTTGACGAAGGATTTCTCTCGAGACAGTTGCTCCTCTGTAAGCAACATAATAAGCCACAAAATCGTATACGTGTGCGCTATCTTCTTTAGATGGCCAGATTTCAGCCGGACTATCCCCCTTGCTGCAGGTCGATACTTCTGTTTGGGAAAGACTACCACTGAGCACAGAAGCAAGCACATCTACGACTTTTTGAACTAGCTGCTGATTTTCAGCTGCGTCGAGATCAATGCCAGCAGTTTCGAGGGTCACCTCAGGGTCGAATTTAGAAAAGGCGCATCTTAAGACATCAAGAGTTGCTTCAGTATCCAGCATTAAAAGATAAAGCAGGTTTAAGCAGGTTCCATTTGATTGCAACTTTGCGGCCTTTGGCACATTGGCTGCACTGGGTCCTTCCAACAGAAAAAGCAAAAGCTCTTTCCTCAGGGAGAACAAACGCGAAGGAGGAAGAACTCCACGCCCTGAATTAAACAGTCATAACCTTTTAATAGTTGACTCTATAATATCTGGCAGGAATAATATAAAATCACCCAAACAGCTTTAAGGAAAAACAGATTCAATTGAAATTGATAAAGGGAAATGTTACAAAACTTGATATCCTCTACCAACCTCATTCTAAGGCTTTTGGGTAGATTTGCAGGGTACATAAAACGGTAAGAATTTTTAACTACATCCATCTTAATCAGATTAGCAAACTCTACTCTTTTTTTTTATAGTCTTTTACTGTTAAGACTATGGATGAAACAGAAAGCTATAAGTTGAGAGGTTAAAAGCGTCAAAACTAGCAGAAATTTGGAGTTATGAAGCATCATTTTACACACGTACCTGGGGGAAACGCCAGACCCTGAAAGCAGTACTTCAGGTAAACAAGCATCCTGTACCTGCTTCAATAGGCTACAATGTAAATAATTTGATAAGGCAATAAAACACGGGGGAAAGTATGCTGAAATAATTAGCAACAATCGAAACGTTTTGACATGAAAAGATGCACACATAAGCCTACAACTTTTTCCAAAGTAATTTTACTTTCACAGACAGCAAGTTCAATATGCAAGCAACTATCTTTATATTCAGCAGAGTTAAGTAATTATATATACGCCAACCAAATCAGTGGCATTTCAATAAAAATCTGTCTGACCCTGACCGATCTACTTATGGTAATAAATCCATGTACAGAACAATACTTATTCCTGTAAAAAGAGGCCATGTCAAGAGTATTATATGAACGACTCATCACCCATCTACAAATATCTTTATCAGCCTGAAAATTCAATAAGAGCCATCGACTTCTAAAAACCATTCTAATGTATAGTAAGATTACCCAAGGGGATTAGCAACATCTCTTTTGCTATTTTGCAGTACTACCAGCAGTTCCTCAAGTGGAGTCCTAAAATCATCAAGACCTTTGTTAAACAAATATATCAATGCACCATGCAGCCCGTGCTCCCGGCATAATCGGATGACCTATGTCACGAAATCAGTTATGGATAGTGAGGAAAAAAAGCTGCAGAGGATAGGTACAGCATGAAGATTTACAAAACAGGCACATTTTCCTTCTGAAAGTAGAAAAGGAAATTGATGTTTCCACGTCAAAGAACTTTCGCGCAGAAACTTTACCTGATTAAAATCCAAGGATAATATGTCCATGTGAAGGACGCACTGTTCGATCCTTTGTAACCATCCTCTCTTGCTGTAGTGCTCAACTAATGCTTGCATGATCTATACATATGAGCAAAAAATTAAGTAAGTAACATCTAAAGTCTAGAATTCATATGCACTACTGAGCGGAGAAGCAAAAGCATTATGTACCGCAGGCGGAAGAGAACCCAGCAAATCTTTCAAAATGTATGGCTCCAAAACCTCCAAGAAAGTCTCTGTCCGGAGAAGACCAAGCATTGTTAGCATCAAATTCAAACATTTATCTCATTTAATATACTAAGCAAACTGCACATCGCTGACAAGTTGAGATACTTAGTTTAGTCAATAGCTTAGTTTTCTTGATTTTCAAGCTCCTCATCCCACCTTAATGCTAAAAACTAGCAATAAGAAAGAATTAGTTAATTACCTTTCTGCTGAGCTTCACAAAATTTAGCTACAATCTCCTCAAATAGAATGTCAGTTCGCCCGACATGCACACAGAATTCTACTGCAACACCACCGACACGGGCGTATTGCTCCTTAATCTCATCAACACTTTGGTTGCCACATGCCACTGATATATAGGAAAATACTTCACTGACATACGATTGAAGCAACTCCACCAAATAGGGTATAACAATTTTTCTTATATTATCCAGATTCTTTGGAAGGTCAATAACACCGTGTGTTTTTCCGTCATAAAGTGTCAGCCCCATGTTTAAAGCACCCATCCAGTCACCTGCTCTTCGCAGCACTTCAATCCTTTCCTTCCAAGAAAGTAAGCGGCAAATTGTAAGCTGATCTGGCCCAAGCATATATATAGAAGCACCCCTAACACCAACACTATTGTGATAAGCTTTCTCTGAGTTGCCAACAGCATTAGCGAAGTATATGTGATGAGAAATTTTATCATCTCCTTGAGGATTATCCAAAGACAAGCTTGTCTGATGAATAACAATTCCATCTTTCGTATACAAATAGAGTTGTTCCGTCGAAGTGAGAACAGCCAATACCTAGATAACATAGAATTAAAAACTGTTGGAACAGAAGAAAAAGGATTTTACCTAAGGATTCTAAAATAGGGAAACTCATGCAAGTATACATGAATTACAAAAAAAATATCGCATGAACCTCATCACCCAACCATGCCAGCCCAATTACTGTGCTTTCAAGGGCCCACTTCTCTACAACTTTGATCTTTGATTTCACCAGTTTGGCAATCTGAACATTCCGTTCCCGAGCAATAGCCAGTAGTGACACTATTTCTGAAGTCTCCAAAGAAGTCTTTTCTGGGATAGAAGATGAAGACATGTCAATACAACACTGACAATAATAGAAACACATAGAAATATTAAAATGCATATCAGAAGCATATTAATAAATACCAGATGAATACTCAGGAGACAAAAATCTCCAAGCAGCATATGGCATGGCACCCTCTCCAATGCCATCAGGTTTGGGAATTTGAGCATATATTTCAACAGAGGGACTAACTTTTGCCTATGAGAGGATCAATATTAGCGAGATTCATGATATATAACAGGAAAATTTCCATTCATATCGACCATTACAAGATCTTATCTTACCACAAGAGCAGATTGATATGTTCCGAAAACAACAACACCTTGATCAGCCACACCACCTATCATGCTACCAATACTATTTGATACTGCACTCGCACTCTGAAAAGGCATCACTGCACTTCCAGGGGTTTCAGTATACAGTAATGGAGAAGCACATAGTACTCTGCTAGTAGTTTCATCTAAAAGTGTCTGTTTTAAACATCAATGCAATAACTCACTATTAAGAAGTTAACACATAAATAAAGATAATATTAAGATAAAATCTTACTGTTGGTTTTGTATAGGAGATTCTATTGATCCATGGAACTACCGAAAACTGAAGTAACTTCACTACACCTTTGCTATCACCGCTTATCACGTTAAATTGCCGGGTAACTTGTCTATCTTGGCCAAGATATAAGATATGAACTACTGGTGCCCTATGTTCAGCGACAACTTTAAGCGCCGATGCCTTTTGGACGTCCCAAACTACGACATGGCCATCACCATATCCAGCAAAAAGTAGGTCTCCTTGCTGATTAAAGCAAATCGAAGTTACTGGGACAACAGATCCATCCCCTTGTAAAGCAAGCGGTGTCATCTGGCAAATGGGTTGGACAACTTAGCAGAAGATTTTATGACGCATGCCCAAACATAATATACTTTTGTGCGGCAATAATGGTAACTTCTGAAACTGATATAAGCCATTTAAATAACGATAATAGTATCCTAGGATGTTTGCTTATAACCCCGATCACTTTGAATTGGATGAAATTAGACTCAAAAGAATACAGTTCTAGACCTTCGCTTCCATTTGATCAACATGATGAGCATTGTACTTGCTAGATATAATGAAGATAGATCCTTTGGACAATCCAACTGCAATATAGTTGATATGAACTGCCACGGCTTGAGGCGATCCATGATCCCTTCTGAAAACTGGGGATGATATGGTCCGAGTGATGATGTTGTCAGAACTAACATCAAAATATCCCAATATGGTAGAGCCCCTTTTGACACCCTCAAGCCTCATTGGTTGGGAAGCTGCACCTTCTACATAGTGCAATCCTGTGGACGCTTGCTTCTTCTCAATCTCTTCGGCCAAGTCCAATGGCTTTAACGAAGAGTCAGGTGTCTGCTGCTGTAACTTGGTAGTTTCCTTATCATCATCCTCTTCTTCTAAGTGAGAAACTGGTTCTCGAACCATATCTGCAACGTTATTTTTTGAAATATCATTATCTTCCAGATGGGAAATCAACTCTTGACCTGCATCTGTAACTTCATTTCGTGAACCATCTTCAGTGCAATCGGCCAGATCTTGACGCACCTCTTCCCTTACACTAATACACTCACTATCGTCACGAACCACCTCACTATGTTCTTCGACAAATTCATCAGCAACACCAGCCTCATTTTGTCTGTCCACCGCTTGCTCATCCACATTTAATCGGTCCAACGCCGTATACATCTCAGGTTCTCTTTGCATTTCGTGAGCTGCCTCGACTTCAGAAGAAGAATCCAAGGGATCATCTTCTACCGATCGTTGCGTTTCTTGGGCTGCGTCCACCAGACTTCCATCAAACGTTGAAACATTAGCATCATCCTCAGAAAAATCCCTCTCGACGGGATTTTCTTCCTTTTGGGGGCTAATATCAAGTTTCTCCAGCGTAAGTTCAGGTTGTTCTTTGCTAACAGCAGACAAAGAAGAACCACCCAACGACCCCAAATCACTACCATTTTCTGATCCCTTGTCTGAAATTCTGTTGGTAATTTGCCTTCTCAAATTGATGGGCCTCGAAGCTGCGATGGCTGCAGCCAAAGCTGCCCCAGGTTTTGTAACAGTTGACCTCCTAATCAACAATCCACTACGATTACCACTAAATAACTGCAAGCCACCACTTCGATTGCCTTCGTTAGCAACTGAACTATACGTATTCGTCGACAAACCATGGTCCCTTCTCCAATTACTGCCGCTAGTACTTGCAACAGCGTTCTCTTCGTCGTCTGAGTGGTTCAATAGAATCTCGTCCACTGATCGATAATGCCCAACGGAGTCGTCCTCTTCTTCTTCATCGGACGACTGAAGAAGAAGCGACTCCACATCCATTAACACTCGAATAACAGTGTCAAAGCCTATATAAATAAATAATTTACAGCTAAAAAAACACAAAACGACGCATCGATCAACCAATTACACCAAAACTCCCACAATCCACATCGTTCGCATATGCCAAGAATACGCAGAAGACGATGCTGGGCGAAAATTTCCAGCTAAATACTCAATTCTGAAAAGTGATGAAAGCGACTGTAGAAGGGAGGGGAACAACTGAGAAATCATGAAGAGGTTTTATGACTTGATCTGTGATTTGTAATTTCAGTAAAATTGAGTAATGATCGATTATTAATAATTTATGTCACTCATTAACAATCAGTTGCACTTGTTTTGTTATTTTGCAGTCAGGAAAAAAAGATGCATTTTTTTTTCATATTAAAAAATAGTGAATCTATAGAAAAATACCCAATTGATAAAATTTTTACACATAGGTACCCATGTCAAAAAATTTTACAGATAGGTACTCAATTTAATTTTTACCAGTTTCTTTAGTCATGTCGTACCTTTCTGTGTGTATATTGCGTACCATAACACGTTGATATAGGGTACCTAAATATTGCATACGTCGTACCGAAGGCATACCTGTGTGTTACATAGAGCGTACCTAAATATAACATACGTCGTACCATTTTCTGTTATATAGGGTACCCAAATGTGTTGGCATAGGGTACCCAAATGTGTGTATGGTGTACTTTCGGGGATCGGGTACCTATGTGCAAAAAAATTATTCTGTTAGGTACCTATATATAAAAAAATCCTGACAGTGTACTAAATTACAAGTTTTTATCCAACTAGTACTTATATGTAAAAATCCCTTAAAAAATTAAAAAATAAGCCCTCCTAAACCCTCAGTGGCACTGAATTCCCCGCATCCTTTTCGAGTTTGTTGCGCTTATTCGTTTTCTTTTATATTTACGTTTGCGCTTCCTCGATTCAGGAGGAAAAGCGGACCAATCGAAAATCGAGAAGCAGACGAAAAACGTACAAAAGGCGCAATTACCACGAAGCGCATCCACAGTTCGACAAAACTCGAGATTTAATTTCTGTTAACTGCTAAGCAAATCTCTCGATAACCACAGTCCTCCGAAAAACGAAAGGAGACGACAAATAGAAAAACACAACTCTCTCTCTCTCTATTTCTCAGTCGAGGTTGTCGACTTTAATGGGCGCAATCTCGTCGGCAACTTGGAAGCGCCCGACCAGGCGAGCTAAGAAAACCATCTGTTGTTCGAGGGTGAATTTGATGTTCTCAGCCTGAAAAAATAACAATCATCTTCATGAACTCTTTTTCCCGAAAAACTTATAAGCTCGTCGCAAATGGAAGCGACTAATATTCGACGTATCGTTAATAAATAAAGTTAAGTACTCTGCGAAAACCGTGTTGCTCCCCTTCGTATTCCACTAAAGCGACGGGCACGCCTTTTTTCTTCAACGCCTCGTATATCTTTCGGGCTTGGTCGGGAAGCACCACCTATGCTCAATAGAACGATAATTTTACGGAAAAAACACACGCAAAAAAGAAAAGGCGGAGAAATTTTTTCAGCGTACTTTGTCTTCTAATCCTTGAAACAGTATGATTGGGCAAGAAAATTTATCGACGAAATTAATCGGCGATCGCTCGTGGTATGCCTTCTCGTCGCCTGCAAATAGTTCGAACGGGCGATATAATGTAACAAACTCGATTCTTTCTGCCGAAAAAAGAAAATCTGACTTTGCTTCCCTTACCGACGAGATTGTCGATATAGTGAGATTCGAATTTGTGAGTGTCGGCCCTCAAAGATTTTAGATCGGCCACCTGAAATCATTGTATCCATGTAAGAAGTTTTTTCGACTGACCGAAAAAATAATCCATTAATCGAAAATCACTCACCCCATACAAAGATGCCCCGGCCCTAAAAACGTCTCTAAACGCAAGAGAAGCTAGAGTTGTGTACCCGCCCGCAGATCCGCCCGTAATGCATAATCTTTCACCGTCAACTTTTCCACAGTCAACCTAAGAAAGCCGAGATTTCATTATATACGAAAAAAGGGATACGAACACTAATATTTACTGAGGAGAAACGAAGTGTTACCAAGAATTTAGCACAGCTGCAACAATCGTCAACATCGACAATACCCCATTGCCCGAGTAGCCTATCTCGGTATTCTCGGCCATAACCTTTTGAAATTAATTTTTTATAAAATTATGGGGGAAAAAAAGGATAGCAAGATTGTAGAGATATGTTATGTAATGTACCAGTGCTTCCACCATAGTTAACGTCGACAAAAGCCCACCCTCGACTTGTCCAATATTGAATATTGAGATTCAAAGCACCGCGAGTCTCAGCAGTAGGGCCACCTGTATATAGCGTGTCAAAGCTTCAAATTGTTTAGTATACTTTGAGTAGAAAGGTTATTACTTCATCTGTTTTTTCCTTTCATGTTTCTCTAGCATCAATGTAATTCGATATGAAAAGGCATTACCGTGGCTTTTCAACAGCAGCGGGGGTTTTTCCTCGGGGCTAGATTGAAATAAAGGATTTGTTGGAGGGTAAAAGTAGGCGTATGCGCTTTGTCCCGGGACTTCTGTAGGGAACTCGATCAGTTCAGGCGAGCTTATATATGGTCTGAAAGACGAATGTATGGAAGCAGATGACCACACGATGTTGCAATCAACTACTTTGGATTTCTGTTCATCAAGAATCACCTGTAAGGTAATAGAACAATTGCAATGAGCTAAGATCTCCCAGAAAGTCAAGAATATCAATATTCATTTTTTTTAACAATTTAGATGGTGGGGAAAGAAGATTCACTTTTGAGGAATTTGTATTTGTGCTTGTGAGAGAAGAGAAGAGAACGATTGCATTACCTTAGCTATTGATAAGGGATGCACTGCAGATGCTCCTTCAACGTACAGGCAGTTGGGTGTAGCTATCTGCGCACCATTTTCAATACTTCTTTCAGTAACAAACCGACTTATTGTGTTTCTTGAATATCAGTTGAAAGAAGATGAAGATGCTAGTTACCAGATTGTTTATATCTGTGAAGGGAACATCAAGAGGAGATAATTTGTTTTCAATGACATCGAAGATTCCAAGGTGTGACCTACCATTCAATCTGCAGAGAAATTACCACCACATCATATTTCATTTACACACTGAGAAGTAAGAAATTAACAAAATATATTAACATATAGCGGAGACGGGCGGGAATTATCGCAAAGAACGTTCGTTCCGTAAGAAGTAGTTTCTTCGTATCACCTGTAATTGCATGCAATTAACTTATCAGGACTTTGAAGAAAGTCATATGAGCTCAAGCCGAAGACCCATAGAGGTTTTGTAAACTCTGCATCCAAGGAGAAAACCGGTTGTATTTCATTCGTGGCCTCCACCTGGTTGTTTTACAGTGAAGATCAGTTAAATGACAAATACAAAGCACGATTACTATGCTAAACATCTAAGTGAAATGTTGATTTCTTCCACAAAATTCAATCATAACTCGAAGAACCAAAGTTCACAAAAATGCTCATAGATTGTTACCCATTTGTGGATATTCCAGAAACCAGTTTTCCTATCAGTGACGAAGAAAAGCTCCCCTACAAGAAAGAACCAAAACACCAGCAATTAGCTTTCCAGGAAACATAAAGTCGCATAAGGTGACCTTCGGACTATAAGCCAACAAGAAAATATCTCAGAAATTAAACGTTAATGTTGAAAAGCTATACAGTTATACTGAGAAGGGTCAATGCTTCTAATTGAACAGATTTCGAATAGAGCCCTGCTCTACATATGAAAAGAATTGAATTTCCCCAAAAAAAAAGTTGCCTAATAAGGTTTATAATGCTTCTGATGGAAAGTGACGATGCATTAAGTTAATCATACCTTCAGGAGACCACTTGGGTTCAGTCGGTGATTCGACAATAGACGAATCACCACCAGCAACACAAACTCGCCTATGAATGGCTCTGCAATGCAGCATGTGCATTAGAGATAGTGCAAAAAACGGATATGTATTCATTTTTTCTGAACTTTTGTGTCTGCCTACCCCTCTTCAGATATATATCCAACCCAAAGTTCAGATCTGTCCCATGGCATGTTGGGATGACCCCACTCAATCCACGCCATACGTTCTCCTTTGTGGTCTATCCGAGGGAAAGCGTAGAAGTCATTGCCTTCAACAAGTATTTCGGGTTCTGCACCATGAAGCTGATACTTAGGCTAAAAAGAACACCGTGGAAGCTAGTAATAAATATATGTCCGCTTGCGTACAGAATTTCTGAGGTTCTATGGAAGGCTCATACATTTATGCATAGAGATCGCTCTTACCCTTGACAATGCTGGTGCTCAGATCAACTGAAACAATAGTTGTTGTGGCATTTGTACAGCTTTTACGACGATCTATCAGAAAAATCAATCAAGGAAGAAATTAAAAGATTATGTAAGATGAAGAGGCAATGAACCATCGATCCAAAAGCAATTCAAGATTTTAAGAACTGAGTGGAAAACGTAATCTTTTAACACATACCTTCTCTCACAGTCAGAAACCGATTAAATCGAGAATCAAATACACCATCAGCATAGCAAGCAAGTGGCCCACCATAGTCTGGTGTGAGCGGCAGAGCAACAGAATCTGCAGAAATATTTTATGAACACAACAATGATGAAACAACTATTCAACTAAAACCACAATAGTATGCATAAAAGCAATGAAACTTATTCATGCCGTCAATAACAGACCATCTCGTCTACAATACGATAGAGCAAACTGCTGCAAAAAATACATAAATGAATCTAAAAGCAGAGTCAGCCTAAGAGATCTACCTTTAGATGAAATTGACTGCAAATAGAGCCTTTGGTCCTTGTAATTTGAAAATACCAAATTATCTCCGAAAATGGTGAATGCACCGCCTCCATATTCTTGTGCCACTGTCCTAACTGCAAAATCCTTAGTCGTCACATCAATCGGCTGATCTTGCTCATTCTCCCCTTGACTTACCAGCACTGTTCTTCTGTAAAACACATAAGCTTCAATCCGTACATACATATGTCACTATAGTACAACCATTTCTTTCATTGACACTCAATCATCTGCAAGTTTTGTCACAGCCTAACATTATCATGTATAGCATAAAGAGCTCTACCTCCATGGCCACGAAATATAGCAATATACCGATCTTTTTAAGTATTTTGATACACTTAATGTATCGAATCTCTTGCAGTCAAACCACGAATTTTCCATGAAAGCTCAGGCCCATCAAAGCAACTTAATCACCTTGGTAACCCATAAATCATACTACTACCATACCATTAAAATAAAATGCTGAATTTCACACTATTTCGAAGAATCGATTACCCCGACTCATTGGGACGCGATTCGACCCAGTAAAGCTTCCCAGCTGAATCGGCCGCAAAGCCGCCGAGCCGTTTGTCCGAGCCCGATACGACGTCGGCCGTGATTGGGGACTTCCACGAGCCATATGGAGCTGTAGTGCGCACTTTTTCCGAAGAAGAAGAAGAAGACGAAGACATTTTCGCAGTTGAAGCTCGGATTGTGAAGGCTACGAATGGGTGACGATGGATTGTTGGAAATTGGTAGTAGCGACTGAGAGTGGTGAAGACGTTGCATAACGCCATTGGGCCCATTTTTGTAGTATTTAATCTACCATGGATATAGATAGACATCGTTGGTAAATTGTTCACTTGCAATTAACTTTGTAAAATTTTTATTTTGGTACCTTTTAATTTCCACATGGTAAACATTCACCACAATTGGGCCTCAATACATTGATAGTCCTTTGAATGTTTGGTATATTGGACAAGCATCATGGTATTACACGTTCCTATGCTTCTATTTTCTATACATGGGCTTCAGTTTAAATGCTTCAGAAATATATATTAAATTAATTATCATCCTCGAGATATGAAACAATGATCGAATCATTAATTTATTGTATAGGAATTTGAAAAGGTATGTAGATAAGTTATGGTTGTTAGCCACTAGAAGAAGGCAATGAGACAAATTAAATCATTAAATATGATTATGTTAGGATACAATAAGATCACAAATGAGCTGTCTTTGCTAGATTTGAACCAACACTTACGTATCATATATAGGCATTTTGCTTGTATTTAGAGTGTAATTGCAATAATAAAAGATTCTTCGGTTGTTTAAGAAGGAGGAGTCGAAACTTCCTCAAATTATAAATTTCATTTGAACTATATCATTATTTAACTAATCAATAAATTTGTTTGCCGGTAAGTGAAGCGCCGAAAAAGGGATTTACCGACAAAAAGAGGAGATCACAAAATTTGTTGAAAAATAATGTCTCAATAAGATATTAAATAAGTCGCTCGCAAGCTGTCCTAATTATTAATTCTCTTACACACATTATGTTTCGCAAATCTGCTAAATGTTATAAAAAATTATAAACAACCATAACCAATTTGTTGACCATGCGACATAATTTGGGTTGCAACTGTAATCGACAAAAATAAAATAAAATAAAATACAATCAACAATAAGCATGCATGCGGCTAGGGCTATATATACAAAGATTTATTTATATTTTAGTTAAATATACGATTTGATTGGTTGGAGGGAAACATTTTCTGGGTCCCTCCCCGTTATTTTTTTGATAGAACTTGGGCAATAATTAATAAATTATCGTTAAACAGAAAATAATATATTGTGTTATAACTTGTTATGTAATTCAAGTATTTCCTTTAATCATGCATAGTTTTATATTATAGTATTAATCTGCGGGTATTGAATTATACAATAGCAGTAGTAGTTTTCAGTTTGCGGATGGATTTATAAACTATATTCCATCTCATTCTAAATAGAGGTCGTTTAAGGATTTTTCACAGATATTAAGAAATAAATTGAATGTACCATATACTCTTAATTAATTGTTTCCTGCTATTTAATTAATGGAATGTCTCACCATTTATGAATATTGAAAGTCAGATAAAAAGGATAAAATTAAAAATATAGTAAATATTTATATTGAAATGTGTATAACGAACTTTTACTTAGAAATAAAATTAGAGATGTAAAAGACATCTATTTTTAGAATTAGAGGGAGTAGTATTTTGTTTTTATTCAATAATGAAAATATGGGCTTTTGTAGAGTAGTGCATAAATATTCGAGAAAAGCAGGTCGGTGGAATTGTCAGCTGACAGCTGTTATGTAAGCAACTGCCCAACTGCTTCTTGTTTCATTCTATGCAATGTAATAATAATATATATTTCCAAAAAAGAAAATACATTACATTAAGTTATCACAACGATTTATTTTCTTACGCTATTAAAATAGAAATGTAATTATAGTATGCGATATTGCTATGTAGTTTTTTTATCATCCACCTCCGTTCCAAATCATCTAATAATTATAATTAGAAATTGCATTCGCATAATTCTCATTCACCAAAAAAGTCAAAGCTAGTAATTATCAAATTGCGCGGACGCCCACGCTCGCAACGGCGAGTGGACCCCACGTGGTTCAAATTTTTTATCCACGTGAGATTCTTCCAGGTTGGCAGTGGGCCCATATGACGTGGAAGTCGTCCGCAAATGTCATTGGCGTAATTACGCTTACCAACCTCAAAATTATCTATAATTACAAATGCAATTTTTTCTTACTTACTTTCTAGCAAAATTAAATAAAGATCGTTCTATATATCTTAAAACATCAATTTTATTTCTTTCAAATAAAAAGGTAATCTAACATACGTCTTCGCCGTTTGTTTTACAGCTATACTTGGAATTGTGGTCAAAAAGCGAGGGCTCCCACTTGTGAGTTCTAAATTGCCTATGCATGTTTTGTAATAAATAAATAGTTAAATTATATATATTTAGTTAAAAACGGTTCTTTAATGTTATAATGATAGGATTGAGAGCCTCATAGAATGAGTATTTGGGGTAGTAAGTGTCTCCTTTTTCACTTATCGAGGACAGTTTGTGCTTATCCAACACTTGCAAATGACACATATGCCCTTCCTAGTGTTTTTACACAATTTACAACCTTCAATTTTTTTTTCGATACACAAGTGAAGTGTTACGACAATCATTTATCCTTAATTATCGATTTAGGACACGTAATACATAATACATCCAATTTGTCCCTACTTTAGTTTCCTAAGTACAATACATTCGTATCCGAAACAATCGACACGTAATTCATTTATTGTACATTGCATAATCTCATCGAAACAAAGCTATATATACTAAGTACACAAAGACATTCAATTGTCGTACGGAAGGAGTACAAAGTGAATCTCATAAAATATCGTATCATGAATATTAATATCGTTAACTTTGAACCTGGACCACATACATAAATAAGACATTAAACTCCAAGAAAAACCCTTGTCATTAATTCCCCCATGCAATGAACCTTAGCATGTCCCCCAAAATCCCTGTAATTAATAATCAAATTAATCACCACCCCATGTCCAATATCGTCATTTCCCTCGCTAAACGACAAAGCAACACAATTTTAAGAGACAACCTCTGTGTTAAGGAACATAATCCCAAATCTGTAACGCATTTCTCTTTTTAACTGCGAAATTTCCAAGAACCAACCTCAGCCCACCTTTTTTTTTTTAAAAAAAAATAAAATAAACCCTATAATGCATGCACCTATTTTCATATTTCCTTCTATATATACTCGAAAAGAAACCTCAAAAAACACACACTATTCTTCTCAGTCTCACCTAAATTCTAATACGTTGGTAATAAAATAGGAAAAAGGAAAAAAATGGATTACACCTTCAACAACAGGCGGTCATCTTCTGTATCTTCATCACCGTCGTCGTCATCGACGACTTCTTCAGACACGAACTCGAAGTCGCCGCCGGGCAACGACGGCGACGGCGCCGGCCGCCGGATGATAAAGGGTCCGTGGAGCGCCGAGGAGGACCGAGTTCTGACGAAGCTTGTGGAGAAGTACGGCGCGAGGAACTGGTCACTGATAAGCAAGCACATAATGGGCAGATCGGGGAAATCTTGCCGTTTGCGGTGGTGCAATCAGCTGAGTCCGGCGATCGAGCACCGGCCGTTTACGCCGGAGGAGGATGCGGCGATCTTGGCCGCCCATGATAGGTACGGAAATAGGTGGGCCACCATCGCTAGGTTGCTCCACGGCCGTACGGACAATGCTGTGAAGAACCATTGGAACTCTACTTTGAAGAGGAAGTACAGTAATCAGTGTGTTAGTGAGAAGAAGAGGGTTTGTAATAAGGTGAAGAAGGAGTGTGGTGGGGATTTTGGATTGGAAGATCCGATGACGGAGCTGAGGCTGGCTCCGCCTGGGACGGCGGCGGTGGAGGCGCCGGCGGTGGGGGCGGATGGGTTTTGGAATGCGATGAGGGATGTGATAGCGAGGGAAGTGAGGGAGTACGTGACGGCGTCGTTTCATCAAGAGGGTGGTGGTTCGTCGTGTCGGCGTTTTCAGGGTTGAGATTGTGATGGGAAGATAGATTTGTTCTCCTTTGTTAGTTTAAGCATTTATTTATCTCTGGGTTTTTCATTTGAAAGTTGTTGATATTCCTTTGAATGTTTAATCGCCAATGGAAATTGAAAAATAAATTATTATTTCAATTTTGGAGTCTTGTTTCTGTGAAGTACAAGAGGTACTTGAACTACCACTTCACGTGTGAACGTTGAAACCTGAAGTACTGAAATCTTATCTTAACAAAAATTTGGTAAAAATTATCAAAAAGCATAAAAAGATTAAATTCAAGATTTGATATTCACTCAGACTTGGGGCAGACAAACAAGAGAATTAATCCGCTAAATTGAATTTAATCGGGAATACATAGAGAAAAAAAAAGATCTTGTATTTCAACCGTGGATGGGTCATCAGACATGTCGTCTGTTTTCCTCGGGCAGAAAAATAACTAATGAATAAAACACGTTCATGTAAGAAAAAGAAATATTATTTCCCCATGTCGGCAAATTAAAGTTCAAAAGGTAAATATTCCCCATAGGTTTGGCCAATATAATAATACTATAGCATCCCCTCCAATGAAACCTTATTTAAAACGTGAATGGTCGGTCATCCCACAATTTCTTACACTTCGTAGCTTTCGTTTCAATAAATGCCATTTCTTTACCCATCATCTGCTTTATGTTTCCCACATTTTTCGCACACCTTTGGTCCCAATTCAAAGATGATGATAGCTTTCCAAGGATTAATTTCGACACAAGCTTCTGTTCTTATATTTACCCAACCAAAAAAAACAGAAAAAAAGAAAAAAAAAGAAAAGAAATGGATAAATAAGTAAACTAAGCCCGCCTTGATTCGCTGGAACCTCGGCCTCGGCCAGTTATCAAATTCCCACCTTCCGACATGTAATAAAAGTTGTAGTTGATACGAGTCACCAAAGCAGCCAAGTGCGGGAACTGCCCGACGTTGAGCTTCACGGAAAGAATCTGCAAATGCAATGATGTTATATACGTAATAATCCCGCGATTTGTATTGCATAGGAAGCGTTGGTAGAATTCCCGGGTTTTTTTTTTCCATATCATCAAAGTCAAATAAGAGAAAAGATATACGTAACATTACCCTGAGAAGAAAAGCCATGCATTCGTCGAACTGTTTCTCTATTCGCTCGATTTCCTTCGCCCCCTTCGCTTTGATGGTAGAAGTCGCTCCGCCAATTACTAGGGATTGCTGTACGTAGTAGAAGTCCAGGGCTAGGCCGAGGATGCTGTTTATGCGGCTGGCAATCAAACCCCACTGTGATACAACGAATTATTACGCAGTAATTAGATTCTTGAGAGAGAGAGAGAGAGAGAGAGAGAGAGAGAGAGAGAGAGAGGGAGAGAGACCAGCTTGTCAGGAATGACAAAGCACTGTCTTTGAATGGACAGCAAGTACGCCTCGTGTACTTCGATTGCTTCATCGAGGGTTCCCGCCCCTGAAATTCCCTCGCAAAGTTCCCGCCAAGCATTATGATATACCTGCTCATCATCAATGGGGTTTTCTTGAACACAACAATTTTATCAATTAACTTAGCTGTATCGATGTTGCTAGGAAAAAAAAACACGCTGGATAAGCATTAATTTACCCTGTCCATAACGTATTGGTGAAAGGCGTCGACGAAATGGAGCAGTTTTTGCTCTAAAAGCCAGTGGCGCTTGCGAGTCGTCCTCGAAGTATGTCGATCCTGGGAAAAACGCACAGTAGATCGACTTTATCTGTTTTATTTTTGAAACACAACTTCCAAACAAGGAGATATAAATTGAGTTTGGGCTCCCAGCATTCTATATTACCTTCCACATCCACCTCCTAGTCTTGTCGAGCACGAACTTTGCACGTTTTACTTTCAATAAAAAATTCATCACCTGAAGAAATGGAAGGCAGAACAAAACTATCAATAAGTGAAATGTTGACTTCTTACTAAACACGAAGCAAAGAAGTCAGGACAATACCTGGTTGTACTTTTTTATTGCTTCCAGGTTAGCAATAAGTTCAAGAGGCCATGAGACCTGTTTGTGTTAACATTCGAGTCCATGACACCTTTTTTGCACTAATATTAAGCTGGCTTAGAAGAGAAAAGCTAATACAAAAAAACGTGCCTTGTATGTGAACGTTAAGGAGTCGAGTATCTCCATTCCATAGTTTTGTCCTCTAACCTTTCGAGGTGTTGACAGGGAAATCGAAGGGCTGCTAGGCTCATCTTCAGTTGAACCGGGATTTTTTGCAACTGATACGACTAATGAATCAGGTGTAGCCAATAGCACACTATCAGCAGAATTCCTTATCGATTCCTAGTAAGAAAAGTAGAGAATAACAAAAACATATTCAGCAAAACTTACAATTACTCCTCAACTCTCTAGGCATTACAAAGATGAACTAAAACATTTCTAAATTTTGTAAATTGGAAAACGTGGCAATTAGAGAAGTAATCCACATTTAAATATCCAAGATTCGAGACTCGTTGAACAGTAGGTATGTGGCATACTTGCAATATTGTGTTCAACTCAAATTCATCGTCTAAGGATTCCCCTCTGTCTAGCTTATTGAAGATTACCAACAGGAAATGCTGGAGCAGATCACCTGCGGTTGGTAGATTTCAATACGAACACATGAAAGACATCCAAGATATGAGAAAAACATTATCTTAAATACCAGATCCTAATAAGTATATGGCACGGAGTACACCCAACTCGTCTAGCAATCTCCATTCGTGGAGTAACTTAGACAGCATAGCCCTTCCTACATAATCAGCCTGCACATGGGAAATCTTAAGTATCATCAACAACTAAAATATATGTAAAGTAAGTACTACGCTAACCTGCTTTTTGATGTAGAAGAGAAGACACTGCTGAAGAATCACAGATGGAGGTGGAGTACATTTAGGTTCGACATCTTGAATCCAGTTAAGGATTTTTGATTGGACTGTGCTATTATTCTGAAAGGGCAAAGACTCTGACATCTGAAGATTATCCTGTTCGAAAGACAGATTTTTAAACACCGAAGAAAACCATAAAAGTTTTAAAAATAAATTAAACTAATATAATAACAAAACCTGGAAAGACGGGAGAAGCGTTGGAAAAGGAAGCAAACTTTCAAGCATCTTAGTATCTTTATGAAATCTTATACGTTCTGCTTCACCAAAGTGAAAGCCATAAGTGTAATCAGTTTTCTTGATCATCAAATGATTTTCACCTTCATCACCGAATATAGCCTGCCTTAGCAATTCATCATCTAATGGGGGGAGGAAAAATGCTTGAGATATATTCAGTGAGCTCCAAGAATCCTTATTTCCGCAAAGTATATCATTGCAAACAGTAGTAGTTGGATTTTCAGGAATATATGTTTGGCGAAGTTTTTCTGTATTTCCTGGACAAATTTCTGTTCCTTTCTGCTGGAAATTAAATGAAAAGTCTTGCGAACAATTACTTCTCTTCTGGGATAGTGTATCATCAAGTAACTTTTGCCAGAACTTTTTAGCTTGTGTGTCGTTTTGTAAGCTTCCATCTAACCCCTCTGGTTCCTCACTTTTCTTGATAGCGGGAAGTAACTGATATTTATCATCTTGCCATAAAGACTGAGAAATGTGATCCCCATGTCCGATAAGAGCAGTTAGTGATATACAAAAGGCTTCTGACAGTGTCAACCCTCCGATGCTGTTTCGCATCTCAATGTTGCCTGAAGAAACCGCCACAGGGGATGTCATCGGAGCATGTCGGATCAGTTTCAACGATTTCCCGGTGGATATGATAGCCTTAGCAACATCTTCGATGAAGAACGGGCAAACCTTGCAGTTCTTTTTGCTGTTTTTATTCCCAATTGTAGCAAAATCAACAGAATTTAATTTCTCGGACATGGCAGATCGAGGCAGATAACTTTTCTCCCAAAATTCAGCCTCTTCTATTGAGATATTTTCATTCCCAACAAAAAACATCTGCAGAAAATGCACAAGTTATCACCAAAGCCTGCAGCTTTGAGAACATGACAGACTTTCTTAATACTGAATAAAGTGAAATACCTCTTGAAATGGATCATCAAGAGTTCCTTGGAAGAGCCAAGAGTCAAGATTCTCAATATAAGGTGACAAGCTTCCTGTAAGTATAGAAAGTAGCATACGGTATGCATCCTCCTGAGATTTACAACATAATGTAATGTCTCGGATTTAACCTCGAGATTTAATGCGTGCAGAAAAATATGATATCTAACAAACCATCAATAGTATGAACTACCTCTCCCCCCTGCACGATACAGACTTTGTTGCGCATCAAGTAAAGATAGTTCAGAATGTGAACAGCAATATCTGCAGCTGGAACATGGGGGTCAAGTTCAAAATACCGCTGTGGAATCGCTCCGTCCACTATTTGAAACAAACACTCTGCGCCTGAACAAAGACTATAGAACAAGATTGATCAAGAACATCACAAAATACAAAGCATTTGAGGCAAACTGATAATGAGAAATGCAGCACCCATTTATCGATTTTACTAATTTTTAAGATAACAAAAGTACCAGAACAACGGAACTACAGTTGTTCGACAAAGAAAGTTTATCCCTAAGAACCATTTTATCCAACAAGCCAGATAACGAACAGCCAAACCTCGATAAGGAACTCGACAACCCCAATATAGTCGGCACGGTACTACCATCTGAGCTATTAACTTTGACCTCTTCTCTTAAAGCAATGTCTAGCAACCTCTACAATGAAAAGCAGATAAACAATAACAAATGTAAGCAAACACATCTGAAGTAAGGAGGGAAACAACATATTCAAGAATTAGTCAAATTTTGACACTTCATACTCTGAGCCATGTTGAAACAGAAGACGTAAATGCTCTCAGTGTAGGTGAAGAAGGGCTCTTCAATTTCTCAACTTTCTTCAACAAAACGTCAACCAACTTCAAGCACGTTGCAGCATAAGTAAACTGATCTAGCACACTGTACAAGCTCGACTGCGACAGATGATTCACGTAAATCCCGGGTTTAACTCGGAAAAACTGTTCCTTCTCGTCCCAATTGAACAAAGAACTCGACAAACCTTGCATCATTTGCAGCATTCCCCGTACCTTGAGCACCAGGTAACGATTTCTCAGAGTAATCAAACGAAAAAGAAAAAACACATCCCCAAAAAAGTAAAATGAAGTTCGTGGATTATACTCACGAGATCGAGTTCATTTGCTCTCAAACTCGACGCCGGAGCTGCAAAATGTATGACGCCGCCGGCGACTGATTCATGGATTTTGAGGATCAGATTTTCTGATACTTCCATTGGCGGGAAAATCAACTTCAACCACTGGTCTAAGTGTCACAACTGAGCCAAGCGATTCATCGAATTCTTCTACGGCAGTATTCGCAACACAATTTCAAAGTTAATTTTCTCTATTTTCTTTTTTATGTTCCAATTTTCCTTTTCGCTCCATTTTCTAAAAGCCATTAGGCCCAATAAGATGAAGTGGGTCGGCCCAATGCGACTAAGTAAAATATCCCATCTATTTATTTATAATTTAAGACGAGTAAATTAGCATCATAATTCCCTAATTTTACCTCAAGAATCGATATATTTAAAATAAAATATGCAAAATTAAAATATGGAATATCATATCCCTATAGAATTAATCGTTTACATTAATTGATCGTCTATTCATTACCATATAATATATTAGGATAATTGGTAGAATAAATAATAGGGGACACCATTAATTTTTCTTTACAGATTTAGATATATATATTTGCTTTTACATTCAATTGAAAACAATGTGACGATGAGGAGTAACAAACAACGAGCACAATGAACCAAAGCGTTACTTTGAACGTTGAACTTCACTCATCAACTAAAGAAAAATATAATGTAGTAACCCTATGAGCAATGGTGTCTCCTTTTTTATTGTATTACTTATATAATATCGATTATTGATTGATACATTATATAACTATAGTAAATAAGCTATGAAATGTCGCATTGTCCCAAGAACCTATTTTTTGTTCCTACTAAGAATCTTGGACCAACCCCACAAACAAACAAATAACAGAGTATCCAACATGAAGTTGTTTTAGAATAATAATAATAGTAATTAAAATAATATAAGAAGAAGAAGAATATGGATCATATCATTTAATCAAAGCTGTGCTCTGAACCAAAACGGGCAACCGACAACTAAAAGATTAAATGGCATCTGAGAAATCTGAAACCACTTCACAACCAAACAAAGCCGTCCCCTTAATTGCTGACTCTATGGAAGGAAAAAAAAATTGAAGCCTTTTAACTACACACAATTTATTAATTAATGAAAAATGGTGGTTGGGAAAGAGATATTTCGACCCTATGTTTCAGACAACTTCCAACAAAAAAATAAGGAAAAAAAACGGCCTTCCCAAGTTGACTTGGATCGTATCGTGTAATACGAATCCATGTCATAAGATTCCTCGTTTCTCATTGGTTAGTAACATAATATGTATGAGCTCAAGTTTCTCTATATAATCAGAGTACAACCTGAGCATCTCCTCCAACTCAGAGCTTCGATTAAGAAGAAGAAACAGTCATCTGCAGGGAAAGAAATGGTAAGAGTAATGTCTCAATGTGTATGCAATTACCATGCAAGAGTGACAAAGATGAACGCTTTTCTCGTACCTTAATTTCAGGGCATGCTTAAGAATCGTGAGGTTCGAGTTATGGAGCAGACAAGGCTCGGGGGATATCGTGCTACCGTATTCGTGTTCGGTGAGTGAAAGCGAAATTTGCATGGATTTATTTTCTTGCATGCGTGTACTGAAAAATTAAGGACGATTTATGCAGCCATGGTAGCATTGGAGACCATGGCATTTCTGTCGAACGGTGTGAGCTTGGTGACTTATTTCTACGGATACATGAACTTCAGCAAATCTGCTACAACGGTCACAAATTTCATGGGAACTGCGTTTCTCTTGCCATTACTCGGGGGAGTTATCGCAGACTCATACTTGTCGAGGTTTAAGACATGCATCATGTTTGGGTGCTTAGAAATTATGGTAAGTCTTACTACTACATATAGCTAATACGAAAGGAGAAATAGAACAGAGGATTAACTGAAGCCAATACCTTTTCTATGGCGTTTTTTTTCCAGGGGTTTTCACTTCTAGCAGTACAAGCCCATTTCAGACAGCTTCGACCTTTTCCCTGCAAAGATTTGCCACCGAGCAAAATCGATCAATGCGAGCCAGCAACCGAAGTTCAAGAAGCAATATTGTTCACGGGCCTATACTTAGTAGCACTAGGGACAAGTGGGGTAAAAGCATCTCTACCTTCTCTTGGAGCTGACCAATTTGACGAAAATGACCCTAAAGAAGCTGCTTCGATTTCGAGCTACTTCAATTGGTTGATGTTTTGTTTTTCGGCGGGGGCAGTTTTTGGGGTCACTTTCGTCGTTTGGATAAGTACTAATCTTGGATGGGATTGGTCTTTCGGAGTTTGTGCTGTAGCTGTTGCGATGGGTATTTTGTTCCTAAGTATGGGAAGATCGTTGTATCGATGTAATAAGCCCAAGGGAAGCCCTATGGTTCGAATCATGCAGGTAAGATGATCACAGTTTTTTTTTTCTTACGAACAGAAGAGAACATATGTCAATGGTGGATTTTTGCTAACTGGGCTTTTCCTTGATAAAAGGTATTCATAGCAGCAATTAGGAATAGGAAGCATCAAGTACCTGAAAATGTCGAGGAGTTGCATGAGATTCATGACAAAGAAGCTGGAAATAACGAGATTCTACAAAAGACAGATCAATTCAAGTAAGAAGCTTACTTAACAAGCAACGCAATCTATTTTTTTGTAAGTACTTCTGAAATTAACGTACGAAACTTTTTTCAGGTTCTTAGATCATGCAGCAATAGTGAGAACCACACACGATGCAGACATAACCATGACTCAAGGATCATGGAAGCTATGCACAGTCACACAGATCGAAGAAACAAAGATCTTAATAAGAATGATGCCAATAATACTCAGCACGGTTTTCATGAACACATGCCTAGCCCAGCTTCAGACATTCACCATACAACAAAGCACCACAATGGATAGAAAGTTAGGGAATTTCGAAGTACCTGGACCTTCAATACCAGCTATCCCTTTAATATTCATGGTCATACTCCTCCCAATATATGATCGTTTCTTCGTCCCCTTGGCTAGAAAATTCACCAAAATCCCGACTGGAATCACACATCTCCAAAGAATTGCGGTGGGATTAGTGCTCTCAGCCATATCCATGTTAGTAAGTGGAATCGTAGAAACACATAGGAAAAGAGTAGCATTAAATCATCATATGGTGGACTCACCAGGCCCATTACCTATAAGCGTTTTCTGGTTAGGCATACAATACTTAATATTTGGGATGGCTGATATGTTTACAATTGTAGGGATGTTAGAATTCTTCTACTCTGAGAGCTCTTCAGGGACTAAGTCTTTAGGTACGTCGATTTCTTGGTGTTCTTTAGCTTTTGGGTACTACACAAGCACCGTGGTGGTGAACATTGTGAA
Source organism: Craterostigma plantagineum (assembly GCA_027422505.1). Classification (NCBI taxonomy): domain Eukaryota; kingdom Viridiplantae; phylum Streptophyta; class Magnoliopsida; order Lamiales; family Linderniaceae; genus Craterostigma; species Craterostigma plantagineum. The sequence goes on along the minus strand of JAPQWV010000044.1, from coordinate 5,742,251 downwards.
CAAGGTGAGTAAGGGGTGGCTAGCTAATAATAATCTGAACAGAGATAGGTTGGAGTACTTCTATTGGCTATTGGCGGGGCTAAGTGTAATAAATCTCGGGGTTTACGTGGTCTGTGCTTCATGGTACAAGTATAAGAAGGTCGAAAATAAGGATGAAGACAGTGTTCTCAAGGACTATGTAGAGGAGAGGATTGATGTGAGCATTGTCAGGAATTCTACGCCGTAAATGTCAGCATATCAGTAAAAGATTGTAACAGTTAGTTCTGGGATTTGTGATTCATTATATGAAGAATAAGAATGTATGAGTTGGGACACCGTGTCTCAGTATCTAATGCAATAGCTGCAGTGCAGTTATAAAAAGGCTATGTATGCACAAAAAACTTTTCATACAATGAAGCTACGTGATAGCGTATATGCACGAACGTACATTTCTATAGAGCACAAAAAGGCCATAAAAAAGGTATCAAGGCCACCATTATATATAGCCTCTGAAAAGAAAAAACGAAACGAACCTTTGTGCTACCATTCCACATCCAATGTTAATGCCTCGGGATATACAAGAATAGAGGGAAACTTACTGAACGAAAGATTTGACAATAAACTACTCCAAGCAAAAGAATCCACGTCAATGAAAGGCCTGACCTTCTTAATGGATAATGGCTTCAGACTTTCACCTTCAATTATAGCCGTAACTTCAAACCACACACGCTCGACAATTGGTCGTGTTCTCCATGAGGCCATTTTACTCCAGTAGGTATCATTCTCTCTAACATATCTTTCCAGTTCCAAATGAAAGCGAAACACTGTTGATGCGCTAATTATCTCCTTGAGAGATCGAAAAGCAGAATTTGTGGTGAAATTTCGATCCAAAAATCTGCTAAGTAATTTCCCAAGAACGGATACTCCAAGGTTCAAAGAGCTAATTAGATCTGCCTTATTATTGAATTTTGGTCCTCCAACGTAACATTTTTCTGGCATTAATTGCACCGAATCTCTGGAAAAGGAAACTGTATGTATAGGTGAAGAAGGTCTATGAGTTCGATATGCTATCACTGAAGCAGAGCCCATGATACGTATTGGCATTAATGCTTTGCACGTTCCAAATCCTTTAGATCTGAGTTTGTCTAAATTTCCGAAATTGAAAATTCGTTGCTGTGATTGATGGCTGCTGAGAGGATGAAATATGGATATTTCCTCTGCGCCTCGTACTTCCACAGTGATCCCTCTACCAACTGATATTCGCCTCAAGCCCGAGCGAGTGATGTTAAACTGTATGATCAAAGCCCAGCAGAAGAAAGTGAAAAAGAATAATTAGCAGCATTATAAGACGTACATGTAAATGCAAATCTTCACAGAGTGAAGAATGTAGTAGCATAAAAGGATATAAAAGACAAGCAAGAAACAACATTATGTAAGAAACATACAGGCAACTCCAGCGAGAATCGATCAGAATCACCAACAACCCATAGTTCGGAAGGGCCGTCGATCTCAAAATTATCGATCAAAGACTTCGCGCCGACAGCGTTAACCAGAGTTTCGAAATCCGAGGACCCATTAATGCTCAGTTTCTTCCATTCCAATGCTTCCTCATACATCTTGAGCATAATCTCACTCTTTCTTACCCGAACCCGGAAATTTTTCACCTGGGCCGACCCGTATCTTGCTTTCTTCAGATCCAATTGAGAGACTTTAACGTCCTCTAATGCCCATTTCTCTTTACTAGCAATAGCACTCAAAACACCCTGAATAGAATCCAAAGAACACATCGACTTAGTCAAATCAATAACTTCAAAAGCCAATCTTCAGACATTGACGGGAAATTTTACTATCCAGCTTCAGAACACTACAACAATTTCAAGACTCTAACTAGTAGCAAAATAGTGAAGACGAAGTAAAAATTACAACTTCTCTAGACCGATAATCACTAAATCCAACGATCCCATATACGAACAAGCGGAATCGGGCATCGCGAATCATGAAAGCTCACCTGTAGTATATGTGGGGGTTTTGGAGTGACGTTGGATTCAGTGAGGGCGGCGGTGACTCTTGGAAAGATGAAATGAGATAGATTGAAGCGTCGCGGTGGCGTTGACGGCGGCGACGTCACCGTCGATTGGATGAAAGAGAAGAAAGGGACGGTAATCAGCATTAACAGCGTCGCCTTCCTAATTAACGCCACACAATTTTCAGACATGTTTCGAGGAATTTGCCGCAAAACAATTAATTCAGGCGAATAGTTAAAAGCAGATCGTGGAGGCAACTCTGATATCAGAATAAGATAGCGAGGATTTCAGCTGAAAATGACCATAATAGACGGAAAAGAAAAAGTATTAATAAAATAGCGATTTTCGTACTCTACGAGTACGAATTAAAAGTCGAAGAGTAGCTAAGGTCAAAATCGTATTCATGCTCAAAAGCGTCGAAAATTTCACAATATGAAAATTTTGACTATCTGCACAATAGCTGCATAAATTCCGGGTATTTTTAATTAAATAAACAAAAAAAATCGATCATTAACAAAATAGACGGAAAAGAAAAAGTATTAATAAAATAGCGATTTTCGTACTCTACGAGTACGAATTAGTAATTCGTACTCCCAGAATACGGGTTACGTTTGGGCGTTGACCCGCTGACCCGACACGTCGGCGTAACTCGTATCGGGGAAATACGAGTTAGTAATTCGTACTCTAGGAGTACGAATTACCTGCTGACCACGCTGACCATGACATGGCAATGACATGGCGCGTTAAATCGTATTCTCAGTATACGAGAGAGTAACTCGTATCCTAAGGATACGAGTTACATTATGTGGCCGACCAACCTGCATGGCCATGCAAGGTGTCGGCAATAATTCCTCTAACTCGTATTCCGGGCATAAGAGTTACGTGAATTATTGTAATAATTCACGTAACTCGTACGCCCGGAATACGAGTTACTTAACTCGTATCTCCAGGATACGATTTAAGTTCCTATAAATCCCCCCTCGCCCAGAATGACTCGTATCATTAGCCCTTCTCAACATTTATATTAATAACTCAAACAATGGTGTCGAGTCGCGTACAAGTCATAGTATATTTCGGCGGCGATATAATTCAATCATCTGATTCTACCATCAAATATAGTATCCGCCCTGTTGGGTATAGGCGAATTCGTCGCACCACCAGTTTTTCCGAGTTTATTTCGTTGTTGTTCGAAATTACGGGTGCTGATAGCAGTCGTTGTTCGTTGACTATCCATGCCAAAAATGAATACTTTCAACATTCCCGCCATTTTCATCAGCTTTTTCAAATCTCCAACGACAACGATTTACAATTTTTCATACATCCCGATTCAGAAAACAATTGTGTCGAGGTTTTTGTTGAAACAGTTGAAAATCCAAACTTTGATTTGAACGAAGAGCCTCATCGAAATTTTGAAGTTGGTTCTTCGAGTTACACCTGTACGGATTTTCCCGACATTGCCTCAATTACGGCAGGGTTCAGTAATGTCTCTTTGGAGATGTCGGGGCATGTTCCATTCAATATGCCGGAAGCCGTGTTAGAACCGGAGACAGAAGTCGTGCCAGAACTCGAGGAAGACGTTCATGTTAGTGATTCAGAAGCGGACGATGTGGATCCACTTTTATCCGAGTTACCTGATCCCAACGAGGACGACGAGAACGACGACGACGATGCGCCAGATGATACCACTCCAACGAACTACCGCAACACCCGTTCGGGGTAATGAAACTCCACGATATTGAAGAATATCAGTGGACACCTCGATCGACAAGCCATCGGTAAGCACTCTGGAGGAAGAGCGGTAATCTCTGGGTCGTCCATGTTGTATGGAGTCCACGCAAATTGATGCGGCTGCATGCGATCAATGCACTCGCGGATTGTGCGTACGTTCGAATGGGTCGACGTAGTAAAATTGAAGAATGAGTTCCACCTGTCAAATATTTACATGCCATTTATAAAAGTAAGAATGTAAAATATTTGCCAACTTTCGGAAATTTTTCAGACCTCGCTGCATGTGGCAGGGCCGGTAAGAGTATCCCGTCGACGACATGGGACTCCATCGTGATACGAATATCACCCCGTACTGGCTGAAATGGCAAAATCCTCACATATGCCCATGCCTAAAACGAATCATCCATTCTAAGTAAATATTTAATACCATTAAAATATAATAACGTTTGCTATATAATTACCTGCAACAGCCGTAGGGGTCCGCCTATATTTAGCTTTTTCGGCTCGCATGCCGAACAAAGCTCTCTGTATAGGAATGCCAGCACCGCACTGCCCCAACCATATGTGCTCACCTCCTCTATATCCTCCAACAGCTGAAGGTAAGTCAGTGAAACGGTGCTGGCGCTGCAATCGGGGAACATCACGGCACCGAATAGCAGCATCGCATAACCACGTGCTGATTGTTCGACCTCTTCCTCATCGCTATCATCCGTTATCGGATGGTCCAACAACCAACTCGATAAGCACTTCATCGAAAGCGATGACCCCCTAATTTTATCCGCAGGCGGTCTAAAACCTAGCAACTCCTCACACTCGTCGATCCACTGGGTGACCGTCCTAGTATGGATCACACCAGAGACACAACTACCATCTATAGGTAACCCCCACAAGATACCTACGTCCTGTAAGGTGACAGTCGCTTCCCCAACATAAAAATGAAACGTATGGGTCTCCTTTCTCCAACGCTCTACCAACGCTGTAATCAAATGAGGGTCAACCCTCTGCGACATACAGCTGTAGACGCTGTATAGACCCATAACGTTCAACTTTCCTAATAAGCGACCGTGTAAGATATTCGGTGCTTCTCTAGTACCCCACACAACATTTTCTAACGACCTACATTAAATAGTACTATCTATCACACTCGCATCTAATAATAAGTCCCTACTACGGTGATTTGACTGCATCGTCAACACCGAACTATCAATAGGCCCGTAACAAGCATCCAAATCCATTCTACATTTAATGAAAAAAAACAAATCGACAATCAATAAAAGCATTTGATATGATGAAATTAACACAAAAAATTGATTTTCGAATCATAACGGGTACCCAAACTACTCGCGCGTACGACGTCGTCTGTGCGGGGGAAAGACGGGGCGCGGGGCAGCGACGGGGGGCGGGGCAGCGACGGGGCAGCGGTCGCGGGGCAGCGACGGGGGCGGGGCTGCGGGCGTTGCCGGGGCGTCGGGGGGCGGGGCAGCGACGGGCAGCGGCGGGCAGCGACGGGGGCCGGGGCAGCGACAGGGCAGCGGTCGCGGGGCAGCGACGGGGGCGGGGCTGCGGGCGTGGGGCAGCGGCGGGGCAGCGTCGGCAGGGACGGGGGGCGGGGCAGGGACGGGGGCGGGCGTGGGGCAGCGACGGGCGGCGGGGCAGCGGGCGCGGGGCAGCGACGGGGGCGGGGCTGCGGGCGAGGGGCAGCGACGGGCAGCGGCGGTGCAGCGACGGGGGGCGGGGCAGCGACGGCGGGCGTGGCGTCGGGGCGTCGCGTCTCAGTCGGGCGCGGCGTGGCGTGGCGTCGGGGATCGCGGCGGGCAGCAGTTCGGCGTCGTCTTCGTCGTCTTCGTCGGCTTCGTCGTCGTCTTCGTCGTTTCAGTTCGTCGCGAGGGTTTCGTTATAAACCAGATCTAATTCTTACTCCCAGAGTACGAATTACTAATTCGCACTCTGGGAGTACGAGTTAGTCCAGGTAGGCGCACGCGTCAGCTGGGCCCGTAAATCGTACTCCCAGAGTACGAATTAGAGTAACTCGTACTCTGGGAGTACGAAAATACCTATTTTATTAATACTTCTGCTTCTCCGTTTATTTTGTTAATGTTTGTTTTTTTTTGTTTATTTAATTAAAAATACCTAAATTCCGTGCACAATAAAAATCAAATTTTTCGTATCAATATATTTAACAAAATTAAAGTAAATGTAAGGATTCACTTGATGAATTTTTGTTTCCATTTGAGGTAAACACCCACAAACTTCGACTATGCTCAAACAGAAGGAAATCTGAACCTCACTGTCAACCATTCGACTATATTCAATTCGTGCTTCATAAGATTCAATGGAGAAAGAAACTCCAAAAATTACTCAGATCGATGTCTACAAAGCTCGTAGGCTCCGTTTGGTTTACAGATTTTGACGTGGAAAAGAAATGGAAAAGTGAAATGGTACGACACGTGGAGCGTAATGTACAATGATTCAATGCTTATGACCACACTTTTCTTTTATTTTCCGCGTCGAATTCCGCGGACCAAACGCACCCGTACTGATATGAGGTGGAAAAGATCAAGAAAATGCGACGACGTTGCTCCTCATGGGACTTAAATCGTAGAGATGCTGCGAGACTTTCGAAGGAGGCCAATAACGGAATACTGATCTTCCAATAATGTCTTTCATTGGCAAAGGACCCCTGCAAATTTGCAGCAGTTATGAGGCTAGAATTTATTTCACCAAGTAAGAAGGAAAATGCATATATTTCTTTGGGATTATAGTACCAGTTATGAGAGTCGAAGCTGTTGTTACGGTTATCTCCCAACACGAACACGCAACCTTCGGGAACAAGCTACAGAAGAATAAAGTACACAGTTGAGGGTTTCGAAGGGGACGAATCTTAGCACGTGTCAAAGACTCAAGACAGGCTACAACTCATGATGATATGTGTGTATGACGACTATTATTGAAAGGGTTCGAATTATCACTAACTCACATAATAGTTTACTAGATAGTATGCACAAAGACTTACAGTTACGCCCATTTCATATTCAATTGGCTCTGAGATGAAATCCGTGTCTTCAGGAATGCCATTGACCAACAACTTTCCACCAGAAACCTACACAAGGAACGAAAATTGTGCACTGGCCAAAGGATAACTTGTAGTTGTACATCTATTGAGTTACTCAACTGATTACCTCAACATAGTCGCCTGCTTTTGCTACCACTCTTTTGATGAACACATCCGAAGGTTTATAACCAATTTGCTATTGGTCACGCCAAACCAAAACAGAAGCATTGCTAACGTATTATTAACAAGAATTGGATACTAAAAAATATGTAAAACAATGCTAGCAGAAAATTTGAAAAAACCTGAAGAAGTGAAGGAGCCTTGAATAGCACAATGTCATTAATTTCAGGCGTCTTGAATACATAAGAAATCTGGAAAATAACACCCAAATGAAGTAGCAAAAAAGAATCAGCCTTTTCATTCCTCATTGCTGATGCATCACCTCATCTTGGTTCAAGAACAAAACTCAACAATTTAAAGTTCAGAATTTGAAGCTTACACAAACAAGCCAACATAACTTAAAGGCATAACAAGAGAATCAACAGCTCAAATGCTTGATTAACCACAGCAGAATAATACCTTCTCTGTTATAATCCGATCACCAACATTTAGAGTTGGGTACATGGACATTGAGGGGATCGACCTGGGTTCTACCAATGATGATTTGAACAGAATTTTGACGCTATATGCTGTAAAAGCTGCCTTAGCCTCATCCGACGTAAAACAAATATTCATCAGCTTCATCATCCATCCCTCGCCACCACGACTATTAACACGAACACCATGAGCAGAAGCACTGCTCTTCGTCCCAACTATTTCCACTGAACGCTCTCTAGCCACATTATCACCGCTTTTTCCTAAATTCCCTCCTCTATCAACCTCGACGCTCGCCGACTCGTTACACGGCAACCACTTCGATCCCTGAAGAAACGGAAAAACTGAAGATGCACGCAGCCGCGAAGCCCCCAAAGCGGTCGAACCAAAATCCAACACACCGCCACGGCCACTGACTCCACCGCCGCCGATGGACTCATTGATCAGTGAGATCAGCCCGGTGACGATATGCGACGTGGGATACCCGCATAAATTATGCTTCGGTTTCTTCGATTCGGCGGAGGGATTGAAATCAGCGCAATCGGGTCCCTGGGACGGCGAGTGTAGGAACACGCGCGCGTTCAGCAGACGCGAGGGACATAACTTCCCGGAGATATTCGAGGCTACGGTGGCTGAGTATCCGTCGGTGAATCGTATGGCCATAAACCCTCAGCGACGGAGGTTGATCGGAGAAGAAGTATAAGAAGAATTGTAGGTTTTCGCCGTGATATATTTTATTAAGGTAAAATTCAACAAGTTCAGAATCTAAGGGAATTTTGGAGGCTTTTATTCGGGGGGGGTTTCCACTGAAATACCGATATTACCCCTAAACCAAGACGAAAATATCGATTTCCTACATTATTATAAGGAGAATAAAAATGTCATTTAGTGTGAAAATATTCTGGCAATATAAGAATCGCTCTGGCGATATCAACACCCAAATTAGATTTGATTCAACTAGTTTGTCGCCGAGAGAGAGAGAGAGAGAGAGAGAGAGAGAGAGAGAGAGAGAGAGAGATGTGGGATTCAAGGCGACCGCACTTCCTCGTTAGCTTCGACCCTTCTCTGTGCTCGGAGAGGATGGTAATTTCTGTTTCTTTCGTCTACAGCTGTATTCAATTGCAATTAGCCAACATGTAATGCAGCTAAAATCTCACGAATTAGTTTATAGCTCCATGTTCATGTATGCCCTAAGGTTTGTCTTTGTGTGAAAGAAATCGGATTTTAGAGTCAGATTCATCATGCTGATTTTTTGTTGTTAGTTGTTAAAGAAAGCGAGAGATGAGACTTGATGCATGCAGAATTCGCATATTTTGGGATTATTGTATGATCCTTTAGCTTAGATGAGAATATGAAGTGTATTGATTCAATCAGAAATGCATAGGCTTTACTAAAAAACCATCTGTTTTTTCTCAGAGAATTCCATATCACTTCGTAAAGCACATGGAGGATCAGGCCCCAGACACAGCAATTTTAGTCGGTCCTAGTGGAAATAGTTGGTTTGTTGATTTAATCCCAGCTGATGGTGGTTTATTCTTCACTAACGAGTGGGCGGTTTTCGTTAGGGATCACTTCCTCGAACATGGTGACACCTTAGTGTTTAGGTACGACGGGGATTTACAGTTTTCGTTGCAAATTTTCGACAGGAGTATGTGCGAAAAGGAGACTGCGTTCTCTGCGATGAATAGTCAAGATTTGAGCAGATACAGCAGTCGTGTACTGAAGAAAAGGGATAGGGAAGTATCGAATCTGCTAGATAGCATTGCTGAAGCTGTTCCCAAAAAATCGAGATGCTCCCAAGTGTGCAGTGATGCCCCTTATAAAGATCATATGGATGGTACGAATGTATTGAGCGAGCAACAATGGGCTCAAGAAGCTGATGGTCTTTGTCTGTTGAAAAATGCTATTACTGTCGCCGTGCCTTTAACTGTGGTTCGTGATGACAGTTCAGGCATGTTTTTCACCTTTCATTTTTTTAACTTTTATAGTTATGTTTCTTTAATCTATGATCAGCAAGGCTATTTTTTATGGTTATAGACAAAAACCGATTTGAAGCAGATCCATCTATCATGAATAGAGACAGCAATCTAGATATGCTATTGTCAGCATCAGAAGCAGAACGAATTGCTGGATCTTTCTCATCTTCGCTGCCCAGCTTTATTAAAGTCATGAAAAGATTCAACATAAGTGGTTCGTATACTCTGGTGAGTTCTTTCACGTAAAGCAAAACATGGTTCTGATACGTTGATTTTTGACATGGGTTTATATTATATTCCGTCATTTGTTCTTATCTTATCGTCGCAGAATATCCCTTATCAGTTTGCAACAGAGCATTTCCCAGATTGCAAGGTGAAGATCGTCCTTCGCAACTTAAAAGGAGAAAGCTGGACAGTAAATTCAGTTCCTACGGCGAAGGCAAAGACATCCCATACATTCTGCGGAGGATGGTTGAGTTTCGTCCGCGATAATAATATTGGTATAGGCGATGTCTGTATCTTTGAGCTTCTACAAAGGTATGAGCTTCAAGTGAGGATTCTTAGAGTTGGAAAGGAAGGTTTAGGCCTCGACGACGAGGCGAGTCAAACAGGGAGAAGCCATGGTCGCACAACAACCTCAAATAAAATATCAAGACGTAAATCAACGAAAGGGGCTTTTAACAAATCTATCATAGAATCAGGTATCTTCTTAGTTTCATTTCCTCCGTGTAAATTCCATGTGTTAATTTATTGCCCTTGCTTAAGGTGTCATCTTTTTTTTCTTTTCATATGAAAAATCAGACACTCCCAAGCGATTTTCCCCCCTAACCAAGCCAGGCTCTCACACTAAAGGCTGCATGTCTCTAAAGTGTGCCCCCGAGGAGAAAATGGCTGCTCAACATTTCGTTTCGAGCTATCCCCATTTCGTTAGAGTCATGAAAAAGTTCAACGTCAGCGGTTCATTTACTCTGGTGAGCTTTTTATATTTCTTAACTATCATAAAACGGCGCCAAAGATATTGACTTTTATTCGACGATCCCAGAAAATCCCATATCAGTTTTCTATGGAACACCTCCCAAACTGTAGATCAGAGATTGTTCTTCGTAATCTGAATGGTCAATGCTGGACTGTGAACTCTGTCCCCACCGTAAAGGTTCAGACGCTGCATACTTTCTGCGGAGGATGGATGGCGTTCGTTCGCGAAAACGATGTACAAATGGGAGACATTTGCATCTTCGAACTCGTCGGGCACTGCGAAATGCGCGTTCACATTTGCGGGATTGGTAAGAAAGGGTTGAACTATCTTAACGGGACAAAGAAGAACCTTACGTTGCAGTGAAAACATCAAAGCAGCGTAGAACATCACTGTGTAGAAGCGGATTTCTGTGGTGTAAATGGTTGCTTCAGTAACTCAATTGATGCTTTATTGTCTTATGTTGTCTGTTCTTATTTGCAACTGTCTTTTTTTTTTTTTCTGAATGGAAGGCCAAAGTAGGAAGAGAACTATTGCAGTTTGTAATTGTATGTATAGCTGACACCTAATTAATCTCTCTATGCTTGGTTAATCCTATTATAACAGCGTTTAGGATAAGTCTGAATCAAATATGAACTTCATTCGCATTTATGGGATAACATTCGACTTCTACAATCCCAACTTATTTATCCAAGAAAACTACTATATGAAAATTGACAAAAACCGAGTTCCAAAAGATCATGGAAAACCTTCAAGATCATACCTTTTTTTCATTAGTGGTAAATGAAATGTAAGAAAATTCAGAATAGAATGGAATGAAGTGGAGCCCTATTTTTCCAGCACATGAGGGTACTTGGGAATTTGTGTTATCGATCAATTTGACCAAAGCTACCGACAATAAGCATGGATTTATGTGAAAAAAGAATTACTCTAGAACACACATACACGCACACAAACGTTAATTATATATTCTAAATGAAGATATATTCCTTTTGCAATGTATGGAGTGAAAAGGAAGCAAGAATTCTCCAAACCTACGTTAAATTATTATTGTGTGTAGTAATATGTCGTGGCATGCATATGGTCTCACGTCAGTCGAAACGCCGTTCATTACGCTGATTTGATTCCTTTCACTATATCATCGTCATTTATTTCATTTTTTTTCCCTGTTTATAGCATTATTGTCATAAATTTTTTTCATTAATTCTCAAGCAATGAATATTCCATGGCCACCATGCAAAACGATATCACACAAGTCTCAAGGAATGAAGATATTATATATGTACATATATAATTTTCGCAGGGACACAAAGGGGTTGCTTCTTCAGTTGATATCCAAATAATTATACTACAGATTCAAATCAAAGTCCACTTTTCTTTCCTTTTGTTGAAAATCGAAGCTATCTTGATTATCTTTGAAGATGGAGGGAAGATTGAAACTGAAAACTGAATTCTATTCATCTGTTTAAACGTTCTACAATACAAGTTATATATACTGAGTAAACGCCTAATCAAGCTAACACGCTTTAGGAAAAGTACAAAACTACCCTTAATATATAAACGTTTAAATCAAAACAGTTCACTCAAATTTGCCGCGTTGACAGTTGAACTCATTTTACTTCTGCTCTGTTCTATTTTACTTCTGCTCTGTTCTTCTCTTCACTGTTTTCTAATAGCCCCCCGCAAGATGGACTGTAAATGTCTTTTACGGACATCTTGGACATAAGTCTCTTCAGTGCAATGCCTGGGAGAGGTTTTGTAAACATATCGGCCAACTGAAACTGACTTCGAACTGGTAATAGCTTAATGCTTCCCTTTTGTAAATGATGCCGTATAAAATGACATTCTATCTCTATATGCTTGCTCCTCTCATGAAACCTGGGATTTGATGCCAAGAGTATTGCTGACTGATTGTCACAAAAAAGAACTGGGATGTCTGAAACTGCCTGAACCACTCCAATTTCCTGTAAAAGCTGCCTCTGCCATAGCACCTCACTTGTTAAGGAACTTAAGGCTCGATACTCAGCTTCTGTTGAAGATTTTGACACCGTAGTTTGCTTCTTTGATTTCCAAGTTATCATTGAGTCACCCAGAAAGGTACAAAACCCGGTTATTGATCTTCTTGTGTCAAGACAGGTGGCCCAATCAGCATCTGAAAATGCTGTAATTCTCATGTTCGAAGTGGCTGGAAAGAAGACTCCTTGTCCTGGGCTTGCCTTCAGATATCTGAGCAAGTGATGGACAGCCACCATGTGAGGCTTCCTCGGCTGTGAGATGAATTGGCTCAACTGATGTACAGCAAACATGATGTCCGGTCTCGTGAAGGTAAGATATAGAAGCCTCCCAATCAACCTTCTGTATTGTGAAGGATTATCCATCAGTTCTCCTTCCATTTGTGACAGTTTGGCTTTTGGATCCATTGGAGTAGTTGATGGTTTGCATCCCAAGTAGCCTGTATCCTCCAACAGTCTTATAGTGTATTGTCTCTGTGAGATGGAAATACCTGCAAAACTGCGTGCAACTTCCAAACCAAGAAAATACTTTAGAATACCCAAGTCTCTCAACTTAAACAACCCTTGTAAGTGTTCTTTCACTCCATTGATGGCAGAGATTGAGGGCCCTGTTAGCACTATATCATCTACGTAAACAAGTAGAGCTACCATCTCAGCTCCTATATCCTTGATGAACAAGGAGTGATCGGATTCAGTTTGTCTAAAACCATACTCAAGCAATGCATGACTAAATTTTGAGTTCCATTGTCTCGAAGCTTGTTTCAACCCGTATATGGATTTGTTAAGCTTGCAGACAAGTTTGGAACTACTCGAGCTTACATTATCCTTAGGAACATATCCTAGTGGCAAGTCCATATAGACTTCTTCATCAAGATCACCATTAAGAAATGCATTATTTATATCTAGCTGAGATAAATGCCAACCATGAATAGCTGCCAAAGCTAGTAATACCTTTACTGTTGCTGGTTTTGCAACAGGTGAAAATGTGTCCAGGTAATCTACTCCTTCTCTCTGATTATATCCCTTCGCTACCAAGCGTGCCTTGTGCCTCTCAATCTGCCCAAGCTCATTAAATTTTAGCTTGAAGACCCATTTGCAGCCTATGGACCTTTTTCCTTGAGGCAATGTTGTTACATTCCAAGTCTGGTTTGCCTCCATGGCTTCCAGTTCCTCTCTCATAGCTTGCCTCCATTCCTCGAATGGCTCTGCCTCATGAAAGGATTCTGGTTCCCTAGCAGCTGAAACACTCAATACATAATTTTTATATTCTGCTGATAAAGAATCATATGACAGAAAATTTGATAAGGGATAAGCTGTTTTAGGATTTCCCACATTGTTACAATGGAAATCTTGTAAATATGTGGGATTCCTACTTATCCTTGTACTCCTTCTTAATATAGTTTGTGGAGGATCTGAAATCTGGTCTGTGTCACCCGAGGATGGTTGTTGAACTTGCTCATTAATCTGATAATCAGGTTCTTGATGATGTGGCTGATTCTGTTCTTCAGTGTTGGTTGTTTCTGATTCCATATAGCCCTGATCATCTGCTCCTTCAAGTTCATCATCCATGGCCCTTGGTATGACAAAATCTGGTATTGAACCTCTCCTGTTCTCTCCTACCTGATGCTGAACATTCTCTTTTAAAGGAAAACAGGTTTCACAGAACCTCACATCTCTGGAAATAAATGTTTCTCTGCTATTTAAATCCATCACCTTGTACCCCTTAATCCCATTAGGATACCCTAAGAAGATACAAGCTCTAGCACGAGGTTCAAATTTGGTTCTATTTGCAGCTAATGTAGAAGCATAACATAAGCAGCCAAAAGTCCTTAAAACATCATAATCCACTGGTTTCTGATAAAGAATTTCATAAGGAGATTTCCAGACAGCAGTGGTGAGGGGGTTCTGTTAATCAAGTAGGTTGCTGTAAGGATACATTCCCCCCATAGTTCTAATGGCACAGAGGATTGGAAATACAGAGATCTTGCAACATTCAGCAAATGCTGATGTTTTCTCTCCACAACAGAATTCTGTTGTGGAGTGTTTACGCATGAAAACTGGTGAATGGTACCATATTTCTGCATCAAATTCATCAATAACAGTTCCTTGGCATTATCAGACCTAAAGGTCTTGATCTTGCAATTAAATTGCGTCTGCACCATCTCAAAGAAGAATGAAACTACAGAGGGTACTTCAGATTTATGTTTCAAAAGGAAAATCCATGTAAATCTTGAGTGATCATCAACCAAAGTTAGGAAATATCGATGCCCTTTATCAGAAGAAACATGAAACGGCCCCCAAACATCACAATGAATAAGATCAAAGCAAGCACATGCCATTTTATTCTGAGAATTAAAAGACAGCCTTCTCTGTTTTGATAAGGGACAAATTTTGCAGAAAGGTAGTAGCTTTACATTGTCATTACATTGCAATCTTTGCTTTAAACCAGACAATACATTGTAGGAAGGGTGTCCAAACCTATTATGCCATGTTTCTAGTGAAACTTTATTTAAAAACACAGAACATTGCAGCTTCGGAATACTAGAGTTTCTATCAAGGAAGTATAAGCCTTGCATCATCCTACCCTTGCCAATCACTAAGTCCCTTGCTATATCCTGAATCACAAACTTATCAGCATCAAAAATGACATTCAAACCATTAGCAAATGTTAGTGCACTAACAGAAATAAGATTGAAGTCAAATTGTGGCACATACAACACATCCCTTAAAATTAAGTTCTGTCCTAGGTCAACAATTCCTGCCTTAGTAACCTTGATTGCAGTGTTATTGGCATTCTTACATATGAGGGTTGTATGCTGCGCAAGTGACTAATAAGATCAAGTCTGCAACAAATATGCCTTGAAGCCCCCGAATCTAGAATCCAAGAATCCATACTAAGCATGTCAGAAATATTGAAAGATGAACATATACCATCAAACCTGTCAGCCGAGGTATTGCCATTTATGGGGGCTTGTTGTGTTGTCTGACCTCCTTCAATCAGGTTCTTGAATTGCTCCAATTGCTGGCTAAGCTGTTCGATGAAGTTTTCTGCCTTAGACCTTTGACCCATTCCCTCGGTGCCAGCCATCAACTCTGATTCTTGGATTTGAACAGCATCTACTTGGTTTACTCTGTTGAACCTGGTTTTGCTCTGTTGCTTAAATCCTGGAGGGAAGCCATGAATTCTGTAACAGTTATCCACGGTGTGTCCTGGACGGCTGCAGTGTGTACAGAATGGTCGTGATCCTTCCTTCTTTGGATATGTAGCAGGTTTCTTGAACTGAACCTGGTAGCCACCTTGAGTACCTCTGTTCTCAGCTTGCCCACTTCGGCTCGTAAAGGTCATGTGTTGAATTGAAGTCTCAGACGAGGCTTTGATGTTGATTGATCTCTGCCTTTCCTCTTGGGAGACGAGGGAGAACACCTTATTGATGGGAGGTGTTGGATCCATTAGCAGAATTTGGCCTCTGATATGAGAAAATGAGTCATCAAGACCCATTAGAAAGGTTAATACATACTGTTTCTCAGAGAATTCCCTTGTTTCTTTGGCACCTCCGCACAAACACTTTCCACACGAACACGTTGGCCTAAAACTGTTCAATTCATCCCAAAGGGCCTTTAATCTTGTGAAATAAGTGGCTACAGAAGAATTCTGCTGCGATACTCCAAAAAGTTCCTTATGTAATTGATACAGTCTCGGCGCATTCCCTTCTTGAAAGCGTTCTTGAAGATCGAGCCAGATTTCTCTGGCTGTTTGGGAGTAGATTATGCTCGCGCTAATTTCTTTGGAGACCGAGTTAAGAATCCAAGAGCACACCATGTCATTGTTCCTATGCCAGGCAAGTGACAATTTTGGGCCGGTCTCAGGTGGCTTCAGGATCGTGCCGTCGACGAATCCCTTCTTGTTCTTGACAGATAATGCCATGATCATCGCACGATTCCATGATGAGTAATTATCCCCGGTTAGTGGTTGATGGACCAGCACTAAACTAGGGTTGTCTGTATGATGAAGATAGTAAGGGTGCAGCTGATCATCCAACACTGTTGGAAATGCTGACGCCGATTGAGAGTTTTGATTGTGATGATCTTGAGAATTATCTTCTGTCGTCATTATCCAGCCTTGATTTGACCAAATTTGAGAGAGGATTGGAGGTTTTGGGATTATCAGCTTAGAAGCTCTCTGATACCATGTTGAAAATCGAAGCTATCTTGATTATCTTTGAAGATGGAGGGAAGATTGAAACTGAAAACTGAATTCTATTCATCTGTTTAAACGTTCTACAATACAAGTTATATATACTGAGTAAACGCCTAATCAAGCTAACACGCTTTAGGAAAAGTACAAAACTACCCTTAATATATAAACGTTTAAATCAAAACAGTTCACTCAAATTTGCCGCGTTGACAGTTGAACTCATTTTACTTCTGCTCTGTTCTATTTTACTTCTGCTCTGTTCTTCTCTTCACTGTTTTCTAATACCTTTCCTTTTTGTTTCTCGTCATATGCGAAATAACATTTCAAGATTAAATATATCATCGCACAAAACCATCCAACAAAATATGGGACCATACAGTAATTATTCAATTTTCGTGGATTAATTATATGAGTTTCTAAGTGAAAAGCTACCAAATATAACATACAGAAACTTAAAACACCGAATAAGCCAATGCAATAAGATTCTCTATTAAATGTTTTGACCTAACAGCCATTTGTAACCTATATGTTCAGTCAACGTTATATCATCAAAGGCCAAATTATCTAAACTATTTCATTTCCTTAATTTTCAGTTAGCTGCATTTCTTATAAATATATTAGATGCGTATGCACCGGCCCGGCACCTTAATAGGGGCTAAACGTTCGATACTGTTATATATTTTATTTTTAAATCCCACTACATCAATAGTTATTATTGTACGTATAATTATATTAGAATGAAAATAATATATGACAATAAGAATGGAGTAACGTAACGGCTAGAAGAAAGGACAAACTTATGGAATATAGAATATAATCAAACCTTACAAACATTTCTATTAAACTAACACATTCACATGTTATATGTTATTCCGACTTATTTTTTCTATTGAAAATATTGATTGAAAAGCCCCCATCTAATATGATGTTACTTTTTCATGCATTATTTCATCTCAATTGGTAGCATTTATTTCATGTTAAAACTCCGTAAATTTGTTCGTCTGAAATCCTATATAATTTGGTATTATAGCCGTTGAAAGTCCATACACAAACATTCAACAATTGATTAAAAACTAGGTCGATAGAGATGTTGACCAAGTTAATAAACTAGGAAAATGACCATTATTCAAATAAATACATATTATATCTTATGAGAATATTAACAAGGCTGTTATAAACCAAGAGAGATAAGGTTGAAACTTCTCATTTCCCCAAGAGTCTAGAGCGCATCAGGCGCTGACCATTGCGTTGGAAATTAAATTGAATAATTTTTATTACGTATAGCTTCTCATCTTTGTTCTCTTCTGTGATCCGATCGTATAAAGTATTCATCAAATAAAAGTCCAATGCATCTCATGGGAATGCTAATTATATATAGTATTATTACATCGAGTTTGTGATTAGCTAGATAAGCAACATCGTTATAATCAAACATGTTTGTCAAGAAAATTTCCAAACTAAAATTATATTTCTTTTCTTTGGCTCGCTCATATATAATATGTCATAATCTTGTTTTTAAGAAGTCGTCTCTCCATGCACATTAACAATTTTTTGTCATATATTTCAGAATAGATCGGAAAACCCTATTTGCGATATTACGTAATAATTAAACCGAATAAAAATTGGCTGCAGACACTATAAAAACTTATATATTTTGTTTTTTTCCAATGTCCTCTAATCTCCGATATCATGACCAGGCACATAAAGTAAGTATATTAAGCTAATTCATTTAACAACTCTTTCCATGTAAAAATACGATCTTTTATTCACATATTTCACGAAATTTAGATTAAGAAAGAACCTTATTTTGCGATATTACTTAACTAACGGGGGGTAAGCATCTCGTAGGCAGGCACTAAAATAAGTTATCGCTAAAAAAATAATCAAAAAATAAATTTAGGGTTTTGAAAGATAAGGACAAGAGAATAGAACAAAGCAAAGAATAATCTGCATTATTATGTATTTGAAGACAATGTCACGCCTACATATAGAAGGTCACGTGAGATTTTTTGTACCAAGCAAATCAAAAGCATATATGCTGCAATTTTTTACGCCGAGGAATGTGGTTGTATTGTATGTGTTCTTACAAATCTCCACGTGATTAGGGTTTTTGATTAAGATTAGGTTTATGGGCTCTAACACTATTCGACAAATATTAATTAATAATATAAGAAAAGAACCACTTCGACACGGGGAGGGAATATTGGTGTACCTTCTGACAAACAAACAAACAAGTTAACAATATTCTTTTAAAAAATCTTACATATTTATAGTCAAATTCCCCACACTATACGCTGCACATTATTTTCTTAGCTACTATATAGTCAATTTGGAATTTTTTTTTTCCCTTTGGAGATGTAAACTGCCATTTACCTAACCCGGCTGTGCCTATTTTGAAAATGTTAATTTCGCGCTTGCAAGCATAGTAGTGCCATGGAGTGATATTAAATCATTAATGATGCATCTATATAGTTGCACGTATAATATAAATATATATATATATATATATGTATATTGTATATTTGCAAGTGAAGTTTGCTTGAAGTCTTAGCTTGGCCATGATACAAGCGTTGGCTAAATTAAATGGTCAGCATGTGGATCTGAGAATGGCCATTTATTTCTCTGACACACATTTCTTCTAAATATTCTCTTAACACTCTTATTGACTCCTATGTACTCATTCTAATATAGTATAAATACCTTGTCTAAAAATACAACACACACACATATATATATTATATATTATATTGACAACTCTCACGTCAGCTAGATGTTTACCAACGTACACATAAAGACTACCTAGTATAATATTATATATCTACTAATAATCTCTCTCTCTAACAAAAGAAAATTAATGTTATTGATCCTACATTGAACAGTATCTTGACTAACCTCCATGTATATTTTCTCATTCAAACTTACACGAAAATATAATAAAATGTTACAAACCAAACTATATTTGGTACATTAATTTCACACATATATATTTTGACAATAGATTAATTACATAAATGAAAGATCACATGCACGTAATGGATCGAGACGTATTACACAACTCAATATTCATCGACAAGATATGATAGCCAAATATTCCTTGCAAGAGAAAAAGGCTAATCGTACTTTATTTCTCTCATCTCGAAATTACCGTCAAGAAAGTGATATTTAGACTTATATTATAAATATATTTGTACCTTCGAAACTCTAACTCTATTTAGAGAACCATGCAAATCATAAGGTACTCATAACATAATCAAGAAAAACATCTTTTCTATATATACTACATACTTTTACAGCTTTCCACAGTTCATTATCTCTCTTCCCAAAAAGTCCAAAAACGCTGTCTTAATCTTCAATTATTCTTCTTTCTTCTTCACCTTCAAGGCTTCTTCTTTGTGCTCCCTATATATATACCCTAACACGGTACCTATTGATCCATCTCTCTATCTCTAAGCTAAAAGATAAAAATGAGCAGATTCAATATCTCAGACAACCTTAACAGCTCATTCTCCATGCCTGATCTTTCCTTACAAATCAGCCCACCTTCGTCAACAACACAGGGCCAAGAGTTCAAAGAATACAACAATGATCAAGCGATGAAGATGCATTACATCAATCACTTGATCATGCAAAACTACGACAGAAGCTCGACTGATTCTGCGAGCAGTGGTAGTGATCTGAGCCACGAAAATGGAAGCTTGGATGCAAGAAAATGGTGGAACCATCATCATAATCATAATCATCATCCTACTGTGCTTGAGCAGCAGCCATGTTTGAGCCTAGGGCATGAAATGAATGGCTTGAATCATCATCATCATCATCATCGTAATCCAACTCCTTCATTACCTTCTGTGCAAATGCCGAGATATTATTGCCAGCAGCAGAGTTTTCAGCCTCAGATATACGGCCGAGATTTCAAGAGGACGTCGTCGAGGATGATGAACAGTGTAAGGAGAAGCGTTAGAGCTCCGAGGATGAGGTGGACTTCGACTCTTCACGCCCACTTTGTCCACGCTGTGCAGTTACTTGGCGGCCATGAAAGTATGTTTAGGGCCAAACTTCAAACTCTACGTATATACATACATAGATATATATACTCATTATCATCACTTTTTTCTTACAGGGGCAACTCCGAAATCCGTACTAGAGCTGATGAATGTGAAGGATCTAACGTTAGCTCACGTGAAGAGTCATTTGCAGGTGGGCTATCTTTTTCTTTCTTGAGATTGGGGTTGTTTTTTCATTGAGTTTAGTTAGGTCTGCAAAAAGATGCCTTTTACTATTGCATGGCTTCGTTCTTCTTTTTTCCTTATTATGCTTTAGTGTATGTATGACAACTTCTGCTTTAAGAGAGTTGTACAGTCAAGTCTTGTGATGAATTGGGCAATTAAGTACAATAGGGTTAGGACAAAAGAGCATCTTTTGCACATCTTCAGAAATTTCTCCTTTTTTTGTTAATTTTTTGCTCTATATATTTCGTCATACAGATGTATAGAACAGTGAAGAGCACAGATAAATCTGCAGGTATAGTTTTTGGATTTTACTTCTTCCATTATTAGATCCCATTTATTTCAATTTCCTGCATCTTTTTTTTTTTTTACGGGCAATAATAACTTCTCTTATTACATCAACAACATCATTATTATTAAAATCTTGCAGTTGAAATCGAACCAGATATGGGGTTGAAACTAGACAGTACAACAATGTTCGAAGATTCAAACTCTGAGAAGAAGAATAATCATAATAATGAGACCCATTTCACCGCTTCGAACTCATTCTCTGCTCCATTATCTATGTCATCATTACAAGCAAGCACATTACAACTTGCTCACAGGTGAGTGAATGAGTGCCTTTTCAAATATGCTCTTTTATTTTCTCAGACACCATCATTATTATATCGAGAAGATCCAGTGCTGGTTTTTTTATTATTTATCTTTGAACTCATGATTATATAATTTAATTTCCTTGCAGTGCTTCGTGGTCATCTTCCCATCATCAAGAAAGTGTCCCCGATCTTGAATTCAGCTTAGGGAGGTCGACTTGGCTAAATTGATGGCCCTAAGTCATCTGTTCTTAGATATTGCTAACTGCCATAACTTCCCTTTTTAGTTCTAAATGAATTCAAGTTTAGAAGATCAATGTATTTTTTTTTTAATTTACTATGATTAGTCATGACAACAAACTTTGAGAAATTAGTCGATGATGCCCAGAAACAAACTCTCTCTCTCTCTCTCTCTCTCTCTCCCTCTCTCTCTATTAACCGGACTAAAACGGCCCGTTTCATTTAGTTGAAGGTATAAATATCGGGCCTAGTTTTGATAGGGTTCCATTAAAAGGCCCGAAAGAAGGTAAAATGACTCTCCTCGGGCCAACGCATTATGGGCTAGCTAGAATTTTATGTCCGACTAGTAAATATTATATTTTTACATGACCGTAAACAAAATTATAATTTACCATCTCTAAACCCAAATTATTACATCGACCGTACATAGCGGCTAGCGCACACACACACAGACTGGAACTCGTAATTTAGTCTTTAGTTAAACCGACAATTAGAAAAAAGTCAATAAAGTCGAAAGATTTTCATTTTTCAACCAATTTCACGATCATCATCACCATCATCATCTTCTTCTTCCACCCTCCAAACCTTCACCGACTTATCAAGACTCCCACTGTACACCACCCACCCACCTCCGCCGCCGCCGCCGTCCTCCACCGCCAGGCACTTCACCGGCCCCAAATGCCCCTCCAAAACCGCCACGCGCGCGTGGACCCCACCGCCGCCCCTCCTCCACACTCTTACACTCTTATCCGCCGACCCACTAACCACCAGCCTATCTCCGCCGGCCGCCAGGCAAAGAACCGCCATACTATGACCCTTCAACACACCTCCGCCGCCCAACAACTTCTCCACCGCCCAATACCTCACGACCCCATCCGACGAACCAGCGTAGACCACCGAACCCGACCCGTTGACCGCCAACGCCGTGACCGAGCCGCCGCCGCCGTTCCGGCCCGCCTTCAGAGTCTGAACAAGGACGTGCCTCGCCGCCGTGGGCGTCGGCTCTAATTTCCACACCTTTGCAGTGCCATCGGCGGAGCCAGTGTAGACGTGGTCGCCGTTTGAGACGATTGAGTTTATTGCATCGTTGTGGGCTGTAATAGATTCTATGCACTTTGAGCTTCGAATGTCCCATACTTTGAATGTTTTGTCCCATGAAGAAGAATAGAGCAAACCCTTTTCTTTGTTGATTGTAAGGGAAGAAACGATGTCGTTGTGCTTCACCCATACGCTTTTTCGGTGGCGGCGAACTCTAACGTAACCGTTAGGGTTCATCGAGTTTCGAAGCACGTCGAGCGTTGTTGGGAGGGTTTCTGCGAAGAAACGAGTTAATGAGAGATTTGGGAAAAAAGGATCGTAAATTGAATGGGGATATTACAAACCCTAATTCCGTCGAGTAAGGGCGTGTTCAATTCACGACATGAAAATACAGTTAAATTTAACAAAATTATATTAATTAAGAGAGTTAGTCCATTTAACTCTATTTTCTACACTGAAAAAGAATTTTGTATATTTTTGTTCACTTTTAAATTTTGTTGTTGTAATATTTAGACAATATAGGATAAAGTTATGCGTTTTTTGTTCACTTTTTAATTTTGTTGTTGTAATATTTAGACAAATATAAGATAAAGTTATGTTACGCGAAAAAATTATTATTGAAGTATAGAAAAAAAATATTAATTTATTTTGAACGTACTAGTTTAATTTTAATTCAATTATGTTAAAATACGAATATTATGAAATAAATAATAAAAATAACACGCATCATTTTACAAAGCCTAAATTACATGCTTAAATTCTTTATCCAATAAAAAAGATTACTTGCATGGCTTTATTATAACAACATAAAACACTTCAAATATATTTAAAAAAAACTTCCTTTTAAAAGAGAAAAAATTATAACGCCAGTTTTTTTGTGTATAGACTAGACTTTTTTCACAGCATCACCCTAGAAATAGATTGATAAGGTTCATCAACGCACAAAAATATGAGTAGAATTTAGCATTCGATTGGAGGGCAAAATTTAATCGACTTAAAAAAAAAATAAAATTCAATATGAGTTGGGAGATGCTCTCTAGGTACCTGAAAGCTTGTATATTGCGGAATTATCGAATACCTTCCAAACTCGAATCTTTCCATCGTGATGTCCCGTGAATATCTTGTCATCGCACACTACGATCGCCTTAACGAAACCGCTATTACACTTGAAATTCGTGAGTTCTTCGTGAATTATATTTCTGCAGGCTCTTATGGTTTTGCTGTCCGATCCTATAAAAACGACGTTGTTCTTCGCTGCAAGCGAATATATGTGCCCTTCGTCGAGTGCTAAAGATGCTATTAGCCCATTTTTAGGGTATGTAATGAGTTGAGATATCAACCCTAAGTCTTCATCGGAGCTTTCTTCCGTGGAAGATGAGAAGTAATTCCTAGGATTTGAAGGCATATTGATTAACTAATATCAAATGATTATGAAATAGTGAAAAATTTGCGTGTGAGAGAGAGAGAGAGAGGGTGATGATATGATGTAAGAATGAAGGCGGGAGAGGAGATATTTATATCGAGGGGAGAAGATATTCAACAATTTATTTTGTATAAAGGATATTAATTGTTAATATGATGATATATAGGGCTTGTTTGTGATAAAGCGTCAATATTGAAGCAGAATAAATAAAAACATAATTGAGGTTGTGTGGTGATTTAATATCGATCTAATAACCTTGTAGTGTAAATTTGTTAAAAAGCATATTAGTAAAAGCAAAATAATTCGTTAGAAGAATGAAAAGGCAAAATAATATCTTGTATTTTGCCAAAAATAAAACTCGTCATAGACGTAGGGGGCTATCTTAATATTTAATTATTCCTACTATTTAATCATTATTTGAACTATTTAAATTGTGAGATCATTAACTAGATGACGCAATATGGAAAATCATATTACAACTACAATTCCTCCATCTCGCCTACGTCCAAAAAGACAATAAAAGAAATAATTCTACCCACTTATCTAAACTCCTATGGTTAATTGTTTGAGACAATAAAGTTTTTCTACTGTAAGGATCTTATCTAGGATAGAGAATCACATAACTTCTCGTTGTATTTGGATAAAAAACAATACATATATACATTGTGATATATATATATATATATATATATATATAATATACATAAAAGCGTGTCGAATTTTCCAATTCTATGCACCTTAATCGATGAATTTCAGCCACCTGGAAAATTTTCTACAGTTATTTTAGCCCCACCATTTGTTGTCTAGTCATGTGATGTTCCTTTACTTCTTTTCACTATTTAAGATATTGAATCCCACCAAATATCGACCGTTGGTAATTAAATCAGAAACAACAACGTTAAGGATCGATCATATATTGTGTCTGCCTAAGTTTGGTAAAAGCCATTATGCTAAACCAATAGTTTTCACGGGTCTATAAGAAGAAATAAATCAAAAAATTATATTATTATGTCTCCATATTATTGGTTTTATATGATTACTACTTACTAGGGTTTCTAGTCTTTGTGTCTTATTAGGGTTTGTTGTGAGATGCCATAAGTTGAATGCATGTTTGCTTTAAGGATACATTAAACTTATTATTCTAATATTTTTCATAATTAAAAAAAGAGAGAGAAACAAACGGCATAAGGTGTTTCAGGCTTTATGCACGCACTTTATTTCAGTTTCTATATTTGATAGTCTATTTGTTATTAAATTATTTTTGTTTTTTGCATGATGATATGACTCAACATCATAATTTTCACATGGAGCCATATGCGGTGAATGTTAAATAAATATAGATATATATTTAATTTATTTGGGTAAGTGATAATGTATAAATAAGGTAAATATCTTCCTGGTGTCGACACATAACCTAAGAGTACATGATATTTTTTACCGCAAACGATAAAGTATTGTTTTATATTATTACGATTTCTTTTAATAGAAAATTCAGGAGGGAAAGCAAAAGCGACGTTTAATCGAAAACGGTTAAAAAGCCATGAATTGAAGCAAAATACATGTTAAAGCAAATATGGTACACTACGTAACCATTGACACTTGTAATATTTCTATTATATTACCCGAATAAGGGGTATGCCAGCTGATGGGGTTCCGTCACAATGGATGTAAAAACACTAAGTTGTAAACTGATGTTGGACGTGATGTTAGGCTAACACTCACACTCACTTAGAAACGCACATCGAAAATGTAACGAACTTAGTGACAAAACGAAACGGACACAAGAGATGATTTTGTGCAGCAAGTCAAATAACTTGCTGCGTGCCTCAAGGCGCAAACCTCCACTATAAAAATGGATTACAAACTATCGAAAAAGATAGTAAAAATCACGTCTAGCGAAACCTACGAATCGAAAAGGATTCTGCAAACTACAAGACCTTTCGATCTCTGAAAAGCTAAACTAAAAGAAAAACTCTCTTGAAAGATAATGCTCGCTCGAAATCTCGCTCGTTGTTCGTCGTATCTTCAAATGGTTAAGTCCTTCGACTTATATAGGTCTTCGACTTGTAAGAGACTTCTCCAACGACTTGGTAACAGCCCATAACGTCCACTAACGTCCACTAAGTGAGGTTGGACCGTTAGTGATCGTTTGAGGTCGACTTGGTCAGTTCCAAGGGCTTGGTCTTCACTTAAGCTCCAAGTCTCCTATTTTTAGTATGCTCCTTTCCTATTTTCGTTCTAGCTCATCCACACGCATTCCACACGGTTTGAACCATTCTAGCTCTTATCCATATCCTGCACAATACTAGAAAAATGCCACGTTATAAATAAAATTAGTTTTGGGCATGAAAGATAAAACTGAGATAGGGAACATTCTCGGCCAACAGATGTTGACTAGAATGTTACCCCAACATTGCTTATGTTGAAAGCTCAACATCAACACCAGCGAAATGGTATAATGGATAGGATTTATCTCTTAACTCCATACTTAGAAATTTCCTATCGAGAATCTAAAACAACCCCCCATACCTATATATTTAGTTAATATTCAAATTTCTTTGTGTGACAAAAAAAGAAAAAAATGGTGGGCATATAGTAACTCCTACGCCAAACCATATATCGTTGTGCTTAATATTATACTTTTTCATATTATTGGTTAACATGATTTAAATGTTGTCTTAGGTACTATTGTTACTGTCATTACTACTATAGAAAAAATATGAAGAAACTCTACCTGTACTGTTGTTCGTACATTTTCTGATATTTTGCTTCGATAGAGTAAATGGGCCGATATGAAAGTCCATTGTTATGCTAAAATTAAACTGTTATCTATTGTCGTATTAAGAGCATCTCCAATCGATACACAAAAATCCAATATGTATACTAAAGTTCTCCAACCGTACACCAAACGCAAATTTAAAATGTGTTCCGTCTTCTCTCTCCTGTTTTAAAACGCATATATGCATTTGAGAATGAGAATCCCAAAAGATGCGTTTGATGTTTTAAAAATTACAATATATACCCTATTTTTATTTTAATTATTAAAGTACTCATATAAAAAATAAATAAAAGTATATAAAAGGACTCCTGTTATTATTAAATATTTTTCTATGTTTTTTATATGAAAAATAGTCTTTACGTATAAATACCCCCTCTGTAAAAAAAACTTGTAATTAGTACCCTGTCAGCATTTTTTTATATGTAGGTACCTAACATAATAATATTTTTGCAGATAGGTACCCGATCCACCGCAGGTACGCCATACAACATATTGGGTACCCTATATCAATGTATTGTAG
Organism: Craterostigma plantagineum; assembly: GCA_027422505.1. Classification (NCBI taxonomy): domain Eukaryota; kingdom Viridiplantae; phylum Streptophyta; class Magnoliopsida; order Lamiales; family Linderniaceae; genus Craterostigma; species Craterostigma plantagineum. Next base: position 5,714,899 of record JAPQWV010000044.1, on the reverse strand, counting down.
TACGTAATACGTTTAGAAAATAGTAAGCCGTATTAGCACATTTAGGTACACCTTATTTACACATTAGGTACGCCGTACAAACATATTTAGGTACCCTATATCAGCGTGTCATGGTACACAATACACACACATGAAGGTACGGCATGACTGAAGAGACTGGTACAAATTAAATCGGGTACCTATCTGTAAAAATTTCTAACATAGGTACTGAGCTGTTAGTTTTTATTCAAATAGGTATTTATGTGTAGATACCCGGAAAAATATGACTTTACTTAATTTTGTGACATTATTTTTTCTAATCGAATTAAAATAACAATGTGGTTTAATTTGTAAAGTTGTAAATTAAATGGGTAATATTAAAAAATGAGGTCGAAGAGAATATTGCAACAATGGTCTTTTGAGTTTGAGAATTGGTATGTCGGCTGGAGAAGAATTACTCCATTTTGAGTTTGAGAATAAGTTTTTCGATTTGACACGGTCTAATTCCCTAGTGTCGTGTACGAGTATGACATGATAAAATTATAAATGTCTTAATCGTAAATTAACTGATTGAAGTAAACCAAAGCTTGACCCTGATCTTCCAGATAAAGCATAACGCAATTACGCAAGTGTACTCATCATCATTAATATATATATACGTATCGTTAATAAATTCTAACAATTTTATTGTTTATTATAGTGGTCAATATGGTACTGCTAACCCCGCGTCGACCATTTGGCATTATTGAAATAAACAAAGAAGGTATAATAACTTCCAAATTACATAAGAATGATTGTTGAGAGATGTAAACAATAATAATATATAAAATATTATTAATAATAACAACAACTCGGCAACAAGTGATCATCCCACATTTTATGAGAGCAGGCAAAGAGTAGCACGCGTGAGCAGTGTTCTTGACTCTGAACTATTTCAAGAGCGACAGTAATCTATATGTGATATGAGCTTTATGAAGATGTATTTATTCAACATTGAAATACATATTCAAATAGTGCTAATTAAAAAGGATGGAATTCATATGGCCCATTATGACACAGCCATACCTAATTTCAATTTACGTTGAGAAGTTTACTTAATATTGACTCGTATTGGATGAGTTTTGCGTTGTTCATATGAGTTCATTCACATAATGGAAAACTTGCATGCAAAAGTTTGCATATAAAAATTGCATGAATATATATACTGATGTTAAAGTATAAACTATACAAAACGGGGAGACCTAATTAATTATGTGCATTACCAAGGAAAAACAGAAAGATTTCATTCGATCCACCGTTTCTTTTATACTAACGACGCTTCTCTCAATTATGTCCTTAATTAGAATTTTAAATGATTTTATTTCCGTAAATTGTGTAAACTTGTCTTAAACTCACGCGACTTAAAACGGTCTAAAATGACTTCCTTTTGGGTCTTTTTAAAAAATAGCCTTTGACGCGGTCAAGTTTAAAAAATAGCACTCTTGACTTTTTTTTTTGGTCAATAGCACTCTTTTTAATTAACACTTAATCATCTTCTCGTAATCCCTTATTATTAATAAAAAAAAGAAAAACAAAAATAAAATACAACGCCCGGATGAATTAAAAGCTGCACCTCCATTAGCAGAAAGCATTCATTCCACCTCACCCAATTATTCTCCTTCTTCTTCGTCCTCGTCCTTAAGAGAAATCACCTACAATTTCTTCTGCTTCTGCAAGGCAGTCGACCCGACTTCATATCAGCTTCTTCACAGGCGAAGGAACACTCGAAAGTCCTCAGTGAAAGAATTCGAACCTGACGCTTCACTATAAGTATTTTTCCTGGTCGTATTTTGAATATAACCATCTAAATCTTTGTAACTCTCAGTCCTAAACCCTGTTTCGAAGTAAATGGGTTCTCCAAGCTTCGAAATTCCGGTTTGGACTGCCGAACATGTTCAATTTTCGCTTTTTAAAACGTCCAGTTGGTCAGGGGACCCTGCTTGAAAGCAGGCAACCCGCGCGTTAAAATATGGGACCCTAGATAGAAGCATGAGTCCCGCACATAAATATACGGGACCCGCACATAAATTCATGGGACCCGCGCATAAATTCATTGGACCCGCGCATAAATTCATGGGACCTCTATACCCCCGCGCGTTAGATCATGGGACCCTAGATAGAAGCATGAGTGCCGCACATAATATACGGGACCCGCACATAAATTCATGGGACCCGCACATAAATTCATTGGACCCGCGGATAAATTCATGGGACCTCTATACCATCAGTGCATGGTTCCCGCACATTAGTGCCGGCGCATTAGATCTTGGGACCTGCACATAAATTCAGGGGACCTGCGCGCAAAAACAGGGGACCTGCGCGCAAAAACAAGGGACCCGCGCATAATCGCTTCTTATTGATAGGTCCCATGCCCCATACACTAGAGCTTGGGTCCCGTGCACAAGAGCTTGGGTCCCGCGAATTAGAGCTTGGGTCCCGTGCACTAGAGCCTGGGTCCCGCGATATATGTTAGGGTTTTCGAAAGGTCTTACGGTTTTGCAAGCTGTAGGGCTTCAATTAATTATGTCTGCATTATAAAAACACACATCATCCGAACTTAACATTTTTAATAATCCCAGAAACAAATCGACCAAGAATGCTGACGGACGCCCAAATCGTCGCCCGCCTCCAGGAAATCGTCCGTAACTCGGACCCCCGGACTACCAGGGCCGACGACGTCCGCCGCCGTCTAGAGGCCGACCTCGGCGTCGACCTCTCCCAAAGGAGGCTGTTCATCGTGTTGGAGATCGACAGATTCTTAAACGGCGTCGACCATCCTATCGAACACGACGGCGAAGTTCTCGAAGGGCAAGCACCCGAGGCTGTCCGAAGAGACGACGACGAGGCTGAGACCGAAGTGATGATAGGCCCAGGTTGGATCGAGGTTGTCCGAAACGACGCCGTGCAGGAGGATGTCGAGCAAGCTCCGGTTGGAGAAGGGCGAGAAGGGTAGAATAGTAAATTATGTAATAATTTTATGCTATTGTATTGTACGTGAATCTAAGTATTTATATTTAATTTGAAGCATTATATATTATGAACCTGATCTATATTTTAATTGTATTTTAAATTGAATGAACTATATTTTATAATATTTAATTAGGTTTAAAAATATATAGATAGTTGTATTTAATTCGGTTAGTTGTATTGAATGAACTATATTTTACTGTAGTGATTGGCAAACAATAATGGACCCGTGATATAACAGTAAAAGTAAAAAAGCAACCACCACTTTAACTTTCAATATTCAATTCGGGTTGTCGTTTCTCCTGCACACCAAACGTTTTGCAAATCGTTTCTCGACAAGTAAAACCCAAATCCGAACCTCAATCTACAATGGCAATCAGCGGGAACACCCGGAGAGTGAAGGTATTTGTTCTACTCTTCGTCTTCAATTTAACCCTAATTTTCAAAATCGGACCCGTGCTTGCAAGCATAGGACCATGATTGGAAGCATAGGACCGTGATTGCAAGCACGGGACCGTGCATAGAAGTAGTGCGTATCTTCACGCCACCCGCCCATAAGATGATGGTCCCGGTGATGGATAGCTATTTAGGGTTTAGAATTTCTCTGTTGAATTTTAATTTTACTTGTTTGATATTAACTTATTGTTTGTTGGATAGCTATTTAGGGTTTAGAATTGTGAAAGATTGAGTTTTTCTATCGTTTTCAACTTTTTTTCAGTGAGACTGATGTGTGATTTGACATAAAAATAACTGATGTTTAAGTGATTTGACATAATTTCACTTGGTTGTTATGAGTTTAACTTTTCGGGTGTTTGCTACGCACGTTCCCTGCGCGGGTCCCCTGAATATAAGTGCGGGGACGCTGCTCATAACGTGCAGGTCCCCTGCTCTTTACGCGCGGGTCCCTTGCTTATATTGCGCAACAATTCGACGGGACCGGACGGGACCCGGCCTTAACATGCGCATAATTTTGACGGGACCAATGACGACCCGCCGATCTCAGTATGGGTCCTATGCAATATGCGCGGGAACCCTGTTTTGACGATTGGGTCCCCTGCCCATAACATGTGGGTCCGATGTGTTCATGTGCGATTTTGCAATGTTAATTCATGGAAGCAAGCGATTAATTGTGCGTATTTATACTTTGTTTATCGTAGAATACAATATAAAGTCATCAAACATAGCAGAGAACACAAAAAAAATGGATAAAAACACAAGAATTACGTTAAGTCTATAAGATTGTTACATCCTACAGAAATCACAAACACGAGTATGTTTTCTGGGTGTGCTCTCTTACTATATTCACGTCAGAGATCGTTCAACTTGAAATACTTGTCGGAATATATTTTTTTTGGGTTACAAACTTGGAGTCAGATATTGTTAATCTAGTTGTTATTTTTTCCAATTTTGTTAATCGCGCACTTAATTTTTTTTAATTATTATCTTATTAAGGAATTTAATAAAATTACATTTTCGCAGGGGACAAAAGCCCCAAATCGGGGATCAAATGTCAAGTCATCTGTCCTATACAGACTGATGTATAATGACACTGCTCTGACATGTCACTTTTGACCAATAAATGAAGCACTGCTCTGAGATGTCACTTTTCATCAATAATTGAACAATTATTGGACCCACTTAGTAAGCGGACGTGACCAACCCTAATGTGCGGGTACCATGTGCTAGTCGGCAGGTCCCCTTCCTTTAAAGGAAGGGGACCTTACGTTAAAGTCAGGGGACCCGGCGTTAAATGCAGGGGAATGTATGCTTTCTGCTGCAAGGAGTTGGTCGTGCGGCTTTTAATACATTAAAAGCGTTGTTTTACTTTTTATTTTAAAGTACTCTGGGGTCCCAAGCGTATATGAACGGGTCGCTGCCAATTTAGGGTTTCTCACGTTCGCTTTATTCGTACCATCCTATTGAACAATTACTGAGTATTTGGTCAAAATATTTTCCTCAGTAACAAGTCAAATCACCCATACTTTCGGAGCAAGGGACCCGCGCATATTGCATTGGCGCTGATGGGACGGGTCCCAAGCGTATATGTATATGAACGGGTCGCTGCCAATTTAGGGTTTCTCACATTCGCTTTATTCGTACCAATAATTGAACAATTACTGAGTATTTGGTCAAAATATTTTCCTGAGTAATAGGTCAAATCACCCATCACGTGTCGTTTCATACAGAGAATCAATTATTCAACAATGGAAAAGCGTTTATCAAGTCGTATGGTGGGATACGTGCTCAAGGGACCATAACTTTAATTCATGGGACCCGAATTAAATATATGGGACCCGTACTTTCGGAGCAAGGGACCCGCGCATATTGCATTGGCGCTGATGGGACGGGTCCCAAGCGTATATGTATATGAACGGGTCGCTGCCAATTTAGGGTTTCTCACATTCGCTTTATTCGTACCAATAATTGAACAATTACTGAGTATTTGGTCAAAATATTTTCCTGAGTAACAGGTCAAATCACCCATCACGTGTCGTTTCATACAGAGAATCTCAACAATGGAAAAAGGTTTATCAAGTCATATGGTGGGATACGTGCTCAAGGGACCATAACTTGACATCATGGGACCCGCACGTTAAATATACGGGACCTGCCCGTAATATCAGGGGACCAGCGAATATTGCATTGGCGCTGATGGGACGGGTCCCAAGTGTATATGTATATGAACGGGTCGCTGCCTAATTTAGGGTTTCTAATTATTGAACAATAATTGAACAATTATTACTGAGTATTTGGTCAAAGTATTTTCCTCAGTAACAAGTCAAATCACCCATCACGTTTCGTTTCATACAGAGAATCAATTATCAACCATGTCAAAAAAATTTATTCAAACCTACAAATTCCTCCATATAACTTTCAACTACACCAAGTCCAAATTGTCCGTATCCACCTAAAATTAACACTAACCGAAGTTATACTCAGCCAAACAAATGGAGCATACAGCTATACTGGTCACGCAATATCCGTGCAGCCATAGTGGATCGATACGCTGAAATATCAATCTGCCTTTGATATTCATTAAACTCGGGCGTGTCAACCATAACCGTCTCCACCGTCAACGCCGCATGAACCCCGCAATCCAAGCTGCCAGCCTTCTGGCTCCGATTCATTTTATTATTCAACTTCGGCTTTGTGACGATATCGAACTTGAAACGCCAATATGCAGAAAGAAACTCCGCCTGCAAAAAATAGCAAACGTCGAACATGTTACTCAATAAATAAAAAATGATAGACAAGTCGGATTTCAGCTACTTACGAACACTCTCCCGGCGAATTGCACACCATGCGCGCCCAATGAATCGTTAAGGACGAAGGTTTGCGTTGACGCGTCAAAAAGAAGCACTGCCCAGTGGGTCCGTGCGAAAACGGGAGAGATGATGTACTTGCATCGTATCAATTCATCCTCCGTGAGACGCTCCAACCAGCTCCGACTGCTTCTCGACAATCCATTCACGAATTCCTCCATATCATCCACCCGTACTTTCGCCATCCTATTCAACTTCTGCGCCTTCCTAAAGTGCTCGTCTTGCACGTAACTTGGAAAGACGAAGACGCGAGGATAATTATCGGAGTCCGCATAGATTCGCCTCAAGCAATCTAGATATGCGTCAAGACAATTGGACTTGAGCATATCATGGAAGAGCAACATGTAGAATCCTTGGGCATCCACGTCGCACATGTCACCCGACCAAACGTTATCACTGCATAAAAAGAAAAATTATTACGTGTTTATGTACGACAACTGAGGTTGACATCGAAAGAAAACATTTACCTAAATCTTGCCGCTTGAAGGTACTTGTCAATGAGCACGCGATCATGTGCATGAATCAACTGACGCCCGGAGAAGTCCACTCGCCCGCGGTACTTGTTACTCCACTTCTCATTTCTATCTGAGCCAGAATCCTCGTCACTTAGATCAACAATTTCTACAGTCGATTTGCCTTTTCTTCGAACTCCTCGGGCGCTCGACGAAGCACCAAAATCTCCAGCCTCAACCACCTCCACAGGTGTGGGATAATCTTCAACAGGTACGATCGCTAAATGATCGTCGTCGCCACGATCGCGGTGGCCTCTCACACACCTAACCTCCACTCCCCGCATGAGTAGGCCCGTCACACGGTCGAATAGCTCGTGTGCCGCCCCAACGTCAAAAACGCTGTCCCTAAAGTACGCCGCCTCCAACTCTTCCGCTGACGGCACTAACAACCCTCGTACAAAATCGCCGTCGACGGCAGCCGCGACCGTCCTAAGAGTCGGGCATGCTTTGCGACGCCAATTCTTCGTCGCCCACCTGAGCATGCGTGGCGTGAAATCTTCTTCTTTGCGAACCGCAAACTCGTCTGCAACCCCCCGTATGCACTCGTATGCTAGTATCTGAATACGAATAACCCAAAAAATCTTAGAAACGTCCCTCAAAACATGGTATGCAAAGAAGCTTAGTTATAAATTCACCTGAAGTGGTTGTATGAACCCACTGATCAGCCACTCCCGTGACTTCTCCCGTAGGTTTACCTTTACAGTGCGTATGACCTCATTGAATGCCACGGTCCCCCAAGGATACTGGGAGAATGCTAACCGATCTTCGACGAGACTAAGAACCCAGGGACTGACGACGGTGTCCTTCTTCGACGGTCGAGACATCAACACGGCGGTGGCGAAGTACACCTCCGCCAACTTCAGCTTCTCGAAGTCCACATCGTCCTCGTCGCCAGACAACTCCTCCAACACACGCTTGACGTGCGACATGCGGACTTTTGAGCCGTGACCAAAATGTCTTGCGGTGAATTGGGAGCCGCCGTTTACCGGCGGTAGCTCGGCTGCGAACTTCAGCCCGGTGATTAGGCAATACTCCGACTTTGAAAATCGGAGTGGTTTTCCGCCAAAAATCATCCACAGCTCTTCCCGGTTGTGCAGCATCGTCTGGCTCTGGATAAGGTACCACAGCAACTGGCCCGAGAGGTTAAAATCAGGCTCGGCCCTAACAAGGCGGCCGAACGGACTCTCGTTCCTAAAAATCTCCCACTCATGCTGGTTCAGACATTGTCTTATCAGCTCGCTGGCATCGGCGTATAACGAGCTCAGCTTTACAGTCAAATGGGGAACTTCGTCCACTGTGTCGAACTGCTTCTGCATCACAACCTAATTTATACGTAACACACATTTTAGCTAAATTACGTGGTATGAACTAATGAAAACAGAAAACCCTTATGTGCATGCGGCGCAGGGGACCGCATCGCATATGCTGAGATTCAAGCACAGATTATAACGCGCGGGTCCCCCGATTATAACGCGCGGGTCCCCTGGTCATAGCGCGCGGGTCCCCCGATTATAACGCGCGGGTCCCCCGACCTTGCGCGCGCGCAGTGACACAGGACCCTTCCTGCAGGTAAGAGGACCCCAGCGTTTAAGCAGGGGAAACGCGGCTAATACACAGGGGACCCGTCAAATAAGCACAGGTCCCCTGCTCATAAGCGGGGGTCTTCTGCTTGCAAGCACGGGACCCATGCATTAAAAAGCGACGTACGCTGCGCAAGCACAGGTCCTATGCTTGCAAGCACGGGTCCTATGCTTGCAAGCACGGGTCCTATGCTTGCAAGCACGGGTCCTATGCTTGCAAGCACGGGTCCTATGCTTGCAAGCACGGGTCCTATGCTTGCCAGCACGGGTCCTATGCTTGCAAGCACAGGTTCTATGCTACCAAGCGCGAGTCCAATGCTGCCAAGCACGGGTCCTATGCTACCAAGCTCTGTCCTATGCTTGCAAGCACGTGTCCGCCCCAAATTAGGGTTCGATGGGTCGTTCCCAGATCCCCTCTCGCGTTAAATTGAAGAAGACGAAGAGTAGAACACATACCTCCACTCTTTGGGTGTTCGCGTTGAATGCCATTGTCGAATGAGTCGATTGAGGTTGAGTTTCGGTAGGCTTTGAGTTGCAGAGAAGACGATTTGCAGTGCAGGGGCGGGAGAGCAAACGCTTGCTTTTTTTACTGGAAGTGAAAGATAGTGTGTTTTAATTTACTTTTACCCCACTCTTCTATCACGGGTCTGATGTTTCAGATTCGCTACAGTGTAACAGTAAACCCTTTAATTAATTTTTTCGTTAAGTGTTGTTGAGGTTGTTGATTGACATTAAATAAGGGTGAAATAGTCTTTAGAGCAGAGTTAGTAAGGGTAGAAAGGTAAAGTCCGATTTTGGGTGCTATTTTTTAAAAGATGACCAACTCAAAGGCTATTTTCTTAAAAAATCCCTTCCTTTTCACTTCCGTGGAAAATATACACATACCGCCAATTCGTTACAAATTTACTTATTAATTTCTCTCATTCTTAGTCTTTAATATTGACTAAACGACTTGGATCAATATCGAATTCTTCTTAGCTTGTCCCTTGTTAATAGGTTCGTAATAAAAGGACAAGACTTCCTATATATCTATATACAAGTGCGTGTGATTTATGAAGAAGCATCTTAATAATAAGTCAAAAGAAAACCCCCACCACCAAATTAATTATTTAAATTCCCAATCATACACAATTTCTTTCTTACTTTCCTTCTTCAACCAATCCAAAATCTAATTTAATCCAAACTCAAAAACAACAACTCTTATTCCTTCCTTACACACACCAAACCCAAAATCTCCATGCACCTCATCAAGAGCAAGAAAACATGAAACCAAACATATTCCTTCCTTTCTTCCTCAAAACCCTAACCCTAATTACACTCACAACCTCCCTCACAACCCTCGGCGCCACGTCATCGTCTTCCCCGCCGCCGTGTAATAACACTTGCGGCTCGCACACACTAAAATACCCCTTCGGCTTTTCACCTTCTTGCCCAATCCAACTAAACTGCACCAAGGAAAACAGTACGATACTCTTATCGAATAATTTTCGAGTCCAATCCATAACGAACGAAACGATCGTCGTCGATTTGCCCGCGGCGTGCGGTCGGCCCGTGAAAGCCCTAGCCGGGCTCTTCGGGCCCAACTACGCCCCGTCGTGGAACAACGCCGTCCTCCTTCAGAATTGCTCGGCCAATCGCACGGCCTCGACGTGCTTCGTCCCGACGACCGCGATCGAGACGAACTTCGAGCTCCACGACTGCGGCGCCAAGAATCAGAGCGTTAGTTGCTACTCGGGCAACGCGACTTTCTCGGAATTCGTGAACTATACAAAGGTTAGGGTTTTGCTGCTGAATGCATCATGACTGACCACTTCGCCTAAAAGCTTAACCTTCAGGGACAGTCCATCATATTTTTTGGAGTTTATATATTTATTTTTCCAACGTACCCCATCATGTTTAGGCTGATTTCTTTCTTAAATGGTCTATCCCGGTCTGGGTCAGGTTTCACTTAAAGGCTTAAACTTTAAGGGATTGTACCAATTTATTTTGTTATAATTCCTACAAATAGTGTTGTAACTAATCAATTCCGCCGATCGATGGTCTTATATACGATCGTTTTTGTTCGAGTAGATTTTGCACAGCGGCTGTAGGACTTTGTTCTCGGCGATATCGATGGTTAGAGACGGTTCGACGAAGGGGTCGTTCGAGAATGATTGGATTTCGTTGGATGTTGAAGTGGTGAGGATGTCTTGGTGGGTGAATGGAGAGTGTAGCTGTGATAGAAATGCAAAGTGTGTAAATGTGACTCCGTTTAGTATCAGCGGCGGTGGAAGTGATGGGTCGAGGGCGGCGGCGGCGCATAGGTGTGAATGCTCTGAAGGGTACGTCGGAGATGGGTTTCGCGGCGGAGTTGGATGTCGCAAAGGTGAGTTTTTTTTCCCTCTTTCCTATTAATTGTTGCATCAGCGTGATGATTAATTAAATAAGGTAGCGGTTGGTTAACGACATATCATATATATTTCTCAAAGGCTTTGAAAGTCCTCTCCTTAAATTATGGGTGTGATTGAAATAATCATTCGCGTGAGTTGTGAAGTAACAATGAATGGGGATTCAAGAATCTATTAATGAGGTTTTGACTATTAGTTCTTTAACGATTATGGTAACATTTAGGATCTATACGGCTTCTTGGATACCTTAGGGGAATGGTGACAATCAAAATGGGAAAAGAAATCAAAATTTCAAAGTCTAGGTGGTAGTATACAGGATAATATTCAATTGGTAGAATCATCATTTCTTTGATTTATTCAACCCTACCATGTTATTAAATTCACGTAACATAACTAAAAGACAAACCGTCGATAGAGACAATACCGACTCCTGAAATTCTTAAAGGAAAAATGATTGAGGAACACCACCCAAGGACTAACTTCAGTCGTTGGATGAACATAAATATTTTTTATATAGCTAGTTGAGTCCATTTGGTTTGGTCTACATTATTACTAATGGTCCCCTTATTATTATTTTTTCTTTTCGATGTGTGATTTTAAAGCATTGTTCGCAATTCCACATCTCCAGCATCCTGGGTTTTATTCCATGTACAAGAAGCAAATATACAATATTTTATTCCAGCTCTTTGATTCATATCGTGATATATTTTCTTGAAAATTATGCAGAATCTGCTTGCAATCCTTCAAAGTACCTCTCCGGCAAGTGTGGCGGAACTGCTCGGGTCGTTGTTGTAGTTTGAGGTAAATCCAATTCTCAAAATTATTTCTTGAATGTTCGTAGTATTTCGTTCAATAAATTATAGCATCACTTTTTCGTCTAAATGCATTGGAAAAATTCGTAATAATTCCCAGGCGTAGCAGCGGGCGCCGCGCTAATGACCATCATAGCCCTAATCTCCATCTATGACCGAAAGAAGTCCAAGCTCCGCGCCCAAGCCAGGCGAACCGATCAACTATCTCAAAAAACGAGCATAACGATACCAATCTACACCTACAAGGAAATGGAGAAGGCCACCGATCACTTCTCCGACAAAAGAAGGCTAGGCAACGGCTCCTACGGCACAGTCTACTTAGGCAAACTCAGCAACAACAACAGCGAAGATCAATGGGCCGCCATCAAGAGAATCAAGCAGAGGGACTCCTCCATCGAGCAAACCCTAAACGAGATAAAGATACTATCTACCGTGAGCCACCCCAACCTAGTCAAGCTCCTAGGCTGCTGCGTGGACCACGACGAGCAGATCCTAGTCTACGAGTACATGCCCAACGGAACCCTAGCCCAGCACCTGAGTAGGGAGGAGAAGGGGGACGGGAAAGTATTGCCATGGCCCGTTCGGCTAGCCATAGCGTGCGAGACGGCTCGGGCCATTTCCCACCTGCACAATGAGATGGCTCCGCCGATCTACCACAGGGACGTGAAGTCGAGCAACATACTGCTCGACTACGATTACAGGTCGAAGGTGGCCGATTTCGGGCTTTCGAGGTTGGGGTTGGTGGAGTCCTCGCACGTCTCGACGGCCCCGCAGGGGACCCCGGGGTACTTGGACCCGCAGTACCACCAGCACTTTCATCTGTCTGATAAGAGCGACGTGTACAGCTTCGGGGTGGTTCTGGTCGAGATCATAACGGGCCTGAAGGTGGTAGACTTCGCCCGGCCCGAAAACGAGGTCAACCTGGCTAGCTTGGCCGTGGATAGAATTGGGAAGGGGCGGTTGGTGGAGATTTTAGATCCGTTCTTGGGGGAAACCCTAGACGAGTGGACGGTGGAGTCCATTCATAGGGTTGGGGAGTTGGCGTTTAGGTGCTTGGCATTTCATAGGGACGCTAGGCCTCTGATGGTTGAGGTGGCGGCTGAGTTGGAGCTGATCAGGTCGAGCCGATGGGCTCAAGGCGGCTGCTCGCGGGATTCTTCGTGTTCGAGCTCGAGTGATAGGCCGATGGTTGGTGTTAGGGAGAGGGACATTTGTTGTAGTATGGATTCGTCGGAGGTGAAGATGGTGGGCTCGGTGGAAGGCTCGTGGACTACTGATAGGAGTAGTTCGCCGGGCTCGAGCAGCTTGTTGAGCCGTGCGGTTTAGTTCTTTGGACTGTGTTGATAGGTTACAAATTTGTGATGGAAAACTATATCATACGTAGGTTATTTGAATTCGAGACGAAGAATTATGTGTATGTATATACATTACATGGATCCGAGCAATTTGGTCATGTCTGAGACAGCTGGGATTGTCTCTGATGGGTAGACTTTATTCACTAGTTGAGCAAAACTGTTGTACTTGGCAAGAAACTCCTTCTGCACCACATGCACCACATTAAGGATGAACATCAATTACAATTTCAAGTATTTGATATTTAATGTGTCTGTATGTGTCTGATATAGTACCTTGCATTTCTCCCATAGTGAAGGCACTAGTTCTTCGGTTGTCAGATTTTTCTGCATCTTCTTGTACATTTGGCTGATAGTCTTGTCGATCTGAAAAGAAAAACAGAAAAGTCATGGGTGCTTTACGTTACAGAGTAGCTTAATAGTTCAAGCGAAAGATTCAACGACGTATTGTACCCCTGATAAACTCGACTTTACGACTTTCCTGAGATCCACTTTCGAGTATCCAGGCTGAAAAGGGATCTGAAAATATTTTGGCAAAAGTTAGTTTTGTCTCTCAGTCTTAAAGTGAGCGATAAATGTCTTCGTGCCCGCGAAGGGCATAATGTGGTGTCATGCCATTTTTACGAACTAACCTCTTCAGCTTGGACGTTGGCCATCAGATCCTCTATTCTGTGAGCAAACTGGAAAAGCCTTTCGAAATGCTTCATTTAGGGAGAAGATAGAAAAAAGAAGTGTTGTTATACTCCGCATTCTTGTTCGAAGACACCGAAAGAAACTTCGAGATATATGAATGAGACGAACTCACGTAGTAGATGATCACGCTTATAAAGCGTGAGCAAGCTTGTTCATACGATTCACTCGCCTTGTGATAAAACTTGGCTAAAATGTTGACAACATTGGCCAGATCATATAGGCTGTGTATTCGAAGTCTCAGTCATCAGAACCAAAACAGAAACTTACGGTTATGGACTGAATAAAAGAAAGCAAGATAAAGTGATCTCACCTGTTTTGGAATGATGCATAATTTTCTAGTAGTAGAATATCCATATATTTCGTATCTGCTTGAGCAATTTTATCCAGTGTGACAAACATGACAGTAATCTGCAAATTATGCATCAGTGATCAGAGAATAATATCATGTGAAAGAAAACAAACGTATGAGGCATCATACCATGAAGAAGATTTTAATGAATGAGAAAACGTAAGGAAACACTATGTTAGCAACACGAATTCAGACATTCGGACTATCGGTTTTGGTGAATTGACGCAACTGATTAATAATGAGAAAACCGGAGATCTAAAGTATCGTTCATGCTAAGGACTAAAAGCGGTATATATAAGTGACCAGTCTGGGCAAGCATGAGAGACTAAAACCAATACCGATTGAAGATACCGGTCTTGACAAAGGATTCAGGAAAGCACGACAGCATGCAATATCGGACAAATGACAGATTGGACAATCGAGATAAGTGCATGCTGAAACAAAAAGGAAAATTCAGACATTCAATGCAATGCTGCAAGTCCAGAGTTTAGACAAGGTCAACTAACGCAAATAAGGAATAAAGCTAGTGACAGGACAGACCGCAGCTTAAACCGGACAGACCCATTTTTGGAAAGTCAATTAATGCACCGATCAGAGTGAAGAGTCTATCTCACAACGGTTTGAATTTCAAACCTCAAGCATAAAAGGAGAGAGACAAGAAGAAGATACATACTTCACTGAACCACAACATTCTTACGATTTTGAAATCTCATCCTCAAAAAGACGAAGTTTGAGCTGTTCAAAGAGCTGTGGTGAGAGCACAAAAATCAGAGTGAAGTCCAAAGACATTCTTTCTTAGATTTAAGTTAATAGTGACTATTTCCGACGGACTGTAAAAAGCTGTTGAAGTAGGTGGATTGTTGTAAACAACTGCCTAGGGATTCACTAGATTTGAGCTGTGTTTCAGCTGGGTAGGTTGTACAAGATTGTATAACTGAAGATCTAGTGAACCTTCCTTGCGAGGAAGAAGGGGAGACGTAGGAGATTTTAACTCCGAACTTCCAGAAACAAACCGGTCTCATACATACACACACACACATATTTACTCATCACATATCAGCTTCAACCGTTCAGTATTACATTTCGCACTTATACTGACCGGTCATTGATTGAGTACCTGTCCTTGGAAAGACAAATCGAAAAAGAGACAAGCGTTTATTCACCCCCCCTCTAAACGCGTAAACCGATCCTAACAAGTGGTATCAGAGAGGGTTTTACTCAATCATCAAACTGATAAAGATGAATACATCAAGCAAGCTGCCGATGTTCTCCCGTGAAAACTTCATGGAATGGAAAGTTCGCATGATGACCCATCTAGCTGCCCAGAACGAAGATATGTGGGATGTCATTACAGATGGACCTCCAAAGCTAGAAAAGATCAATACACTGCATACGCAAGACAAGACACAGCCACAAATGATTCCAAAGGTAAAAAGTGATTGGACAGAGCCAGAAAAAAAAGCTAATGAATCTAGACAATGTTGCCAAGGACATTCTGTTCAAAACACTGGATACCGGAACATTCAGACAGGTGATGCTATGCAAAACAGCAAAGGAGGTCTGGACAAAACTATGTCAAATCTGCGAAGGAAACGAGTCTACACGGGAAAACAAGCTCATTGTTGCCATACAAAAGTACGACAGCGCGAAGATGAAGCCGGGAGAATCAATGGCTGACTTCGAGAGCCGGTTCATGAACATCATCAATGATCTCACGGCTCTTGGAAGAACGCTAGAGAACCGAGATGTAGCCATCAAAATCATGAAGGCACTTCCCCGTGAATGGGATGTTAAGACCATGGCTATGAGGGAATCAAAGGATCTCAGCAAGATACAAGTTCACGATCTATTTGCTGACCTCAAGGCTTATGAGTTCGAGCTACAAACGAGAATGGAAGAGTCAGTCACAGAACAACCTGTCAAGGCACTCGTAGCACCAGAAACTTCAACTTCGAAGACATCAGAAGAACTGACTGATGAAGTCATGGCACTTTTTGTAAAGAGATTCGGAAAGTTCATGAAGAAAAATCGAAGCAACAGTTCTGAAGGTAAAAATTTCATAAAGAATAAAACAGAAAGAACTGATGTCTCGTGTTTTAAATGTGGCAGGAAAGGACATTTTGCAATCGATTGTCGAGTTTCAAAGAAAGAGAAGGAGAAAACTGGTACCAAGTCAAAGAAGTATCAAAAGGCTTTGGTGGCCAAGAGTGGAAAAACATGGGACGACTCTGACTCCGAAGAATCAAACAGCGATGAGTCAGATACCGAAAGTGATCAGGAATCTCATGAATGTCTCATGGCAAATATGACCAACAATGAGGTATGTGATTCTGTACCGGATGATTTTACTAAGGAAGAGCTTCTTCAGGCTCTTCAAGAAATGGCTGAAGAATATCAGAAACTTTCCGCTAGGATTAAACAAAAAGGGAAAATCACTTCAGTCGAACAAACTGAAAGTGATTCTAGTCAAACGAAGGTGCTGAATGAGGAAGTTAGAGAACTTAGAAACGAAATAGTGCAGTTGAGGACTGAAAACGATAAGCTAAATGCGATCGTAAAGACTTGGAGTCAGTCCAAGAAAACAGTAGAGAATATCCAGAGTAGTCTGAGGGTTAGCAATGACAAAACTGGACTAGGATTTAGTGAAACCGGATCGAGCGAACCGACAGCAAGAGAAAAGAATACTGGCTGGATTAGGTTTACTTCAGCCAGCTCTTCGCAAGGTAACAACACCAGTAACATACCTAGCTCCCCAGTTACGATAGAGAGAGAAGCTCAACATAATAGAAGATTACCAAAAACAGTGCCTTTACAAAACGGATCTATATCAAGCGGGCATGAGCATAGGGGGAATAGGAGGTATGAATATGAGTATAGAAACCGGGCTAGACAGCACCATACATCTAGATATAGAATGACTAGGAATAGAAACATCAAATATCTTATAGACCCTAAAACTGGTCGGACTGTTAGAGTCTTTCAGATCTGAGTTCCTAAGAATCTAATCTATACTGGACCCAAGTGAAACTGGGTACCAATGTATGTATATATATATATATAATTTTTTTTCAGGAATACATTGAGGAACTGAACCGATCAGTATGGTATCTGGACAGTGGATGCTGTCAGCACATGACTGAAAACGGGAGACTACTGAAGGAGCTTAGGGCACATACCGGACCGACAATCACCTTCGGAGATAATGGTAAAGGTAAAACAATAGGGAAGGGGGTGATTACTCACAGAAATCTTACCCTAAAAGATGTACACTTAGTACAAAATCTCCATTACAACCTAATAAGTGTGAGTCAACTATGTAGGAATAACTACCTAATATCGTTTGAAAAAGATAAATGCTTTGTCAAGGACAAAGAGAATCGCATACTGATAACTGGGCATAGGGTTAGGGGTA
The DNA here is from genome assembly GCA_027422505.1 of Craterostigma plantagineum. Taxonomy (NCBI): domain Eukaryota; kingdom Viridiplantae; phylum Streptophyta; class Magnoliopsida; order Lamiales; family Linderniaceae; genus Craterostigma; species Craterostigma plantagineum. The sequence continues at coordinate 5,697,494 of JAPQWV010000044.1, read as the reverse complement.
CATATAGGGTCCACTGGGGAGATCAATCAGTTTCTACCCAGACCTGTCTAATAGCTCATAACTCCAAAAGTTGGCTGTGGCATAACCGTCTCAGTCACCTAAACTTTAAGACCATATCAGCCCTTAGGGATAACAATCTGGTTAGAGGTCTACCCAATCTAAGGTTTTCAAAAGATAAACACTGCACAGCGTGTCAGTTAGGTAAACAAATTAGGTCAACTTTTAAGAATAAAGGAAGTATAGAGTCAAACCGGTGTCTAGACTTACTTCACATGGATTTATTCGGACCAATACCAGTAGTCAGTCTTGGTGGTGCTAGATACACACTAGTAGTCGTAGATGATTTCTCCAGGTACACCTGGGTTGTATTTTTAAAATCCAAGGACCAAACACCAGTCAACTTAATAAAGCTTTTCAGAAGAATAGAGAATGAACAAAATGGTAACATAAACCGGATCCGCAGTGACCGGGGTACTGAGTTTGTGAACATAACGATAACCAAGTTTCTTGAGGACCATGGTATACGCCATGAGTTGTCTGCTGCTAGGACACCCCAGCAGAATGGAGTTGCTGAGAGGAGGAACAGAACTCTCAAGGAAGCAGCCAGGACAATGCTAGCAGATGCGGACATCTCTCATAAATTCTGGGCAGAAGCCATTAACACTGCATGCTATACACAGAACCGGTCCATGATTTGCAAGAAACAGGGCAAAACACCGTACGAAGTATGGACCGGAAGTGTTCCTACAATCAGCTACCTCAAGACCTTTGGAAGCAAATGTTTCATCCACAATAATGGGAAGAATCAACTCTCAGCATTTGATACAAGGGCCGAAAATGGAATATTCCTTGGGTACTCTTCAGTCAGCAAAGCTTACCGGGTTTTCAACACAAAGACTCTGTCTATTGAGGAATCAGCACACGTAGTCTTTGAAGAGTCAGAAACTGATAACCATACTCCCAGTAATATCAATCGTTTGAGCAACCAGCTGGAAAGATCCCATCTTGAAGATGAAATTGATGAAGAAAGACATCAACCAGTATTGGAGATGACAGAAATACCTATTGTAGAAGAAACCAGTACTCAAAATACTACCACTGAGATACAGATGGAACCTGTGGAAACAATCAGTCCATACACTACCGGTAACGAAGCTGGATCAGAAGGTGAAACTCACACAGAGACTCAAGAAACACCAGAGGAATCAATTGAGGGGGAACGCATCAAATGGAATCGCACAAAGTTGAATCATCCTCAGCAATTGATCATAGGAGATCCTGCTGCACCTATGAAAACAAGGCGACAGACGAACCCCAATCTATTCAGTCATGCGTTCATTTCACAAATTCAACCAACAAAGGTTGATGAAGCTCTCAAGGATGACAACTGGATAGAAGCCATGCAGGAAGAACTAAACCAGTTCGAACGAAATCAAGTCTGGACTCTTGTTCCAAAGCCAACGCAAACTGTAATCGGTACGAAATGGGTTTTCAAGAACAAGCTAAATGAAGATGGACTTGTCACCAGAAATAAGGCAAGACTGGTTGCTCAAGGTTACAGACAAGAAGAAGGAATAGACTATGATGAGACATTCGCACCGGTAGCAAGACTGGAAGCCATACGGATTTTCTTGGCATATGCAGCTTATAAGGACTTCAAAGTATATCAAATGGATGTCAAGAGTGCATTTCTGAATGGAACAATTTCTGAAGAGGTATACGTCGCTCAACCACCAGGTTTCGAAAACCATGAGTACCCGAATCATGTCTACCGATTAAAGAAGGCTCTCTATGGACTAAAACAAGCCCCAAGAGCGTGGTATGAAACGCTATCAAAGTTTCTAACTGATCATCAGTTCACAATTGGAAGTGTTGATAAAACACTATTCAGGTTCACTAAAGGAGAGCATCTATTGATCGTTCAGATCTACGTCGATGACATTATCTTTGGATCAACTGATCCTAAGTTATGCAAGCGATTCTCTAAAATGATGCAGGATCAGTTTGAGATGAGTATGATGGGTGAACTCACATTTTTTCTGGGACTTCAAGTAAGACAAACGGAGCAGGGCATATTCATAAATCAAGCCAAATATACAAGGGAACTGCTCAAGAAGTTTGGTATGGAGAACTGCTCACAAGCTACAACGCCTGTGAGTTCATCAATCAAACTAGACAAAGATGAAACTGGAGTATCAATTGAAGTTACTAAGTATAGGGGGCTGATCGGATCACTGCTATATCTTACTGCTAGCAGACCGGACATTATGTATAGTGTCTGTTTGTGCGCTCGGTTCCAGTCTGATCCAAAAGAAAGCCACTTCTCTGCGGCAAAGCGCATCCTGAAGTACCTCAAGGGGACTGTAAATGTTGGTCTATGGTATCCCAAAGACTCAAGCTTATCACTGCACGGATATACAGATGCTGACTATGCAGGCTGCAAAATTGATCGACGCAGTACTAGTGGCACATGTCAGTTTCTTGGCGACCGACTTATCTCTTGGTTCAGCAAGAAACAAACATCCATAGCCACATCCACAGCTGAGGCAGAATATCTGGCTGCTGGAAGCTGTTGTTCGCAGATTCTTTGGATACAGCACCAACTGGAAGATTATGGAATACAAGAAACCGACACACCTATCTTCTGTGACAATACGAGCGCAATCGCAATCACACAGAATCCGGTATTCTCGGACAAAGCACATCGAAATAAGACATCACTTCATACGAGATCATGTGCTGAAGAAAAATGTACGGCTGGAACACATCTCAACCGATCTGCAAGTTGCCGACATCCTAACCAAGCCACTACCAGAAGTTAAGTTCCTTTTCTTCCGAAATGCTTTAGGTTTATTGGATTTATCCTAAATACCTAAGCATAGAGTCAGGGGGAACCTTGTTATATCAAATTAATTGGTATAATTGGTGACCTCGACCCTACACCAAATGGTGCAAAGTGATGATCGTATTAAGCCATCTATTCTTTATCAGTCAATTCTTTCATACTGATCAAAACTCATTATTCTATCAGTTTCGTCCAAAACTGATTCTCGTCACCTATATATAATTCTTTTTTATATATATATACCGGAGTATTAATACCGGGGTACTCTCTTTTAATACCGGGATTTTTTACCGGGACACTTTCTTCGAAACCTGTACACTTTTACAAAACGGTATTGATACCGGAAACTGCCTAGATCAGTGACTGACCGAAATCGTTTTTATTAAATATACGTCATCAATTGCACACATTTTATCATAACACTTTCGCAGGAAATCTGACAACACTACAGGAAAATAGCGCAGTCTATGAGAGAGGAAAGCTAAGCGACAAGACGTCCTATGCATTTAATGCAAATACACGCTTTCTCCCGCTAAATAGATTTCGTACCCATACTCAAATTAAAACATTCCATCATTATCCTTCTCTCTCCAACCGATTCATCATCTTCTTCCCCAAAATTTCTTAAACCTCCTCACAGAAACCCTATCCAATTCTTCGAACAAATGGCCCCAGCACACAAAGAATTTACAAGGACGGCGCTTCAAATCTACTTTGCTAGCTGCAAAGAGACCGCACACAAGGAATTTGTTCCTATATTCGAAGCCCTAATTCAAACCGGCCTTCAAACCTTCTTCGACTGCACTGCAGAATTTTACCCAGAGGCTCTGCATCAGTTCTTCAACACAGTACTCATCGTTGGAGACCGCTTCCAGTGTATGATCAACGGACATCAGTTTGACATCACTGAAGAATACTTTGCAAAGCTGTTCAATCTACCAACCACCGGTGACACTGTTATCAGCGTGTCTGATGACGTTAAGGAACGTCTCAAGACAACGATGTCTTTGACAGGGGGAACGTTTAAAGACTCGGATAAACGAGTGGTTCTTAAACCAGAGTATCGACTGCTTCATGATATTGTAGCAAAATCCATCTTGGGGAAGGCAGGATCCTTTGATATGCTCACCAGTGATAAGGTTCAGGCCATGGTGGCTATTTTGACTGGGATGAAGATCAACTGGTCTTCTGTAATTTTCTCCGTCCTCAAATGAATACTGCCGGTCCGTGATAGGCAGATCAAGAACTTCGCGCCTCAACTGTCTTTTCTTCTCAAGCGCAAGGTTGCAGATGTTGGCCCTGTTGAAGGGATTGGGTATATAAACTTCATTTCTGATGAAACCATTCGTCAGATGGTGAGCACAACCTCGCTCACTAAGAAACCGGCTAAAAGAAAAGCCACTGACGATCTGCTCACTATCAAGCCAACCAAGAAGCCTGCTGTTGATCACTCTCTGGGAACGTCGAAGACTGTCTCCCGACCCAGATCGTCGCCGATTCAAAAGAAGAAGACTGATGACAAGCAAGCCTCATCAAAGCCCTCCAAGAAGAAATTGGTCCTGGAGTCTTCCTCCTCTTCTGAAGACACTCAGCCACTTCAGAAAGTACTTACCAAGAAAAGGACCATGACGCCTACCAAGAAGCCCTCAACCGGGTCAGTCCCGTCAAGCAAACCAACAAAAACTACACAATTTGTCCAGTCGGTTTCTACAGTAACACCAACCATCACTGTCACTCCATTCCCGGAGACAACTGGTTCGGTGATCAGGACTGCGTCACCGCAGAGTGGGGTGAGGATTCAGGAACCGGTCCGAGGTATCTCGACTGACAAAGGCAAGGGCAAAGCTGTTGCGGTCCCTGAAGGACACGAGTCGATCGATGAGACTGCCTGGACTCTCATTCGAGAAGAAATTGTTGAGACGATTGCAGATGATCTTCGGGCCTATGATGAATTGGTCGAATTCCGATTTACCCCATATAGTGAGAAGATCTGGAAGTCCAAAGGTCTTTCTGACCGACTCAAACTGGCCAGACAGACAGAAGGGAAGCTCATAAAGACTCTGGGCATTGAATCCATCAGGCGCCTACTGAACGCGCGAGAGCTATACCGGGTTAGTCTTGAAATGAAGCACCTGATGAGCTATATTGAGCAACGCAGGGACAACTTTCAGCCAGAAGGGAGAGATGCAATACATGAGCTCCAAATTCTGTCCAGGCTGGAGGCAGAACTGCAGAGTATGCAGGTCTACCATGCTGCTGTTTGGGCAAAACTTCAGCCTGATGTGGCATCCTCCGCCGGTGCATCGGCTGTGGCACTTGGATCAATCTCTGCCTCTTTTGATCAGCCGCAGGACGACTCTTTCATGACAACGGCCTTGATCGTCGCACCCACGCCTTCATCCTCTGTTCCACCTGCGCATACATCTCAACTGGTACAGAGTCCCGTTCTTCATTCCTCACCAGAACCGGTCTCTGGGGAATGCTTGCTATTTTGGCAACCTATTCCGTCGTTCCCTTGGCTGTCTCTACCATTATCTCTACTGATTCCAATTTCAGCCAGTGGATTTTCTCAGACACAGTCACTTACTCCCCTGCCTCTACTTCTCACCTTTGCTGGTGAATCTGGATCCTCTTCTTCTCCCACTTCTCCAGACAACATTCAGGATCTCTCAGCTACTTTGGTAGAACCTCAACCGGTCGAGGTTCGATCTGAGCAAGAAACTGATCTCGAAGTCCGCACATCGACGGAGCAAGGCATCCCTGTCTCTGCCATTCTGACTGAATCTGTTGTTGTCTCCGCCGCTGCATTGCCGGACAACACTCAGTCTTTCATCCCTCCACAGTCGCAACCAACGGGACCTCCAACAAGCGTATCCATACCGGTTGATATCATAAGTTCACCGAGAGAAGTCTCCTTGATCAAGCAGACTTATCGCTCAATCTCCATTCTGAGCAAGACTGTCAATGGTGACCGGCAGCACAACCATGAGCAGTTTCAAGCTCTGAAGGAAGATATCACCGGTCTCCGCTCGGATGTTTGTGCAGATCTGGAGGTCATCAAAGGGCAACTGACGGCTCTGACTAGGCTAATCACCCCGGTTATTGCCAAAAAGGGGGAAAGTACGGCAAGCGACAGCAGAAAACAGCAGCAACCGCCCAGCTCTAGCTCATCTGAGCCTCAGAGGTTTATCTCCAAACTTTATGTCAAAACCAAGGATCCAAAACGAGCTGCAATAGAAGCTGCACTCATTCCGGACGCAGTCTTACAAAACCAGACTGCAGCTGTACCAGTCAGCGAAATTGGTCCAGTTGAAGTCCAGTATGATGGCAGCAGTTTACGGCATCTTGCCTGCAATCTAACAAAGGAACAGCTGGCGGACCTTCGGAGACTACATGACATAAAGGAAGACGCATACAAGGATGATAACAAGTGGAAGGAGATAGAGCGGATATTCAAGAGCAAGGCGTACAACTAAAGTGTTGTCTGTATCAATCTCTTTTGATATGAATGAAAACCGGTTTTCTGCTGACTAGTTTTGTCAATCACCAAAAAGGGGGAAATTGTTAGCAACACGAATTCAGACATTCGGACTATCGGTTTTGGTGAATTGACGCAACTGATTAATAATGAGAAAACCGGAGATCTAAAGTATCGTTCATGCTAAGGACTAAAAGCGGTATATATAAGTGACCAGTCTGGGCAAGCATGAGAGACTAAAACCAATACCGATTGAAGATACCGGTCTTGACAAAGGATTCAGGAAAGCACGACAGCATGCAATATCGGACAAATGACAGATTGGACAATCGAGATAAGTGCATGCTGAAACAAAAAGGAAAATTCAGACATTCAATGCAATGCTGCAAGTCCAGAGTTTAGACAAGGTCAACTAACGCAAATAAGGAATAAAGCTAGTGACAGGACAGACCGCAGCTTAAACCGGACAGACCCATTTTTGGAAAGTCAATTAATGCACCGATCAGAGTGAAGAGTCTATCTCACATCGGTTTGAATTTCAAACCTCAAGCATAAAAGGAGAGAGACAAGAAGAAGATACATACTTCACTGAACCACAACATTCTTACGATTTTGAAATCTCATCCTCAAAAAGACGAAGTTTGAGCTGTTCAAAGAGCTGTGGTGAGAGCACAAAAATCAGAGTGAAGTCCAAAGACATTCTTTCTTAGATTTAAGTTAATAGTGACTATTTCCGACGGACTGTAAAAAGCTGTTGAAGTAGGTGGATTGTTGTAAACAACTGCCTAGGGATTCACTAGATTTGAGCTGTGTTTCAGCTGGGTAGGTTGTACAAGATTGTATAACTGAAGATCTAGTGAACCTTCCTTGCGAGGAAGAAGGGGAGACGTAGGAGATTTTAACTCCGAACTTCCAGAAACAAACCGGTCTCATACATACACACACACACACATATTTACTCATCACATATCAGCTTCAACCGTTCAGTATTACATTCCGCACTTATACTGACCGGTCATTGATTGAGTACCTGTCCTTGGAAAGACAAATCGAAAAAGAGACAAGCGTTTATTCACCCCCCTCTAAACGCGTAAACCGATCCTAACACACTCACAAGTTTTGTATAGGCCTGATCAACTAAATCCCTTGAACTTCCCTGGATGTTTCAGCTGACCGGCTTTTATCTGCTTGTTTTAGTTCAGTGCTCTCTTGAAATTTGTTATGCTGAATTCAATTGCTGCTAATGGTTCTTATTTGGACTGCAGCTAAATAAATGTAGTGTCCAAACCCGACTTCGCCCTTTATTAATTTCTTGATCTATTCGAGACTTCTTTTGCTCATTCATTGTGAATACGTGTTTGATGTTCAGATAAAATCATCAGGTAGGTTTTGTCTTGAAAGATTTTTATTTGTTGGCAGAAACATCATCAGGTCCAATGGCGACTAGGATTGCTGCTAGGTATATCACTCGCAGGCTGTCGAGCAGCGGCAAAGTCCTCAGCGAGGAAGAAAAGGCTGCTGAAAATGTCTTCATCAAGGTGAAATTCTTACTCTTCATATTCACTATCCACGCCAGCCAATAATACCTTGCTGCTACTACATTTTTCTGAATATCCAAATCAGCGATGATGCTTCAACCTAATCCTTGTTGGATTTGTTGGACGAATCCTCATTCCCAAGATCGATAGTCATTTAGAAGACTGCCTCCTATTTTGTAGAAAGCATTGCCCTGCCGTGATAAATACTTGTTCAGGATTTCCCTTTCTTTCTCTACCGCTGTCTTAACTTATGGTTAAAATCTTCTGCAAATTTGGCAGAAAATGGAGCAAGAGAAGCTGGAGAATCTCGCTCGCAAGGTATGCATATACTTTTTCACCCCCGTAAACTAATGCGAAACAAGAATTGTCAATCGAATGAGATTTGCCATTGCCTGCAAACACGATTGCGTCCTTTTCCTCTTCATTTCTTGATTGCCTTAGACAAACCCTCAAACCCATTCGCTACATACTTACTTATATAGCCTCATACTTAGGGCCCCAAAGGCGAGGAAACACCCTTGACAAGTTCGGGAGGCTCAGGGTCAGTAGCCGATGCTAAACTGAGCGGTGAAACTTCTTCAACGCCCAACGTTTCAGCTGATAAGCACAAAAACTATGCTGTCGTTGCTGGCATTGCAACCGTCGCCGCTGCTACTGCATGGTACTTGTTGGGTTCGAGCAAGCCGAAATCTGAAGAAGTTCATGATTGAGCTGAGACGCCGCTTGCGAAGCACATTGGCTTAATAAATTCCTGTAAGAATCTCACTCTCTTAGCATGGATTTCGTGTTCTATGTGCTAAGCTGCTCGACTTTTTAGTTTAAGATTCGAAGGGAAACTCGGACAGTCTGCATTCTAGAGATTAAGACATATTTTGTGGATCGTTTTAAAATAAAAACTCTGTTTGTTGAGGTTAATCTTTAGTTACTATTGTAGTTCGTGTGAAGTTGAGAAAGCAACGACCAGTGAATTAGTTGACAAAAACTCTGAGTTGACAATGGGCTATAAATGAATTGAGTTCTTGAGTTCGGCTCATTTTCTAAGCTCGAGTTCGATTAGAGTAATAGAAGCTCGTCAAGCTCGAGCTTTGTCTAAAAAAATGTAAAAAAAAGATGAACATTCGAAAATAAGGTAAGATTGGTGATAAATAGTGTGATAGATTCGATATCATTACATACGTACCACAAATAAAACCATCACTAAGTATTCAACATGAAGCAAAATATTCTGACAATAGGAGAAGTCCAAAGCCAAAACCAACACAACATCAAAGAAACCGAAAAAAGCGCCAGAGAGAAATAAATTGAATTTAATGCCACGAAACAATTCTTAATGATTCTCACGTCTTTCCATCCACGGCTTTTACCATTCCTTCAATCCAACTCCACTCTTGAAGACCGACTCCACTCCACCACATTTGTCGCCCAAACAATTAATAGATTAATATTCGGGATAAAACCTAAAATGGTCCCCGATGTTTACCCTGTGAACCAATTTAGTCCCCGATGTTTCGCGTGAACTAATTTAGTCCCTGATGTTATCGAAAATGAACCAAATTGGTCCCTCCGTCAATTAGTCCGTCAATTTAGACGGAGATTGCATTTTCGACGGCTTTAGCGACGGAATTTCCGTCGCTAACTGAAAATTTAAAAAATAATAAATTTAATATTAAAAATGAGGAAAAATGCAAAAAAAAGGAAAAAATTCAAAAAATACAGTAAAAAATTCAAAAAAAAAGAGAGAATATTACAAAAAATTATATAAAAATAAAAAATAATAAAAGTAAAATAAAAACTAAATTTAAAGTAGAAAATGATAAATTAAACATTAAAAATGAGGAAAAAATATAAAAAAGGAATAAAAATTCAAAAAATAGAGTAAAAAATTCAAAAAAGAAGAGAATATTACCAAAACTAAATAAAAATAAATAATAATAAAAAATAATAAAAGTAAAGTAAAAACTAAATTTAAAAGAGGAAATGATAAATTAAACATTAAAAATGCGGAAAAAATCCAAAAAAAGGAATTTTTTTTCAAAAAATAGAATAAAAATTCAAAAAAACTAATAAATAAAAAGATAAATAATAATAAAAAGATGATAATTATTAATTTATGATTTAAAAAATAAAAAATAAAATACGTTAATTTATTATTATTTTTTTTATTTTTTTATTATTTATTTTTTAGTTTATTAGTAACATTCTCTTATTTTGAATTTTTACTCTTTTTTTTTTTGAATTTTTTTTCCTTTTTGGATTTTTTTTCTCATTTTTAAGGTTTAATTTATCATTTTCTATTATTTAGTTTTTATTTTACTTTTAATACTTTTTATTTTTATTATTATTTATTTTTTATTTAGTTTTTGGTAATATTGTCTCCTTTTTTTGAATTTTTCTTTTTTGAATTTTTTACTCTATTTTTTGAATTTTTATTCCTTTTTTTAGTATTTTTTCCTCATTTTTAATTTTTAATTTATCATTTTCTATTTTAAATTTAGTTTTTTATTTTCTATTTTTTATTATTATTTATTTTTTAATATTTGCTAATATTCTCTCTTTTTTTTTAGTTTTTTACTGTATTTTTTGAATTATTTTCCTTTTTTTTTGCATTTTTTCCTCATTTTAATATTTAATTTATTATTTTTCAAAATTTTCAGTTAGCGACGAAAATTCCGTCGCTAAAGCCATCGCAAATGCAATCTCCGTCTAAATTGACGGACGAATTGACGGAGGGACCAATTTGGTTCATTTTCGATAACATCGGGGACTAAATTGGTTCACGCGAAACATCGGGGACTAAATTGGTTCATAGGGTAAACATCGGGGACCATTTTAGGTTTTATCCCATTAATATCCCCTCTCTTTGGAGTTCCTTCAATGTCAAATCCCATCTCAGCATTCGTTTTATTATTATTAATTTTCAAACTATATTGTGTAGGGTTTGATAGCATAGTTAGGAACTTTAGATCTAGGAAAAACGATGTACCTTGAAACCTGCTCTAACTCACGTTCATGGCTGACTTCACTTGGCGTTCTTTTCTAAAGCTATGCACGTGACGACGACATATGCCATTAAGACACACTCAACACACATGAATTTCCACGATATTTCATTCGTCTCAAAGCTCATACCAACTCGATATACATATAAATATATATATATATATATAAAATATATATATTATATATAAACTATTCAACTTCTGTCGCTAAGGTGAAATTCTACTTATATTACTTCGTCTGAATTTAGAATCACTATTTACAGTAAGCTCTCATGATGAAGGTGAATATCTTGAGCAAGAAGATGATAAAGCCCCACCTACCAACCCATCCAACCCTAAGAAAACACAAGTTATCCTTCCTTGACGAGCTCGCCCCTTCCTTATACGTGCACTGTTGCGATAATAATAATGCTGATGAACTTTTATAGGCATGGTGCATATCCCAATTAGGGTGCATTTAATATTAGATAGGTCAACCTTAGCCCCAATATCGAGTAGATTAAAATAAAAGCATTCACCCTGTAATAGGTGCTACTGATGAGCACAGATAGATTGTTAATACAACCAACTAACTTACACCATGTTATGACGCAGCAAGCTATACGTTGACATTTTACATCCACGCCACATGGGCTTGATGAGCAAACTCCGCACATAATAATAACCATACTATAATACAACTCTCCGATTGTTTGAATTGTTTAACCGTTAGAATGGGAAACGGAAAGAAAAAGATTAAGGCTAAATCCAACGTACTATGTCATAGTTTAACATTTTGATAACCACATGGTTTTAATGATGAGCAACTCCACACTTAAAAAATAGTTCTGATTGTCATAACAATTCATCATCTTCAATTCCCTTGCAACGTTATCTTTCTTTTTTGACCAATAACCATCTTCCTCGCATCGCCATGGCTCACGATCTTGTATCCCTTATTACAGTTGTTGATGGAATCCTTATTCACCCTACTGATGATCAAAGCAAGAAAGAACTTCTCGAATCACTCTGGCAAAAGGCTACTACTTTGATGAACCTTCTTGATAAGTACGTGAAGCAGCATCGTTTAAGAGGTCGAGAGATCATAAAAGCCTTAGAAAGTGAGATCCGCGACGCAGCTCATGAAGCAGAGGACATCATCGAATCTCATGTTGTAGATCTAACGGAGCAGTCCATGCTCAAAGTGATGGAGAAGTTTGATGCTGCAAATGATAAGTTGATCAAGGTTATTACTGAGCATGATCAAAGTCATGAAGAAGAGACAATGGATTTGTTATCTTTTTCAGCCGACCCAACGAGTACAAAGCCTAACGAGGTTATGGTAGGAGTTGATGATGATGCACTTCATTTAAAAGGCAGACTAACTAGTCTGAGACGTGAAAGAGAGATCGTCCCAATTGTCGGAATGGGTGGAATAGGCAAAACCACTATGGCTCGAAACTTGTACAACGATCCACTCATTGCTTCCCACTTCCACCGCCGTGCATGGGCTACCGTGTCACAAGATTGTAATGTAAGGTCTATTCTATTAGACCTTCTTAGTTGCGTATGCCGAAGAATTTCTGATGAGATGCTGCGTCAGAGTGTTGGTGAATTGGGACTTACCTTGTACCAAAGGTTGTACGGTCAAAGATATCTAGTTGTTTTGGACGACGTATGGAGTGAAAAGGCTTGGGATGAGATAGGACGATTCCTTCCAAATGAAAACAATAGAAGCAGAATTTTGATTACGAGTAGGGAACTCGATGTGGCGAAATACCCTGACTCAGCATGCGAGGAGCATCAAATGCGTCTACTGTGTAATGCTCAATGTTGGGATTTACTTCGACTAGAAGTGTTTGATGCCGAGAAAGAAGAAGTTTGTCCAACTTTACTAGAAGCAATCGGAGAAAAGATAGTGAGGGATTGTGGAGGGCTACCCCTAGCAATTAGCGTGATCGGTGGGATTCTCTCTGCCGACAAATATTCAAAAATTTTATGGGAACGGGTTGCCAAAGACGTCTCTTCGGCTTTGTCGCAAGCAGGACACGAGCACTTCTCCACGATATTATCTCTAAGTTACGATAACTTGCCTCTTCATTTGAAGCCGTGTTTCCTCTACATGGCAGCTTTCCCAGAAGATTTCGAGATCCAAGGCTCAAAGCTCGTAAAACTATGGTCGGCCGAGGGGTTCCTATGGAGTTCAAGTGGGAACAACAAAAGCTTGGAAGATGTGGGGGCGGAACACCTGAAGGCTCTTGTCGACAGAAGTCTTCTATCGGTCGCACGCATAAAGTCTGACGGAAGACCAAAGAGTTATGTCATGCACGATCTTTTGAGGGATCTTTGCGTGAGGAAAGCCGACGATGAGAAGTTTCTTCGCGTTGCCAAGAACGAGAAAATCGGGAAATTTCGGCGAGTGGGCGTTCGTCCTTTTTCTAAATGCTTTCGACGGGAGGGAGAGCTCTCGCCACTTTCACGTACTCTCCTCTTCAGTAGTCCCGCGTTGAGAAGGATAGATTTCTCCCACATACTTTCCGCTTTGAGACTGTTGAGGATATTGGATATGTACGATAGAGCATTCGGTCCGTTCCCAAGAGAAATACTGAAGCTAGTCAACTTGCGTTTCTTGGCTATCAGATGCAGCGAAGCACTGCCTTCGGAAATATGGAGCACTTTGCGGAATCTTCAGACCTTGATCAACACACACATCGGTTCCCCATCGTTAACATTGTGCGACGCATGGATGATTCCATGCTTAAGGCATATCGTGACCAATTTGATCCGTATTGATTTCAAAATCACAAGGTATCACGAAAACCTGCAGACAATCTGTTATGTAAGTTTACGTGATTTATTGGATAGCAACCTCATCAACAACATTCCAAACGTAACAAAGTTGGGAATCCTTGTCGACGGACGTACTATAAGTGATCTCTCACACATGCACAAACTCGAGACCCTGAAGTTAATCTCAGGTCGCTCTGAGCCCCTCTCTCCGCCATTCATTTTACCTTATTGTCTCAAAAAGTTATCTTTGACTGATTGCCCAATACCCGCGAGGCTATTGAACGATGCTGTTGGTGCTCTTCAACATCTTCAAGTTCTAAAAATAAGACGTTGTCGATTTCGATCAGAAGAGGAGCATTATAAAGACGATTGGGTGGTTGACGAAGAGGTTGAGTTCTGCTCAGTACAATATCTCGAGTTGGATTATTGTTGCGTGGTGCATTGGAAAGCTGATTCCTCGAACTTTCCAATGCTAAGGCATCTGAAGATTCGTAGTTGTCATTTAGCCAATGAGTTTCCCACGAGCTTCGGAGAGATCTCTACGCTCGAAATGATCGAGGTGGGTAAAGGAAACCCTACATATGTTGCGTGGGCTGAAGGGATTCTTGAGACTCAATGCGAATACGGCAACGAAGTACGACTGCAAATGTTCTAATCAGTTTCGGTATACCAAATTTATCATATGAAACTACACTCTTTTTTTCTAGTTGATGTCTGCTGCATGCTCTGTGTTTGTGATTACATGTATGAATCTTTGCTTGGATTGGATTAATCACCCGTACGAACGATCGATCACATAAGCCATATACATTAAACTAAACTGTCTTCGAGTATTATAGTAGTCTTTATGTCGTAATAATTCATTTTCTTACGGATTGATTCTAATGACAAGAAAGATCTAAAAACTTGTTAATTATCGACATTCCCTTTTCACTGACTGCAATTTCTAGTCGCTAAAATAAAACCAAAATTGCAGCATCGGCCCCATTTTAAATCTTATTTCAGTTTCAAATACTAAAGGTGCGTTTAATATGCGGAATTCGATGTGGAAAAGAATGACATGCGAACCGTAATGTACAATGATCCAAATGCACCGTAAAAGCGCCCTATCCAATCATATAATGACTTGAATATTATGAAATTGTGCTTTCACATAATCAAAGAAATCCATTGATATTTCTAAGAATCATTGTGATCCAAAACTCCATGAAGATGATGAATATTGCAATTGGAGCAGAATGATCGAAATAAAAGCTGAAAATTGGCTTGAAGGAGATCGATTGAGCCGAAGATAAATTGATAAGTGTTTGGCTCTGAAGATTTAAATCTAGACCATTAGATCTGGCGGGTAAAGAATCAAGGGCTCTGATTGGAAACTAAAGAATAGCGTCGTACAACACAAGAAACAGAAAGTACAAACTCGTCAAAGCACGCTGTTGTTTCTTGTTCCACGAGCTGAACAGAATTATTATTTTACCATAGATCAACTAGGCAGTTTTTCCAATTTTCATTATTTATTCTTGCTTGTAGGTTTGTAGCTTCCATATAAGTGTAAATTTTAGGCTAAGTAAACATAGGGTTGAGAGAGTAAGTCAAGAGCTTGTTATCTCTTTTGAGTTTCAAGCCCCACGATCACTGCCTTCAGACTCCTCTTTACAACGCACATCACATTCAGACAACATTTTATAAGCAGAATGGACTGAGAATTGACCTCTTTTATCACTGGTCCAGCACAGCTTTAGTCCAATTCTTTGAGAAGGCGACAGGGGATCTAACAGTTTGAATGTTGAACCATCATCAGATTTATAGATAGCTCCAGTGGTTAGGACGTGTCTTGCCTTGAGCCAACATTTCCAAGCCAAGAAGAGTTAGCAGGAGCGGAAGTTTTGAAAAGATCAGCCTTAGGGAAATACTTAGCTTTGAGAAGTTTGGCCACTTGCAAATTAGGGTTGACGAGGATCCTCCACAACTGTTTAGCGAGCAATGCCTCATTGAATTTTTGGATCTCCTGAAATCCAAGACCTCCATCTTCTTTGGCTTTTGACATTTTATCCCAGGCCTTCCAATGGAGTTTTTGCCCTCCCGTCACTTTTAATCCCCACCAAAAGTCCGCTGCAATCCTGGTAAGTTCCTTACACAAATGATTAGGAAGTCTGAAGCATGACATCACATAAATGGGAAGAGAATTAATCACTGCTTTGATGAGTACTTCTTTCCCAGCACAACTCAGAAATTGTGCTTTCCAATTAGTAACTTTGTTCTTCACAGCTTCAGCAACAAATTTGAATGTCTCAAGCTTGGATCTTCCAATGAACAGTGGGAGTCACAAGTATCTTGCTTTCTGCTCCTCCTTGATTCCAGCAAAGACACGCCTAATAGCTTCTTTCAACTCAGGTTGAGTGTTCTTGCTAAAAAAGATGGAAGATTTTGCCAAGTTCACTGTTTGTCCCGAGACTAATCTGAATAGCTCCGGGGTGTCTCTAATAACTTGTGCTTGTTCTAAGCTTGCCTCTCCAAATATGATAGAATCATCTGCAAAAAAGAGACGAGTAACAACATGCCCGTCCTTGCAAAGTTTCAGCCCCTTATATCTCCCTCCTACTAAGGACCGTTTGTTGAATGAGATTGGAAAGACCTTCAGACAAAATAAGGAAAAGGAATGGGGATAATGGATCTCCTTGTCTAATGCCTCTAGATGGAGTAATATAACCAGTGCTAGTACCATTGATATTGAAAGAGAAAGAGGTAGTACTAATACAGACCCTAAGCCACTCAATGAACTTGGAATCAAAACCCATTTTTGCATAATGCGGATGAGAAAAGGCCATTCAACCCTCATATGCCTTAGCAAGATCAAGTTTTAATGCCATAAAACCTTTCTTTCCTCTCCTCAAAGAGTTCAAATAATGTATACACTCATGAGCCACAGTAACATTATCAAGGATGTGTCTGCCTTAAAGACTTGTCAGAAAATGATTTCTGTGCGACAAACAATTTATTGAACTATGTAGTACCGGGATCACTGCAGGCTGGCACATCGTAATACGAGACCTAAAGCGATTTCTAAAATGATGCTTTGTTTTAAAAGAAACAAAATTAAAAATTGTATGTTGACAAAACTTTTTGTGTTAACTTAGCGCAACCATTCTCCTTATACGAATTTGGAATTGAAAATATAACGCTCCGGGTGTGATTGGTTGTGAAAAAAGAAATTAGTTTTCATGTGTGTTTCAGTTTGGTTTATGGAATTTGATGAGGAAAAGAAGAAAAATGAAAAGAAAAATTATTTTTGAGTTTGGTTGACTAGAATAATAGAAGAGGAAAAGAAAAATAAACCTATTTTAAAGCTAAAACATGTAAAGTAATTTCCTTAATAAATTTCTCTTTAGTCAAAGGCATATTTATTGATAAATACATAATCAATTTCATGTGATTAAATTATCTAATACTTTAATATTTATTTTCTCTATACGCGGGGCGGGGCGGGTGATCGCGTCGAAAACGGCCAAAAATAAAATTAATCACCTTATTCACTAAATACGAGTATATCGAAAGTAGGGATAGTCTCCATAGGGAAAATTGTTGATTTATTTATAATTTCAAACTCGATCAATAATAATTATAATAATATAATAATAATAATGGGGGACTTTGATGATAAAATTTTTAGCGCAATAGTGAAAGAAAAAAATATCGAAACAAACAATGATAATAAAATAGTCGAAGGAATTATGTCCACCTAGATCTATTTAACTGATCATCGATTTATAAAAATATTATGTCAACGCAAGCATAATTGGCTATAGTTATCGACGAACGCCTAATAACCAATCTTTTCTTACTTTCTCGGTAATTAAGAGACGCTCTATAATGACTTCCCTAATCAAAAAATAATCTCTGAGACGCCCTGCAAGATTTAAAGTTTCGACAGCGTTAAATACCAAAAAGACCCGATTATTGACTAATAAACTCGGACGCCGGTTTATTAAAATCTAATCGTTTATCCTTACAATATAACTTACACTTAGGAATGTAGAGAAGTTGAATATTATTTGCCACCTATTAAAACAAACAAACAATTACGGATTTGTTGATTTAATTAGCTATTGATTTACCTAGAGCTCATAAATATGGCCACAGTCTATTTAACCTAAGCTCATCGATATAATTAATTCAAAGGTGAACGAGTACTCACGCTTTCACGAATGGGCTCGCTGAATCTCAAAGTTCATAAAAAAACTAGGCTTCGAATAATCATTCGACTACGAGAATTAGCCGCTAAACATATTAATAGAAAACGGATATAAAATTAATTAATAATGTAGCATATATGATAAAAGAAATCGAATACTTACGGTTACGTGGTTGCACCTACGTGTTACTAATCCACATTAAAGAAAAACATGTCTCAATGATTGATTGACCCAAACATATAACCACGTAGGGTTACTAGCTATTGCTTAAATACGATTATTATATGATGTGGCTTAAACAAAAGGAAACTCCAATAGAAATCACGCGTAGCTCTTTAACAGAACATAGATAACGATGAATAATAAGTTGAAACAACAGTATCAAATGCGACTTAATTGTCTTTTAAGCTATGATTAACCTTTGACTAACGATGATTCTCGGACGTGATCTCCACGGGAACTCCCAGCTGCCTCGTCTGAACAAGAGCTGCTGGTTTTTCGATGGCAGCGAGGATTCGAGCTGAGAGGTTCCTGCTTATGTGATGGGTTTGATCGTGTTCCGTTCCTCCGAGAGCTTCGAGCCTTCAGCAGCTTAGTCACGCTCTATCACATCATCTATCACTCAATCTGCCCACTGAGGTGTGTATGCGTGTCTATATAGATGTCTATCTTCCGACGTGTTGAGGAAAGCGAGCCTGAACCTCGCCGGATCCGCCGGAACTGGCCGGAGAAGACGGCCGGACGAGCTGAGGTGATAAAGAGCTGAAGAAAGGATCGACGCACAGTAGCCGTCCGATCAGAGGGCACGCCAGATCGAAGGGGCGATATTTAAACCGGGGATTTAAATGAGGATCGTCGGATGGCGCGCGAAGCATCGAACTGCTAGGATGATCTGCGATTTAATCAAAGACATGGCAAGTGATGACCATCGGATCAAGATCGAACGGCTGAGGACGAACGCAGGAAATCACTTACAAAAACGTCACGTGACTTTCGCTGAGTCACGCACAACGCGTGAGCAACGTGGCATAATCACGAGTGTCCGATTAGATTAAATCGATGGTTGGCATTGATCGACACTTAACATTTTCAGGTATATAAGTTCTGTAATTTCAGTTCGATCGATCATCTTTGCGAGCTCGTAGTTTTGTGTAGAGTGAGAATCTCTTAGAGGTGAAAACACGAAAGTTGTAGAGGGCTGAGAGATCTGTAATTTTTGAGTTGAGAGTAATACAAGACGAGGCTCGGTTGATCCGTGGACGTAGGCTAAATTTAGCCGAACCACGTAAATTCTCTGTCAAGTGTGTGTGCGTTTGTCATTGCTGTGCTGTTTCGAGTTGATTGAGCTTCCGATAGCTTAGATCAGTGAGAACGCTTAGCATACGTTAATAGTACATTGAATCGCGGTCTCAACGGTGCCCTTGGACCAACAAGTGGTGCGGTGAGCGTGGACGAGTGCTCGGATTTCTGATCGATGGCAGCCACGAGGTTTGAGATGGAAGTATTCAATGGTTCGAACAATTTTGGGCTATGGAAGCTCAAAATGAAGGCTGTGCTCGTGGAGAAGGAGCTTGAGGAAGCTCTGAAACCCGAGGATGAGATGGAGCTGACCACTCTAACACCAGATGCGAAGAAGAAAATCAGAGAAAAAGCATATTCAGCTCTGATTTTGTGTTTGTCTGAGAGGCTTCAGCGGAGGATTTATGGGAGAAGCTGGACTCTCTTTACATGATCAAGTCACTGGCTCGAAGGCTATACCTCAAGCAAGCCTTGTACAAGTTCAGGATGGTGGAAGAAGAGCCCCTAGAAAAGCAGGTTGATCAGTTCCAGAAACTGATTTTGGATTTGCTGAATATTGGAGAATAGTTGAAGGATGAAGATCAAGCTCTTCTCCTTTTATGTGCACTGCCCTCTAGTCATGAACTCTTCAAGGAGGCTCCATTGTATGGCAGGGAGAAGATAACAATTGAGGATGTGCTCTCAGCACTCAGCTCGAAGCAGCTAAACTCACTATCCTCACCTAAAGCTGCTGCTAAAATTCCTGCTGCAGAAATGCTTAATATACAGAAGAAACTGAGCTCGTGGAAGAAGAAAGGCAATGAGAAAGAGAAGGCTGAGCCTAGGAGGTGCTTCTACTGTGATGTAGTGGGATATATAAGGAGGTTCTGCCCAAAGAGATCAAAAGAAAATATAAGGCAAGCAAATGTGAGCTCGGCTGTAATTGATGATGGAAATTTCGAGTATGCTGAGGTATTGAACGTCGCTGGGGGAAAGGAAAGTGAAGATTGGATACTTGATTCAGGCTCAAGCACTCGCATAACCTTCAACAAGGGAGGGCTGCATGATTACAAGGAATTGAAGCGCAAATCTGTTCAGCTTGGAAATGGAAAAAGTTGTCAAGTGTTGGGCTGTGGTTCTGTCCAAATGAGGCTGGCTAATGGTGCTGTGGGACTTCAAAGAGATGTGAGGTATGTTCCTGAGTTGAGGAGGAACTTAATCTCCATTGGAGCCTTGGACAAAAAGGGCTTCAACACTAAACTATCAGCTGGAAAAGCACAAGTGCTGAAACAGGGAAGGCTGGTGCTGATAGGGAGTTTGAAGCATGGTATCTACGTGCTCGATGGGTGTTCTGTGGTGGGAGGCACACATATCGAAACTAGGGAGTATGGTGGTTCCAATGGTGTGCAAAAGCAGCCACAAGATATTCATGATGAGGATGAAACAGACAGACCAAAACTGGAGGTCGAAGCAAAAAATCATAAAACTGCTGTGTTGAGTTTTGACAGAATTAGTTCTGTTGATGGAGATTCTGAGCTCGAGGTGGAGCTGTTTACTCCATATGGCGAAGGCACTTCAAAGTCACGTGAGAGGGTGACATCTGAGGTGGAGGATAGCTCAGAAGATGAAGAGGATAGGAGCAAGAGTTCAGATGGAACATGCTCTGAAATGCCTGATGAAACTAATTCTGATTTTTCTGCTGTTAATTGCCTAGGTGGTGCTGTGGTCTCCACGGCGAATAAGGCAACGGAGAAGGTGCTGGCTAGCTCAAGGAAAGCCAGGAAAGCAGCAAAAGGAACTAGAGCCGAGAAATCTTCAGAAGGGATGAAGATAATGAGCTCAAATGGCCGAGATAACTCCAAGTGGGAAATTTCAATCCTACTTGGAGTTGGAAAGTTATCAATTGTGGCGCGCAGCTCCTAAGGGAGCTGGTTGATCAACTGGCTTAGGGGAATTACTTGAGGTGGAGCTTTGATGGGAGATCGAAGCTCAGAACAGAGGTTCTCAGATAAAAGGTAGAAGATTATGGGCTGATTTCAGGTGTGATTTCAAGTGAGGGTAGCGTGCAAGTTTGAGAAGATACGAGAAAACTTGGAGCTGGATTCGTGAGGTCACAGCCTCGAGGTGGAGTTTGTTGTGGAAAGCGAGCCTGAACCTCACCGGAGCCGCCGGAAATGGCCGGAGAAGACGGTCGGACGAGCTGAGGTGATAAAGAGCTAAAGAAAGGATCGATGCACAGTAGCCGTCCGATCAGAGGGCGCGCCAGATCCAAGGGACGAGATTTAAACCGGAGATTTAAATGAGGATCATCGGATGGCGCGCGATGCATCGAACGACTAGGATGATCTGCGATTTAATCAAAGAGATGGCAAGTGATGACCATCGGATCAAGATCGAACGGCTGAGGACGAACGCAGGAAATCACTTATAAAAAAGTCACACAACTTTCGCTGGGTCACGCACAAAACGCGTGAGCAATGTGGCATAATCACGAGCATCCGATTAGATTAAATCGACGGTTGGCATTGATCGACACTTAACATTTTCAGCTATATAAGTTCTGTAATTTCAATTCGATTGATCTTTGCGAGCTCGTAGTTTTGTGTAGAGTGAGAATCTCTGAGAGGTGAAAACATGAAGTTGTAGAGGGCTGAGAGATCTGTTATTTTCGTGTTGAGAGTAATACAAGACGAGGCTCGGTTGATCCGTGGACGTAGGCCAAAGTTAGCCGAACCACATAATTCTCTGTCAAGTGTGTGTGCGTTTGTGATTGCTGTGCTGTTTCGAGCTGATTGAGCTTCCGATAGCTCAGACCAGTGAGAACGCTTAGCATATATTGATAGTACATTGAATTGCGGTCTCAACGGTGCCCTTCGATCAATACCACGTATGTGAAACAACAGCTATATTTACTCATAGATGTGTTGTGGTTCTTTTTTCCTTTCCCATTCGAAATATGAGAGCTGAAATCCCGTTTCTCTGCTTCAACCTTTGAAGTCGCTCAGCACAAAAGATGTTTTCTCTTTATTTTTTTTGTCTGCTTTTCTTTATTGTCCAAGTCTTCTTTGTCAAAGCATTATGATATGTAAAGCACGTACACTAACCTCCTAGGGTCCGTCTACCTTCAATAATTGTCTCTAATTGCTCATGCTTGAATTTGCCTCATAGATCTCCAATCTTCACCACGTGCATATAATTAATCATTAATTATCCTTTGAAAGTCTTTGAGCATGCGCTGTGTTACGAGTCAAATGGTTAGAATGGGCCGATATTGGATCAAAGACTCTCTGAAAAATCGCATGGTAATTGTTGATCTGTCCAGAAATTCATTTCCGAACCATTTTCTCGGATATCTGTAAATCAAGAAATATGCGCGTAAGTGTAAGAAACTCGAGCTAATTCGGATAAATAACATCTGATAACACACGTTTACGGATGCAAATTATTATCCTATCAACGGGCTCCAGTTTTTAAGGCATGCCCCGCCCCGCCATATTGCGGACTTTGGCGGGGGCGGGCCGGAATTGACAGCACTACATGTGATACCATTAATTTATTTGTATAGTTTAAGATTTAATCAACAATTTATATTTAAGTAACATATTGTAATATGAAGAATAAGATTACTATAAATCAATTGCTAACTTATCAAATATCGGGATAATGCTAGTATTGAAAAGGCTTTACAATCTTATCTTTTGTATATGTTTTTACTTACATAAGATGATTTTTTTTCTATTTTTTGTTATTTAAATTTTTTTATTATGGTTTAAAATCTTTGTAAGTTTATATCGTTATGAGTTAGAGGGTGTTTGGAAACACTTCTGAGACAAAAGTCATTTTAAAAATGGACTTTCTAGGAAGTGGTTTTTCAAAAAAAAAATTTGAGTTTTTGTTTTGTTTGGTAATATTCACATTTTAAAAACCCATTTTAAACCATGTGTGAATATGTTCTCGAAAGTCAGATTTTTGCACTTCTCCATAATGGACTTTTGAATAAGTTGACTTATCAAAAAGTGCATTTGGAATTAATCACCAAACACTAGAAAAATCTGTAAATGGACTTTTGAATCAAAAGTCCATCTGAAATGGATTTCCAAACAAGCCCTTAGTTTGTTTAGTTAAATGTAAGAAATAGTTATTGGAAAAAGAACAAGGACTTTATATTAAATTTTTCTAGATACATAATATTCCTCAGATTGTATTTCTGAAAAATTAAAATATAAAATAGATATTATGGAAAGTGGATATTGTTAAACGTTGGTTTTTCTTCAATTTATACAAGAAAATTTATAGCTGCATTTAATTGTGTGACAGAGGGTAATAGAGTCTAGGGGTTGTTTTATAGAATTACCCTTTCAAATATTGTATGATTATTGTTAGGGTAATTCTATTGGCACCCAGCTTTTTTCTATTTGCACCCCTAATTAATGTAAAGTAAACATTAATTATTTACCAATTATATACCCCATATAAAAGGGAAAAAGGAGTTTAATGTTAATAATTTAAGTAATATGTAAAGTAATATTAAATAAATACTTGCCGGTTAAAAAAGGTAATTTTTTACATCTGGCGGGCATGGTAAATGAGGGCCCGGCCTGCCATACTAGCGGGTAACGGGCCTGGTGGGCCCGGCCCGGCCTAAAGAATAAAAACGAAAAAAATTATATAAAAAAGAAAAAAAAAACATTAAAATAAACTAATGAAGTTGAATTACTCCTAATCAAATTTAAATTCTTTAATGAATATTTATTTTGTTATTAAATTTTATTAAATTAAAAATTGGATCTCAAAAATATAAAACACCTATATAATTCATTTATTTATTAAATTATAAAATAAAATTATGATATTTGGTGGGCTTGCCCGCGGCCCCGCGGGCTTACCTGTATAGGCCCGCGTGGGCCTGAGAAATGGCAGCCCACCCTGTCACTTTAGCGGGTCCGCGGTACGCGGGCCCATTTGACGGTACTATGGTGGGGCTGGCGGACGGGCGGGCCACGAGTATTTTTGCTAGTTCTAAATGTGTCATTGGTTAAAATGACTAAATTAAAAATTTTTGTTGTTCACATGGTTGAGTTTCGACCCCTATATGGGTTCAATTTCCGCGACTACGTATGTTGGATGAATTCGAATTATATTCAATTGGTGGGAAATAATTATCCCGTTTATATGATTTGTGAATCAATAATAAACATTAAATTTATGTTTTATGAACATATATGAAAACAGACCTCATTTGATCCCATGCGT
Organism: Craterostigma plantagineum; assembly: GCA_027422505.1. NCBI lineage: Eukaryota > Viridiplantae > Streptophyta > Magnoliopsida > Lamiales > Linderniaceae > Craterostigma > Craterostigma plantagineum. Next base: position 5,673,141 of record JAPQWV010000044.1, on the reverse strand, counting down.
GACACATGATAATATGCCCTCGTCATTGGAAAGGAAACATATTTTGCATACCACGCAGTCGCGGCTTACGCGGATGACCGCGTTTTCGTGTTGTTTTGTAACAAGGTATCATCAAAGTTTCGCAAAATTAGGTAATAATAATATCAAGGTGATACTTTTCTAGATAATTGTGTTAGGATATGCGGAAATCCCCGATAATTATTTTGCCCGAAAAATGACGATAATAAATAAACGAGACGAAAAATAAATTTGGACAGTGACACGAGATTTACGTGGTTCGGTCAGAATGACCTACGTCCACGGGACGGAGGGTAGAACTTCTTTATTATGTGGAGATATTACAGACACGTACACTGACGTGGTACAAAAGCACTACAACAATATAAGGAGTAGGCTACAGAAAATGATCAGAGACGAGAAGATTTTATCTGTGGTTGTTTTTCTCCTTCAGTTGAGCTCCCTATTTATAGGCAATAGATCTTCGATTTGTTCATGTGAACAAAGCAGCCATTTTCGTGTGGAATGAAGAAAATAAAAAGCTGCCCAACTCTTTCAAGATCCACGTGAGTAAACAAGCCACTTCTTTTGACCAAATATTGTGTGCTTGGACGGTGGAATGCAAAGCTCACCTAACAAATCTCCACCTTGAGCTTGATTCCAAGATAACTCCACCTTAATTTAGAATACCTTTATCTCCCTCTGACCTTAGCCCCTGACGGGCTACTTCACCAACTTTAAAACACCAATCAAGTCCAAGCAAAGCTTGAACTTGGAAACTGGAAGAGCCTTTGTAAACATGTCTGCAGGATTATCCGTCGTGTTAATCTTCTTGATAAACACCTTCTTATCTGCAATGATATCACGAATGAAATGATACTTGACATCAATATGCTTAGTCCTTTCGTGATACATCTGATCCTTAGTCAAATGAATCGCACTTTGACTATCACAGAAAATAGTAATAACTCCCTGATTCTGAGTTAATTCGCTGAATAACCCTTTCAACCACAAAGCTTCTTTGATTGCATCAGTCACCGCCATGTATTCTGCTTCAGTAGTAGATAACGCCACTACATGCTGTAGAGTAGCTTTCCAGCTAACTGCACAACCTCCAATACAAAATACATAACCAGTAAGAGATCGTCGTTTATCGAGATCACCTGCGTAGTCTGAATCGACGAAGCCCACGAGAGTATCACTGTTTCTGCCAAACTCCAAACAAAAGCTTAGAGTACCCTTCAAGTATCTGAGAATCCACTTTACTGCTTGCCAGTGTTCTTTCCCTGGATTAGCCATATACCTGCTAACAACACTAACAGCTTGTGAAATATCAGGACGTGTACATACCATTGCATACATAATACTGCCGACTGCACTCGAGTAAGGAACTCGTGCCATATACGCTTCTTCCTCATCTGATGATGGTGACTGAGCAGCGGTTAGCCTAAAATGGCTAGCAAGAGGAGTGCTGACTGGTTTGGCATCGCTCATGCCAAATCTCTCCAAAACCTTCTTGAGGTAACTTTCCTGGGTCAGGTATAACTTACCAACTCCTCTATCACGTCTAATCTCCATACCAAGAATCTTCTTAGCTGCTCCTAAATCCTTCATTTCAAATTCACCATTCAATAAGGCCTTCAACTGGTGAATTTCTGCAAGATTCTTAGCCGCAATGAGCATGTCATCAACATATAATAACAGATAAATGAACGAATTGTCATTTAACTTCCGGAAGTAAACACAACTATCATACTTGCTCCTGGAGAAACCATGACCCAACATGAAAGAATCAAACCGTTTATACCACTGTCTTGGAGACTGCTTTAATCCATATAAGGATTTCTTCAACAGGCAAACTTGGTCTTCCTTGCCTTCAACTATGAAGCCTTCAGGTTGCTTCATATAAATCTGTTCATCTAAATCGCCATGTAAGAACGCCGTCTTGACGTCGAGCTGTTCTAACTCCAAATTATACATGGCAACGAATGCAAGTAATACACGAATAGAGCTATGTCTAACAACAGGTGAGAAAACGTCATTAAAATCAACACCTTGTACCTGACTATAGCCTTTCGCGACTAATCGTGCCTTATACCTTGCATCGTCAGAACCAGATAAACCTTCTTTCTTCTTGAAGACCCACTTACATCCGACTATTTTCTTTTTCTTCGGCGGAGGAACAAGAATCCACGTACCGTTCTTGTGCAGAGACTCAATTTCTTCATTCATTGCTACCAGCCACTTATCAGAATTATCATCGCTTATTGCCTCCGAATAGGTAGAAGGTTCACCGCCTCCACCTGTTTCTTGCGCCACTGATAAAGCGTACGAAACTAAATTTACGTACCGCTGTGGTAGTCGAATCTCTCGTCTCTCCCTATCTCTGGCTATAGAATATTCCTGCTCGGTGCTTTCATCTTCAACAGGATCTGAATCAGGTTCTGGCTCGTCCTCTTGATCTGTTGAACTCGTAGCAGGATCATTTGAAGGATCTTTGTTGATCTCGAGCTCCACCTCGCTGTGTACCATATCCTTCTTTTCTTGATTAGAAGAGTTAGTAGACTCTTTCGAAGCATGTAACATCGAAGACTCGTCAAAAGTAACATCTCTGCTAATTATAAATTTGGGTGACTTGGGATCAGGATTATATAGTCTATATCCTTTCACCCCTGAAGCGTAACCGAGGAAAATACATTTCTTAGCCCTAGGCTCTAACTTTCCCTCGTTTACGTGCATATAAGCTGGGCACCCAAATATTCTTAAGTTTGAGTAATCAGCAGGAGTACCTGACCATACTTCCTCAGGAGTCTTAAAATTGATCGGTGAACACGGTGAACGGTTGACAATATAACATGCTGCGGCGATAGCTTCAGCCCAAAAATCATTTGTCAACCCAGCGTTGGAGATCATACATCGAGCTCTCTCTAGAAGCGTTCGGTTCATGCGCTCGGCAATACCATTTTGTTGAGGCGTCATTCGAACAGTGTGATGTCGAGCAATTCCTTCGTTTTTGCAGAACTCATTGAACTCGCTTCCGCAAAATTCTAAGCCATTATCTGTCCGCAACCGCTTGATCTGTTTTCCTGTCTGCTTTTCAATCAAAGCTTTCCATTGCTTAAACGTTAGGAAAACATCACTTTTCTGTTTAAGAAAATAAACCCAGACTTTTCTCGAAAAATCATCGATGAAAGTTAACATATATCTTGCACCACCTTTGGACGGAACACGAGAAGGACCCCATACATCAGAATGAATATAGTCCAAAGTACCTTTCGTCCTGTGGACTGCTGGCGAATTGAAGCTGACTCGTTTCTGCTTCCCAAAAATACAGTGTTCGCAAAAGTCCATCTTACCTGTACTTTGACCGCAAAGTAGGCCCCGCTTGCTCAAAATCGTCAAGCCTTTTTCTCCCATGTGTCCAAGACGCATATGCCATAATCTCGTGGTATCAACCTCCGGGGATGTCGAAACTGCAACGGAACCTGTAACAGTAGTTCCCTGCAAAATATATAAATTTCCAGACCTGCAAGCTTTCATTACGACAAGGGCACCTCTGGCAATTTTCAAAATTCCACCTTCACCTGAGAACCTGCACCCTTGAGATTCAAGTGTGCCTAAAGAGACAAGATTTCTCTTCATATCTGGAACATGTCTGACTTCTGTGAGCGTTCGGATGATTCCGTCGAACATCTTGATCCTAACTGTGCCTTTACCAACAACTTTACACGGAGCATCATTTCCCATTAAGACATATCCACCATCAAAATTTTCATATGTGGAAAAACAGTCCCGACTCCGACTTATGTGGTAAGAACAACCCGAATCTAAGATCCACTCATTATCAGACCTAATAATATTTGCAGTTGCTACAAAAATAGTTCCATCGCTCTCATCAGCAGCTAAACTAGCTTCGGCGGGTTTATTAAATTGCTGATTATTTTTCTCCTTATTTTTTAATTTAAAACAATCAGCTTTAATGTGTCCCTTTTTCTTGCAAAAATTACAGACTTTATTTCTGTACCTGGATTTCGACCTTTCTTTAGATCTGCTACTTTCAGCATCTCTACTTTCTGGTCTTCCCCGTGCAAACAGGCCTTCTGCCTGGCTACCACTTGTTTCTCCCGTAATATCCCTGTCTATCTGTTCTTTCGATTGTAAAGCGGATTTGACACTAGAATACGATATCGTATCTTTTCCATATATAATAGTGTCACGAAAATGTTTTAAAGACGAGGGAAGTGAACACAACAATATTATGGCCTGATCTTCGTCCGTCACTTTTACTTCTACGTTCGCCAAATCAATAATGATAGAATCAAATTTATCGAGATGCGAGAGAATAGAAGTACCTTCCGTCATTTTCATACTGTATAGCTTCTGCTTTAAATAAAGCTGATTCTCCTTAGTCTTCTTCATGTAGATCGCTTTTAATGCATCCCACATACCCATGGCCGTCGTCTCCGTGGCAACTTCTTGTAAAACCTCGTAAGAGAGATTTAAGATAATAGCCGATCTGGCTTTCTTGTCCAATTCACTAAATTGATCGTCCTTCATTTCGGTTGGTTTCTTCTTTGCGCCTTCAAGCGCCACCTCGCAACCGTCTTGAATGAGTATAGCCTCCATCTTGAGACTCCACATTGCAAAGTTGACATTTCTGTCGAACTTTTCAATTGACATCTTTGTTATCGTCATGGTGGCTAAAAAATAATCGGGTTGGCTCTGATACCAATTTGTTAGGATATGCGGAAATCCCCGATAATTATTTTGCCCGAAAAATGACGATAATAAATAAACGAGACGAAAAATAAATTTGGACAGTGACACGAGATTTACGTGGTTCGGTCAGAATGACCTACGTCCACGGGACGGAGGGTAGAACTTCTTTATTATGTGGAGATATTACAGACACGTACACTGACGTGGTACAAAAGCACTACAACAATATAAGGAGTAGGCTACAGAAAATGATCAGAGACGAGAAGATTTTATCTGTGGTTGTTTTTCTCCTTCAGTTGAGCTCCCTATTTATAGGCAATAGATCTTCGATTTGTTCATGTGAACAAAGCAGCCATTTTCGTGTGGAATGAAGAAAATAAAAAGCTGCCCAACTCTTTCAAGATCCACGTGAGTAAACAAGCCACTTCTTTTGACCAAATATTGTGTGCTTGGACGGTGGAATGCAAAGCTCACCTAACAAATTGTTTGCTGTTTGTTAACTAAATTTCGACTAGTTCATGTTTTACGGTTGATCACCCTACTTTCTTAAAAAAAAAATTCACCCTACTTTCTTCAAACCAAACACAATGGGTGGCACGATGTTTATTCTAGGCGTGTGAGCTTTTGAAACGATTACTGAACAAAAAACTCGAGTCCATCCTTAGTGTACGAGCCACCTTTTATCTTTCTAATCCATATGTCCTGAGACAAACAAAATTTTATATAGAAAATGATTCAGCAATTTCCTAAATTTGGATACAACCATTAGGTTGGAGCTAAATTGAGGGACACATTGTACATCAGTCAATGTGAAAATGTCCAAGTGTGTCTATAATAGTGAGATGTTTCTATCAGAAAAAAGCACCGCAGTAGTCCCGAGAATGTTATTCAACAGTTTCCAGATGTATTGTTCTGTATGTATTTGTGTGTATGGAGCTGGATCCATTTAAAGATCACGCAGAAACATAGCATTTTGCTAGTAATAGATTGCTTGTATTCTTATTGAGGTGAATGATACATAAAAGGAAAATAATGCTTTGGGCAGATCAAATCGTGAGAAAACCCAACATGGTCCTCGATGTCTACCCATAGACCAATTTAGTCTTCGATGTTGTTGATTTTGAACCAATTTTGTTTTGTCGTTAGTATTGCCGTTAATTTGGACGGAAAATACCACATGTCGACATGCGATTAATCGGACTTAAAAATGATAAAATTAACATTAAAAAGGATAACTATTCCAAGAAAAAATATAAATACAAATAAATTTAACTAAAATAACAAAATAAAAAGTAAAGAGAGAATAAAAAATATTTCGAAAATAAAAAATTTAAAAATATAAAGAGAGAAGAGAATAAAACATATAATAATAAATAGAACTAAAAAATAAAAAATAAATAAAAATAAACAACAAACAATATATTATTTATTTAAAATACTAACAAATATATAAAAAAATAAAAAAGCGACAATAAAATAGTAAAAACGACAATTAAAAAACTAACAAATTTAAAAAACCAACATTGATTCTGGAAGGGAAGGGGTCTATCACCTCGTACCAGTTAGGGTTGCGACGCTGGGAGAAGCAAATAACAGCTTTGTACAATGGCCAAAAGAGTTGGTAAGTGACGGACCTAGGATTAAAAGTCTGGAGGGGCAGCCCAGTGAAGCCCAATTCCGAGATTGAAGGGGAAGCCAGCCCAGCCTAACCCAATGGCTAAGAAATGTTTTCTCATAGGACTCGAATCCACAGCTATATACACAGGAAGAATCTATCCGAGTTCTTGAAACCATTGGGGCAATGCAATGGATACATTAATAATTATTTCTACATATACTACTACGAAAGTTGGGCTGGGGGCAGCAGACCCCCTAGCCCCAACGTAGCTCCGTCGCTGGTTGGTATTTTCACCGAATAAGGTGAAAAACCAATGTATTGATGTTTTGATAAATATTTTCACTAATTTTTATAATTGAATGTGCAGACACTTTCCTTTCCAATAAAGATTTACTCACGAAAAAGGAAGTCGCCACCAAAGTCCTCTAATATGCCGGCAAATAAAGATGATGATATCACATGCCTTGACCGACAAGTATTTGGACGTCTGCGAACATTGCCAACATTTGGTTGAGGTACTCTCGTCTCGAGTAGATCGACTGCATACATCGTTCGTATTCGATATGGCCAATGTATATTATAATTCCAACGAGAGATCTGCATGACGTTCATCGCTGTTCGGCGGTGATTCAAATTTTCTTGAGGAATCTTTTTTTATCGTTGAAACCAATTCATTTATATGATTTTTAGACGAGAGATTTACTAATTACATGTAATCGTTATAGGTATCTTCGTCAAGAGTCATCTAAGTTCCATTGCTTCAACCCGAATCGCTTAAGCTTGATGGCCATTGATAATAATGCCAATAGGAAGATTAATAACATGGTTGAAGCGTTCAAAAATTTGTACATGTCATGTAGTTATTTTTTGTGCGTTACTGCGAAGGGTGAGAATATTCTATTTTTCTTATATGTCTATACCTTAATAGTTTACTTCGTATGTGATTATATTTACTTTTTACGAGTTTTAGAAGTCCTTAGTTATTGTTGGTGATCGGCAACTAGGGATGGCAATGGGGCGGGTCTAGACCCGGACCCGACAGGACCCGACCCTAATGAATCGGGTATTTTAAAATTTTTCGGGCCCGGGGCGGGTTATGGGTCATAAATGTTTCAACCCGGCCGGGTCCGGGTCGGGTCTCGGGTCTTGCTATCTTAGACCCGAAACCCGCCCCGAACCCGCCCCGTATATATTTCTATAAATTATTTTATTTATAATCTAATAAATATAAGACATGCCAGTATTTTTCATAAAAAAGCTTGTGGCCCAATGGTTAACTTGCTAGTCTATTAAGTAGGAGATTGTGGGTTCGACTCCTTTTTAGCCAAAATCTAGGTACATTTAATATTTTTTGCTATTTAAAAATAAAATAAAAAAGAAAAAGTAAGGAGTTCCGGGTCTGGCGGGGCAGACCCGATTCGCCCGGGTTCGGGTCCAACTAAAATCAATCGGGGCGGGTCCCAGGTCCGGGCGGACCCGGTTCAGACCCGACCCGTTGCCATCCCTATCGGCAACAAAGGGGGGTCTAACAAAGATTGGTGTCCGTGAATGTCAAACGCGTAAAATATGAAAAGTTCAAATTCATATAGAGTGCGTTTGGATTCGCCTATTTGAACAAAATCGCTTGATTTTAAATTATGAATTTCAAAATCGTAATTTCAAATCCAAATTCACCCACCATTTGGTAACATTAGGATTTCGAATTCGGGTTTCAAAACAGAGCTCGACTCAAGCTCGTGAAGCTCGTCGAACTCGATTTCTAACTTTTTCTAAAATAATTTAAAGAAGTACAAAATAAAATAAAATAAAAATAATGAATAATATAACAAAAAAACAAGCTCGTGAGCCGGCTTGCGAGCTTTCGAGTCCCCACGAGTGAGCTCGAGCTCGAGCCGGCTCATTCGCGAACCCGTGACGAGCTCGACCTCGACAAGAGCTCGTCGAGCTCGAGCCGGCTCATTCGTGAATCCATGACGAACTGGAGTGGTTCATCGAGCTTGCGAATCGGCTCGACTCATCGTCCACCCCCTGATTATTACTATTATTATTATTGTTATTATATTTTTTCATTCTTATTATTTAATATTGTTATTGTTACTAATTTTAGTATTATTATTATTATATTATTATTATTATTATTATCAATTCGTTACGTGCTCAGCTTTAGATTTCCAAAACGGACCATTTGACACGGAATTTCAAATCCGACGAATTATAAGAGTTTGGATTTCCCCTCGGATTTGGGCGAAAATCGAAATCCAAATCGGTGTGATTGCCAAACGGAAGATTTGGGGGAATTCGGATTTCAAATCGAAATCCGGAATCCAAACGGGGCAATAGTGATTTTGGTTTATTTAATTATCTTGTAACATAATTTCTGAATTTCAGGGGAATAAAGACGGCAACGTTCGTGAGCGCCCTTCAATAAGAAGGCATCCCCAGTTAGTTGGAAAGCATGATAGGTGCACATTGATGTCTAGAATTTTAGAGTTGTTTTTTTATTTTCATTCTTAAGATATTTGTTATTTGTATGGTGCTCTCGTAAACCGTTCGGTAGCGTATTGTGTGGCTACCATATCAGGCGATATAATTATGATCCCTTACGAATCATCGGAGAAGACCAGTGCAATTTGGTAAAAGGTATGATAATAACACTATCTTCGCAGATTTTCAAATGATTGTTTAGTCTATTTTTATGTTTTAATGATGCGTTTATTGTTGTCCAATATTACAGGTATTAGAAGGTATCGTTTACAAAGACACAACGATTCAAGTGATTCGTGAGTTGTGGGAAAAATACTTCAAGAAGTATGCCGGGTGATGTGATTATTGTAGTTTTATTATATACTAGCTTAACCCTGTGCGTTGCACGGGTTATTTTTAAGAGATTTTTTAGTTTATTAGATATATTGTTATCGGAAAGACCTGACATCCGTGATCGGGCCATCTATTTTATAGTAGATCCGAAACCCGCCCATTTATTTTGTAGTGGACCCAAGACCCGCCCAATTACACGACTGCGTCAATAACAGTCGTGCAAAAACAGGATAAACCCTAAATAAATGTTAATCATAGATTACGAAATTAGAAACATAATTATGTAGAACTTCAAACAAAAAATCCAGAGAGAAATGTTCCAATACATACTCTTTACACCCGCAAGAAACTGGACGACTGTACGAAAACTATTGTACGACTGTTATTGAAACAACCATGTAATTTAGGAAACATGAGTAGGAACGATGCAGTAGTGCATTATAACAATATACATCAGTAGTACATTATGTTCTTATTACATACCATTAGTTAAGTAATCTCTCACCTAATTGTTGTAGACTTCATACTCTTTACACCTACAAGAAACTGCACGACTGTACGAAATATTGCACGACTGTTATTGAAACAGTCGTGGAACGATGCAGTAGTGCATTATAACAGTATACAACAGTAGTATTATGTTCTTATTACATACCTTCAGTTAAGCAATCTCTCACCTAATTGTTGTGGAATTCATGGTAAACAATGTTGACTATTGCATCATCTTCAAGTTCATCTTCTTTCTTCGTCTCACGTTCTATCTAAGTCCAATGCCAAAATGCTTTCATTAGCCAGGTTTTGTCACACAGATCAATCATTTGGATGTGTAATATAAAATTATTGCAGGATTATCCATAGCTTTTTATAAAAAAATACTCCCTCCGTCCCACTAATTTTATCATATTTTGCCATTTCGGGCGTCCCACTAATTTTATCACCTTTCCTTATTTAGCAAAAAAACTATCACAAAACAATCAATATAATAATATTAAATATTCTTAAAAGACTTGTCAAAATATACACTTTATTACCTTTTCATTGTACTATATTATTATAATAATACCACATTAATTTACGTGCCCGGCCACTTATGTGATAAAGTTACCGGGACGGAGGGAGTAATAAAATCATATTCTAGAGTCTCAGTCGTATAGTCTTACAGTCTTACAATGTCTAAGTAGTGCAGTCGATAGATGTGCACGTTATGTTTTACAACATTTAAGTATTGGTTGTGCAGCCTTACAGTCATACAATGTTTAAGTAGTGGAGACCAATGTTCAAACAACTTGAGATTTGACCCGTTTGAGACAGAGAAATTTGACTTTGGGGCGATTGTTACATTAAGTGGTCTTTTAGTTGCCGTCTTACAAAGCTAATTTTATCATAGCCTAATATAATGTCAACCCGTGAAGCAGTCTTATAACATTGTTATTAGCAACAACTTCGACTTTTTATTATATAGAATAATAGTAGATCAATAGAGCAGTCTTGCAATATTGATGCTAAAAAAATTCTTACCAATCTCCGATTCCTTAGCTTGAAGGTGGGTTGAGTGGACTTGGGTTCTCTTCCTCATACTTCGACCCGTTGAAGATAAAAGAAGCTTAGATGCATAACAGAGTAATGAAGTTATATGTTTATATGACAATATCCTGATCCCATAACTATTTACTCAATATACATTTTCCATATACAAACTACTGCATTATACATTACAAATAATTTATTTGGCGTTCACCATAATAATATTTCAGTCGTGTTTTGTGAAGAATACCAACATTCAGATTTATCTTAGTAGTGCAAATTGAATGTTTCTAATGAATGTCAGTCGCTAAATAAATTAGAGTCAAAAGGTGTAATGCATTATACAATATAAATTTAATAATTTTGCATGATACATGAGAAATTATTTATAATTATCGTCATAATAATATTTCAGTCGTGTATTGTAAAGAATGCCCAATATATTTTTTACGTGTTACAATATAAAAAAATATTGCATTATAAATTACAAATCATTTGCTTGATCTGGTCTGGCCATAATAATTTTTCAGTCATGTATTGTGAAGAATGCCAACATTCAGAAGTTCGTATCAGTAATGCAAATTAAATGTTCACTACGCTAAGTACGCGCTGAAGAAAAATATAAAGATTATGTATCTGAATTTCAAAACCCATCATCTTTTGCGTGTTAAAATAAGCATTCTAGCGTATTTGATACAACAGGCCATTAACTCAGTAAATGTAGCAATGGAAAAAGAAAAACTTAAAAGCAGCATAATTAACAACAACAAAAAATTAATTAAAATGGTAAAGACTAACCGAGTAATCGAAACAGATGCATATGCCTTAGACGATTGATATTGGTAAGCTCATCGAGAAATAATAGAAATAATCGTGGCCCTTATTTCTCTCCCTAGTAGGGGTGAAAACGAACCGAGCTGTTCGCGAGCAGCTCGCGAACAGCTCGGTCAAAGCTCGGCTCGAGCTCGGTCAAAGTCGAGCTCGAGCCGAGCTCGAGCGCGGCTCATTAACTATCGAGCCGAGCTCGAGCTAAATTTGTATGGGCTCGATAGCTCGTCGAGCTTATCGAGCCCAATTATTTTTTTTTAATTATTATAATGTTATTACTTAATTAGTCATATTATAATATTATTTATCAAAAACCCTAATTCTAGTTACACATCGCAGCCGCACAGACTCCACAGTCGACCCATCATTCACAAACACCAAACTCCACAGCTTCTCTTCATAGGTAGAAGCTTCTCTCCACGGCTTGTTCGACTGTTAACTTCTAAGCTTCGCTCTGATTCTCATGGACTGTTGTTTTTAGGTGTACATAACGCAAGGAGACCACGACGGCGCCGACGTAATCGTGTCGTGGGTCACCGTCGACCCAGGCTCGGAGGCCGTTCTGTACTGGGCCGCCGAGGAGGGCAGTCGCCGGAAGAAGAACGACGCGTAGGGATCTCAGACCAAATACAAGTACTTCGACTACGCTTGGGGCTACATCCATCACTGCACCATTCGAGGCCTCAAGGTGTTTGTTAAAAAGCTCCACTGAAAAAAAAAGCTAGTTGCTTACAGTTTGTCAAACAGATGACTGATTCGAGTCAAGCTCAAGCATTTGAAAGTGATGCAATTCGAGCCTTATCGAGCCGAGCTCGAGCGGCTCGATAACCCGTCGAGCCGAGCTCGAGCCTCAAATTTTAAAGCTCGGTCGAGCTCGAGCCGAGCTCGAGCCTGTAAATTTTTTATCGAGCCGAGCTCGAGCTGGGCCATGTTCGGGCTCGGCTCGGCTCGTTTACACCCCTACTCCCTAGAATAACACTTGGCTGCAATCTCCAAATGTACGGCCATCGTAGGTGGATCAGTAAAATAAATTTTGACACGTCCCCTCACAACAAAATTCTTTATATTCTTTTTCAGCGAGTACTTAGCCACATTTTCCCCACTTGCAGTTGTGACTAAACCGTCAAGGAAACGATTGATGAGTCAAATATTGAGGTATTACTGCCAAATGAAAGGAAACCCCAAATCCTATACCCTAGAAACACCAAAAAGGCTCACACTTGCTCGTAAACTGGAACGATATCCACTCAGAGAAGTTATCACCTCAGACTTTGTTCAAGTCATCCCTACTCAGTGAGCTCAATAGCTTAATATCAATAGCATGTCCACAGTAGCACCAAATAACTCAACGATTAAAAAATTAACGAACAAAAAACCCAACCAATCAATTCAATTGTAGCACACAAAATCATCAACACAAAATTGATAACAAAACGGGTGAAATACCTTGGCCACATGTTTGCTACTTCGTAGATCGTCATACGCTTCCAACCCGCCATCAGAGCGATCCCAAACAACATCCTCATCACCATTCCTGATATCAAACCCATCATTTTCTCTCCCTAAATTGATCGTTGACGTTCTATAGAACTTACATCAACTACCAATCAATTTCTTCCAGCATAATACTAATAATATCGAAAGGAAAAAAGAAACGGAATATCCAGCTAAGAAAATAAAACATATCTTTATTATGTAAACACTCTGGTGCTACTGGACAAAGCAAATCTGAAGCAGCCCAGAGACAACATGGCATTTTAATATACTCACGAACCCCAAGCTTTCGGACGGATCTGCTTTGGGATAACCTCTTCACTCCCAGCAGCAGTGGTTTCACGGAACGTGCAGCAGCCATGGGATCTTTTTCCTAAACAACAATCATATAGTGTATATATATATATATAGAGAGAGAGAGGGAGATGAGATGAGATTGTTAAAGATATCAGAGCAGCAGTGGTTTTTCGTATGTGGAACATACCAATTCTGATCAGCAAAGCCATTATTTAGTACTTAATTAGAGTTCCATCAAACCAACCCACACAGCAAACGCAATCCATCAAACAAACCACATAATATAAACACCAAACACAAACGCAAGACTTCATTATTACGCCAATCACTGACTTACAACTTCGTAAAGTTTGTATTCTTGGCCGAGAGGAAGGAGATTCAAAGGTAACCTACATAGATTGGACAACAATAAATGTTACCTCTACAAACACGTCCATATGAAATTATTGTAGGGAAAAACTTGCACTACTGCTGGTTTGACCACAGGATTGCACTACTGCTGGTTTGACCACATGATTGCACTACTGAAGAACTGCACCACTGAGGAGAATTGCACTACCGAACAGAGTTGCACTACCGAACACAGGATTGCACTACTGAAGAACTGCACCACTGAGGAGAATTGCACTACCGAACAGATTTGCACTGCTGAATAGATTTGCACTACCGAAGAAAATTACACTACCGACCAGAATTGTATATAAGGATTTTTCGAGGCTTGTGTTCAACACAATTTCCTTAAAACAGATTCGCTCTCTCTATGTAAGTGTAAGAGATTTGCGTGAGCGTCTATTTCCCAGGATACAACGAAAACATGATTATAGGCTGCACCGAAACCTTAATCACACGACGAACATTGAACATTAGAAGTGATGATGAACGACTGTGAATGGGTTATGTGAATGAATGACTAAACTCGTGAAATGAGTTGGTTTATTATTATTTTTCTTTCGTCTCTTCTCCCTTCTTGTTGCTGGGAAGAAATCTTATTAAATAAGAAATTCTACCCACATGGCTCCCGACCAGTTACTATTGAAACAACTGTTCATCCTTATATTTAATTAAAATAATTACAAAATGAGTGACGATGGAAAAGAGAGCAGTTGAACTGCTTTGTTCTTTTCCATCCACCATATGGAATCATTCTAGAAGGATTCTGTCCGTCGGCCCAATTACTACAAAACTCACATTAATTTCCCTCCAAAAATTCACATTCACAAGCCCAATTAATTAAAGTCCAAACTTTAATTAATTTAAACCCAACAATTTTTAATGAAGAGAAGCTAATACGATCAATCCGATGCTGAAAAGATTCCAAATGAAAAAATTAGTGCATCAATTAATGAAGAACTGGAAGCCTAACGGTTTCTCTGCCACCATCCCCCTGAGAACAAATTCATTTCTACAATAATTAATTAGGTAGTTGTGCAAGGAATTTTAACGGCTGGATGAACTCATACAAATACAACGATTCATTTTCTAATAATAAGATATACGTTAGCCAAACAAAGCGCTGGAAACCTGATCCATGAATAAGTTCATAATCCGTAAAAAATGTTTAAGAATAATCATATACTCATAAGATAAATGGAAAACTATTGATTAAAAGAGTGGTAGGTTTTTTTCACGTAAGATAAAAGGGACACCCACAATAAAATGGTTAGTAGTGTGTAATTCGGTAGTGCAGTATGCAAAACTTCAACCTATTCAGTAGTGTATAATTCGGTAGTGTATAGTTCAGTAGTGCATTGCGGCTAACATTTATTCAGTTAACAATATTTACATAATACTCATAAGATAAAATGGAAAACTATTGATTAAAAGAGTGGTGGGTTGTTTTCACGTAAGATAAAAGGGACAACCACAATAAAATGGTCAGTAGTGTGTAATTCGGTAGTGCAATATGCAAAAGTTCATCCTATTCAGTAGTGTACAATTCGGTAGTGTATAATTCAGTAGTGCATTACGGCTAACATTTATTCAGTTAACAATATTTACAATGTTTTCCCCATTTGAACAATAACATTTGAAAAATGAGAACGGTAATTTGTTCGATCGGTATAATAATTAATAACTGTTTTAATTTCTAAGAAAATGGCCAGTAGTGTGCAATTCGGTAGTGCATTATGGATAAGTAACTCGTAAGGCTTGAAACTGCAAGAGTGAGACCGTAAGCGTCCAATTCGCACGATGGCTGTTTTGCACAACTGAATTGCTGAAATTATCGCTGTAAGTTGCACTACTGCAGCTTCATCGACGTATGACTGCTCGCAGAAACACACCATTATTGTCCCATATATTGATCAAACTTCACGTTAAATAGTGTTAGGATTCAAACACCAAGAAGTGATACGCTGGGAGGTAAAGACATGCAACATCAAGAAAATAACATCTCTTGCAGGATACTCAATGATAACATTTAACGAACATCAACACAATGGTACGATTTAGTCATCCACAAATTCAGATTTCACGCAAAAAGAGAATAATGGACAATCAGAATTTAATTGTTCCATTACGATTTAGTCTTCGACAAATATAGCAAAGGCAAATCATGAATTAATGACGCGATCGATCACAAAAGCGATCACATTTAAAGGTGAATTGGAATTAGATGGCATTACCCTTTTAGTCGGTGAAAAAAGATCGAAATGATCGAGTTAGATATAGCGGAATGGCATCATCGCCCGTCGTCCCTTTCGAACATGCATCTTATCAAACGGAAGGGATCACATGGACGCGAGATCACGAAGCCCGATCCGGCGTACACGACCTTACCCTCCACTCCGTTCTCCTGAGCGGTGGCCTTCATGTTTCCGAGCAGAAGTTTGATCAGAAGACAATGACCTGAAAAAACATAGAATAGAACAGCAGAGCAGAGACATTTTATTACGTGAGCTTATATGAGGCTGAATAATATGACAAACTTACCGAGATGATTAGTTGCAAACTACAGTTCGACGTTGTCTCGAGAGAGCATGAATGGAGGAGCCATAACACCCGCGTTATTACTTTTTTCAAACAAATAAACAAAAGCATATAATGCAAGATTAATAAGGTATAGAAACCTCATTTTTTTAAGCTCAATCATCTTTATTACTCACATGAGAACGTGAAGAGGTAGCCCTAAGGAGTTATACTCTTATGCGAATTTTCTTACAGATGCCGAAGAACTGAGGTCGAGCTCCATGACGTCGATTTTAGCTTCGGGGATCTCTTTCATATCGTTTACTGACCTTTTTCCCGCCTTTGACATTACATACTGCTATTGTTACATGAAAGCTGCGCAGTGCGAGGACTCGTGCGGTTCAGTTCCAATGCCGCTCGAAGCTCCTGAAAAATAAATCGAATAAGAATGTAGTGAGAAATTTAGGCTGCAAAAAATTCAATCACCACATCTTCAGGACTGAAAAATCGAGGTAAAACAACCCATGATTATCGCTTACATCCATCTATACCACGAAAACGCCATGAAACCAAATGAAGGGAAGCAAAAATGATGAAGGGGGATGCCTAAATATTATAAAAAAACAGGAAAAAAAAAAGAAATTTGCACTTATCATCAAAATAAATTCTACATAATATTCTCAGCTGAAGACGCTGGAAATCACCACCGACATTGGAAGCAATAGCGACTGCTGGCGACGGTCCACCAAAGCTGTGAAAGAAACGAATATAATCAATACAGTGCAAGTAAGAAATAGAATCACAGCGCTCACCGGAGCGATTCCTCCTAGGAACAACATCGCCTATCACTTCATCGGCGGGGGAGTCAATAACCGCCACCGACGATCGGAGAGTACTGATTCCACCTTGGTTCGTCCGACGAACACCTGTCCTCCCGCCTAACTCATCTTCTTTGTACTCGTCGTCAGTCGTTTCTGTACTCTCGTTCTCCTTGTACTTCTCATTTGACCTTTCCCTCATCCTCTTCAAATTCAGCCAATCTCGGTCCTTCCTATGCTCTGATTATGGCAGTCCACGTTGAGCAAATACGAAGCAATTGAGATTACAGCCGAGACTTGAATCTGAATTCGGGGGTAACAAAAACCAGAACGTCGAGTAAATAAATTGATCCAAGATAGAAAAGGACGTCAAAATTAAAATATTAGCAAATCATCCATAGCACCAGCCTTCTTATGATGCTCAAATCAAGCTCGTTTCCCTCGATATCTCGAATTGCATTTTGACCCAAGAAAAGTTGTCGATTTCATCGCATTCTATTTTTATAACAATATACAAAAGTGAAGGATTATTTTATTAAATTATGTTTATTCGAATCATTCCAGGCCAAAGAGTTCCATTTTGCATCGTCCATCCCTCCTCGAAAGTCAAACTCCATCTTGCCAATGTCAAGCTCCATTCGTCTTTGTCTCTCTCAGCCATGACAACCACTATTCCTCCACCCAAACTCTCATTGGCTATGGCAAGTTGATTCAATAGCGATCCCTGAGAATGTGGTACTACTCATCAATCTAAATGGCTACGTAAAGAAGGCACAATCAAACAGTTCATCAACGAAAATTTAAACCTAGATAATCAATTCCTTTTATCTAGCAAGAAAGAAGGCAGTGTCCTTACCAATTTATCGTTCCACCTCAGGATGAGAGTGTGATTATGCTCGATAAAAAATAGATGGCAAAACTATCATCTGTTACTCGAAAAAGAGCCAATCCACCAAGACCTATCAACAATAATGTAGCAAGTAAGAGTGTCAAGGCTTAACATACGAGTTGACGGATAAAAATAAGTCAACTCGGTATGCTAGCTGGTTGTTGAAAGATAATTCCTCCGTGTTATTCTCCAACGATCTTCTTGAGCTTGAAACATAGCCAACATGCTTGAACAAAAGGAACGGGAGGGATAATAACATTACCGAAGTAGCTAGAGCTGTAAATTTCAGACATTTACGAAATAGGTAATCGGTATAAACATTCTCAGGCGGTGATGAGTAGCTTATGTTTACAGAGTCCAACAAATTGCAAACTATCAGTCGTGCTTCGAGCTCAGAAATTTGAGCCCTACAAAAACAGCGGGAAAAAATTGTTAATCAGAAAGGAAAAATATTAGGCTCATCCAATTAAAGGGCTCCGTCTTCTTGAAAATTACCCGTAATTCAATAATCTCGCCTTGCAAAGAGAGATACATGTACATCAACGATGAGAAAAATGTGCGAATATCTGCAAGAGACTGACAATCAATCACTAACTCGCAGCATTCACTATAATTCCCCACTGTTGTCTATTTAATGATCGCAGTCCACGTTGAGCAAACACGAAGCGTTTGAGATTACAGCTGAGACTCGAATCTGAAATTGGGGGAAACAAAAACCTAAATGTCGAGTAAATAAATTGATCCAAGATCGAAAAGGACGTCAAATCGAAATATTACCAAATCATTCATAGCACCAACCTTCTTATGATGCTCAAATCCAGCTCATTTCCCTCGATATCTCGAACTGCATTTTGACCCAAGAAAAGTTGTCGATTTCATGGCATCCTATTTTTATAACAATATACAAAGTGAAGGATTATTTGATCAAATTATGTTTAACTGAATTATTCCAGGCCAAAGAGTTCCATCTTGGATCGTCTATCCCTCCTCGGGCACCTTTTGCGACCAATAGCATGAAGCTACACTTCAATTTCCACACTCCCCCTTCAAAAACACTCAAATGTGCAGACAATTTCAAGAATATCATCCTACGATATCAATCAACATGAAAATGGCCTTCAGCTACATACCCATAAACTTACTTAAATCCCATAAACGAAACCCTAATCGGCATACACACCTGGCGCTTATCAAATCCACGCCGACGCAATTCGCCAAGAAGAAGTACGGCCCAGTTTTGCGGGAGATGGCTGGCTGAATCCTGCCGATCGGCTCGGCCACGGACCTAAACTCCAGCGTCCCCACGCACGTCGACGCCAGCAAAGGGGTGAAGACCATGCGGTTCCTCGAGGAGACGCAAACGTTTTCGTACTGCTTCGTATCGATGTCCTTGATCAGCCTGCACCTGGCCCAGCCCGAACCCGGCACCACCACCCTCGACTTCTCACGCCTTAGTGGGGCCAAGGCTCGGATGCTTAGGCTCGGCAGCCTTCATATCATCTCCCTCTGAAGCTGAGCAGTGGGTTAGCTGAGAAAATAGAGTCCTCGGCGAGTTTGGCTGTCGTGATTTTCCGAGCAGTGAAGCTCCGGCGACCAACTGTTCGCCATGATCGCACCCATCCTTTGCATCGTAGTGAAAGAAAAGAAGAGAAAGTCACAAACTGAACAGACATTCGCAACGACTGTTCAACTTTCTTCCTGTTGGGTTCCTTTTTTCTGATTCGTTCATTACTTTGCAACGTGAATAGGAAAAAGCCAAAAGGTGAATAGGAAAAGCCAAAAGATAAAACTTTGATTTACGACGTTTAGTTTTTCGTAAGATGGCATTTGGTTATTCCATTCAACAGTAGACCTAAAATGGTCATTGTACTTTTGAGCGTTGACGTGTCACACAGCGATTGGCTATAGGGGGGTCAATGAGAGGTCAACTATTTTACTTTTAATAAGTATATGATGATCGCACCCATCCTTTGCATCGTAGTGAAAGAAAAGAAGAGAAAGTCACAAACTGAACAGACATTCGCAACGACTGTTCAACTTTCTTCCTGTTGGGTTCCTTTTTTCTGATTCGTTCATTACTTTGCAACGTGAATAGGAAAAAGCCAAAAGGTGAATAGGAAAAGTCAAAAGATAAAACTTTGATTTACGACGTTTAGTTTTTCGTAAGATGGCATTTGGTTATTCCATTCAACAGTAGACCTAAAATGGTCATTGTACTTTTGAGCGTTGACGTGTCACACAGCGATTGGCTATAGGGGGTCAATGAGAGGTCAACTATTTTACTTTTAATAAGTATATGATTATTGCGAGACAAATGTAGTTGAACATTTTGTTGGAGTAGTTAAATATTTTGATTGAATATTATTTAAGGTGTTCTATTAAATTTATTTGATTTTGGTGGAGAAATTTGGTTTTTGGTTTGATATAGGTTGTAAGGAATTCGAAAAACAAATCTGAATATTTAAAAAAATAGTGATGCTTTTTCACTTAAAACCGTCGCTTATGACGATTATAGTTTTTAGGGAATTAATAAATTAATTTTCTTTTTACGTGTCAATTTTATTTAGAAACCGCCGATGTTGTTTATACAAAATGTGTCGGTTCTTGACAGAGTCTGTCGCTGTTTGTGCATAATCTGTGTCGGTTCCTGTGCAACTAACGCCTATAGTTCATTATAGATAGGCGACGGCTAAGAATCGTCGCCTATAACAGTTATCATATGCGTCGGTGCGTTTCACGTTGCCTATGATGAATAGGAACCGTCGCATATTAGACGTTCTGTACTAGTGTCATGAGACTTTAGGGGACTTGTCAGATCGTCAATTGTCCTATGTTATGGATTTTTGAATTTTTCAATCCCGCACACAATGTTCCCAAAATAATCTGTAGCTAGTCAACTTGCATTTCTTGGCTATCAGATGCAGCGAAGCACTGCCTTCGGAAATATGGAGCACTTTGCGGAATCTTCAGACCTTGATCAACACACACATCGGTTCCCCATCGTTAACATTGTGCGACGCATGGATGATTCCATGCTTAAGGCATATCGTGACCAATTTGATCCGTATTGATTTCAAAATCACAAGGTATCACGAAAACCTGCAGACAATCTGTTATGTAAGTTTACGTGATTTATTGGATAGCAACCTCATCAACAACATCCCAAACGTAACAAAGTTGGGAATCCTTGTCGACGGACGTACTATAAGTGATCTCTCACACATGCACAAACTCGAGACCCTGAAGTTAATCTCAGGTCGCTCTGAGCCCCTCTCTCCGCCATTCATTTTACCTTATTGTCTCAAAAAGTTATCTTTGACTGATTGCCCAATACCCGCGAGGCTATTGAACGATGTTGTTGGTGCTCTTCAACATCTTCAAGTTCTAAAAATAAGACGTTGTCGATTTCGATCAGAAGAGGAGCATTATAAAGACGATTGGGTGGTTGACGAAGAGGTTGAGTTCTGCTCAGTACAATATCTCGAGTTGGATTATTGTTGCGTGGTGCACTAATTCCTCGAACTTTCCAATGCTAAGGCATCTGAAGATTCTTAGTTGTCATTTAGCCAATGAGTTTCCCACGAGCTTCGGAGAGATCTCTACGCTCGAAATGATCGAGGTGGGTAAAGGAAACCCTACATATGTTGCATGGGCTGAAGGGATTCTTGAGACTCAATGCGAATACGGCAACGAAGTACGACTACAAATGTTCTAATCAGTTTCGGTATACCAAATTTATCATATGACACTACACTCTTTTTTTCTAGTTGATGTCTGCTGCATGCTCTGTGTTTGTGATTATGTTTATTAATTCTTAATAAGTCTTTACATGTAATGTAAGAAATATGAATAGAGCGTCGTTTTCGTTGCATGTTTCTGATTCATCTCCAATGCGGTGACTGGCGATAGATTGCATGTATGAATCTTTGCTTGGATTGGATTAATCACCCGTACGAACGAATCGATCACATGAGCCATATACATTAAACTAAACTGTCTTCGAGTATTATTAGTCTTTATGTCGTAATAATTCATTTTCTTACGGATTGATTCTAATGACAAGAAAGATCTAAAAACTTGTTAATTATCGACATTCCCTTTTCACTGACTGCAATTTCTAGTCGCTAAAATAAAACCAAAATTGCAGCATCGGCCCCATTTTAAATCTTATTTCAGTTTCAAATACTAAAGGTGCGTTTAATATGCGGAATTCGATGTTGAAAAGAATGACATGCGAACCGTAATGTATAATGATCCAAATGCACCGTAAAAGCACCCTATCCAATCATATAATGACTTGAATATTATGAAATTGTGCTTTCACATAATCAAAGAAATCCATTGATATTTCTAAGAATCATTGTGATCCAAAACTCCATGAAGATGATGAATATTGCAATTGGAGCAGAATGATCGAAATAAAAGCTGAAAATTGGCTTGAAGGAGATCGATTGAGCCGAAGATAAATTGATAAGTGTTTGGCTCTGAAGATTTAAATCTAGACCATTAGATCTGGCGGGTAAAGAATCAAGGGCTCTGATTGGAAACTAAAGAATAGCGTCGTACAACACAAGAAACAGAAAGTACAAACTCGTCAAAGCACGCTGTTGTTTCTTGTTCCACGAGCTGAACAGAATTATTATTTTACCATAGATCAACTAGGCAGTTTTTCCAATTTTCATTATTTATTCTTGCTTGTAGGTTTGTAGCTTCCATATAAGTGTAAATTTTAGGCTAAGTAAACATAGGGTTGAGAGAGTAAGTCAAGAGCTTGTTATCTCTTTTGAGTTTCAAGCCCCACGATCACTGCCTTCAGACTCCTCTTTACAACGCACATCACATTCAGACAACATTTTATAAGCAGAATGGACTGAGAATTGACCTCTTTTATCACTGGTCCAGCACAGCTTTAGTCCAATTCTTTGAGAAGGCGACAGGGGATCTAACAGTTTGAATGTTGAACCATCATCAGATTTATAGATAGCTCCAGTGGTTAGGACGTGTCTTGCCTTGAGCCAACATTTCCAAAGCCAAGAAGAGTTAGCAGGAGCGGAAGTTTTGAAAAGATCAGCCTTAGGGAAATACTTAGCTTTGAGAAGTTTGGCCACTTGCAAATTAGGGTTGACGAGGATCCTCCACAACTGTTTAGCGAGCAATGCCTCATTGAATTTTTGGATCTCCTGAAATCCAAGACCTCCATCTTCTTTGGCTTTTGACATTTTATCCCAGGCCTTCCAATGGAGTTTTTGCCCTCCCGTCACTTTTAATCCCCACCAAAAGTCCGCTGCAATCCTGGTAAGTTCCTTACACAAATGATTAGGAAGTCTGAAGCATGACATCACATAAATGGGAAGAGAATTAATCACTGCTTTGATGAGTACTTCTTTCCCAGCACAACTCAGAAATTGTGCTTTACAATTAGTAACTTTGTTCTTCATAGCTTCAGCAACAAATTTGAATGTCTCAAGCTTGGATCTTCCAATGAACAGTGGGAGTCACAAGTATCTTGCTTTCTGCTCCTCCTTGATTCCAGCAAAGACACGCCTAATAGCTTCTTTCAACTCAGGTTGAGTGTTCTTGCTAAAAAAGATGGAAGATTTTGCCAAGTTCACTGTTTGTCCCGAGACTAATCTGAATAGCTCCGGGGTGTCTCTAATAACTTGTGCTTGTTCTAAGCTTGCCTCTCCAAATATGATAGAATCATCTGCAAAAAAGAGACGAGTAACAACATGCCCGTCCTTGCAAAGTTTCAGCCCCTTATATCTCCCTCCTACTAAGGACCGTTTGTTGAATGAGATTGGAAAGACCTTCAGACAAAATAAGGAAAAGGAATGGGGATAATGGATCTCCTTGTCTAATGCCTCTAGATGGAGTAATATAACCAGTGCTAGTACCATTGATATTGAAAGAGAAAGAGGTAGTACTAATACAGACCCTAATCCACTCAATGAACTTGGAATCAAAACCCATTTTTGCATAATGCGGATGAGAAAAGGCCATTCAACCCTCATATGCCTTAGCAAGAGCAAGTTTTAATGCCATAAAACCTTTCTTTCCTCTCCTCAAAGAGTTCAAATAATGTATACACTCATGAGCCACAGTAACATTATCAAGGATGTGTCTGCCTTAAAGACTTGTCAGAAAATGATTTCTCTGCGACAAACAATTTATTGAACTATGTAGTACCGGGATCACTGCAGGCTGGCACATCTAATACGAGACCTAAAGCGATTTCTAAAATGATGCTTTGTTTTAAAAGAAACAAAATTAAAAATTGTATGTTGACAAAACTTTTTGTGTTAACTTAGCGCAACCATTCTCCTTATACGAATTTGGAATTGAAAATATAACGCTCCGGGTGTGATTGGTTGTGAAAAAAGAAATTAGTTTTCATGTGTGTTTCTGTTTGGTTTATGGAATTTGATGAGGAAAAGAAGAAAAATGAAAAGAAAAATTATTTTTGAGTTTGGTTGACTAGAATAATAGAAGAGGAAAAGAAAAATAAACCTATTTTAAAGCTAAAACATGTAAAGTAATTTCCTCACCATTTAGATGAGGAAATGGAAAACAATTGATAATAAATTTCTCTTTAGTCAAAGGCATATTTATTGATAAATACATAATCAATTTCATGTGATTAAATTATCTAATTACTTTAATATTTATTTTCTCTATACGCGGGGCGGGGCGGGTGATCGCGTCGAAAACGGCCAAAAATAAAATTAATCACCTTATTCACTAAATACGAGTATATCGAAAGTAGGGATAGTCTCCACAGGAAAAATTGTTGATTTATTTATAATTTCAAACTCGATCAATAATAATTATAATAATATAATAATAATGGGGGACTTTGATGATAAAGTTTTTAGCGCAATAGTGAAATAAAAAAATATCGAAACAAACAATGATAATAAAATAGTCGAAGGAATTATGTCCACCTAGATCTATTTAACTGATCATCGATTTATAAAAATATTATGTCAACGCAAGCATAATTGGCTATAGTTACGTTCCTCCGAGAGCTTCGAGCCTTCAGCAGCTTAGTCACGCTCTATCACATCATCTATCACTCAATCTGCCCACTGAGGTGTGTATGGGTGTCTATATAGATGTCTATCTTCCGACGTGTTGAGGAAAGCGAGCCTGAACCTCGCCGGATCCGCCGGAACTGGCCGGAGAAGACGGCCGGACGAGCTGAGGTGATAAAGAGCTGAAGAAAGGATCGACGCACAGTAGCCGTCCGATCAGAGGGCACGCCAGATCGAAGGGACGATATTTAAACCGGGGATTTAAATGAGGATCATCAGATGGCGCGCGAAGCATCGAACTGCTAGGATGATCTGCGATTTAATCAAAGACATGGCAAGTGATGACCATCGGATCAAGATCGAACGGCTGAGGACGAACGCAGGAAATCACTTATAAAAACGTCACGTGACTTTCGCTGAGTCACGCACAATGCGTGAGCAACGTGGCATAATCACGAGCGTCCGATTAGATTAAATCGACGGTTGGCATTGATCGACACTTAACATTTTCAGGTATATAAGTTCTGTAATTTCAGTTCGATCGATCATCTTTGCGAGCTCGTAGTTTTGTGTAGAGTGAGAATCTCTTAGAGGTGAAAACACGAAAGTTGTAGAGGGCTGAGAGATCTGTAATTTTTGAGTTGAGAGTAATACAAGACGAGGCTCGGTTGATCCGTGGACGTAGGCTAATTTAGCCGAACCACGTAAATTCTCTGTCAAGTGTGTGTGCGTTTGTCATTGCTGTGCTGTTTCGAGTTGATTGAGCTTCCGATAGCTTAGATCAGTGAGAACGCTTAGCATACGTTAATAGTACATTGAATCGCGGTCTCAACGGTGCCCTTGGACCAACAAGTGGTGCGGTGAGCGTGGACGAGTGCTCGGATTTCTGATCGATGGCAGCCACGAGGTTTGAGATGGAAGTATTCAATGGTTCGAACGATTTTGGGCTATGGAAGCTCAAAATGAAGGCTGTGCTCGTGGAGAAGGAGCTTGAGGAAGCTCTGAAACCCGAGGATGAGATGGAGCTGACCACTCTAACACCAGATGCGAAGAAGAAAATTAGAGAAAAAGCATATTCAGCTCTGATTTTGTGTTTGTCTGAGAGGCTTCAGCGGAGGATTTATGGGAGAAGCTGGACTCTCTTTACATGATCAAGTCACTGGCTCGAAGGCTATACCTCAAGCAAGCCTTGTACAAGTTCAGGATGGTGGAAGAAGAGCCCCTAGAAAAGCAGGTTGATCAGTTCCAGAAACTGATTTTGGATTTGCTGAATATTGGAGAATAGTTGAAGGATGAAGATCAAGCTCTTCTCCTTTTATGTGTACTGCCCTCTAGTCATGAACTCTTCAAGGAGGCTCCATTGTATGGCAGGGAGAAGATAACAATTGAGGATGTGCTCTCAGCACTCAGCTCGAAGCAGCTAAACTCACTATCCTCACCTAAAGCTGCTGCTAAAATTCCTGCTGCAGAAATGCTTAATATACAGAAGAAACTGAGCTCGTGGAAGAAGAAAGGCAATGAGAAAGAGAAGGCTGAGCCTAGGAGGTGCTTCTACTGTGATGTAGTGGGATATATAAGGAGGTTCTGCCCAAAGAGATCAAAAGAAAATATAAGGCAAGCAAATGTGAGCTCGGCTGTAATTGATGATGGAAATTTCGAGTATGCTGAGGTATTGAACGTCGCTGGGGGAAAGGAAAGTGAAGATTGGATACTTGATTCAGGCTCAAGCACTCGCATAACCTTCAACAAGGGAGGGCTGCATGATTACAAGGAATTGAAGCGCAAATCTGTTCAGCTTGGAAATGGAAAAAGTTGTCAAGTGTTGGGCTGTGGTTCTGTCCAAATGAGGCTGGCTAATGGTGCTGTGGGACTTCAAAGAGATGTGAGGTATGTTCCTGAGTTGAGGAGGAACTTAATCTCCATTGGAGCCTTGGACAAAAAGGGCTTCAACACTAAACTATCAGCTGGAAAAGCACAAGTGCTGAAACAGGGAAGGCTGGTGCTGATAGGGAGTTTGAAGCATGGTATCTACGTGCTCGATGGGTGTTCTGTGGTGGGAGGCACACATATCGAAACTAGGGAGTATGGTGGTTCCAATGGTGTGCAAAAGCAGCCACAAGATATTCATGATGAGGAAGAAACAGACAGACCAAAACTGGAGGTCGAAGCAAAAAATCATAAAACTGCTGTGTTGAGTTTTGACAGAATTAGTTCTGTTGATGGAGATTCTGAGCTCGAGGTGGAGCTGTTTACTCCATATGGCGAAGGCACTTCAAAGTCACGTGAGAGGGTGACATCTGAGGTGGAGGATAGCTCAGAAGATGAAGAGGATAGGAGCAAGAGTTCAGATGGAACATGCTCTGAAATGCCTGATGAAACTAATTCTGATTTTTCTGCTGTTAATTGCCTAGGTGGTGCTGTGGTCTCCACGGCGAATAAGGCAACGGAGAAGGTGCTGGCTAGCTCAAGGAAAGCCAGGAAAGCAGCAAAAGGAACTAGAGCCGAGAAATCTTCAGAAGGGATGAAGATAATGAGCTCAAATGGCCGAGATAACTCCAAGTGGGAAATTTCAATCCTACTTGGAGTTGGAAAGTTATCAATTGTGGCGCGCAGCTCCTAAGGGAGCTGGTTGATCAACTGGCTTAGGGGAATTACTTGAGGTGGAGCTTTGATGGGAGATCGAAGCTCAGAACAGAGGTTCTCAGATAAAAGGTAGAAGATTATGGGCTGATTTCAGGTGTGATTTCAAGTGAGGGTAGCGTGCAAGTTTGAGAAGATACGAGAAAACTTGGAGCTGGATTCGTGAGGTCACAGCCTCGAGGTGGAGTTTGTTGTGGAAAGCGAGCCTGAACCTCACCGGAGCCGCCGGAAATGGCCGGAGAAGACGGTCGGACGAGCTGAGGTGATAAAGAGCTAAAGAAAGGATCGATGCACAGTAGCCGTCCGATCAGAGGGCGCGCCAGATCCAAGGGACGAGATTTAAACCGGAGATTTAAATGAGGATCATCGGATGGCGCGCGATGCATCGAACGACTAGGATGATCTGCGATTTAATCAAAGAGATGGCAAGTATGACCATCGGATCAAGATCGAACGGCTGAGGACGAACGCAGGAAATCACTTATAAAAAAGTCACACAACTTTCGCTGGGTCACGCACAACGCGTGAGCAATGTGGCATAATCACGAGTGTCCGATTAGATTAAATCGACGGTTGGCATTGATCGACACTTAACATTTTCAGCTATATAAGTTCTGTAATTTCAATTCGATTGATCTTTGCGAGCTCGTAGTTTTGTGTAGAGTGAGAATCTCTGAGAGGTGAAAACATGAAGTTGTAGAGGGCTGAGAGATCTGTTATTTTCGTGTTGAGAGTAATACAAGACGAGGCTCGGTTGATCCGTGGACGTAGGCCAAAGTTAGCCGAACCACATAATTCTCTGTCAAGTGTGTGCGCGTTTGTGATTGCTGTGCTGTTTCGAGCTGATTGAGATTCCGATAGCTCAGACCAGTGAGAACGCTTAGCATATATTGATAGTACATTGAATTGCGGTCTCAACGGTGCCCTTCGATCAATACCACGTATGTGAAACATCAGCTATATTTACTCATAGATGTGTTGTGGTTCTTTTTTCCTTTCCCATTCGAAATATGAGAGCTGAAACCCGTTTCTCTGCTTCAACCTTTGAAGTCGCTCAGCACAAAAGATGTTTTCTCTTTATTTTTTTTTGTCTGCTTTTCTTTATTGTCCAAGTCTTCTTTGTCAAAGCAGTATGATATGTAAAGCACGTACACTAACCTCCTAGGGTCTTGCTCATGCTTGAATTTGCCTCATAGATCTCCAATCTTCACCACGTGCATATAATTAATCACTAATTATCCTTTGAAAGTCTTTGAGCATGCGCTGTGTTACGAGTCAAATGGTTAGAATGGGCCGATATTGGACCAAAGACTCTCTGAAACATCGCATGGTAATTGTTGATCTGTCCAGAAATTCATTTCCGAACCATTTTCTCGGATATCTGTAAATCAAGAAATATGCGCGTAAGTGTAAGAAACTCGAGCTAATTCGGATAAATAACATCTGATAACACACGTTTACGGATGCAAATTATTATCCTATCAACGGGCTCCAGTTTTTAAGGCATGCCCCGCCCCGCCATATTGCGGACTTTGGCGGGGGCGGGCCGGAATTGACAGCACTACATGTGATACCATTAATTTATTTGTATAGTTTAAGATTTAATCAACAATTTATATTTAAGTAACATATTGTAATATGAAGAATAAGATTACTATAAATCAATTGCTAACTTATCAAATATCAGGGATAATGCTAGTATTGAAAAGGCTTTACAATCTTATCTTTTGTATATGTTTTTACTTACATAAGATGATTTTTTTTCTATTTTTTGTTATTTAAATTTTTTTTATTATGATTTAAAATCTTTGTAAGTTTATATCGTTATGAGTTAGTTTGTTTAGTTAAATGTAAGAAATAGTTATTGGAAAAAAGAACAAGGACTTTATAGTAAATTTTTCTAGATACATAATATTCCTCAGATTGTATTTCTGAAAAATTAAAATATAAAATAAATATTATGGAAAGTGGATATTGTTAAACGTTGGTTTTTCTTCAATTTATACAAGAAAATTTATAGCTGCATTTAATTGTGTGACAGAGGGTAATAGAGTCTAGGGGTTGTTATAGAATTACCCTTTCAAATATTGTATGATTATTGTTAGGGTAATTCTATTGGCACCCAGCTTTTTTCTATTTGCACCCCTAATTAATGTAAAGTAAACATTAATTATTTACCAATTATATACCCCATATAAAAGGGAAAAAGGAGTTTAATGTTAATAATTTAAGTAATATGTAAAGTAATATTAAATAAATACTTGCCGGTTAAAAAAGGTAATTTTTTACATCTGGCGGGCATGGTAAATGAGGGCCCGGCCTGCCATACTAGCGGGTAACGGGCCTGGTGGGCCCCGCCCGGCCTAAAGAATAAAAACGAAAAAAATTATATAAAAAAGAAAAAAAACATTAAAATAAACTAATGAAGTTGAATTACTCCTAATCAAATTTAAATTCTTTAATAAATATTTATTTTGTTATTAAATTTGATTAAATTAAAAATTGGATCTCAAAAATATAAAACATCTATATAATTCATTTATTTATTAAATTATAAAATAAAATTATGATATTTGGTGGGCTTGCCCGCGGCCCCGCGGGCTTACCCACATAGGCCCGCCCTCTGGCGGGCCTCAGAAATGGCAGTCCGCCCGCCCTAGTGGCGGGTAGCGGGCCTGGTGGGCCTGACCCGTCCTAAAAAATAAAAATGAAAAAAACTATATAAAAAAACAAAAAAAACATTAACATATACTAATGAAGTTGAATTACCCCAATCAAATTTAAATTCTTTAATAAAACTTTATTTATGTTATTAAATTTGATTAAATTAAAAATTGGATCTCAAAAAGTATAAAAACCTATATAATTAATTCATTTATATATTAATTTATTTTAAAAAATATATTTTGATATTTGGCGTGCCTACCCGCGGCCCGCACGGGCTTACCTGTACAGGCCCGCGTGGGCCCGAGAAATGGCAGCCCACCCTGTCACTTTAGCGGGTCCGCAGTCCGCGGGCCCATTTGACGGTACTATGGTGGGGCTGGCGGACGGGCGGGCCACGAGTATTTTTGCTGCTAAATGTGTCATTGGTTAAAATGACTAAATTAATAATTTTTGTTGTTCACATGGTTGAGTTTCGACCCCTATATGGGTTCAATTTCCGCGACTACGTATGTTGGATGAATTCGAATTATATTCAATTGGTGGGAAATAATTATCCCGTTTATATGATTTGTGAATCAATAATAAACATTAAATTTATGTTTTATGAACATATATGAAAACAGACCTCATTGGAAAGGAAACATATTTTGCATACCACGCGGTCGCGGCTTACGCGGATGATCGCGTTTTCGTGTTGTTTTGCAACAAGGTATCATCAAAGTTTCGCAAAATTAGGTAATAATAATATCAAGGTGACACTTTTCTAGATAATTGTTTGCTGTTTGTTAACTAAATTTCGACTAGTTCATGTTTTACGGTTGATCAACCCAATGCATTAGTCGTTCAAAATATTATATATTGTTGTAGATGGGTTGTCAGAACGAAAAGGAATTTCCAACCAATTGGTGGGTCCTCTTCTAACGATGCAAATTCGAACGAGAACAAAAGAGGTAAAAAAATGCCGAATTAATGAAGTATAAGATGACATTATCGGTGATCCGGCCTTACGTAAACCAATTAATAGCTACCCGATTGAGGTGAGAGATGATATAAGGAGACAATATTTAGTAAAAGGACCTTGTCAACCGATTGCGCATACTTTCCCATCTGAAGGTTTCAACATACATGGTTTGCGAAACACAAGTGGTTAGAGTATAGCCCATCTAAAGATGCCGCATTTTGTTTTTGGTGTTTCTTATTTGCCAAAGGTCACAAGCATGGAGATGATGTTTTCACGATAATTGATTTTAAGAATTTGAAAAAAGCTTTGGAAAAATTTGTTGAACATGAAGGAGGAAAATGTAGCATTCATAATTATGCTAAACTTCAACTTTTTGGATTTCAAGATCAGAGGCATAATGTGGATCATGTGATAATGAGAAAAAGTGAAGAAATCGAGGTTGCTTATCGCATTAGACTGACTGCAATTGTTGATGTGATTCGGTTACTTTTAGGACTTGGTCTGACTTTTCGAGGAGATGATGAGTCTCCAGAATCGTTGCATCGGGGAAATTTTCTTGAGATAGTAAAATGGTATTGCGCACGCAATGAAGAAGTAAGTAAGGCAATGGACGCAAATGCCCCAGGTACCAATCAGTTGACTTCTCCAAATATTCAAAAGCAAATTATTAGTGCTTGTGCAAATGAGGTGAAGAAAGTCATTCTTAATGAGATCGGAGATATTTTTTTCGATTTTAATTGATGAGGCTCGAGATTTTTCAGTTAAAGAGCAAATGACGATTGTTATTAGATTCATAAATAACACAGGGGAGGTGATTGAGCGGTTTCTCGGAGTCATTCATGTTAGTGATACTTCGGCTCACGCATTAAAATATGCTATTGATGATTTCTTTGCAAAGAATGGATTATCAATATCTAGCCTTAGAGGCCAAGGCTACGATGGGGCTTCAAACATGCGTGGAGAATGTAATGGGTTAAAATCACTTATTTTGAAGGAAAATAAGCACGCACATTACATCCATTGTTTTGCTCATCGACTCAATTAGTTGTTGTTGCAACGGCAACGAAACATACTATGGTGAATAGTTTTTTTGAATATATAACCATGATTGTCAATGTTGTTGGTGCTTCATGTAAAAGGAAAGATGCTCTTCGACAAAAACAATATGATAATCTTGTAAAAAAGATAGAAGAAGGTGAAGCTTCGACAGGGAAGGGGAAGAATCAGGAAGCAAGCTTAGCTAGAGCGGGTGATACACGTTGGGATTCTCACTTTAAAACAGTTACAAGACTATTTTACTTGTGGAATCCAGTGAAAGAAGTGCTTGCAATTTTGATGGAGGATGGGCCTGATGGAAGAAGTCGAGGTCTTGCTACGGGATTGCTTAATAAAATGGAAAGCTTTGAATTTGTATTTATTGGGCGTTTGACGGAGCATATTTTGGGGATGCTAATGCGTTGGCACAAGTTCTACAACAGAAGACTCAAAACATAGCTACTGCTATCGAATTGATCAAAACATTGAAAAACGACTTGAAGAAATTTAGAGATGATGCTTGGGGTGATTTGCTAAGAGAAGTCACATGCTTATGTTCTTCAAATGACATATATGCATTACTATCTGAGTAGATATCTTCTTACAGGTATTTAATTTATTTCAATTTAATTTAATTTGATATTCATAAAATTTCATTTTTCACCAAATGATTGCCTATGCTTTATTGTTTAAATGATAGGTGGTTGATCTTATTTCTGAAGAGATTAACAATCGCTTTACTGAAACAAATTCAGAGTTGTTTATATGCCTAGGTTGCCTTGATCCTAGAAATTCATTCTCTAGCTTTTGATCATGGCCGATTGGTTCGTCTTGTTGAATTATATACTGAAGATTTTACTTCCGGTGATCTATTAGGGTTGAATCACGAACTCAAGACATATTATTCTCACATGAGATCAACAGTAGCCTTTTCTGAGATTAACGACATTGGTTCTTTCAAACCATGACCGGAACAGGGAAGGATACACGTTACACCACGATTTTGAGAGATTTCAAGAAATGGCGGATCTATTCACTCTATCAGTAACCGAGCCGGATCTGGTGTATCATAAGGGATTTGCCTTTTCTATTGATTCCTATGGATTGGATCAAAAACCATTCTTGGGATGAAGCATCATGATGCATTTCTCTTGGTTTATCGACTTATTAAATTGGCCTTGGTCTTGCCTGTTGCAACTCATAAAGGTCGAAATGAAGCGTCATGGCCGATTGGTTCGTGTTGCAACGGTTGAAAGATCTTTCTCTGCGATGAAAATTATAAAGACGGACAATAAAATGGGGGACTACCTTCTTACAGATTGCCTGTTATGTTTTGTTGAGAAGGGAATATTCGTAAATGTTGAAACTGAAGCTATATTGCAAGAGTTTCAGAGCATGAGGTCTCGTAGGATACAATTGCCACCGCTTTGTCGTTCTCGTGTCGTTAGTGTTTCGGCTGGTCAAACTTTGTTTTAATAGTTATGGCATCGAATGTTTTGCAACATATTATTTTGAATGAATTTATGTAGAAGTTCGAATTTCTTATATGATGTTTTGTTTCTTCGAGTGAAAAAAATTAATATAGAGCCCCTGCGGCGTTGGATTCCTGGATCTGTCACTGATTGTTGACATATATATGTTTCATTTCATGTACCCTATTTGTAACTTATATATTTTCATACAGCGAGTGCCATCTATTACTGGTGAGTTCCAAATTGAATTAAATCTAAACTTCATTCTCGACTATAAGACGATCTCAACTTTCTGCATGACCAATCCTTCCTTTTTTTGGGCACTGTCTCGAAACCAACGAACATCGGCAGTTAAAGCAGTCGAACAAAGTGAATATCACGATTTGACCACTTAATCCAATTCTTGGAGAATCATGTTTATATTTAATGAACGGGAAATTGGTTTTATGAAATTATTGTTGTAAATGTCACGATGCACCGTAATATTAAATAATATTTTACGGGTAATAGATGAGTTTAAAAATTGGTTCCAAATGCAAGTATTTTTTTTTTGCCGAAAAAATTGCTTCAATATCATTAACAAACGTACATGGACTAAATAGCCCGAGGGGGTCTATCCGGTAACATCAATCCGGAAGACAATATAGGCTCACACGGAGCATGAACAAACCAAGCGAAGAAAAAAGCCGACAGAAAACAAGACATCACAGTCTTAAACACAAAGAACTAAGGAACATACTACAAAAGTAGCTATTAAGCTAAATGTACGTATTCATCACTTCCTTTGGTCTTTGGCTACGAGTACCTCACTTTCATCGGAGAGGGCCCCACAAGGGAGAAAACGCTCCAACGAGGGAGAGAAAACTCCCGCCCGAAGGGCCGGGAAACCCGAGCTCCCAGCTTGGGAGACCCGAGGGAGGATGGGTAGATGGCGGCGGGAGGCGGAGGAGGTGGACAGGCGGCGAGACAGAGGAAGCAGCCGGGCCGCGAAGGTGGCGAGGCGGAGGAGGCAAGGCAGCAGAGGCGGCGGGACGGCAGAGGCGGCGAGGCCGAGGGCGGCGAGGTGGCGGGGCGGTAGAGTGGCGAGGAGGAGGAGATGGGCGGGAGATTTTTATATATAAATACAAAGAAGAAAGAAACTGAAAAATGGAGCTCCCCCACCTCCATTAATGGAAGAGGGGGATGAGGAGAAGTTTTGGGTGCGGCGGCTGAGAGGAGGGATTTTTTTTGGGTAATTATATTCACAACCCTCTAATTTCTAAATACACCCTCATATTAATTATTAAAAGAAAATCATGAATTTTTTCAAGTTTAACTAAATCTTTATTAGTTATACTCTCTCACATATTTATTGCATACGACTTAAAACTAAAGAGAATTTTACCATAGATAATAAATCGCATTATATGTAGGACCCTATTTATGAAGACTGATCAATTGTTTTCATAAATAATGCGCAAAATTCCAAACCGTAGCCGAATCATATATATTACGGTTGGATTACGATTGAGCGAAGGGAACCGAACCGAACCGATTGAATGCGTGGAGAGTTATCCAACAAAATTCGATTAATTATATATCTACAAATTTATATTACAGAAGAAAGCAATAATGTCATATAGTATGAGCATGGAAAGGATTGACTACGCCCGTGTTTGTGTAATGAAGAAGATCTCGGAACCTTATTTGGACCACTTTACAATCGACGTGCCATTGCCAAATGGAGAAAGCGCAGGCTCCATCACCATTAAAGTGGAATATGAGTGGCGACCCGTACCGTGTGACCTTTGCTCGTCATTCTCTCATGGGAAAAGCAGCTGCCCGAATAAACCGGCCAAGACCCAACCGCATCGAGTCGAAGCGCCTCAAGCTGATGTCCGGCGGCCGCCTCGACGTGAATGGCAGCCCATCCGTAAAGAGCAGAAAAATGAACGGGCGAAGCAGAAAAATGATGGCAGACAAGTTGGAAATGAACCAAGGCCAGCCCCGCAAAATGACCCACGAGGAGGCCCTCCAAGCGA
This sequence comes from Craterostigma plantagineum, assembly GCA_027422505.1. Classification (NCBI taxonomy): domain Eukaryota; kingdom Viridiplantae; phylum Streptophyta; class Magnoliopsida; order Lamiales; family Linderniaceae; genus Craterostigma; species Craterostigma plantagineum. The sequence goes on along the minus strand of JAPQWV010000044.1, from coordinate 5,637,406 downwards.
GCCACAAACAGCCCCTCAAAAAGAGCCAAGACGAGCACCTCATTTGGGGCCCAAAGTGCATACAACAACGCCTCAAAATAGTGAAACAAATACCTTTGCAATCCTCCAAGATATTGATGAAGACGATTCTGTTCTTATGGTAAGAAACGACATTAATACATTGGCAACCACTGTCAAGGGCCTAAAAAGCACCCTTGCGATGGGTGATCCATGATCCCTGTCGCTACTTGGAATGTTCGTGGTCTAAACAAATTAGACCACCAAAGAGGGGTGCGGGATTTGCTTCAAAAATTCAGATTGAAAATGGTTTGTTTAATTGAAACGAGAGTCTCTATTCAAAACGCAGCTTCCATTTCTAATTCTATACGTGACTGGACTTGGTTCTTTGATTACGATGTCGGACAGGGAAACCGTATATGGCTTGGATGGGATGCTAGGTACATAACGATTTCTATTGAATACCTCATGACTCAGATGATTCATTGCAAAATTCGACGGCTACCAACCAATGTGGAGTTCTACATCACCTTCGCTTACGGAAAAAACTTGAGGAATGAGAGACGTGATCTCTGGGCAAAACTTACTACGTTATCACGAGTGCATGCAAACGAACCATGGCTCGTCATGGGGGATTTTAATGCTATTCTTGGACCGCATGAAGCTCGAGGGGGTACGACTACTCAGGGAGACTCTGATGATATGCAAAGATGTTTTATCGAAGCGGATCTTTTTTCCCTACCGAGAGTTGGACCCTTCTTTACATGGTACAACCAACAACGTGGTACGAGAGGAGTTTGGCGACGACTGGATAGAATGGTTGCAAATCCGATGTGGTTCTCCCGCTTTTCTGACATACGCTATCGATGTGACGTACCAGCTACGTCGGATCATAGTCCACTTATCTTGGAACCGCGGAACATCAAACAACAACGTGGGGCTTGTTTCCGCTTCGACAATTTTCTCACGAGAGACGCGCAATTCCTGACCTTGGTGAAACATGCGTGGAGTGAACGAGTTCAAGGCTACCCAATGCACACTGTTGTCACCCGTTTGAAGAAAATTAAGCCTATGCTGAAGCACCTCAGGCGCACTAAAGGCGACTTGGTGGCAAATGTGGATGTTGCGCGCAAATTCCTTGAAATTGCTCAAGAATACACGACTATCTACCCACGAGAAGATCGCTTCTATATCTTGGAGCGCATATGCCGTATTATTTATGCTAGAACTATCGACATGGAACGCGCCTTCCTCTCGCAGCGTGCCAAAGTTCACTGGTTAAAGGAAGGAGATCAATGCTCCTCCTTTTTCTTTAAAAAGATGGCGATGCGTCGGGTTGCGAACAGAATTTTCTATCTAGAGGGTGAAGACGGTTCCATCATTGAGGGTGAAGATGGTGTTCGCGAGGAACTACTTCGCTATTATAAAATGCTCCTTGGGCAGACTATAAGGACTTCACCTGGGCAGCTCACCATCGGTAATTACCTACCACGAAAACTGAACCAAACCGATGCAACTGATATGGTCCGGCCTATCCAGCCGGGTGAGATTAAAGATGCTCTTTTCTCCATCAAAGATGAAAAGGCGCCTGGCCCAGACGGCTATACGGCGGCGTTTTATAAGGCGGCTTGGGATATTGTGGGTATCGACATCACACATGCGGTGCTTGAATTTTTTAGGACAGGATTCTTACTAAAAGAACTTAATAGCACCTTGATCACTCTCATCCCGAAGGGGGACGCACCGCGGAAAGCTTCAGATTTTAGACCTATCTCTTGCTGCAACGTGTTGTACAAAGTGATCTCGAAGGTTATCGCTAACAGAATTAAGGGCAACCTTTCCTCGCTCGTACACATCACGCAAACCGCTTTCATTCCAAGGCGATGCATTTCTGACAACATCATGCTTGCGCAAGAAATCTGCCACGGATACAAGAGCCGCCACCTCCCGGAACGCATCGCGTTCAAAGTTGACCTTGCCAAAGCTTATGATCGATTGGAGTGGGATTTTGTCCTTGCTACGTTGGAAGGGATGAATTTCCATCCCATCTTCATTGGTTGGATTCGGACATGCCTTACATCCACAAGATTCTCTCTGAACCTCAATGGCCGAAGTGAGGGTTTTTTCGTGGGACGGCGAGGATTGCGCCAGGGCGATCCTATCTCACCTTATTTATTCACGCTTGCAATGGAGGTTCTGTATGGTATTCTTAAGGAAAGGACTGCCCATAATCCGAACTTTCGGTATCATTGGCGTTGTGAATCCACCGAGCTATTTATGCTTACCTTTGCGGATGATATCCTTCTTTTCTCGCATGCGGACAACGATTCTGTTGGTATACTTAAGACTGGTCTTGATGAGTTTGCGGCTCTTTCAGGTCTCCAAGCTAATCCTCTAAAAAGTGAGATGTACGTTTCCAAGCGTGCTGAGCATCTTATTCCCAGCCTTCAGGCTGTTATGGGCTATCAAGTTGGCGCTCTGCCTGTTCGTTATCTTGGCATACCTTTGATCACGACACGGCTCTCTACTCAGGATTGCTCCCCATTATTACGGACTGTTGATCGAAGATTGGGCTCCTGGATGAATCAATCCTTATCTTATGCGGGAAGAGTTCAGTTGATAAAATCTGTACTTTTGGCAATCCATATTTACTGGTCCGGTGTCTTTTTACTCCCCAAAGGCGTCATCAAAGATATTGAGAGTCGTATCAGGCGCTTCTTATGGCGGGGTTCCACTCCAAAGGTTGCGTGGGCTGATGTGTGTCTACCCAAAGCAGAGGGAGGGCTAGGCATTCGTTCCATCGAGGTTGATAATCGTGCTATCCTAATTCGGCATCTATGGCGACTCCTCTCACAAGACCCAAACTCGATTTGGGTATCTTGGATCATCAACACCCGTCTTGCGCGTGCTTCGATTTGGACTGTTCGAGCATCAGCTAGGGCAGCATGGAGCTGGAATAAGCTGCTCAAACTTCGTCCGACTTTGCGCTCTCTTATTTCTTGCGAGGTTGGTAATGGTGAGTCCATTTACTTATGGCTCGATCCTTGGCTCTATACCGAGCCTCTTGTTGATCGGCATCCATGTGGTCCAGTGGTTATGGGGATACCCCTAGACTCTCGTCTTAGTAGGGTGATCGATGCAAATGGATGGAACTGGCCTGCGAAATCTACTGCTGAATACTTGACTTTTGAGGCGGACCTCCCTGTTGTCCGAGCCCATATGTCAGATCGTTATCGATGGCTGGGCTCATCGGATGGTTTATTCTCTACCTCTTCTGTCAGAGAGGCCATCAGGTATCGGTGCGATAAAGTCCATTGGGCTGTACTCTTTGGAGGTCCCCTTTGCATCCCCCGTCACGAAGTTATCTTCTGGCTGGCTATAAGAAAAAGGGTGGCTACAAGGGATCACCCGTGGATTGCGGCAGCTGCCGGATCGACAGAATGCTTATTGTGCAATGGAGGGGAACAGGAATCCGTAGAACACCTATTCTTCGAATGCACCTACTCCTGGCGATGCATCCAGCTCTTGAAGTACAAACTCCGTTTCATGTGGCCCTATCGTGGATGGGACATGGGTATTACTTGGGCGGCGGCAAAATGGCGTGGAAAGCATCTTGTCCATCTCGCTAACCGGCATATGCTTGCCTCACTTGTTTATCACTTGTGGCAGGAACGCAATAGGCGATGGAAGATTGGATCTTTTCGAGCTGAAGACCTTCTGGTGGCAGATGTCATTGGGACGTTTGGTACACGTTTGGATACGATCCCCCCGAAGTACTCTTTCCAGCTCCTTGCCTTGAGGCGGCTTTGGAGGATTGCTTGGTAGATCTTGGCACTGTTTTTGACGATGCGAAGATTGGTGAATTGCTTAGTAGGACGGTGCTAAAGCGATGCGCTGGGATGTGACGGCTGAATGAAAGAGGGAGTTTCTCTAACTTTTGTCCGTTCATATCTTTTGTCTTGCTTTCATTTTGTGCCCTGTTCTTTTCTTTGTTGTGTCCTTGCAGGTTGCCTTGGGGGGGAGGGGGCTGTTGGTACTACATCTGGTGCTAGGAACCCGTTGATTGAAGAGTGGTTGTAGACGCCTACCTCTGCCTTTCTTCTGTTGTGTGTTTTTTCTCTTTTTGGCTTGAGTCTCGTTGGGACCTTGTAGGTTGTTTGGGCTGTCTTTTATTTGGCTTGGTTTTGTGCTATTTGGTCGGTAGAATGCCACCGCTTGTTTTTGCGTTTTGTGCGATATCTGCACGCTGTAACTTTACTCATGTTTTCTTTCTTTCTTTTAGTGAAAATTTCCCCAAAAAAAAAAAATGTCATATAGTAGAGTAGTATTTTATTGATTCATTCCAAAGTCTTTCTCTCTCCTCACGCCCAAAGCAAAGCCCTCGTCCTCGCCCAATTCACGCTTCTCCACAGTCTCACCTCAGATTTGATTAAACGCCAGCCATTCATCTCAAGCACGCAAGCATACCAATCGGCGATGGAACGCCCGACTGCTGTTTGGCGATTTGTCTTTTAATGTTTGTGAATGAGACAGCCCAACATCATGCGATGCAGCTAACATGCACCGTGTAGTCGACGCTCGCCTACGTTTCGCATATCGTCGATAGTTTTTTTGGGGGTATCAATTTTGTTTGTTTTAGAAGTAGCGCAGGCGAGGACGTAGCAGAAACGATGTCGCATCAAGTAGTGCAAGTGAAGAGGGATACGGTGGCACCATGCATTACGTGCCCTATCTGCAGCAAGCTCTTCCGCGAAGCGACGACCATAATCGAGTGCCTGCACACATGTATGTGCTTTGTTGCCATCTAATTCCATTTTTCTCCGTCGTGGCTGTTTTTTTTTCTTGCGTTGGAATTGGAATTTGTGTGTTGTGTCCCAATAGATGTTAGTTTCTTGGGATCTGGGTTTTCGTGTGTTTGTTTCGTATTGGAGTTCTAATGATCTGAATGGTCACTCGTATAATGGGTTATATTGCTCCGTATTTGTCTCTGATCTATGGTTTGGATTTTTTTTGTGCGTGTTATTAATAATGTGCTGGATATGCGATTTGTTTTCATGTGGGAGAAGAACTTATTGATAAAACGTGAATGGATTCGCATTTATTCGTTTGTTAAAAGGTGAATGCAACTGTTATACAGGTTAAGATGTGAAATCTCAGTTTGGGCTTTTGGGTCATGGGCATTTTTGTTTACCTAGTTCTTCTCTTTTGGTTCTGATTATTGATGAAATTTGATTTTGGATCGTGTATGCACTTTGATTATAGGCTTATTGACTTGTTGCTTCACATAACGATTAGAATAAGGACGGCATTGTGAACAACATCAGACTGATATTGTTAGATATTTTCTTTTGTAAGATTTTAGACGTGACTACAAGAAACTGATTGAGTTATGACTTTTGTGTATGTTTCCTCATGAGCATTGGGCAAAGATCGTGCTGCATGGCCACAAACTTTCTTGCCACATGTTGCTTTTCAGTACTTTAGTGTATGTATGACAACTTCTGCTTTAAGAGAGTTGTACAGTCAAGTCTTGTGATGAATTGGGCAATTAAGTACAATAGGATTAGGACAAAAGAGCATCTTTTGCACATCTTCAGAATTTTCTCCTTTTTTAGTTAATTTTTTGCTCTATATATTTCGTCATGCAGATGTATAGAACAGTGAAGAGCACAGATAAATCTGCAGGTATAGTTTTTGGATTTTACTTCTTCCATTATTAGATCCCATTTATTTTCAATTTCCTGCATCTTTTTTTTTTTTACCATTAAAGGGCAATAATAACTTCTCTTATTACATCAACAACATCATTATTATTAAAATCTTGCAGTTGAAATCGAACCAGATATGGGGTTGAAACTAGACAGTACAACAATGTTCGAAGATTCAAACTCTGAGAAGAAGAATAATCATAATAATGAGACCCATTTCACTGCTTCGAACTCATTCTCTGCTCCATTATCTATGTCATCATTACAAGCAAGCACATTACAACTTGCTCACAGGTGAGTGAATGAGTGCCTTTTTAAATATGCTCTTTTATTTTCTCAGACACCATCATTATATCGAGAAGATCTAGTGCTGGTTTTTAATTATATATCTTTGAACTCATGATTATATAATTTAATTTCCTTGTAGAGCTTCATGGTCATCTTCCCATCATCAAGAAAGTGTCCCCGATCTTGAATTCAGCTTAGGAAGGTCGACTTGGCAAAATTGATGGCCCTAGCTAAGTCATCTGTTCTTAGATATTGCTAACTGCCATAACTTCCCTTTTTAGTTCTAAATGAATTCAAGTTTAGAAGATCAATGTATTTTTTTTTTATTTACTATGATTAGTCATGACAACAAACTTTGAGAAATTAGTCGATGATGCCCAGAAACAAACACTCTCTCTCTCTCTCTCTCTCTCTCTCTCTCTCTCTCTCTCTCTCTCTCTCTCTCTCTCTCTCTCTCTCTCTCTCTCTCTCTCTCAACCGGACTAAAACGGCCCGTTTCATTTAGTTGAAGGTACAAATATCGGGCCTAGTTTTGATAGGGTTCCATTAAAAGGCCCGAAAGAAGGTAAAATGACTCTCATTGGGCCAACGATATTATGGGCTAGCTAATTTTATGTCCGACTAGTAAACATTACTCCCTCCGTCCCACTAACTTTATCACATTTTACCATTTCGGGCGTCCCACTAATTTTATCACATTTCCTTATTTAGCAAGAACACTATCACTAACAATCAATATAATAATATTAAATATTCTTAAAAGACGTGTCAAAATATACACTTTATTACTTTTTCATGGTACTATATTATTATAATAATAGAACCTTAATATCCGTGCCGACCAACAAATGTGGTAAAAATAACGGGACGGAGGGAGTATATTTTTACATGACCGTAAAACAAAATTATAATTTACCATCTCTAAACCCAAATTATTACATCGACCGTACATAGCGCGCACACACACAGACTGGAACTCGTAATTTAGTCTTTTTAGTTAAACCGACAATTAGAAAAAAGTCAATAAAGTCGAAAGATTTTCATTTTTCAACCTATTTCACGATGATCATCATCACCATCATCATCTTCTTCCACCCTCCAAACCTTCACCGACTTATCAAGACTCCCACTGTACACCACCCACCCACCTCCGCCGCCGCCGCCGTCCTCCACCGCAAGGCACTTCACCGGCCCCAAATGCCCCTCCAAAACCGCCACGCGCGCGTGGACACCACCGCAGCCCCTCCTCCACAGTCCACACTCTTACACTCTTATCCGCCGACCCACTAACCACCAGCCTATCTCCGCCGGCCGCCAGGCAAAGAACCGCCATACTATGACCCTTCAACACACCTCCGCCGCCCAACAACTTCTCCACCGCCCAATACCTCACGAACCCATCCGACGAACCAGCGTAGACCACCGAGCCCGACCCGTTGACCGCCAACGCCGTGACCGAGCCGCCGCCGCCGTTCCGGCCCGCCGTGAGAGTCTGAACAAGGACGTGCCTCGCCGCCGTGGGCGTCGGCTCTAGTTTCCACACTTTTGCAGTGCCATCGGCGGAGCCAGTGTAGACGTGGTCGCCGTTTGAGACGATGGAGTTTATTGCATCGTTGTGGGCTGTAATAGATTCGATGCACTTTGAGCTTCGAATGTCCCATACTTTGAATGTTTTGTCCCATGAAGAAGAATAGAGCAAACCCTTCTCTTTGTTGATTGTAAGGGAAGAAACGATGTCGTTGTGCTTCACCCATACGCTTTTTCGGTGGCGGCGAACCCTAACGTAACCGTTAGGGTTCATCGAGTTTCGAAGCACGTCGAGCGTTGTTGGGAGGGTTTCTGCGAAGAAACGAGTTAATGAGAGATTTGGGAGAAAAGGATCGTAAATTGAATGGGGATATTACAAACCCTAATTCCGTCGAGTAAGGGCGTGTTTAATTCACGACATGAAAATACAGTTAAATTTAACAAAATTATATAATTAAGAGAGTTAGTCCATTTAACTCTATTTTTCTACACTGAAAAAGAATTTTGTATATTTTTGTTCACTTTCAAATTTTGTTGTTGTAATATTTAGACAAATATAAGATGAAGTTATGCGTTTTTTGTTCACTTTTTAATTTCGTTGTTGTAATATTTAGACAAATATAAGATAAAGTTATGTTACGCGAAAAAATTATTATTGAAGTTTAGAAAAAAATATATTAATTTAGTTTGAACGTACTAGTTTAATTTTAATTCAATTTTGTTAAATACGAATATTATTAAATAAAATAATAATAATAACACGCACTCATTTTACAAAGCCTAAATTACATGCTTAAATTCTTTATCCAATAAAAAGATTACTTGCATGGCTTTATTATAACAACATAGAACACTTCAAATATATTTAAAAAAACTTCCTTTTAAAAGAGAAAAAATTATAACGCCAGTTTTTTTGTGTATAGACTAGACTTTTTTCACAGCATCACCCTAGAAATAGATTGATAAGGTTCATCAACTCACAAAAATATGAGTAGAATTTAGCATTCGATTGGAGGGCAAAATTTAATCGACTTCAAAAAAAAAAAATTCAATATGAGTTGGGAGATGCTCTCTAAGTACCTGAAAGCTTGTATATTGCGGAATTATCGAATACCTTCCAAACTCGAATCTTTCCATCGTGATGTCCCGTGAATATCTTGTCATCGCACACTACGATCGCCTTAACGAAACCGCTATTACACTTGAAATTCGTGAGTTCTTCGTGAATTATATTTCTCCAGGCTCTTATGGTTTTGCTGTCCGATCCTATAAAAACGACGTTGTTCTTCGCTGCGAGCGAATATATGTGCCCTTCGTCGAGTGCTAAAGATGCTATTAGCCCATTTTTTGGGTATGTAATGAGTTGAGATATCAACCCTAAGTCTTCATCGGAGCTTTCTTCCGTGGAAGATGAGAAGTAATTCCTAGGATTTGAAGGCATATTGATTAACTAATATCAAATGATTATGAAATAGTGAAAAATTTGCGTGTGTGTGAGAGAGAGAGAGGGTGATGATATGATGTAAGCATGAAGGCGGGAGAGGAGATATTTATATCGAGGGGAGAAGATATTCAACAATTTATTTTGTATAAAGGATATTAATTGTTATTATGATGATATATAGGGCTTGTTTGTGATAAAGCGTCAATATTGAAGAATACAGAATAAATAAAAACATAATTGAGGTTGTGCGGTGATTTAATATCGATCTAATAACCTTGTAGTGTAAATTTGTTAAAACAACGTTCTAACTTACGTTTGATTTTGCCAAAGAAAACTTTATTAATGTAAATTATTCCACGTAGTGTGACTTTAGGTCTTATCTTTTTCCATAAATGAGTTGACACATACACGCTGCATAGATATTTCTGCTCATCATTATTAAATTAGTTGTCATATACCTACCTTGCCCTTATTACATTGCATTGTGTCCATTAAAACATAATGATGTCTTAATAAAACCTTACTTTAACGATTATTTGTTGTGGATAATTATACTTTAAACGCCACGTACAATTGATTAATCACGCATTGATTGTCCTCTTTAGTTATCTTTTTACTACATGTTCTCCCTCGCCTTATGTAGCTTAGAATGATTAAGTTAATTAAAATGTGAATACAACTACGGTTAATCATATAACGTCAAAATGTATGCACACACACATATACATACATACATATATATATATATATATTGTCCACTTTAAAAAGCATATTAGTAAAAGCAAAATAATTCGTTAGAAGAATGAAAAGGCAAAATAATATCTTGTATTTTGCCAAAAATAAAACTCGTCATAGACGTAGGGGGCTATCTTAATATTTAATTATTCCTACTATTTAATCATTATTTGAACTATTTAAATTGTGAGATCATTAACTAGATGACGCAATATGGAAAATCATATTACAACTACAATTCCTCCATCTCGCCTACGTCCAAAAAGACAATAAAAGAAATAATTCTACCCACTTATCTAAACTCCTATGGTTAATTGTTTGAGACAATAAAGTTTTTCTACTGTAAGGATCTTATCTAGGATAGAGAATCACATAACTTCTCGTTCTATTTGGATAAAAAACAATACATATATACATTGTGATATATATATATATATAATATACATAAAAGCGTGTCGAATTTTCCAATTCTATGCACCTTAATCGATGAATTTCAGCCACCTGGAAAATTTTCTACAGTTATTTTAGCCCCACCATTTGTTGTGTAGTCATGTGATGTTCCTTTACTTCTTTTCACTATTTAAGATATTGAATCCCACCAAATATCGACCGTTGGTAATTAAATCAGAAACAACAACGTTAAGGATCATATATTGTGTCTGCCTAAGTTTGGTAAAAGCCATTATGCTAAACCAATAGTTTTCACGGGTCTATAAGAAGAAATAAATCAAAAAATTATATTATTATGTCTCCATATTATTGGTTTTATATGATTACTACTTACTAGGGTTTCTAGTCTTTGTGTCTTATTAGGGTTTGTTGTGAGATGCCATAAGTTGAATGCATGTTTGCTTTAAGGATACATTAAACTTATTATTCTAATATTTTTCATAATTAAAAAAAGAGAGAGAAACAAACGGCATAAGGTGTTTCAGGCTTTATGCACGCACTTTATTTCAGTTTCTATATTTGATAGTCTATTTGTTATTAAATTATTTTTGTTTTTTGCATGATGATATGACTCAACATCATAATTTTCACATGGAGCCATATGCGGTGAATGTTAAATAAATATAGATATATATTTAATTTATTTGGGTAAGTGATAATGTATAAATAAGGTAAATATCTTCCTGGTGTCGACACATAACCTAAGAGTACATGATATTTTTTACCGCAAACGATAAAGTATTGTTTTATATTATTACGATTTCTTTTAATAGAAAATTCAGGAGGGAAAGCAAAAGCGACGTTTAATCGAAAACGGTTAAAAAGCCATGAATTGAAGCAAAATACATGTTAAAGCAAATATGGTACACTACGTAACCATTGACACTTGTAATATTTCTATTATATTACCCGAATAAGGGGTATGCCAGCTGACGGGGTCCGTCATGGATGTAAAAACACTAAGTTGTAAACTGATGTTGGACGTGATGTTAGGCTAACACTCACACTCACTTAGAAACACACATCGAAAATGTAACGAACTTAGTGACAAAACGAAACGGACACAAGAGATGATTTTGTGCAGCAAGTCAAATAACTTGCTGCGTGCCTCAAGGCGCAAACCTCCACTATAAAAATGGATTACAAACTATCGAAAAAGATAGTAAAAATCACGTCTAGCGAAACCTACGAATCGAAAAGGATTCTGCAAACTACAAGACCTTTCGATCTCTGAAAAGCTAAACTAAAAGAAAGACTCTCTTGAAAGATAATGCTCGCTCGAAATCTCGCTCGTTGTTCGTCGTATCTTCAAATGGTTAAGTCCTTCGACTTATATAGGTCTTCGACTTGTAAGAGACTTCTCCAACGACTTGGTAACAGCCCATAACGTCCACTAACGTCCACTAAGTGAGGTTGGACCGTTAGTGATCGTTTGAGGTCGACTTGGTCAGTTCCAAGGGCTTGGTCTTCACTTAAGCTCCAAGTCTCCTATTTTTAGTATGCTCCTTTCCTATTTTCGTTCTAGCTCATCCACACGCATTCCACACGGTTTGAACCATTCTAGCTCTTATCCATATCCTGCACAATACTAGAAAAATGCCACGTCATAAATAAAATTAGTTTTGGGCATGAAAGATAAAACTGAGATAGGGAACATTCTCGGCCAACAGATGTTGACTAGAATGTTACCCCAACATTGCTTATGTTGAAAGCTCAACATCAACACCAGCGAAATGGTATAATGGATAGGATTTATCTCTTAACTCCATACTTAGAAATTTCCTATCGAGAATCTAAATCAACCCCCCATACCTATATATTTAGTTAATATTCAAATTTCTTTGTGTGACAAAAAAGAAAAAAATGGTGGGCATATAGTAACTCCTACGCCAAACCATATATCGTTGTGCTTAATATTATACTTTTTCATATTATTGGTTAACATGATTTAAATGTTGTCTTAGGTACTATTGTTACTGTCGTTACTACTATAGAAAAAATATGAAGAAACTCTACCTGTACTGTTGTTCGTACATTTTCTGATATTTTGCTTCGATAGAGTAAATGGGCCGATATGAAAGTCCATTGTTATGCTAAAATTAAACTGTTATCTATTGTCGTATTAAGAGCATCTCCAATCGATACACAAAAATCCAATATGTATACTAAAGTTCTCCAACCGTACACCAAACGCAAATTTAAAATGTGTTCCGTCTTCTCTCTCCTGTTTTAAAACGCATTTATGCATTTGAGAATGAGAATCCCAAAAGATGCGTTTGATGTTTTAAAAATTACAATATATACCCTATTTTTATTTTAATTATTAAAGTACTCATATAAAAAATAAATAAAAGTATATAAAAGGACTCCTGTTATTATTAAATATTTTTCTATGTTTTTTATATGAAAAAATAGTCTTTACGTATAAATACCCCCTCTGTAAAAAAACTTGTAATTAGTACCCTGTCAGCATTTTTTTATATGTAGGTACCTAACATAATAATATTTTTGCAGATAGATACCCGATCCGCCGCAGGTACGCCATACAACATATTGGGTACCCTATATCAATGTATTGTAGTACGTAATACGTTTAGAAAATAGTAAGCCGTATTAGCACATTTAGGTACACCTTATTTACACATTAGGTACGCCGTACAAACATATTTAGGTACCCTATATCAGCGTGTTATGGTACACAATACACACACATGAAGGTACGGCATGACTGAAGAGACTGGTACAAATTAAATCGGGTCCCTATCTGTAAAAATTTCTAACATAGGTACTGATCTGTTAGTTTTTATTCAAATAGGTATTTATGTGTAGATACCCGGAAAAATATGAGTTTACTTAATTTTGTGACATTATTTTTTCTAATCGAATTAAAATAACAATGTGGTTTAATTTGTAAAGTTGTAAATTAAATGGGTAATATTAAAAAATGAGGTCGAAGAGAATATTACAACAACGGTCTTTTGAGTTTGAGAATTGGTATGTCGGCGGGAGAAGAATTACTCCATTTTGAGTTTGAGAATAAATTTTTCGATTTGACATGGTCTAATTCCCTCATGTCGTGTACGAGTATGACATGATAAAATTATAAATGTCTTAATCGTAAATTAACTGATTGAAGTAAACCAAAGCTTGACCCTGACCTTCCAGATAACGCATAACGCAATTACGCAAGTGCACTCATCATCATTAATATATATATACGTATCGTTAATAAATTCTAACAATTTTATTGTTTATTATAGCGGTCAATATGGTACTGCTAACCCGCGTCGATTATTTGGCATTATTGAAATAAACAAAGAAGGTATAATAACTTCCAAATTACATAAGAATGATTGTTGAGAGATGTAACACTAATAATATATAAAATATTATTAATAATAACAACAACTCGGCAACAAGTGATCATCCCACATTTTATGATATCTAGCAGGCAAAGAGTAGCACGCGTGAGCAGTGTTCTTGACTCTGAACTATTTTAAGAGCGACAGTAATCTATATGTGATATGAGATTTATGAAGATGTATTTATTCAACATTGAAATACATATTCAAATGGTGCTAATTAAAAAGGATGGAATTCATATGGCCCATTATGACACAGCCATACCTAATTTCAATTTTTCTAACCGAAATCTTACGTTGAGAAGTTCACTTAATATTGACTCGTGTTGGATGAGTTTTGCGTTGTTCATATGAGTTCATTCACATAATGGAAACTTGCATGCAAAAGTGTGCATAATAAAAATTGCATGAGTATATATACTGATGTTAAAGTATAAACTATACAAACGGAGAGACCTAATTAATTATGTGCATTACCAAGGAAACAGAAAGATTTCTTTCGATCCACCGTTTCTTTTATACTAACGATGCTTCTCTCAATTATGTCCTTAATTAGAATTTTAAATGATTTTATTTCCGTAAATTGTGTTGACTTGTCTTAAACTCACGCGACTTAAAACGGTCTAAAATGACTTCCTTTTCACTTGCGTGGAAAATATACACATACCGCCAATTCGTACAAATTTATAATATTGACAGAAGTCCCACATATACTTATTAATTTCTCTCATTCTTAGTCTTTAATATTGACTAAACGACTTGGATCAATATCGAATTCTTCTTAGCTTGTCCCTTGTTAATAGGTTCGTAATAAAAGGACAAGACTTCCTATATATCTATATACAAGTGCGTGTGATTTATGAAGAAGCATCTTAATAATAAGTCAAAAGAAAACCCCCACCACCAAATTAATTATTTAAATTCCCAATCATACACAATTTCTTTCTTACTTTCCTTCTTCAACCAATCCAAAATCCAATTTAATCCAAACTCAAAAACAACAACTCTTATTCCTTCCTTACACACACCAAACCCAAAATCTCCATGCACCTCATCAAGAGCAAGAAAACATGAAACCAAACATATTCCTTCCTTTCTTCCTCAAAACCCTAACCCTAATTACACTCACAACCTCCCTCACAACCCTCGGCGCCACGTCATCGTCTTCCCCGTCGCCGTGTAATAACACTTGCGGCTCGCACACACTAAAATACCCCTTCGGCTTTTCGCCTTCTTGCCCAATCCAACTAAACTGCACCAAGGAAAACAATACGATACTCTTATCGAATAATTTTCGAGTCCAATCCATAACGAACGAAACGATCGTCGTCGATTTGCCCGCGGCGTGCGGTCGGCCCGTGAAAGCCCTAGCCGGGCTCTTCGGGCCAAACTACGCCCCGTCGTGGAACAACGCCGTCCTCCTTCAGAATTGCTCGGCCAATCACACGGCTTCGACGTGCTTCGTCCCGACGACCGCGATCGAGACGAACTTCGAGCTCCACGACTGCGGCGCCAAGAATCAGAGCGTTAGTTGCTACTCGGGCAACGCGACTTTCTCGGAATTCGTGAACTATACAAAGGTTAGGGTTTTGCTGCTGAATGCATGACTGACCACTTCGCCTAAAAGCTTAACCTTCAGGGACAGTCCATCACATTTTTTGGAGTTTTATTTATTTCTTCAACGTACCCCATCATGTTTAGGCTGATTTCTTTCTTAAATGGTCTATCTCGGTCTGGGTCAGGTTTCACTTAAAGGCTTAAACTTTAAGGGATTGTACCAATTTATTTTGTTATAATTCCTACAAATAGTGTTGTAACTAATCAATTCCGCCGATCGTATCTTATATACGATCGTTTATTGTTCGAGTAGATTTTGCATAGCGGCTGTAGGACTTTGTTCTCGGCGATATCGATGGTTAGAGACGGTTCGACGAAGGGGTCGTTCGAGAATGATTGGATTTCGTTGGATGTTGAAGTGGTGAGGATGGCTTGGTGGGTGAGTGGAGAGTGTAGCTGTGATAGAAATGCAAAGTGTGTAGATGTGACTCCGTTTAACATTAGCGGCGGTGGAAGTGATGGGTCGAGGGCCGCGGCGCATAGGTGTGAATGCTTTGATGGGTACGTCGGAGATGGGTTTCGCGGCGGAGTTGGATGTCGCAAAGGTGAGTTTTTTTTTTTTTTCCCCTTTTTCCTTCGTAATGATTAATTAAATAAGGTAGTGGTTGGTTAACGATATATCATATATATTTCTCAAGGCTTTGAAAGTCCTCTCCTTAAATTATGGGTGTGATTGAAATAATCATTCGCGTGATTTGTGAAGTAACAATGAATGGGGTTTCAAGAATCTATTAATGAGGTTTTGACTATTAGTTCTTTAACGATTATGGTAACATTTAGGATCTATACGGCTTCTTGGATACCTTAGGGGAATGGTGACAATCAAAATGGGAAAAGAAATCAAAATTTCAAAGTCTAGGTGGTAGTATACAGGATAATATTCAATTGGTAGAATCATCATTTCTTTGATTTATTCAACCCTACCATGTTATTAAATTCACGTAACATAACTAAAAGACAAACCGTCGATAGAGACACCGACTCCTGAAATTCTTAAAGAAAAAATGATTGACGAACACCACCCAAGGACTAACTTCAGTCGTTGGATGAACATAAATATTTTTTATATAGCTAGTGAGTCCATTTGGTTTGGTCTACATTATTACTAAGGGTCCCCTTATTATTATTTTTTCTTTTCGATGTGTGATTTTAAAGCATTGTTCGCAATTCCACATCTCCAGCATCCTGGATTTTATTCCATGTACAAGAAGCAAATATACCATATTTTATTCCAGCTCTTTGATTCATATCGTGATATATTTTCTTGAAAATTATGCAGAATCTGCTTGCAATCCTTCAAAGTACCTCTCCGGCAAGTGTGGTGGAGCTACTCGGGTCGTTGTTTTAGTCGGAGGTAAATCCAAATCTCGAAATTATTTCTTGAACGCTTACTGAGCGTAGCATAGTTCGTAGTATTTCGTTCAATAAATTATAGCATCACTTTTTCGTCTAAATGCATTGGAAAAAATTTCTCGTAATAATTCCCAGGCGTAGCAGCGGGCGCCGCGCTAATGACCATCATAGCCCTAATCTCCATCTACGTCCGAAAGAAGTCCAAGCTCCGCGCCCAAGCCAGGCGAACCGATCAACTATCTCAAAAAACGAGCATAACGATACCAATCTACACCTACAAGGAAATGGAGAAGGCCACCGATCACTTCTCCGACAAAAGAAGGCTAGGCAACGGCTCCTACGGCACAGTCTACTTAGGCAAACTCAGCAACAACAACAGCGAAGATCAATGGGCCGCCATCAAGAGAATCAAGCAGAGGGACTCCTCCATCGAGCAAACCCTAAACGAGATAAAGATACTATCCACCGTGAGCCACCCCAACCTAGTCAAGCTCCTAGGCTGCTGCGTGGACCACGACGAGCAGATCCTAGTCTACGAGTACATGCCCAACGGAACCCTAGCGCAGCACCTGAGTAGGGAGGAGAAGGGGGACGGGAAAGTATTGCCGTGGCCCGTTCGGCTAGCC
Organism: Craterostigma plantagineum; assembly: GCA_027422505.1. Taxonomy (NCBI): domain Eukaryota; kingdom Viridiplantae; phylum Streptophyta; class Magnoliopsida; order Lamiales; family Linderniaceae; genus Craterostigma; species Craterostigma plantagineum. The sequence goes on along the minus strand of JAPQWV010000044.1, from coordinate 5,620,299 downwards.
ATAGCGTGCGAGACGGCTCGGGCCATTTCCCACCTTCACAATGAGATGGCTCCGCCGATCTACCACAGGGACGTGAAGTCGAGCAACATACTGCTCGACTACGATTACAGGTCGAAGGTGGCCGATTTCGGGCTTTCGAGGTTGGGGTTGGTGGAGTCCTCGCACGTCTCGACGGCCCCGCAGGGGACGCCGGGGTACTTGGACCCGCAGTACCACCAGCACTTTCATCTGTCTGATAAGAGCGACGTGTACAGCTTTGGGGTGGTGCTGGTCGAGATCATAACGGGCCTGAAGGTGGTAGACTTCGCCCGGCCCGAAAACGAGGTCAACCTGGCTAGCTTGGCCGTGGATAGAATTGGGAAGGGGCGGTTAGTGGAGATTTTAGATCCGTTCTTGGGGGAAACCCTAGACGAGTGGACGGTGGAGTCCATTCATAGGGTTGGGGAGTTGGCGTTTAGGTGCTTGGCATTTCATAGGGACGCTAGGCCTCTGATGGTTGAGGTGGCGGCTGAGTTGGAGCTGATCAGGTCGAGCCGATGGGCTCATGGCGGCTGCTCGCGGGATTCTTCGTGTTCGAGCTCGAGTGATAGGCCGATGGTTGGTGTTAGGGAGAGGGACATTTGTTGTAGTATGGATTCGTCGGAGGTGAAGATGGTGGGCTCGGTGGAAGGCTCGTGGACTACTGATAGGAGTAGTTCGCCGGGCTCGAGCAGCTTGTTGAGCCGTGCGGTTTAGTTCTTTGGACTGTGTTGATAGGTTACAAATTTGTGATGGAAAACTATATCATACGTAGGTTATTTGAATTCGAGACGAAGAATTATGTGTATGTATATACATTACATGGATCCGAGCAATTTGGTCATGTCTGAGACAGCTGGGATTGTCTCTGATGGATAGACTTTATTCACTAGTTGAGCGAAACTGTTATACTTGGCAAGAAACTCCTTCTGCACCACATGCACCACATTAAGGATGAACATCAATTACAATTTCAAGTATTTGATATTTAATGTGTCTGTATGTGTCTGATATAGTACCTTGCATTTCTCCCATAGTGAAGGCACTAGTTCTTCGGTTGTCAGATTTTTCTGCATCTTCTTGTACATTTGGCTGATAGTCTTGTCGATCTGAAAAGAAAAACAGAAGTCATGGGTGCTTTACGTTACAGAGTAGCTTAATAGTTCAAGCGAAAGATTCAACGACGTATTGTACCCCTGATAAACTCGACTTTACGACTTTCCTGAGATCCACTTTCGAGTATCCAGGCTGAAAAGGGATCTGAAAATATTTTGGCAAAAGAGTTAGTTTTGTATCCGCTTGAAAAGGGGTGCTCTCAGTCTTAAAGTGAGCGATAAATGTCTTCGTGCCCGCGAAGGGCATAATGTGGTGTCATGCCATTTTTACGAACTAACCTCTTCAGCTTGGACGTTGGCCATCAGATCCTCTATTCTGTGAGCAAACTGGAAAAGCCTTTCGAAATGCTTCATTTAGGGAGAAGATAGAAAAAAGAAGTGTTGTTATACTCCGCATTCTTGTTCGAAGACACTGAAAGAAACTTCGAGATATATGAATGAGACGAACTCACGTAGTAGATGATCACGCTTATAAAGCGTGAGCAAGCTTGTTCATACGATTCACTCGCCTTGTGATAAAACTTGGCTAAAATGTTGACAACATTGGCGAGATCATATAGGCTGTGTATTCGAAGTCTCAGTCATCAGAACCAAAACAGAAACTTATGGTTATGGACTAAATAAAAGAAAGCAAGATAAAGTGATCTCACCTGTTTTGGAATGATGCATAATTTTCTAGTAGAAGAATATCCATATATTTCGTATCTGCTTGAGCAATTTTATCCAGTGTGACAAACATGACAGTAATCTGCAAATTATGCATCAGTGATCAGAGAATAATATCATGTGACAGAAAACAAACCTATGAGGCATCGTACCATGAAGAAGATTTTAATGAATGGGAAAACGTAAGGAAACACTCACAAGTTTTGTATAGGCCTGATCAACTAAATCCCTTGAACTTCCCTGGATGTACTGCTCCATACGAGTGGCAAGGGCGCCAAATCTATAATGAGGATAGACATAGTAAGTTCGTGTATGATAAATAAGATAAAGAACATTGAGAAAGGAAACATAGTTATAACTTATAGGTACTAGCATGCAATGAGTTCCAGATAAATAATAAGTTAAACACCACAATAAGTTTGTAAAAAGCGATATATAATTTCGTCTATGACGATTTCGAAGTCCACGAGTAGTTTGTTGATGTATGCAAGAATGTGACTATTTTATGTCTGCATCACCTGGGTATGTACGGCAAGACTCCCACCTTTTGAACGTTCCTCTCGTATTTTTCAATCTGATGGCACGACTCATCGACAAACTATAGATTGAGATGTTTCAGACAACATGCAAAAGAAAATCATCAATAGTAAGTTTACATGGTTCAGTGTCGCTCGTACTACCATAGCTTTTATAGCTTGACTTGTTCTCATGGATTTATGACAGAAGACTAGTACAACTTACTCGACCGAACAGCATAGAGATTCTGGACTCTAGGTCATCTAGTAAAAGTCGAACAAATCCCGCTGCATCAGATTTTGGACAAGACATATATTTTTCTGTGATTCCGTTCATGGATATGCAGAGCAGGGGATCGATCTTGTAAGCCCAGTCCATCAATGAATAGAAATCTTCCTAGAGTTCGACACAGATAAAAGCAATATAACATGACTGAAACACTTGCACCATAAGTAAGAGTAAGAGCACGGTATAGAATTTCTTTGGCTATGATACCTGTATACCGTCGAGCAAGTCACGAAGACATTCATTTAACGCCTCGTGATCTCCAGTTTTTCGCCCTACAAAGTTATTTAAACTAATTGATGACTCTCTTCTTATACGTTAAAGTGAGAGTTGTGTACTGTTAAGAGGGTGTACCGTACCACCTTTGGCGTTATTTTCTGTGTTCGTGGAGCCCGAATCACCATTTTTGTTTGATTCGTTGTCAAGCGCTTCAACTTCAAAGCACATGAAACGTGCAAAGAAAGAACTCTACACAAATGTCGACGACGTTTCTGTAGGATGCAAGGAAAAAAAAAGGAAAAAAGAAAGAGAACAGAGGCATATATAAGGAAGAGTAATTCAACCTCATCGACGAGGAGTGGGATGAAAACTGTGAGCAATTTGGAGTACGCCTCAGAAGCGGCAGAAGTGTCTATGCTATTTCCACTTGACCCTATGGAACCCTCAAGCCATCCCCCAATAGTATTCTTAGGTACTTTTGTACTGTATCTTAGTTCATTAGCAAACTCTCGGGCCTGGTATGAAGATGCAAAAAACATGTGTTCAGACGTTAAAATTCATTCACTGTCAAAGATGCACTTCTTGTTTCCTCACCTCCCGACGTAAAAGCAAATTTAAAGAGCTTGAGTAAGCTTTCCTCAACGGCCCCAAGCAATTCTCATCAAGACCCTATAAACGAAAAGCATCATGAAGAGAACAAGTCTAGAATCACAGCATTAAATTATCATTATAGAGCGTCTTCATCAAACCTTCAAATGTTGCAATAGGCGAGCATATGTCCTGCACTTGAAGCGCAAATCAGAATGATCGGGCCTCTTTAGCTGTCCTCGCTGACAATGCAAGTGACAACAGATTCGCTACTGTTTCAGCAACAGATAAATAATATGTCAGGTGTGCGGTCTCATTAAAGTACCTGGGAGAGATAGTTCTTGTCGCTTAGAATATATTCCACCAAATTGGAAAAATAGTTTCTCAGGAATTCAGATGCTCTTTTAACAAAACTGTTTTTCAGTTTATCCAGTTCTGCCCGCTTCTCTCGTACCTATAACTCCCATGGTTAAATAACAAAAGGAAAGTCACGATTAGCAACATTACACAAACTGCTATATTGCTGATGTCCTCGGAACAGGGATGACAAAAATAAGGAAAAACAAGAGAAGGTAATAAAATAAAAGAAGAGAGACTATCCAAATCTCTACTCACTGATCTCATTTTTGCATACATGCTATCCAATTGGGGAACTTCGAGTTTTTGTATTGCATTGGCTACCCACTCGCATGCTTCTATGTTCTGAGGCATACGGGCCTCATCAAACGAACCCGAGGTGAGACAAGCTATGTACTTCATTTTAAGAGTAAAAGAGCAGAATTATAAGATTAGCGTCACGTAAAGAGACTCTATCGTAAATGGATATGTAAGGAGACCGTATGGAATCAGAAGGTATATAGAAAGACCTCAGATGGTATACGTAAGTTTTGGAGAAGCTTTTCGAGTTCCTCAACTAGCGATTTATTATTTGATGAATGCATTTCCAGCTTGTTATTACGGTTCTCAATCTGCATGACAAGAAATTACATAACACCATTCTTGGTAAACCGAACGCTAACAAAATTTCATCAGAATAATTACTGACAAGGTATAGAATTCCATACCGACTCTATGTCTTCTCTCATGTGCCGAAGTTTTACGTTGAAAATGCCCAACCATTCGTCCATGTCTTCTACACAATTACTGGACGTCTCAAGTCCTTGAAGCACCTGAAAAATGCATTATCAAATGGTAAGTTTAAAGCCATATCGATGCACTTAAATACAGAAAACAACTTTAGAGTAACATGTTCAACCAAAGGAAACTACGCACCTGTTGTATTACAAGCTCATTCTCCATGATTGCATGCACATTTGCTGCTTCTAATTCTTGAAGCTCTCGCTTCAACCGTTCTGAAAATGCCTCTGCTTCACCAATGCCCATGACATATCTGAAAAAGAATGAATTCTTTAAACATGGTTGAAGTAAAATCAAAAAGAGTCAGCACGGATATTTTTTCTCTCGATTTACAAGGAACACTCACGTGCCTAAAAGAGCCTCCATGTCCTCTTCCTCCACTTGAGAGACAAGTTCTTTTTCAACCATAACTTGGGTGTCATCGGCTTCTGTAACATAGTCATATAAGGGCCCATCTTGAAGGTTTCTCTGCTGCTTAGTAGCTGCTGATACATTTTCCTGCGAGAAATATAAAACATACTCCATGATCTGAATTATTGTATACAAATCTTTTGCGATGAAGCAGCTATGACTCAGTTCCCAAGGATTAGCCCATGTTAATATATACTGGCGTATTTGTTCCCACAATCATTTGTGATTGCATATTCAAAGGATATATTCACGAGTATGGAGTCATGTGAAATATTCACAAACATAATTATAGAGTTATTACCTTCAATAGCCTACATATAATCATTGCATGCATTCACATATCAGTGAACACTGAAATCACCTATTATGTGCCAACTAGTTCAGTCCTAAATCACCAACCACCAACCATAAGTCTGTATGATGAGAATGGTTCATCATTGACTAATATACAGAAACTCACCTTAGCCCATAGAGCCATCTCCACGACATCCATCCCTACAACTTTTGGAAGACGGCCCAATACATCCTTGCATATATTCATGATGCAGAGTAGTAGACGATTCCTAACACAAGAAATCGATGTTGCACATAAAAAGGAAAGCATAAAGGCATATATTGCCTAATAAAGAAATATCTGCACCATCAGTTCTCTATCATACCTATCATCGACATTGCGCATTGTCCATTGAGGAGGGGCGACACTCTTGTTTTTAAGGTTGTCAAAACCCTTCGCATTCAGAGGATCCATATCAAATGAGATCACAACGGTGCATCCACCCAGTTGTAGAATTGCATTTTTATGACAAGATAAGAATATTATTTAGAAGAGCCATACCACTTACCAGCATGAACGTACATCCACTGGGATCATCCGTTACAACTTCAACTTTTGAAAGATGCTTCAGCTTGTACAGTTTTGCAGGCTACAAACAGAAGAAAAAGGTTAAATAAAAGCCAAAATTAATTCCTAATACAGACGATTTCTTTTTTCTAACAAAGTTTGCAAGATACATATTGCTGTTTAACATGCTACCTAATGGATTCTGTTAATTTCATCACTGCACTTCTCTTTATAGCAGTTCTACAGTGAGCACTTAAAACATCAACTTTTAATGCATCCCCAAATTAAATACTGGCTTTTTTTCACTGAATTCCAAATCAGAATCCATATAATCACGTGCTTACCTCAAGGGCCCCTCCATTAGAATATTTGAGCACACGGAGAAAAGCTTTGGTCCTCTGAGTTTTCGCTTTGGCTGACAAATAATTACTTATCGTTACTCATACAGACATTTGCTAGGAAAAGTCTAGGTATCAATCTATCGTCATCCATATTATTCCATGAGATAAAAAGCTCCAATCTTTACTCAAAGTGACAAGAAAAGCAAGGTAGCATCTAATCAGCTTTTGCTGATTCCAGGAGCTAAAGGTCGCATCCTAACATCAAGATGTTAAAATAGGAAAAACACTCTTCCTGCGTTATGCATAAGTTTCCTCAAATGTTACCTTTCTTCCGTAAATACGTCTCCCACAACCCTTCACTATAATCTTCTGTTTATTCGTCAGCAAACTAGGACTTCCTTTTCTAAAACTCAACGAGAAAAATATCACCTCGGCATTCTTCTGTAACAATCAATAGACTCTAATCAACATAGAAAACTCATTTTATCATTTTCGCAATTATAACACAAATCCTACCTAGGTTCCTTCCCCACAGAACTCAGAGAAGCAAGGTTCCCCAGACAAATACCTTGCTTACCAACACGTCCTATAAAATCTGTCCGTACTCGCTGGATTATTAAATCACATTAATTGCGAGTCGGAGCACATGCATGCCAACAGTTCATTTTGCTAAAATAAAAAATAGGACAAAACTGCATTTATTGTATATGCAACAAATTTCCTGCAGCAAAGTCTATTGAACGATGACGACGATAGGAACTGCTCATAAAAGCACACAACAACGAACGTCTGCATGACCGTCGTGTACATAAGGCGTAAACGGAGGTTAGAACAGTTATCTCACTCGAAATGGCGAGGACACGCGGCTTTGCCATCTGGCCACGGCCTAATTTTGCAGATTTTCCCCATATTCCACGGCTCTTCGCCACTCTAATCGACATTACGATCTTCTGTTTCGTTCCTTCGATCGCCGCTTCACAGGCGCGTCGCAGCTCAGCATCGTCAGCGCTCGTTTTCGCCATTTGAGTTGGTCTCTCTCTCTCTCTCTCTCTCTATATATATATATATATATATATGTATATATCTCGGAAAAGCTCTCAATAGAAGAAATAGATCCTATTACTTCGTCAGCTGGCGACGAAAATGGGGAGCTTTTATTACTGGTTTGATTTAATCGCTATTGATGGTATATTATTATTGTTTGGATAAAAAACACAAGAAAATAAATAAATAGACGAATGAAAGATGACGCCATCTCACATTAGTTGAAAAAATAATAAACGTCTTTATTATACAATACCAAAGTCTAAATAAATACGGTATCGAATTCAACCAAAATTATGTCTCGAGAACTAAACTCTTCGTAATTACGCGTACATTACTTTTCAAGTCTCTCACCTGTGTCGTTATATCTGTACTTTTGGAATATTATCTTGGGGAGAAAAACATGTACTTCTGTAAAATATAAAGAAAATATCCCATCTTGCATGTACCTATGTAAAAGTATAAAGGAAAACATCCCATCTTGCTTGATCTCAAGCTATGAAATAGCTGGTAATGTCAAACACAGATGGACAATCAATTGAACAAATTTACAACATAATTCTACGCCAAACGCCCAAAAAAATCGACAAAAGGCTCAAAAGAATGTAATAACTCGCCCGCCATCGAATCCCCGCCGAGCCAAAACAATCAATCGAAGAACACATTCGATCAAAAACCAATCCTTCGTCGACCTTCTTTCCATGCCATCACTTTACATCCACGGCAGAAAAAAAGTATAACAAATCAGCTCGTTAAAGGCTTCGCCTTTCGTAAATGGCCCATACTATTCACAAGATCCTTCCTCGTACAAACGGGGAACATATTAAGACTCGTTAACCCTTTGAGTCGCCAAAGAACATATGGGAAGCTAAGCTGATCCCTAGAGGTAAATCTTACAACCTCGTTAAACCATAGGCACATGAACAGATTTGTCTCCGCCGTGTGTTTCCTTACAATAATCGACGCCTCAGCTAAAGCTTCACATAAAGAAAAAACGGTGCATCAAAATCAAAGTCTAGTTCTTGCATGCGTTTCTATCTTCTTGAATTACTTACTGTTGAAGAACGACCAATTTTCACCGAAGAGCTTAAGCTTGTCGAAAGTGTATATCATCATTTTTTAATCTTAGGCTGATTTGAGGATTCGTACCTAAGACTTCTTTGATATATGAGCTCTGATACAATTTGAATGACCAATTCACCTAAAAGCTAAAGCTTGTAGGAAGGCGTATATTTTCAATCATTTTCGAGAAGTACGTACAAATACCTTTCTTGCCGTTGAATCTTTTATCTTCTGGCAATCCATCCTTGCGATACTGAGATATTTGAACGTCAACTTCCTCGGGTGTTGCTTTGTTTTTCTTTACGGCTGCTTTCGCCTCGTCGTAGACACTACTTCGAGCGCCGTGCTCGGAGATTGCAAAGACGCTGTTAGAACGCCAAAGCAGTGCTTCTATTACGCCTAGCGGGTCCCGCCTGAACTGGGATTTCGAGTCGACCCAAATCGAATATTTCGAATTTGGGAAAAGACGGTGTGGGAGCATCTGAGGTTCATTCGTATCAAACATTTAGCGTGTGAGCTTCGCATTAGTAGCACAAACAGTTAAATCCAAAAGTTCCATACCTTTGGGATTTTACCGTTCAGTCGTTGGTCTCTGAAGGGCAGCTTACCAACTATCACCACGCGCCATTTTCCAATGAAGCGATTTTCGTCGACTTTGTTCCCTTGTTCTTCTTGGGCAGCACGAGTAATTTCATCCCAGAAAGCGACGTAACAAACCTGTCATAGAATTTTCAGTCTAAAAGTTTACGATCGTTCCACGCTTTTCAGTCTAAAAATCTCACCTTCTTCAGCAACTTCTCGGACATTCCTATGGGTTGATAAAGATCATCTCCACCGCCAAACGCACAAGTGGAAACCACGGCTTTGCATTTTTCCATGTACGTTTTGTCTTCATCGTTGATGCTGAATCCTCCGTAATCGCTGTGGAAACCACAGTGAACTTCAGCTGTTTCACTCGCCTGAAGCATAATCTTTCATTTCGAATCTTACCTTTCAAAGAGTGTAAAGAGCTCATGAAATAGCTTACTTACCTTAAAGCTTAGGTCTCTCTGCTCAAGAGTTTGGTTGCCGGTGAATAAGTTGAACCTCGTACCTTCAGAATATACGTTAGATAAGTTGAATCTTCCTTCGTCGTAGTTTTTATCAGTCTCTTTGGCGTAGATTAACTTCTTTACAGGGCCATGAGTGTCTATCTCATCTGGGATGTCTAGGACTTCAAGATCTTCGGGTGGGAGGATCTTCAAGCACCCTAACAGAGTCGAGAAAGAAATTTAGAACTCAATTCATCTCTTACAAAGAGGACGCAAACTCGATGCAAACGAGACAAGAATTACTTCGATAATTTCTTGAAATTCCTTTCAATCACTACGTGGAAGCTATAAATAAGAAGCTCAAAAGCAAAAACAAACAAGTTGATATCACATTGTAATAGGAGGCAATGTAGAAAAGCAAGCATTCAAAGCACAAACTTCGCCATTATATAGAATTCAACTCTAATCCTCCACGTCGAACCAATCCAACCGTTCAAACTTCAATTAAAAAGAAACGATCAAACGCCACTCACTTTCTCGAACACCCCCAACCATTCTAGTCAAGGGATCGAGCCTGTTCAAGTTCCCATTCGATTTACTCTTCGCAGCTGCGTCGTCGGACTTCCCGCCACGTGGCGGCTTCGTGGACCCTCCGCCGATCTTCACGGCCTCGTAAATCAGTAACCCAGCTGCGAAGAGCAGAATCACCGCCGTCCACCACCGTAGGATTCCGCGCACTACTATTCGGGTCAAATCAGGCCTGGCCCGATGGCGATGGCTCGATTTCTTGCGCCGCCGACGGGAATGCACCCGCGTCCGCGACGAGTGGTCCTCGGAATCCGAATCTGAAGCATTGATTGAGATGCTGTGATTGTTGCTCAGCATTTGCAAGCGAAGTGAGATGGTGACGTCAGATTTCCGATTGATTGGATTTTCCTTTCGAAGTTAATTTTACGGCAATAAATATTGTCTAAGGGTCTTTTACACATAAATACCTTGGAAAAAACTTCATGTCAGGATTGTAGGTACCTAACATAATAATTTTTTTGCACATATCCAATCGCCCGCTGGTACATCATACAACACACTTGTGTACCATATATCAACACATTTGGGTACCCTATATGACAGAAAATGGTACGACGTATGCTACATTTAGGTACGCCCCATGTAACACACATGTATGTCGTAGGTACTCCGTACAGACATTTAGGTACCCTATATAAACGTGTTATGGTACGTAATATACACGAAGGAAGATACGGCATGACTAAAGAAACTGGTAGAAATTAAGTCGGGTACCTATCTGTAAAATTTTGCTGATATGGGTACCTTGTGTAAAAATTTTATTCGATTGAGTATTTATGTATAGATGTACCTGCATATAATCTATAATATTTAGATAATTAATATTTATTATTTTCCTTATCCAAGCAAAGCAAGAAAGATACGTTGCGTTTGCGTTTACGGCTTACGAGAAAATGCGAGAAGATACTAATTTCAGGAAAAGAAGCAAAAAGAAAAAACAAAAAAAAGAATTATGGAATCGGAGCTGACAACACGCCAACCCGAAAACCCACGGCCGACGGCGGACGATCGTCCCCTCCTCAAACCCGACCCGTCCGAGCAGACCCTCTCCCTCGAAGAACTAGAGAAGAAGTGCGCGGCTTACGTCAGGCATGACGTGTACGGACCGATGGGCCGCGGCGAGGTTCCGTTGGTCGAGAAATTCCTGCTCGGCCTGGCCCTAGTGACGATTGCGCCGGCGAGGGTTTTGCTGGCGCTGGTTATTTTGGTAACTTACTACCTGGTGTGCCGCGTGTGTACGGCCTTTTTGGTTCCCCACGGCGAAGGCGAAGGGCAGGAAGACTACGCTCACATAAACGGGTGGCGCAGGTCGATTATAGTCGGGTCGGGTCGGTTTCTGTCGAGGGCTATGATGTTCGTCCTCGGGTTTTATCGGGTTTCTGAGTTCACAATAGCTGACGCCGAAGATAGTGAGGTAATTTGAATTCTCTGAGTATGTGTGTTCTTATTGATTATTGATTGATGAGTTGGATTGATTACTGCTCTGTTCAGTCTGTTCAGACAGCTGACGATGATCAATCTGAAGAAGTGGATAATAGGCCTGGCGCCATTGTATCTAATCATGTATCGTATATTGACATTCTGTATCACATGTCTTCCTCGTTTCCGAGCTTTGTTGCTAAGGTTAGCGAGGAATTCGAAGGTTTCTTCGTCCTATTCTTACCACTGTTTATGTTTTTTCTGGGCTGATTTCACTCCTCTCTGTTTTTCATCTGAAGAAATCGGTGGCTAAGCTTCCCCTCGTCGGTCTCATAAGGTCTCGATTCTGTTTTCTGTTCTTTCTCATTATTGCGCAAGTGCGATTTTCCTCACCATATTTGTTTCCTTTGCTTCTACATTACAGCAAGTGTCTAGGCTGTGTATACGTACAGAGAGAGTCTAAATCATCGAACTTCAAGGGCACATCGGGTAAATTCTTTCGTCCTCAAACTATCAAATTTTTCCTACAAATCGAGGTACACAAAGCTGTTACGTTACGTACCTTCTTTATCTCAGGAGTCGTGAACGAAAGAATCAGAGAAGCTCACCGGAGCAACTCTGCTCCAAAAATCATGCTTTTCCCAGGTTCTATTTGCTATCCCATATAAGCGAGTAGTAACTAGAACTTCGATTATTACTGTGTAATAAACCGATCCCATTTGATTCAATAGAAGGAACGACGACCAATGGAGACTACCTTCTTCCCTTCAAAACTGGCGCATTCTTGGCGAAAGCTCCCATCCTTCCCATCATTATAAGATATCCCTACCAAAGATTTAGCCCCGCGTGGGACTCTATGTCAGGGGTGAGTTGGAAAGTTTTTCGCCGAATATAAATATTTTTACCTAAGCTTTCGTTAATACTTTGAACTAAAATAGGGCGTATATATAATGTGTAGGTACGCCATGTTATCCTTCTTCTGTGTCAGTTTGTGAATCACATAGAAGTCACGAAGTTGCCCGTCTACATTCCCTCCGAAGAAGAGAAGGAAGACCCAAAGCTTTACGCAGAAAACGTTAGGCGCCTCATGGCCCGCGAGGTTACTTATACTATTTTCGTTTGTCGATTTCTGAAAAAATAAAATGGATATAAATAAAAATTTTATCGGTGCAGGGCAATCTGATACTTTCGGATATTGGGTTGCCTGAGAAACGAGTCTACCACGCTGCTCTCAACGGTAATCTTAGCGTAAATTCTACTGGTTTGCATCAGAAAAACGATTGATGAACTATGTGGTTTGGGACAATCGAGGGAGTTTGTTAATATTTTTAGCTTAAAACCTGTCATGTTGAATCGATGTGTATACCTTTGTGGTATGTTGTTTCATGTGAATGTATTGATGTTCTTCGCCATTGATATAGTTTGTTGTGAGGACAGTTTAGGCATGTAAAAGCTTGGACATTGTTAAGGTTCTTTTTTTTTTTTTGTCTCTGAATAATCTTTTCAACGTTGATGCAGGTTTGTTTTGACAGGCACAAGGTTCAAATTCGATTCTTGGAATTAACTTAGACCATCTCCAACCGAGAAACGTATTCTCAAACTCAAACGCATTCTCAAACTCAAAATGCAGTAATTTTTCTCCAACCGATCAACTCATTCTCAAACTCAATAGACTACTTTGTAATATTCTCTCTTACATCAATTTTTATAATTTTCAATACTACCCAAGAAAAACTCGTCTCATGTTTCTCAATCATAGTACAGAGCCCGAAACAGAAACAATAGGCCGAGCATCATTAGCAAACTTATTGAAAATCTGCCAATAGAAATTAATCATAAAATATTCCGATTAATCATATCATTAAATAATGCAAGATTAAAGGTGAGATCGATCTTTTCTTCGGTAGTACTTTTTACTCATAACAGCCAAATTGTCTGAAATGTACAGTGCGAGTAATGAGTGCAAAACCCCACAATAGCTGTCAATTAGAATCTATGGTCGACAGCTTTTTCAGGTAGTAAGCTTTTTCTTACAGAAAACAAAAATCAAGTACTTAAATGCAAATTGAAAAGCAACAGCGCATAAAACTGTTTCCAGACGCAAAGATGCGTCAAAACGAGGAGAGAGAATTAAATAACGCATTTTGAGATGAGTTTTGGTGTTCGATTGGAGTAAATTTATCCAAATTTTGCGTTTTGGTGTTCGATTGGAGATGCTCTTATTCGTAATATTGCGTTGACTGGAGCGTCAAATAGAAAAGAAAAATGAATAATTCAATTTTACGCAAGTTTTACTAAATAGCGATGTATTTATTTGAATATATTGAAAATAAGCGTACCATCATGAGCCACGCCTCCTTTATTGGCATGTGGGCCCCACGCGTTAACGCACGTACGAAACGTGATTCTCGCCAACGATACTCATCCATAGCCGTTCGATGAACCGACAACCCTAGTAGTAAAGCTAATCGGACCGTTGATCTGAGAAAGCGAGAAACAATCTGAGCCGTTGGATCATCCGAAACCCTTCAATAAATAACGCCCCATCATCTCTTTAGGGATGGGATGAGCCTCAGCCTCAACATTGAGACTAGTTCTTCGGCTGACATTTTTCGCAGATCTTCTACGCCTTACGCCTCTCTCTGCAAATTTGACTGCAGATTCTTGTAGATCGTCCTCCGATCTATGTTTCGGTTATGGATTCGAGCCGAGGAGTTACGCCGCTCGTTATTGATGATAGGCGTACCGATCTGAGGAGATTGGCCTATTGGATACGAGGCTGCTATAGGTCTGGCTCAATTTTGGATTAGGTTCGGAGGCTAAGATTATTTATTCTGCTCTGGCTCGAATATTACGATTTCTTACTGGATTCGTTGCGATTTCATCTGATTGCATCTTGTACTTTCTTTTTTTCAGACGGCGGGCTCTTGTCGGCGGCGGGGAAACGCCGCGTGATGGCCTTTTTCTGGTTGATCGCACAATCGAGGAAACATGCGGCGATGGCGTCTTGATGGTTTGTGTATATAGATAAATCATGTATTTATCTGTTGTCATTCCATCTGAGATGCGTGTAGCGTAGCGATTATGCCCTGTTAGGTGGATGTGTTAAACCGACCTTTGCCATGATGGGTGCGCTCGCATGGCAGGTCACACCACGTAATAAAAAGAATCGGTTTTTGGTTCGGAGGGGAGATGGTACGGGGTTTTTTTGCCCGGCTCTCCCCTCTGTGTGTGGTGTGTTCTCTCTGTTCCCCTCTCGTCTCTCTATCCCCTTTGCGTCTCCATCTCCGTTATTTTACGCAAATCATCGTCTGGCGTATTGATCGCCTTTTAAGCTCTATCGAAGATGAGATGCGCTGATATCAAGCATACGGACTGCAGTCAAACGTGGCCCAAAACTCGTTAATCCCCACAAGGTATCATTCTTTAATATAATTTAAAATTTCCTACTGGTATTGCAATTTGATGGCGATCTGCAGATACATCAGTTGAAATTGCTGCATAGATTGTCGGTTATATGAAATAATTAAATGCAAACATGATATTATGTTAATGGTTGTGGCATATCTTACATAAAACTTACAGCAAGCTTTTGTCTCATGGTACATATGAAGTGTTATGTACTCAGTCTACAATGTCTGCAAACGTTCTTCCTTGAGCACCAAATGTTAATTCATTCTTGATGTGGTTAGATCTTCTGTTGCAATTTCCCACTCTGGGCCTAAATGGTTGTGTTGCTTTAACAATATTGTATTGCTGAGATAGTAGTTTTGTCCCTCGGTCGTTGGGAAGGCTTCAATGCGATGTTTCGTATCGTGGGTATGTTGTAACCTGTATATCGAGTGTATTGGAATGTATTAGTCGATGAAAAGCGCTCTCAAGTGGATTTTGCTGGAAGAGAAGTGCTTGGATTGGATCTTGGTCAGTTTTACAAGCGGAAATTGAAACATGGGCGAAAGCAGAAGTGGCTGACGGTAGGATTTGCTCCGCCGTTCTGGCCCGGCAAATTTTTAGCAGCACTGATATCAGTTGGTTCCATCCGATTATCTTGGAAGATTTCCATTTATCATCAGTATTTTTGAAACTAAGATGATGACTTATTGCACTGCAGGGATGTGTTGCGATATTCTGGCTTATTTTTCTTTACCTAACATATTTGTCGCAGGAATTCAGGTTTTTTTTTTCTGATATAACTGATTTCTGATCTATTTTGTCCTGAATGTTTTGTTTCGTGAGAATAATTATTTTGCAGTAATTTGAAGTTCTGACTTTCTGAACACTATCTTGGGTCATTTTATTCGAAGTTTTTGCCTCTATACACAAATGCCTTGGGATTTTCAAATATCAAAGACCTATTACATTCGAGGAGCTGGATTTGTTCTCGGTTGATTGGTGATGGATGGGTCCATAAGCTCAAAGTGTGGTAGAGCGCTCAATAGCTATTTTTCGCGTTGAGAGGATAGTGGTTCGACTCCACTTGGATCCTTTAGAGAGTGAATTTTAATTGGGTTTTTTCATTTAAGAAAAATATTAATTTTTACTGGTCAGTGTGTTCCAAATCGATAAGGAGAAGAATTTAAAGCTATTATTTCTCATTAAGAGCTTTAAAACTTACAATAGTGTGTGTGACTTGAAAATGAATCTTGTCCTGAGCTCTGTTTTCATTTTCTGTGGGTTCTTTGCGGGTTGAGAAATGTATTATTTTCGGAGTACCTTCCTTCACTTTCCTTCTTTATGGTCGGTTTCTTTTGTAATTTTATTAGGTTTCTTAACATTATTTTCCTCGGATGATTGTTTGTTAGAAGCTAATGCGATTGGGTCAGTCCATGTCACAGCCTACGATGTTGTACTGACGATGCTTGCTCGGAAATGGAATCAAGTCGAAGATTTTACTAGACGTTTTAAAACCCGAAGAAATTCTCTGGGTAACGACGTCGAATGAATGCCTCAATTCTTTGATTTATCATTTCTTTTCTTATGATTTTCTAGTGTAGGAGTCGAGTTAATAGTTGGAATAAAAAAATATAGCAAATCATTTTCGCATAAATTTGATTGTTTTGTGGTGTTTTATGTTGTAAATCGGAGAGGGAGACCTCGATAGTACAGTTTGAATCATCGGTTTTTGTGTCGCATATTTGAGGAACCGAATAATAATTATCTTACTTATGAATCGAAACTAATTAATGGGAATCGAAGAATGAGTGTTCGAATAAATATGGGGAATCGAAGAATATACTCTCTATTAAAAAAATGGAATTTGGACGACGAATAAAAGTACAGTCACCAAAGATGCTAAAAAAATTGTTTAATTGATAATTAAAAATGTTAAGTAATTATTTCACGATTGCCTCGATAAAATTATTTCAGGCAGAGAGTCATCAGCTTGTCCGCATCACAAATAAGTGTTCACTATAGTTCCGTTATATCAATCGCGGTCCCTGTTAAATAGATAGTTAACAGTTTCATCCAAATTATATTCGAAAAATTTCTATTTCACAAATACTTCAAATTTTCCCAAACTAAATATTAATTTACAAATTCCAGACTTTTACTGGTTGCAATTATTCAAACGAGTGGTGTTGTCAACTTTTAGTCCTCACCAAATGTGTGTTTGAATCTATCACTGTAGCATTATCTACCTAGGGGTAGGGGGACATGTACTGTTTTAGAACATCTCCAATCGAACATTAAAACGCAAATTTGAGGTAAATTTACTCCAACCGAACGCCAAAATTAAACCCAAAATGCGATTTATATCATCTCTCTCCTCCTTTCGACGCAAGCTTGCGTTTCAGACGGTTAATATGCGATGCTTCTCTTTAATTTGCATTCAAGTCCTTTCACAGTATTTTGTGTCAGAAGAAGCAGCCAAGTGGCATATCTAGACAAAGACGGACAGGACAGTTGACATCACTTTCGTATTTGAAGTCTTAATTTGTAAAGTTATAAAATACGTACAATATGAAAATTTATAAAAATTGATGTAGAAGTAATTATTACAAAATAGTCTATTGAGTTCTAGAATGAGTTGATCGGTTTGGAGAAGAATTACTGCATTTTGAGTTTGAGAATGCGTCTGGATTTGAGAATGTGTTTCCCGGTTGGAGATGGTCTTAATATCTTAAAAGGGCTAAAAACAAAACAACGAAGAAGTATATGGGGTGAAATTGTAGTTCAATTCCCCTCCCTTCCCTTTCTTCTCAACCGTTGCATTGCAACTCAGAAAAAAAATGATTAAATAAATAAATATACACACACACACACAACACACACGCTTCCATTAAATAGCTTCCCCAAATAGCAACAAAAGAAGCCAACCACCACCCTCTTCCACCTCCTCCGTCGCCACGTGGCGGTCTATCAAATCGGAGCTTCGTCACGAATTTGAACTAATAAAGGAAAAGGAAGAGAAGAAGCATCGACTTAAGGTGACAATTCGTCCGTATTCTCGCGCAAGACAGCAATATTGGGAGGTGAATCTTTTTTATTGTTTAGTTTCGTCGTTATCCCCAAATTTAATGCCCGAGGCAGGCATTGAAGAGCTGTTGCTTAGAGGATAAATTCGGAAGTATCCGATTCGAGTCGTGTTTCGGAAGCGTTTTGGTGCGAGAATATCAATGGCTCTACATAAGTGATCTGTGGGAGTGAAAAAAAAAATGCCCCTCGCCAGAGCGCGTGTTTCAGCTTCTCTCTGCATTTCGGTTGTTTCGTATCCTTATTCGTCTTCTTCTTCCTATTGCTCTTCGTCGTTGTCGTCGTCGTGGTTTTCGTCGAAGGTGTTCTGTACTTGGAATTCGAGTCCAAGGAAGGTCAATTGTAGCAGAGGTTTGTTTTATGGTTTCTTTCTTATTTCCTTTCATGTTTTTCTTTTTGGTTTTCATGGAGTCTCAATTCGTTTTCCTTATGTGTTCTTTTTCCAAATTCCCTTTCTTACGTGATTTCCGTATGTTCTCCCGGTAATTTACCTTGTTTCTTGTTTAAGTCAATTATTCAATTACATATATGTAAGCTAAGCATGCCTGTTGAAAGTAAATTTCTCTATACAGTTCCCGTTATTGGCAATAGAAGATATTAAGCAATCGAGTTCGGTCTTCATGACATTATCTGTTTCGTAAATCCACGGAATTTTTGTAATTTTTTATCTTTTAGTATGTACTTTTATTAGCTTGAATGATTATAGTTGCAATGCTTGTAAGTTTAATTCTTTTGTCTTGTTTTTTTGCTACAGACTCGGGTAATAGCAAATTTAAAACCAACTACAACATGGACCGCAAAGCAACAATGTTTGAAACTATTACTGGAGTTGATGGTGATAAGCATCACAGCGTGTGGTCATCCGCGGATGGGGGGCGAAAGATTGATATAGGAAAGCAAATCTTCTGCAACAGATCTTTAAATATGAAGAGTATTGTTGCTGTTGGATTTGATATGGATTATACTCTTGCCCAGTACAAATCAGAGACATTTGAGTCACTTGCCTACAACGGCACAGTAAAGAAGCTGGTCAACGACTTAGGGTACCCTTTGGAGGTTTGCTGTTTATTCTCTTTTCTTTCTGTTTTTTTAAGAAGGAAGTTACATTATCAGTTATACATATATATGCACTACGTCATGTGAATGGCATTTCCGAAAGTTAACTCTTGTTTCGTGCGTACGTTTTCTATTTAGTTGCTGGAGTGGTCATTCGATTGGACTTACATGGTCAGAGGACTAGTTCTAGATAAGAAAAGGGGCAACATATTGAAGGTTAGTTTTTCTTGTCCTCAGAAATATCAAGTTGGATGGTCTCATGCGCTTTTAATGGTGACAGATGGATAGGCACAAATACGTAAAGGTGGCTTATCACGGGTTCACAGAGCTGTCCAAAGAAGATAAAGTGGCTATATATGGAAGTAAATTGATCCGTGAAGCATTTGATGAGCCGGAATACGCTCTAATTGATACACTTTTCTCGTTGGCTGAAGCTTATTTATTTGCGCAACTGGTTGATTTCAAGGATAACAATCCTGGAAAAATACCTGCCGAGTAAGAGAATTCAATTATTTGTTTTAATCATCTAGTGCAATAGCTGAGACATTCATTTATAATAATCCTTGTTACAATGGTAAGAGTTTGAGGATGTTTGGAGTTAGAACTGTTTTCCTACATGTTTGTTTTGTGGTTTGTTTTCCTTGCTTATTTTGTCCAACAGTTCTGTATACATGACTCTTTTCTTGAAAAGCCATACCGATTACATTGACTGTACACGACAAGCAATACTCTAATTTAATTGGCTGTTAGTTTAGTAATAATGCTTAGAGTAATTTGTAGTGGTTACCGTTGGTGTTTATCTTAAGAACAGCAAAAATCCTTGTTACAAAGCATGTGTCACTTGTTCAAACCGATGAATTCCGCTCATACTCACTAGTGGTGGATCTTTGTCATACAATTACAGCTCCTTAAAGAACCTTATATCTGGCTAATGGACTCTCAATCATTCACCGTAACATATTCCTCTTTGCGCTTATCATTTTAGATCGTTACTGGTCTCTCTGGAATAATATATGTATATATGTTCGTTAAATCTATACACAATCAAGTATTATGCATGTGATGCAGAATCGGATGTTGACCATTAACGTTTGATGTTTGTGTTTGTATGATTATGAAGCCAAATTATGTATCTTGGTTCGAGATCAATTACTTGCTCATAATTGCACGGTAATGTCTGTTGCAGTTATTCTCGTATGTACAAAGACGTTCGAGCGGCAGTTGATTTGTGTCATCGTGATGGAACATTGAAGAAGATGGTTGCAAAAGATCCTGGCAGGTACTTTCCAATTATTAAATAGCTCAAAAAAGAACGTGACAATTGATTATTTTTCTTTGTGATGTTTTACATGTGACTGAGATGAAAAATAAGTGTATTGGTCAACCGTGTCTTCCGTGATTCTATCTTATCATTTCATTGGGCCGAATGATAATGAACGTCCACTTTTGAAACTTACAACAAATCCAGAAGGGGATAGCCTGAAAAAGACAAAAGCAAGGTTATGCTTGTTGGAGATGCATATTACTTTTCTGGGGGTTTTATTTTATTTTTTTTACGTAAAACGACTACTTATTTATGGTTATATATCACGTTTTCTCTTTAGACTATTGTTGGTTCCATTTTTTATTTTTAAGTGAGAAGTTCTAATACTGATTCAACAATGCTGGCCTTCAGCCTTTACCAAGTTCTACTATGTTTAATCTACTATGTTCAAGCATGAGACAAGTTCGTAGATATTTAATGTTTAGATTTGATTGGTTAGTTATGCAAGTATTATTTTTTTGAAGACGCTTGAGATTTCATTTGAATGTGTTTCTGAACTTTGAGTACATGCGGTACTTTACCTATGAGCATTGTTACCTCAATTTTTTATCTATCAAAGCTTTCACATCTTCTGGAACAGCTATCTGAATTTACCTTTATTGTTTCCTCGTCAGATATATCAATGAGGACCCATCGATTGTTCCCTTGCTGAAGATGCTTAGAGATTCTGGTCGCGCTACATTCCTAGTGACCAACAGGTATTGATTATCCAGGATTACGTTGTAAATGTATGCAACACATTACTAATTAATTAGCAAAATTTTGCTAATCATCGTGAAGGATTTCTCTGTAGTTTCTTTGTGAAATTACCCTCATTGACCTAGCCAGTCTTTTCTTTTTTCTGGACGACGAAAGGAATCTAAAAACTTGCAACACTTTAGCATCAAATAACCAGACCTCTGTGAATGAGCTTGTTCACCAGATTGTTCCCCTGATTAAAAATGGAATTATTTTGTGCTTGTACATAACTTCCTACGCAACTACAGAGGATGTGCGTTTGCCTATTAATAATTTCATCTGACATGCTGATTTTTTTCCACTTAGAATTTTAACTTCATCGGTATAATTCGTTCAACTAAACGTGATGGAATGAAACCTCCAAACAATTTGTTTCATTTCAAAATGTAGCTAATAGTTTGTGTTGCTTCACCTGCAGCCTCTGGGATTACACAAACATTGTAATGAACTTCCTCTGTGGACCGAAAACAGAGAATGATTGTCCTATTTTGAGTTTTGATTGGCTCCAGCATTTCGATATTGTTATTACTGGGAGGTAGGTTCCCTCCTGAAACTTAAAACATCGCCATATTGCTTGATGAAGTTATTACTGGCCCAAATGCCAAGGAAAAATTATATGATTTCGATAATAGATTCAAAGCCATTCTTTCTCTGTTCCTCATCGTCATGTAAAGAGTAGATTATGAAACTATCGAACCATGCTCATATTGCTTGCTGAATATTAAGTTCATTATTCAAGGCAGTTTTTTATGGGCAAAGTTATTATTTCTCATTTTTCTTATGGCTCCATGAAGCTTATGTCAAACCAATGGTACATTATAATAGGTCATATATTTTTGGATTTATAAAACTCACCTGATATTTGTGGTGCTTTATGCTTCTTTTTGCACAGTGCTAAACCTGGTTTTTTCCATGATGAAAATCGTGCTAATATCTTTGAGGTTGAGCCAGAGTCTGGTATGCTGATAAATACAGACAATGGAACCCCCATGGTTTCGGTTAGTTCACCCGTTTAGTCTTTTACAGATGGGACAAGCTGCTTTTTAATATGCTTGACGTATTGCTTGTTCTTAACCAGGTAGATGATTCTCTGAAGGCACCAATGAAGAACCTTGACAAAGCTTGTCAAGTTTATCAGGTTTTTTTCTATGCGCTGCACTACAGTTGACATAAATTCATAACAACGCAACTGCTTCGCCATTATTATCATCCTTAATATAATTGTTTTCTTAACTTGCCTGTTAGGGTGGAAATGTCGGTCATCTGCATAAGTTACTGACCATAGAGTCAAGCTCTCAGGTAATTTGTGATTTTTTGAGGGAAACTATATGTATTACAATGGGATTCATGGAGAGTTTCACTTCGACTTATTTTTCATGGCCTACAGCTATCTTACATTGGATAATTGACATATGATCATTAGGTACTTTACGTCGGGGATCACATATATGGAGATATTTTGCGCAGTAAAAAAGTTCTTGGTACGTCCTGAGGAATCTCTTCCACATGCATATATTTTTTCTTGGTTTGCTCGATTCATGTACTTATTTTCAGTCTAGAATATTTTGAAAGTCATAGAATCTCCATATCATCTGTAGAATCTTCTGGTTCTTTTTCTGAAATCTAAACTAGAATAAACTTTTTTTCGCTTAGGTTGGAGAACCATGCTCGTTGTCCCTGAGCTCGAGAAGGAAGTCGAGCTTCTCTGGACATTAAAAGACACTCGTAAGGTATGTCACTAGAGGCTGCATATGTTGATAACTGGGTTTCTTCTTTGGAATCAGTTGATTTCTTCATCAATCTAGGATGGTTTGGCTACTTTCATTTGAATGTTGATGGTTAAAAGAGAAGTTAATTTTTTCATGTCTGATACTTTCTTCATGTTTCTGATGTATGTGAATTGTGATCTATACTGTATTTATACCATCTTTATTATACTGTTTCACTGTTAATTCTTCAGCACCTTCAATTATTGCGGAATGAGCGAGATCACATTGAAGATGAAATATATAATTTGAAGTGGTTTCTACGGTAAATCGACAGCCTTGCTATATCCCAGAATTTCTTTGCCTTGTTTGCTATTGCGATTCCATAGCAATGCTAAACTAGTAGAGTAATGAAAAATGAGAAAAAAAATCATTAATTTATAAAATTTCTAAACTGTGACAATAAGAGTTGAATTTCCTAATTGGTGTGCTTATCTGTGTTCAGGTTTGACGGTGGAGATGCTGTCAACAAGACCGAGCTTCTTGCTGAGCTTGAAAGATTGCAGGTTACACATTTAGCTCAAATGAATATATTGAACATTGATGATAATTAGTTATCTTACAAAATAATAATCCTATGCTTCAAGACTAACGTAGCAGATAACATTTCTCTGCTTCCTTTGTTGCTATGCCTTCGAATATGATTATATTGACTCTACAAACAAAATATATATGATTTCAGTCTCAGCAAGAGCAAGTGAGGCTTAGCCATCAACTAGCACAGCGAGATTGTCACCAGAAGGTAAACAACAAAACAGCCAAGATATACTCATAACTGAATATTTCCTACTTCTAATATCAAATATTTTCTTATATTGCTTGTTATTTGGTAAAGTCGAATGCAGTATTATTTTCAATTGTTTGCAGTTCCACAAGGTATGGGGACAGCTGATGAAGACTGGCTATCAGAACTCTCGCTTTGCACATCAGGTGAGTTACCTCTTAAGTTTGTGAGTTGAAATATATTATTATTTCGAAATTTGGTGGTTTTTTTTTTAATTTGAAAATATTTGGTTAAAATAAGGTGGAGAGATTTGCTTGTCTTTACACAAGCAAAGTGAGCAATCTGATCCTCTACTCTCCTGACAAATACTACAGACCAAGTGAAGATTTCATGCCTCATGAATTTGATATCTTTGCTTCATAAAATAAGCAAAGAAAGAAAAAAAAAAAAAGAAAGACCATCTATGATTAGAGGAGCGGGTGCAATACATTCATTGGTGGGCTTTTCTTGTGGAGATAGATAATCATTAAATCAATGTTCAGTTGTATAGTGGCAATTGTGTAATATTATTCCCTCCCCATTTACTAGTTTGGTAGCAGTAGTAGTAGTGGTAAGTTCGAGGTTAGAATATATATCTCTCCATGAAAGACTGCATATATTTCTCTAAGTACATCTTATTTAGTTTTTGAGATTGCAATATGTCTCTTGGATGTAAATATCACATGGTTGATTGAAGTCTTTGGCTTAATGGCTTAAAAGACTTCAATCCTAATGTGGAAAAATTATCAAAAATATAAAAGCATGGTGTGGGGCCCCTCTTCTGCTCTCTCTGCTCTGCATAGAGCTCATACACACATATGACCACAAACTACACGTTATTTATTGTTGGCCCATCTTTTTCTGATCCAACGATATATATGTACATTGATGTATATATAATATATATGTATGTGTATGTATGTATAGTGTAATTATAGTATTATCTGTACTTGAAAACGATAACTCAATGAGAGTGTCTGACACACACAAAATCAAACAACCACGCATTCATATACATACATACTCAAAAGAATCATCAAAATTAAATTCAAAGCAAAGCAGCAAAGCATTTAATCCTCTCCTCTGTCCCTCTCCCTCTCCATTTAAATTTTTAAAATATAAATAAAAAATTAACATGATCTCATCTTCATATCATTTCTAGCTTAGGCCCCACCAACCTTAATTTAATTCCCCATCTATCCAAACCCTAGAATCATGGTTATCGTTGATTCTTTTTAACTCTATTGTCTTAGCCCTAATATGTCGTGTAGTGGTAGTGATGATATAAAACCTACGCTTTTAGGAAGAAAAAGAGATGTATTTTGAATCGAAGTCAAGGTGCATAATAAATGTACATGTAGAAAAAAAAAAGGCAATAAAGCCTGAGAACGTTGTCAAATCTCAGGCGCAGAATCACATTCCAACCTCATTTATTATCTCAACGAACATAAAAACAATGGAAGTTTTCAAGTGTACTATTCTATGTATAATAAAATTACCAAGAAACATATACGTCACGCAATTAATATTAGATGGTATAATACATTCTCCACACACATATCACTAAAAAAATCTCAACTTTTTACACGCTTTGTATCTCTTTTTTTTAACCAAACCCTATTTACTACTTAAAGAAAAGATGCAAAATATGAAAAGGTTAGTGAGTACATGGGGAGAATTTTGCAAGAGGAAGTTAAATTTACAAAAAAATTAAAAAAGAAAAAGAAAGTTAAGAAGAGAAACGTTGAGCAATAATGAAGGCTGGGATGGGACCAAGTGGCAGGGCGTGGGAGAGGACGAACATGACATTGTCGGTTGTTTTTTGTGTTCAGAGATTTTTATTTCCCATTTTTCCCTTTTCTCTCTTTTCCTCTCTTTGTTGTTTTAGTTGTATTGTTACGTTAGAATCTTTGCAATAACAAAGAGTTGGTTGTTTCCCACTCAAATCTCTCTCTATCTCTCTCTCACTATTAGCTTCTTCGTAAGGAACCAAGCTGTCTCTTGTTGGATTCTTAGTTGGCTGTTGGAACCTCTGCAACACACTTACAACCTCACATGTCACTGAAAAAAACACGCACAAACACACACTCTCTCAAAGAAGAACTCTCTTTAAGCTCTAATTCAATTCCTTCTTTTCTATTTCTTTTGCTGATTGTTAGTGAGCAGCCCATCCCTTTCTTCCTGGGAATTCTTGGTATCAGAAAGCTTGTGTTTAAGTCCAAGTAACTAAGAGTTTGTATTAGGGTTTTTAGGGTAATTGAAGTTCTTGCTAAAAGTGCTCAACTTTTCTATCTTCCGCATGAATTTACAGAATTCGAGGTTAGGTTTCTTCCAAGATTTCACATTTTGGCCATTTTTAGGGTTTATTACAGTGAATTTACTGTGCTTGTGTTGATCTTAATTTTGTGTTAACGTTTTTCTTCTTTCTTGTAATAATAAGAAGGAAGAGAAGAACGGCCGAGATATTATGTCACTAACCGGCGGCGGCGGCGCTGATCACCACCGCGGCCACCACCATCACAACAACCACCGCCAAGAAAACGACGACGACGTCATCGACGGCAAAGAACCAAGAATCATGCAGCAGCAGAACAGCCACCAGCTCATCGTGCCCGCCGTGCCCGACCCCAACGCCACCGTGATGGCGGCGGCGTTGCCGTCTCCCACCAACAACAGCAACAACCACCCAATTACAACGTACCGCGAGTGCCTCAAGAACCACGCCGCCTCCATGGGCGGCCACGTCACCGACGGCTGCGGCGAGTTCATGCCCTCCGGCCCCGACGGAACCCTAGAGTCCCTCAAATGCGCCGCCTGCACCTGCCACCGCAACTTCCACCGCAGGGAGTACCCTCACCACCACCACCCCATCTCCACCACCCCTCCCCCCATTCACCACCGCCCCTCCTACGGCGGAGGCCCGCTCGTCCACCCTGTCAAGATCGCCTACGCCGGCGGCGCCGGCGGCTCCACCAGCATCGGCACGCCGGACTCTTCCAGCGGAGACGAACACATGATGACGACGACCCACCACCACCACCACAACTTCCACTCCACGGCTCCGCCGCCGCCTTCCTCCGGGAAGAAGAGGTTCCGTACGAAGTTCACGGCGGAGCAGAAGGAGAGGATGCTTGAGTTCGCCGAGAGGCTTGGCTGGAGGATACCCAGAGAAGACGATTCGCAGGTACAGAGGTTTTGCAGCGAAGTCGGCGTCAAAAGACAAGTGTTTAAGGTTTGGATGCATAACAACAAGACAACGTCCGCCTCGTCGGCGGCGGCGGCGGCCAAGAAGATTAGCAGCGGCGGCGGCGGTGCTAATGACGGAGGCGTTAATGATATTGTGAGGGGAGGAGATAATAATAATAACAACGGTGATAATAGCGATAATCATCATCATCAGCATCATCAAGGGTTTTAATTAAGGTAGCTAATAATCATAAGCTATTTATAGGGGTAGTAGTTAATTTAAGTAGTAGTTTCCGTTTCTTAATGTATGTCTTTTTTTTTTTTCAGTTAATTATGTTTAATTGGTAAGAAAACTAGCTCAGCCGAGGAGCTTTGTGTGTCTGATTATTCTATTCTAGTTGCAAGCTTCTCTTTTCGGTTAAATATTTAATGTTGGTTTAAGATTTCTATGATGATGATTTCTAGTACTTTTTATGTGGTGATAGATCTTCAGGTGGGTTTGACTTTAATTAATTATTGAGACTAGTAAGTAAATTAAATATTGGTTGTGACCTCCAATATATAGGCTTTTAGTGGCTTATTCCATCCAAGTATGTATTAGGGTGTGTCAATTCCGATAATTCTTAGCTAAATAAGTTGTTAATTTTGAAGCTTAATGGACTATTCCATATATTAACGTTTGATTTAAGAATGGTAACTCACATGAACTAATTGGGGTTGGGATATAAGGGAATCTTATTTCCCATCTTCAATGAAGGAAAATACATTTGATTCCTAAATATTGAAGGGATGAAAATGGACAAGAATAAAAGTTTGAGGGTCAAAATTGATATTATTCTCCAACGACTAAGTTTTACCTTTTAATGGGGCCAAAATTTATCACAAAATTTACCCATCTTAGGACAGTACATGCAAATCAACATTAACTCCCTTGAAATTTGAGGTCGTCTCACATTCGCTAATTAAGATTCAATTCATATTGAAGTTATTCAGAAATTGGAACTACGACAAACGTGGACGAGAAAAACAAAGACATTCGGCAAAATTTCACTTCATATGCTGAAGTTTATTGTATCGTGACAAATCGATTAGAATAGTATAAT
The DNA here is from genome assembly GCA_027422505.1 of Craterostigma plantagineum. NCBI lineage: Eukaryota > Viridiplantae > Streptophyta > Magnoliopsida > Lamiales > Linderniaceae > Craterostigma > Craterostigma plantagineum. The sequence goes on along the minus strand of JAPQWV010000044.1, from coordinate 5,592,608 downwards.
AATAGAGTCTCCATATTAATTATCAATCATTTCTTGATATAGGGATTTACTTCTTGATTATTTTTTGTGTAGTCGGTAGATAACATTCTTTGGAAGCTCGAATCATTTTTCCATTTCACGCGACGTACAGAAAAAGAAGGCTACTGAGTGGCTAACAAACTATAATATGACCACACCATATATAATTTAATAATAAACATAACAGTAATAATTCATCTTATACAAATTGCTCGATTGACCCATTACACGTAGCCAACGTTACATACACACATTTTATTTATTTATTTATTTATTCTCATTCTAACCGATACGACAACGAAAGTTTGACTGATGAACAGTAAATTAAAATTCCCTTGCCCAGAACCATCTTTCGTGATTGGTGGTAATCGAATAATAATAATAATACAATCAAATCAGCTCAGCTTCAGATTCTTCAAAATCCTGTCAAAACATTTCAATTATAAATAAATACGGTAAGCTTAAAAAAAAACAAAAACAAAAATACATGCATGCAAATAAAATTGAAGAACAATGACGTCATCATAGAAAAAAAAAGAACATTTTTTTTTATCGTGTTTAATATGATTACATTACCTCCTTTCGTTCGACGAATAGGGAATGGTTCGGTAGTTTGGAATTGGGACTTGGTCGTTTTCGATCTGCATTATGTCTTCGACCAGTGCGTCGTAGTGTCTCCTCACATCCTCGGGAGACTTATTCCCGCCCACGGCTCGGGAAATGTTAGCCCAACGATCGGGCGTGTCCCTATCGTACTTAGCCAGTGCCTCCTCGAACTGCTTGTTCTGCTTAGCCGTCCACACAGACGTCGACCCGCGATAGCCCGACGACATTCTTATCGTATTTATTATTACTATTATTATTATTGTTGTTGTTGTTGATAAGAGCTTTTATTTAGATGTTGTAAGGAAGAATATTTTGAACTTAAGATGAAGTGGATTGTGTTGGTGAGTAGTAATGTGATTGAGAGGAGAGTTGTTTATATATAGGGGAGGAAAAGAGCTATGAGAGACTATTGAAGAATAATATTTGATGTCTTTTGTATTATGTCGATTGCTATTTATATTTTAGGCGGAGAAAATGCTTAATTCTTTAAATTGTACGTATTTATTGTTGGAAGTATAATAATATGTAAGATTAAGGTTAACCTTTTAGGAAAAGTGATCACTCGACATGGTATCAGAGCTCAGGGAACATAGGTCATGGGTACGAAACATCACGACCACTCATTTAAGAGAACCATACGTCTAAGTCTAGATAATAAAAAAAATCAGCCTAGACGTGGGGAACGTGTTGGAGATATATAATATATAAGATTAAAAAGTGATACACTTCCTTTAAGGATCACCTTTAGGAAACGCGGTCAACGTTTATATTTAATGAAAATGTCATTTGTCTGCGATGTATAGGTAAAGTGGGAATTATGATATAGTTTGTTGCTAAAAGGCAAGGAAATGTCATTTTTCCTTAAATTTTTTTAAATAAATTGATATGTCTATAGGTAAGATATTCCAAAACTAGTTGGCTCGGATTAGATACCATGTATATATTCGAAAGCCTTCACAAGTTGTTAAGATTTAGATACGATAACGAGACACGGAACAAACTTCTTGCGTAATTGTAATATTCTGCTTTCTTTTTTTCGAGAATATATGTATGTATAAATATATAAATAAACATTCTATTTAATCTTATCATGCTACTATCTATTGTTCGTGATTCTGAATTAAAATGCAGGTCAATACGCAACTTGAAGAAATTGCAAATCTTGCTTGGAGATTCTTATGCTCATCTTTGATATGCGAAATCTCTGCAAAAAGTTCAAAATCTTTAATTTGATTTATTACAAGCCAATTACGTCAAAGCATATAGTTAATTAAGTCGTACCATTACCATTTTTGATATCGTTTTTTGTCATCTACGATGTTGAGCTTTGTTAAAAATGTTGGAAATGGTGCTTTTTTTCATCAGTATCTGTTACATTACAACGTTCCAAAGTCTTCATTATATTTACGTCTGCTATGTGATTGTTTTTCTTGTCCTTAAACTATCGATCGACTATTATTTTGACATTTCGTTGCAGAATAAAGACAATTTAATAGCAGCTCTGAGCTAATTGTGTAGTTAGATAATATGTAACAATTCATGATTTCATTTACGAAGCATGTAATTTTAATTAAATTTTCAACTTCACAAGCATTTTATTTTGTTTTTGAACATGAAATGTAATAGAAGGTGTTTATTTACCCACACAGAGAGAGACATATATCCTTCGACCCCTCTATACTATGGTACTAAATATTCTTTTATTCGACAAATATTTTACTTGTTAGTTAGATATATATATATATTCAGGCTAAAAGGGTTCAAGAATCTTCATATCTACACAGTGAACCTTTGACGACATATATCTTTAGAATCTTAATTTCCATCTCTTTCAATTAAAAGATGCAAGAAATTATGTCTCGTCCCATTTTTTTCCTTTTACCTAGTAATGAAATTAATGAACTACTTACAAAATGTAACTTTCTGTATCTTTTTTAACCTTTTTTCGTTTAAATCAATGGGTAGTGGGTAATAATCAGAATCGAATTATAACTATAAGACAAAATGCTTTCGAGATAAAAATGTTCCTAAAGATAAGGGCATAAACATACAGATTAACGTATATTATTTTATTTGAATCTACAGTCGACTGGAATATATATTTCATAAGAATTTATCATCGTGTATTACACGGCGGAGGCGATGGTTTCAAGTGCTCTTCTTGCATGCAGCAGATTTAATCCTTCGTTGTAAATTTCTGCTACAAAATAAAATGAATAAATTGAAATTTCAAATAAGTTAGCAAATAATGAGATGCCTGTTGAAATAGAATACATACGTACCTAAATTTCTTTCGTAGAGCTTAGCTGAAGCAGATAAATGAACGAGCATGGGCGTTATAACGGTTAAGACAGCCCAGAAGAACAATATCAATACATAAGTTCTAACATTCATTTCTTGATTTTACAATAAGATTGAAAAAAAAATGATGTTATTTTTGCAGCCATGAATGAAGAGAAGGTTCTTGGGCTTTTTATTGACTTGCTGCTGCTGCAATGGAGGGTGAAGACTTAGCTGTAGATGAACAAAATTATGCAATATAAAGTATTACCAAACAAAGGCTTTATCTGTAATGACTGAATATATATTTATTCTATTATAGACATGTCTTTGTCGTTACAAGCCAACTAACAACAATGAACTGCCTTGTTCATGATGATTGATGATGAAGCAGATGATTGATGAATTGTGATATCTATGGCCTACAAGTTAGTTAATATTTTCCTGTATTTGACCTTATAATAAATTTAATCATCAAAATATGATGATTCTTGAACATGGTAAATCATCAAGAAGACGAATAGAAAAAACAGCACCACACTGCAGAACCTTAAGTAGTAGGCTCATACTTACACGCCATGCTACCATAGCTTAGGAGATTTCAGCAAGTTATATATGCATGAATCTATGTATGTATATACTAATATATATATATATACATATATATATGTATATATGAGATTTGCTATGGTGCCCACCTACCGTGAGCAACCACCGTGAGATTTGCTTGGTACTCTGTTTAGTAGATGCGCCGCCGTTTCTAAGGCATAGCCCCAGAATGAAAGAGGTAAAGTAGTGAAACTCATCATTGATCGAACCATGTCTAACAAGTCCGATTCCGAAGTTCAGAAACTCCATTAAGTTGTGGAATACCATGAGGAGTCCACTGTGACCGAATCCCATTCTCTTTTAGATAATCAAGAAGCTCAGTGGTCAAGTATTCGCCTTCTCGATCAGATCGAAGAATCGTTATGCTACGATCACTTTGCTTCTCTACTTCAGATCCAAATTCTTTGAACTTTTTAAAAGCATCATATTATACCTCATAAGGTATACATAACCGTATCTAGAGAAATTATCGGTAAATGTTATGAAGTAATGATAGTTCCCTCTTGGACTAACACTTAGTGGCCGACAAACATCTGTATGAATCAGATCCAATTGACCTTTGGCTCGCTCCACTTGTCCAACAAATGGTAACTTGGTCATCTTTCCCTTAAGACATGAGTCACATGTAGGCAACTTATCATCTCCCCTAAGGTCGAATTTTTGCCCTAATTTGTGAATCCTATTTTCAGATATATGACCCAATCTAGCAAGCCAAAGTGCAAATGAAGTATGATCATCTACCTTTCTTTTATTTTGTTGAATTGCAAGGACTGGACTTTGCGGTGTAATGGCGTATAAACAATTTGTCAAACAAGCTGAATATATAAAAGTATTATTTTTGAAAATGGAACAACATCCACTCTCAATAATAAACTTAAAACCTTCTCTATCCAAAACTGGAATAGAGATAATATTTCTAATAACGTCTTGAACATAAAGACAATAATTCAAAGATAAACCAACACGATTATTCAAAGCTAAAGAAACAGTTCCAATAGCTAGTGCCGCAACTCTTGCTCCATTACCCATACTAAGGACGCTTTCGTTACTGTCCAGCTTCCTGCTTGTTGCCATCATATGTATATCATTACAGATACGTGAGCCACAACCGGTATTTAATACCCAAGAAGCATCATTAACTGATTAGTCAACTTCAACATAATACATACCCGAAATCTTCAGGATAGCAAGGTATTCCTTGCAGTTCCTCTTCCAGTGCCCCATTTTGCCACTGAAAACACTTGTGATCGGCTTGAGAATTAACCTTTTCTATTCCTTTGGCCTTTGCCCCATTGGCTTTCGACTTCTTGTTGGGCTTGGGGGAACCTTTCCCTTCCACTTTCTTTTCTTAGACACCACTGCCTTATAAGTGGATCCAACGAGAAGCACCGGCTTGTCCATCTTTACAGTGGACTCAGTCGTCTTTAACATGTTCACCAACTCGGGAGAGTAGTCTCCATGGAGCATGTTAAAGTTGACACAACAAAACTGTCAAATGATGGAGGTAGAGATTGCAACACAAGGTCCACAAAGAGCTCATTATCCATAACGACTCCAAGTGAATTAATCTTTTCAATGAGGCCTATCATCTTAAGCCCATGCACTTGGACTGAAGAGCCCTTTGTCATACAACATCTGAAAAGATCTTTAGATATCTGATATCTCATTTGCCTAGTTCTTTCACCGTACAACTCTTGTAGGTGAACAAGAATATCTCTAGCATTATCAAATGGCTCGTGCAGACTCTGCAACTCATTTGACATAGATACTAACATGTAGCATCGAGCAGGTAGGTTATCATCAACATGAATAAGATACTGTTCATAGTCCTCATACTCTCATCATCAAGTACAGGAGGAGGGGTTGTGTCGAGCACATAGTCCTTCTTTTCAAATTGAAGGACAATCTTAAGGTTTCTCAACCAGTCAACGAAATTTGGGCCGGTCGACTTGTTTAGCTCAAGAATACTTGCAATTGGATTTTTGGCAATTGTAGTATAAAAATCTACAGAAATAAACGAAGTAGAAAATAAACAAACTATGAAAAAAATATTTATTTAATATAAGGTCTTTTATATTAAATTCCTCCCACTATTTTATTTAAATCCCACAATATAGTTTGAAAATAACATTTTCATAGTGGGCTTGAAGTCCCATTAAAAATAATTCACACCTCAATTTTATGAGCCCATGAGAAATTATATTGGTTGTCAACGCTTTGACAATTGTATCAACATACAGCCTTCAAGATTATTGCCTCACTTTTCCTATATGCCCAAACTTTATGAGCTCATATGTACTACGTGTCAATCAAGCCCATCAAACCTTCGCGCAAATGGAACATCAAGGTGTCCCACGACTCGTGGCCAGCACAAAGACGAAACCACCTCACGATATATGTTTGGCAGAGATCACAGCGTTTCGCACAAGTCCACTCCACGACTCATGGCCAGCGACCAAGCACCATAGCATCGTCATGTCATCTACCTTTGGTGGAAGGCATTGAATAATAGGTCTCCACCTATTTTATCCATTTCGATTTGATATGGAACTAATCAAGTTAGATTCCTTCAATGTTTTAAAAACTTAGGGTTTTCAAGGCCTCATCGACTTAGAATAAAAAATCATCATATGAAGCGCAAACAAATAACATTCAAATAAATTGAACATGCATCCTATGCAAATAATCATGGAAAAAGAAAGCATGATAAAACATTCATCACATGAATTTGAAACGAATAAATTCACCAATTTATGTAAGCAATCATTTACATGTAAATGCATTTTAGCAATAATCATCCGTCGTTCATCATATCAACAAAAATATATTTCCTTGCTCACAGAAAACACCTTTCTATGAACAAACTACGTGTTTCATGAAAAAAAGCAAATAAATTTGTTTATCGTATAAACAAGCAAAGCAAAATCTGATTTTATAGATGCTAAAACCAGTGGCTCTGACTGGTAAGTTCGCGAGGCCGCACAAGGCGATCGCATCGGAAACTTCGAAATGAAATTGTACATTTATTGTATAAATGTTCACCCCGTCGGTTCCTCTAACGATTGTTGGGATCGTCATCTTTTAAAATCACGTAAGTGGTACGAATTTTGCTTGGCTAGGGTGGGTTTAGTATATTACATATTCCTTAGCTTCTTATGCGACAAAAGGAGAGAGAATTAATTCCCGGCTAATGGCGAACACTGTCTTCGTAAGTTCGTCATAGACGTCACCGTACTCGTACGCGCCGTAAGGATTCAAATGCCTCCCCTCAAATTGACTCCACCTTTTGGTTCACGATGCCGAGATGATTTCTTCGGTAGTAGAAAAAATCCCGGTACTTTAAATCGATACTGAGAACCACAAAGGAATAAGCAAAATAAACTTTTTCTTTTGTTGGTGTGCTCACGTCAAAACAAGAAAATGGGAGTAAGAGTGTCTTTGTGAGTTTTCGTTATGTTACTCTTGTATGCAACAATATACCTATATATACACACACAAGAACTTTGTAACCTAATTGCTCACCTCACATTAATATTTCTTTAATACTCATCTCACATTAATATTTCTTAATACTCATTTCCTTCTTTGAGTCAAAACGTTCCTTTCCACTAAGTATTATATATGTTACAAACTTACTCCCACTTTGAGTCAAACCGTTTCCTACTCACATAGGAATATAAATTATTATTTCTTACACCATTTAGAGAGAATAATAATTCTAGACGTTATAAACATTAAGACGTGATGAGCTTTATTTTGAATTTTAAGTCCAACTTAAAATACAATAATTAATTAGCGTGATTATCTAGTATTGAGCGAAGTAGCGACCAAACCTTTTCAATTGCAAGTGCATACACGTAAAATCCTTTCGACGACTAATTTCCCCATTAGAGCGTGTGCATGGAATGATAAGTCAAAACCCAATTTATCTAATTACTATGATTCCATTTCAAGTTTAAATGATTCATTTATGAATCTCAATTCATCCTGCCTTGGCCAATCATACACTATAAAACATAGGAAATTCACTTATTATATAAGTGTCGAATTCTATGTTGGCCAAAGACAAATCTCCATACACACTGATACAATACCCAAAATATCCCTTTTGTGATTATCCAGCAATCAAAGGATAAATCTAAGTAAAGCACAATGCGCACAAGACTACTATCATGCCTCAAGTCAGAGGATTAGTCATGTACTATTGCAACACGAAAATTCAATTATTAATTGTTATGGTGCTCACGGTAGTTGCTCACGGTAGGTGGACACCATAACAATTAATAAATGAACCAAGAAGGAACAACGGTATCATTCTTTGAATGTCGGGGTAGCAAGACGGCGACGACAATGTAGAGGTCCGCCAACTTCGACTTCTCGACATCACGCCCTGCATATTGCCAACTCTTCCACTCGCTGCACAACGTACGACATACGAACCGTTGATCTACCAGGGAAATGTAGTTGAGGGAATTCACCACTGAAGTTCACTTCTGGTACGTTGGATGCGAACTTCAGCCCCATGTTTAGGCAATAATCCGATTTTGAAAAACGAATTAGTTTGTTCCCAAGGATAATGCAAAGCTCCTCATGGTCGTGAAGTTGTATCTGTTTCTTGATGAGATACCACAATAACTGCGCCGAGAAATTGAAATCAGCGGCAACTTTGACGAGTTTGCCGAACGGACTCCATTCCGTAAATACTGCTAAATCATTGTCGTTTAGACATTCGACGATCTTCTGGCTCGCTTCGACGTTAAGTGACATCAGTGTTATCCGACACTCAAAATCTTCATCATATCGGGCAAACTACTTCTTCAATATAACCTAAATATAAGAAATTGTAAGCTAATTAGATCGAATGATTAGACGAGGATTTGCAAAAGCCAGATGATTTTCGAAAGTCAGGTCTCGAAAATCCTTATTTCTGAAAGACAATTCTCGAAAGTCCTGATTTTCGAAAGCTACGTTTCGAAATCCTGATTTTCGACCGCTGCTTGTACGCACGGGTCCCATGCTATGCTGTGCCGAGCCCCTGAGATTATGTGCGGGTCCCGTGCGCTTGCGCGCATATGTGCGGGTCCCTTGCTATGCTGCGCGGGTCCCCTACTACTATGTGCGGGTCCCGTGCACTTGCATGCACGGGTAGCGCTAGCAAGCACATGTCCCCTATTCAACCAAGCACGGGTCCACTGCAACAGACCCCAGCGCTTGCACCCACGACTCCCTTCCGCATGCACGCACGGATCCATGAGCTTAAAAGCACGGTCCCTTACTGTTGCAATAGCACGGTACCCTGCGTTTGGAATTAGCGCACCGTGCGCTTGAAATTAGGGTCCCATGCGCTACAAATTAGGGTCAACTGCTAGCATAGTCGTGAGGTAGACGACAGCTTCTTCCTAAATTAAAAAACAAATACCTTCACTTTTTGGGATCACACGTTAATTGCCATCGTTGTTGAGAATTCTGTGAGGGAGATAGTTAAAATACATGAAGGGGACTATCGATTTGCTGATATTCGATTCAATCTGTATAATGGGTTCTTTTTTTAGATATTATATTTATTTACTTTATCAGTGCTTTTACATATTCTGCGGTAACCTCTGTGAAAAAAAAGCAATTTACGTTAGTGTGTTGTTGATTGCCATTAACGAGGGGTAAAATAGTCTTTTACGCAGACATAGTAAGGGTACATTGGACTTTTAACATTTCGGAGACTATTTTTTTAACGTGGACCAAATCAAATGGCATTTTCTTAAATATTTTTCGTATCTCTTCGCCCGTCGTCTCTAACAGCTCGTCACGGCGTCACCGGTTGCTGGTAGCTACTCGCCGCCCGCCTTCGGATGCTTCACGCTGCTCGCCGACCGTTGTCGCTGGTCCGTTGGTCTCAGGTTCGATGTAATTGCCATATATTGGGTGACGAGTTATGTTATGGCCGTATATAAACAAACACAAGCTAAACTAATGAACGCTCGGGTCATCGCTATAAAGAATTTCCTCATGGGGATTAAGTTATGTGTTGTAAGTTGTTACTAGCTTTCGATTTATGAATTTGGACAATCCATGCTTAGGTTTTCATTGATGGTTTGTAATCTATTGAATAGTTTATGAGCTCTGTGTAAATAAGAAATTTGGTGGGAATGAATTTGTTTGGCTTGAGTTTCAGTGAAAAAGAATGGAGAAGATATTGACGGATGAAAAAGAAAAAAAAAAGAACAAGAGTAAGGTCTCCCTTTTATTCTATTATCTACTTGAGTTTCTAGTAGTTCATATGCGGGCAATTCAGAGACGTTTTAGTTGTTTTCATTCTGTTACGAACAATGGAGAATCTTTATTGCAAGCTCAGACGCAAACAAAACACATATGGCTTGGAAAGCAACACATCTCGGATGATTACATCACCACATGCTTTGTCTGACGTGTGTTTCTTCTTTTGCAGCGTTTCAACCAAGTTTATATATGCTATGGTTCTTTTCTATCTATTTATTATTGGTACAACCACTTGATTCTGCGACACTCCCATTGGTTTGCTCTGACAACCTTCGACTTCCTAAGATCATATATATAAAAAAAAAAAAAAGTTGCAGAATCCATTGAGCATGTGGACCCAAATACAATAGATAGCGAAAAAAAATCACCAACAAACTCCTAAGATCTGTTCTGCGATATTGCAAACAATATATGGAAAACTTGCTGGGATTGCTGAGGATCAACATCATAAGAGGAATAAATATTGCCAGAAGCAGCGATCGTTGTGTGAGGATGTCCAAGCATGTACCTTCTTCTAAGGATGATGATGTCCAAGAATGTTTATTTTTTCGTTAACATGTGTTTTTTTTTTGTTAAAACTTAAAGGTTAGGGTTTCTATTCCATGTTCGTAGTCGTTCATTGAAATGGGTAGGGATTTTATCTTAGAACTCATCTTTATAGATCTAATATTTTTCGCTGTGCATATATATAAGTCAGATGATTTTTCATTTGTATTATATATATAATAATATTTGTTGGATTGGATCAACAGAAATTGAAGACTCATGTGGTGAAGAAGATGAGCCTTAACCCAGAGTGGATTACGAAGAACTCACACTACCTATTCACGACCCAAATCTCCCCGTCAAACTGGTAATAACAATTGAGAATAATCTCATATCTTTATTTTATCTTATACTCCAATCAAATCAATACTAATTATATTTAATCCCCACTCACTGAAAAATAAAAAATAAAAAAATCTGCTAGCAGCAAGTTTACGACGCAGGGATACGTTCATGCCCGACGACAAGATGGGGGACGCAGAGCTCGATATAAAAGCCTTCGTACAAGCAGCAAAGATGAAGTTGGAAAACGTCCCAAGTGGTACAATTACTACGACGCTAAAACCGCAGAGAAGCAACTCTTTGGCAGAGGAAAGTGCGATAGTTTACGAAAACGGACATGTTTTTGAGGCTAAGCCACGTCGAGTGCAGAGAAATAGAGCTCAAACGAATATCGTAAACAATGATTAGTTTCTTGGATGTGAAATGTTCACAACTTAGTAGCAGCTAGTGTTAGTTTTTGTGAACAAAGTATTTTCTTGATCGATTTGTTTTCAATTAAACAGCAGCTGAGATTCAAATCTCTTTACGGGTTTTCTGATAAATAGATCACCAGATCGTATGCTACGAAAATATAAACGTTATTGATTCTCTGCAATTTCTTGGCATAATGTCTTGTAAATAGGCACCTGAAATGATGACTGTCTTCTTTGCTTTTACCTGAAGAACTTGTAAATGTCACAGTTTCCACTTCGGTTCGCATATCTGCTTTGGTGATTCTTCATGCATGGAATCTAATGAAATGAAAATGAGCCATCAATTGAATTTCGTAACGATAAAGTCCACGCGCACACAGACACACACTATAATACAAATAGTATGACATAACGACATTTTTTCGCTGTTTTCGGGACATAAAACTGAGACATAGGACAACATAAGTAGCTCCTCAAAAAGATCATAGAAAACAAGCAAACTAAATGTTCATTACCTGGACTTTAGTTTTTCAGTGGAGTAAAAGAAGAGAAAAAGATGGTTTGGGTTATGCTTTGCACGTTTTCAGTTTTTGGCCTCTCAGACCGTTCCAAAATGCAGCTGCGTTAACAACTCTTTTACCAGGAAGCTGAACCTCTAACACCTAATTCAGAGATGATGTACGATCCCATGTATCAAAATAATATCCTTACCAACCAATAAGTATTTGTGTAAGACAAGAATGAATATAAATTAAAAAATTATTAATAACTACCTCAAGCGCCGTTCCCCCACCACAAGTGAATATCAAAGAGCCTTTTGAAAATAAAACATCACCCATTTCGCAGATCGGGGTTTCGTTATTACTGTGCACGCGAGTGGCGATGATTTTGAGCTCTATGACATTGTTATGATCACCGACTAAAACTTTTGCACGTGTTCCTGGCCAACCTGCGAATGCACGAACCTGAGAGGTTTATGAACATACATATCTCAGAATCATAATGAAAATATTAAACAAAATGATGAGAAATACTAATTACTTCTTCCAAACAAAAAAAGAAAGATAAACCTTATTGTGAAGTACTGTAGCGTTGTCATCGAAGGATAGCCAAGATTCATCGGGGTTTATCTGCAAATAATGAAAGAAACGATGGCTATTGTTGAGACTATCTCAACCAAAATAAGAGTTACAAAAGAGCGAAATGTCTTACTTTTGGCGCCAAAGTAGCCATGGATTCATCTTGAGGAAGTGCTTTAGCCTTCGCTGATCCGTCCAATATTGAGGGAAGGTGATGGATCAGAAGTTTGGATCCTACATTAGAAACAACGCAATGTAAGATTCCGTTATGTTCAATGTTAGCGTCCTAAATCGAAGGAACAGAAGCTTGAAAATATAACAATTTGATCTGAAGTTTGTTTATGCAAAGTATTAGATCAATGAGGTATGGGAAAAACAGACCTCGAGCAAATAGCAGGTTGAGCAAATCAGTAGCCTGTGCAAAGACCACTAAAGCTCGATCAGAAATTTGGTAAAACGGATGATAATAAATAAATATAGGAAAACTAAACAAAAGGCAACTACCATTAAAAATCATTGACAGAATCTACATCCACGATTGATCATACTACGGGTCCTCAACCCTTTTCACTAATTGTTAAGTTACCGAATCACAATTTGTATTTCCCGTCTTAGAGTTCACTTAAGCTAAGGCAAGCACAAGAAAAATGAAAAAGAGGTACCTTTATATTGTCGTCTATATCCATTTTTTCTCGAGCAATTATGGGACCAGCATCTAGTTGGCGCACAGTATATGCCAGTGAAACTCCTGTTTCTTTCACACCTTCCTGATGAATTTCATTTATTTCTCACGTCAAGTTTAAAAGAAACTGAGAATGACAAAGAACGCAAACAAGAATCAGAGAACAATAATTATTAACCTGCAAGGCTCTTTGAACAGGTGCTGCGCCTCGATACAAAGGAAGCAAGCTGGGATGTATGTTAACCGTCCCTACATAAGCGTTTCTATATTATTACATGCCAATTATTTGCTTGGATAACCATTGTAATATCTTGGCAAATATATTTCAAGAATCGATGCTCATTGGACACTGCATACCATGGTATTAAGGACAAATATTCATACTGACCCATCGAAGGAATCTTGAGGAATTTCGTAGGTAGGATATTTCCATACGCAGCTGTGACGCAGACCTCAGGGTCCAAAGCTTTAAAGCTCGAAAGAAATATTTCCTGCACAGTAATTCTAGTGAAGTTCAAAATATAGCTCCGTGCAAACGGCACGTCGCAATACATAAGACGTGAATCTCATTCAATAGCCATAAACAGCCAACATGCAAAATGAGAAGCAGAAAGAAATAAAGACATCACTGTAATAGTTAACCACACGATAAGTTTCACATTACGAGATGAAACTTGAACCATTCATTGGTTAAGACATCAACTACTGAAATATACCTCACTTGCTTTCAATGGCGTGAAAATCAGATCAGGTGGAAAACCTTTGTCCAAAGCATATTGTGCAACTGCAGAAGGCATTACTTTCCGACCCCTATCTCTTCCTGAAGGAGGTTGGGTCACAATACCCACAATCTGAAACATGCCAACATACATATCACGGTATAAACTCTAAAACATTTCATTTTCACAAAAAACACTAATTTTATACTGCTATGCGTCGCTTTAAAAATAAAATCTTAAAAATATTGGACCATTGAATTTTTTCTTGACAAGATTACCAACACATGGCTCGTATTTTCACTAATTTCTAACAGACCGAAATCCAAAGCACAAAAGAATACGCTATCTTATGTACATTATAAGCTTTGCAAATAATGATTAACACTGAGCACCTTTTGAATCACAACGCATCCGTTTTTAGTTGCCCCAGGGGAAAAGAATACTATCCAATAAAGGGATACGATGAAAGGGATTCAAGCAATTAAACGAAAAATAAAGCAAAGCAGAGCTAGTACCTCGAATATAGAGTTCGGTGCTGAAGAAGCAGTGAGAAGATTGTCGAGAACAGAGGTCGATACCTGAAAATGCAGTATTGAATTTGAGTTAAATGTCAATGACTATCTGGGAAGATCATCGAAGAGGAATTTTCTCTTTAAACAAATCAGTGAAAATTACCTGCGGGGAACCCATGAAGACGAGGCGTTTTTTCCTGAACTGTCTTGCACTAAAATCCAACTCCAAGTCTCTATCTTCAAATTGAAAATCAAAGCTACTACCTACATAGAACAAAATACAAAAATCGACACGAAAGAAGAAACCCCTAATGTAGTACATATAAAAACTCAATTGGGTCCGCCGTCAAATTACATTTCGCACACACAAAGTCAACAAAAAATCGGAAATTAACGAGTAATCGGAAGCGATTGAGCAAATGCGAGTAACTGTATCATCCCAGAAACGATCAATCGAGAAAAATCAAAGCAAACGACACTCACGCTGCTCCTGGAAATAGTAATTCCCTTGGAGGCGACAACCTCGTCTATCCATGGCTTGTCCAGTCTCTCTAATCCAATTTCCCAAGGTATACGCAGCTCTTCCTAGACTTCCCATTTGATCGGAATATCACTACCACAAAACCCAACAACTTCGATGGCGTGTGATCTGAAGAACACCGAAAATTCTTGACAAACCGAAGTTCTGTGTGGCTTCGTTCTCCCAAGGGTATACGTGGGATTTCGCCAACCTTTACTTTTGGCTTAATTATTTTTTTGGTCCCGTAACTAATGGGGGTTGGCATTATAGGGACACGTATTTGAGGTATTGGCAAAATAAGAACATTAACTTTAAAAAAGACGGCAATTTAGGGACAGTATACGGTCCGACCCTGTATTTTGAGCCGAACCCGCTGACGAGGAATCCGACCCGCTGACACGTGTGCTTAAAGACTCGACAGCTCATTAAATATTACGACGTGGCGCCAAGTCATAAAAATTGCTGATGTGTCGATATATAAAAACAAAAAAAAAAGAAAAATAAAAGTTAATTTAAAAAATCGATTCCATCATCTCTCTCACACACACATACACAAATTTCTAAAACTCAAAAATCGGCCTGAACTTCTCGGCGCTGAACGACGCACCGTCGCCGACTTCTCCTCTCTGTTCCCAACTTAGCCCAAAAACCCGCCATCCTCAGTTCGGATATCGAATCTTTGAATCGGCCCCTGATAACGACCAAACCCGAGGCAAAAACCCCCAACTTAGGCCACGGCGAATTGCTGAAATCTGCTGGTAATTTCAAAATCGCCCCAGATGGTTCTTCGGGGAGCAGTATCTCCCTAAGATATGGACCATAATCGCTGGCTCTGGGATGGTGACGGCCTGGTGGTGGTGCTGGCTCGGAGTGCGACGCCGCCTAACACGACCACATCGCAGCTGCCCGTCGCCACCTAACACCACCACACTGCCCGTCGCCGTCGCAGCCTCACACCACCACACCGATCAGCCCATCGCCGCCTAAAACCACAACACCGCAGATATGCCGGTCGCCGTCGCAGCCACACCACCACACCGCAGCTGTGAGAAGAAGAAAGAATGATGAGGAGGAAATTGCTTCATATGTCTTCTTCTTCGTCATCGACCTATTGGTGCAACCGCTTCCTCGCCATCTCCGCCGCCGCGGAGGAGCGGGTCAGCTGCCCGGAGTTCCGCCCGGGGTTCGTCGAACACGTCAGCAGCGACCCAATTCCTTCTCGTACGGCGCCTTTCGAGCTCTACTACGACGATGGGTCGGGGTCGGGGTCGGGCCTCCGCCCTCTGTCGGCGAGCATCTCCGATTTCCTTCTCGGATCTGGCTTCGATCGATTGCTTGACCAATTATCCCAAATCGAGCTGACGACGGTGGGAAACCCTAATCCGCCGGCCTCGAAATATGAGATTCAGTCCATGCCGAGGATAGAGATCGCCGACGAGCACGTCAACGTAGAATCTCACTGCGCCGTCTGCAAGGAGCCCTTCAGTTTCGGTAACGAGGCGAGGAAATGGTGGTGAGAGAGAGCGATTTTTTTCCCAAAAGAGAGAGAGAACGATGAAGATGGTGAATATTTACTTTTTTTAATTTAATATATGACGTGGTGCCACATGGATTCTTTTAATGGCATGTCAAGCTACATATCAGCGGGTCGGATGCCTCGTCAGCGGGTTCGGGTCAAAATACAGGGTCGGTCCGTATACTGTCCCTAAATTGCTGTCTTTTTTAAAGTTAATGTCCTTATTTTGCCAATACCTCAAATACGTGTCCCTATAATGCCAACCCCCATTAGTTACGGGACCAAAAAACTAATTAAGCCTTTACTTTTTTGACATTTAATAGAGAAAATATATTAAGCCTATTAATTAATTAAAGGGTAAAATGCGTATGACCCCGTCGTGGTTTCGTGGAAATGCACATAAACCCCTGTGATTTTTTTATTGCGCGGTACTCCCTTGTGGTTTAACTAATGTTTCACCGTACCCCGGACAACAGTTTTTTGCCCGAAATTAGATTACACGCACTCTTACTGCATATGAGTTTAGCTTGGAACATATTTTTTACTGTTAAATGACTAGAATAACCCCAAATAGTCACCTTCTTTTCAAATGATAACCATCGGCCCTATCTAGAATAAAAAAAATGTTACCCTGGGGGTTATCATTTGGAAAGAAGATAAATAGTTGTGTTATTCTGATCATTTAACAGTGAATAATATGGTCAGTTGAGCGCGTGCAATAGCGCATGTAATCCAATTTAGGGCGAAAATTGATGTTCGAGGGTTATCATTTGAAAAGAAGGTGAATCGTTGGGTTATTCTGGTTATTTAACATTAAATAATATGTTCCAAGCTTAACCCACATGCAGTAAGAGCGCGTGTAATCCAATTTCGGGCAAAAAACTGCAGCCTGTGGTACGGTGCAACATTAGTTAAACCACGAGGGAGTACCGTGCAATAAAAAAACCACAGGGTTTATGTGCATTTCCGCGAAACCACGAGGGGGTTATACGCATTTTACCCTTGATTAAATTAAACCATCGGTCCCTCCCTTCCCCACTCGTTTCTTCAACCATCTTGTGTATGCAAATTTAGGTTCGAATTTTGTCGCACTTTCAGGTAAAGTCAGCATCTTTCGCTGTCTATTTGATAACCATCAGATGTTTTTATCTGTTCGTGGTGATAAATTTTGGTTTAGTTCAGTTCTTCATCCTACGGTCCTTAGTAATTTGGATTGCAGTTTAATTTAGTTTAATGTTTTATGGACTGAATAAAAGTTCAGATTTTGTTTGACACCGCTATCATGATTGTGTGAATTGCAGGCTAGATTTCGTTTCTACACAATTGCCTTATCAAGCTTCATATACATACAATACATATCGGCTAATTGCTTTCTCCCTTTTGGTTTTGTTTATGTGCGCCTGGACATCCATTGATTTTATTGCTGCTATTTCGGCCCGACTAGATTGTTGTGCTTGTGTGAATGCATAGATTTGGAAATGAAATGGTAAAACTTTGTTCTTTATTAGGCTCTGATGAGAAGATTGGGGTGAATTAATTGTTTCCCAATGGGGTTCATGAATCATGTCCAATTAAGTCTGCTTTATTTCTCTTACCATAAGTTATTGTTGTCTTACTTCTTAGAGAGACAGAGGATGTTCATAATGTTTACACATGATCCCATGTATTAGTTCTTTAGAATCTTAATTTCCATCTCTTTCAATTAAAAGCTGCAAGAAATTATGTCTCGTCCATTTTTTTTCTTTTTACCTTGTAATGAAATAAATGAACTACTTACAAAATGTAACTTTCTGGATCTTTTTTAACCTTTTTTCGTCAAAAATCAATGGGTATTGGGCAATAATCAGAATCGAATTATAACTATAAGACAATGCCTTCGAGATAAAATTGTTCCTAAAGATAAGGGCATATTATTTTATTTGAATCTACAGTCGATTGGAATATATATTTCATACGATTATCATCGTGTATTACACGGCGGAGGCGATGGTTCTATCGAAAATCTCTGCACCAGTGCTCTTCTTGCATGCAGCAGATTTAATCCTTCGTTGTCGCTACAAAATACAATGAATTAAAATTTCAAATAAGTCAGTAACAATGAGAGGCTTGTTGAAAATGAATAAATACGTACCTAAATTTAAATTTCTTTCGTAGAGCTTAGCTGAAGCAGATAAACGAACGAGCATGGGCGTGACGACGATTAAGACAGCCCAGAAGAACAATATCAACGCATAAGTTCTAACATTCATTTCTTGATTTTACAAAGAAACTTAAGATTGAAAAAAAAAATGATGTTATTTTTGCAGCCATGAATGAAGAGAAGGTTCTTGGGCTTTTATTGCGCTGCTGCTGCAAGGGAGGTTGAAGACTTAGCTGTAGATGAACACAATTATGAAATATATAAAGTATTACCAAACAAAGGCTTTATCTGTAATGACTGAATATATATTCATTCTTTATAGACATGTCTTTATCATTACAAGCCAATTAACAACAATGAACTGTCCTTGCTCATGATGATGGATGATGACGCAGATGATTGATGATCTATGGCCTACAAGTTATTTAATACTTTCCTGTATTTGACCTTATAATATATTTAATCATCAAAATATCATGATTCTTGAACATGGTAAATCATCAAGAAGACGAATAGAAAAACAGCAGCAAATTGCAGAAACAGCCTCATACTTACATACCAAGCTACCATAGCTTAGAAGATTTCAGCAAGTTATATATGCATGAACCTATGTATGTATGTATGTATATACATACTATATATATACATTATACATCGGTGAAATGTGATGCGTACTATTCGACGAAATCATGACATATCAGTCCCTGAATGAACTAGACCTGCTACTCCCAGCAGATCTGTTTCCAGCGTATCTCTGTTCAAAAGCAAAGGGAAGGAAAACTTTCACATACATAGACCGATCGAAACGAAAAAAACACTGTAATGCTAAAAAAATACGTTTTTTCAGATTAGAGATTGACCTGCTTGCCATAGGTGAATGGGAGATATCTGTGTTTGATCATATGAGTGATTTGCCTCTTCATCGTTAGGAAAAACAAGAAAGTACCGTAAGAGAAAAGTATGGGCCAGAAAACTGGGACGTCGAAGATAGATATGAACGTCATCAGAAACGCAACGCAGAAGGCTTTCGTAGCTGCATACCTGCAAAGAAAAACGATTACCGAAAAACAGAAGTAATATAATAAGATTGCTTATCAAGGTTCTGACCCAAGAGCCAAGATTCCAAGTTATCGAAATATAACAATGTAACAGAGGTCACAATCTCAGACATCCCTTGATTCAAATGGTGATAATTATCTCACCAGAACCTAAATTCAGGCAGGCGACGAACAAAAGGCCTAAATTCCTCTCTGTCTCTGCCAGTCGGGGAAGAAGCACCGTCGAAGACTTCCAACTCGGGATCGACTTTTGGGGACAAAAATCCCGTCAGAATGTTCAAGAGATATATCCCGAGCCCATAGGAAATTACGTAGTAACCCTTTACGTAATAAACACGCAAAACGTATATCGTTGCTGCTAAAATAGTCCCAAGCCATCTTCGGCCCATGTGTGGAGCTGATCGATCCAAGTAATACTGGAATTTACGAGCATAATCGTTTCTCCACTTTGATAATGGTGATATTGGCACCGTATTACTGCTCACGCCTTCTTCTTCCATTTCTTCGCCTAAATTGAAACCTTTTTTTTTTCTTACAGTAGGTCAAAATTACGGAATAAGTTTCAGTGCAGTGAAGAGAAAATATAGAGAACATCTACCCTGCAATGCACATAATCATGATAACGGTGTAAACCTGAACTTTGATTCAGCCCAGAAAAGATTAAACTAAATTAAACTGCAATCCAAATTCCTCAAGACCGATACAACTAGGATGAAGCACTGAATCAAACTAAAATTTCTCACCATGAACACATAAAAACATCTGATGATTATCAAATAGACAACGAAAATGCTGACTTTACCTGAAAGTGCGAGAGAATTCGAACCTAAATTTGCATCAAGGGCACACAAGATGGTTGAAGAAACGAGTGGGGAAGGGAAGGTTTTCTTTAAGTAATTAATAGGCTTAATACATTTTCTCTATTAAATGTCAAAAAAGTAAAGGGTGGCGAAATCCCACGTATACCCCTGGGAAGAACAAAGCCACACAGAACTTCGGTCAGTCAAGAATTTTCGGTGTTCTTCAGATCACACACCATCGAAGTTGTTGGGTTTTGTGGTAGTGATATTCCGATCAAATGGGAAGTCTAGGAAGAGCTGTGTATACCTTGGGAAATTGGATTAGAGAGACTGGACAAGCCATGGATCGACTCGGTTGTCGCCTCCAAGGGAATTACTATTTCCAGGAGCAGCGTGAGTGTCGCTTGCTTTGATTTTCTCGATTGATCGTTTCTGGGATGATACCGTTACTCGCATTTTCTGAATAGCTTCCGATTACTCGTTAATTTCCGATTTTTGTTGAATTTGTGTGTGCGAAATGTAATTTGACCATGAACCTAATTGAGTTTCCATATGTGCTGCATTAGGGGTTTCTTCTTTCGTGTCGTTTTTGTATTTTATTCTTTTGGCTTGTTGAAGGTGCAAACGAGTTTGCTCGAGCTGAATTGTGTATTCATTTGAATAATCCGATGGGATAATCTATGTAGGTAGTAGCTTTGATTTTCAGTTTGAAGATAGAGACTTAGAGTTGGATTTTAGTGCAAGACAATTTAGGTTCTATGGGTATTATTGGTTCTTGATGATTGATCTTGTGTTCTTGATTGAGGGCCATGAAATAATTTGTCCGGAAAGTTGTGTGTTATGTCAGATCTGAGGTAATCAGTTTTGTGGACGTACTTAAGTCGTAATATCATAACTCGATGGAGTGGCGAAATCGTTTTGAACTGAATGCAGTGAAAGGTGTTTCTTTCTGGTCGTTGTTATGCCTATGATATGCCTTTGAGTGGCACTGAATTCTCCGGACTGGAGTAGATGAAAGGTGAGATGTGTAGACAGAAATTCATCGTAATGTAGAATGTTAATAGATATATCATTGACTGTTGATTAGACAGAAATTCTAACCTTCATTGTTTAACAACCATTGTTTCCCAGTCTGAAGAATCTCAATGTCTGAAGCTTATATGTAATATCAATGTTCTAAGCTACCCCTATGAGGCACAAGCTTCAGAATCGAAAGATTGTCGTCATGTCAACCTATGTTAGATATGTTTAGAACAATAATCCGAAAGACATTGTGATTCCTTTCCCGTGGTATGGGTCTTCATGTAAGGATCCAGTTTGACCGTAGATCTTGGTTCTTTCAGTTGTAAAATACGCATAAAAGAGACTCAAGAATCATACAAGTTCTTGACGGGTGGCAGTGTATATATACGTGCCCTTAATGATTTCTGCATTATGCCTTGGCCTTTGGAAACCACACAGCATTCGTTCACGGATGTAGCAGTTCATAGAATGATTCGTTAGTTATGACTACATTGCATAAATAATTGCCTGCTAGCCATGATTCTTTGGCCTAGCATCACTCGACCTATAGTACACTAAATCTCCTTCATCTCACTGATATTTAATTTTTTTTTCAGTCTCTAGGCACCGTACTTTGATGAACCTCTTCGACAAATCTCCCATGGTTGACAAAGATGCCTTTATTGCTCCTAGCGCCTCCGTTATCGGCGATGTCCAAGTTGGCCGTGGGTCATCAATATGGTACGGGTCTGTCCTTCGTGGTAAGCACTTAGTTCGAAAAATCTCGTTTCTTTATATTACACTCTTTTTCGAACAGTAATTCCCCATTTACTACTATGTACACAGGCGATGTGAACAGCATCAGCATCGGGTCGGGGACCAACATACAGGACAACTCTTTGGTGCACGTGGCTAAATCTAACCTTAGCGGGAAAGTGCTGCCTACTATTATCGGGAATAACGTCACCATCGGTGAGTGCTTCGATCCTATTTTCTCTTAACATCGATCTATTTATGGATAATCACCTCCAAATTGAAACGTAAAAAATGCGAATGAACGCACTTGTAGGCCACAGTGCGGTTGTACATGGGTGCACGGTTGAGGACGAGGCCTTTGTTGGAATGGGAGCCACTCTTCTCGACGGAGTGGTTGTCGAGAAACACGCCATGGTTGCCGCGGGATCTCTTGTCAGGCAGAACACAAGGGTCCCTTCTGGCGAGGTCTCTCTCTCTCTCTCTCTCTCTCTCTCTCTCTCTCTCTCTCTCTCTCTCTCGCTCTCTCTCTCTCTCTCTCTCACTAGGGGAAATGACACTTTCAGGACATCCCAGCTTATAGGGTTGCAATTTATGGACACTAACGTTCAAAATTGAAGCAATTTAGGGATACAGTGCGTCAGAATACTAATTGTTTGTTCTTAAATTGTTTCATTTCTGAAAGTTAGTGCCGTTAAATTGCAACCGTTGAAGTTGGGTGTCATGGAACTGCCGCGTAGGATTTATCCCCAAACAAGCAATTCTGGTGACGTAGTGTTTATCCTCAAATTATTTCGTGCAAATCACATTTTGAAGTTGCAGTAAAAATATTATGTCTGCATTGTGCCCATAAATCACTTCAATTTTTTGAAACATACTGGACGAATTTTGAATAGAAGCTCAATAAGAGTACGAAAACGATGTACCCTCTTCTATTTATATGTACTATGTATGTCACTTTCGGACATAAAACGATGTATTGTAACTTCTTACATGATGACAGATATGGGCTGGTAATCCAGCCAAGTTCCTAAGGAAGCTCACCGAAGAAGAGATTGCGTTCATCGCCCAATCTGCGACCAACTACGTAAACCTTGCGAAGGTGCACTCAGCTGAGAACGAGAAGTCTTTCGAGGAGATCGAATATGAGAAGATGCTGAGAAAGAAGTTTGCGCGCAGAGATGAAGAGTACGACTCCATGATCGGAGTTGTCCGCGAAACTCCCCCCGAGCTCGTCCTTCCCGATAACATTCTCCCAGAAAAACCTCAGAAAGCCGTCCAATGAGAGACTTTTTTTGTTGGATATCCGTTGGCGCGAAATGAAATTCGTATTTATTTCCCTTTTCAATAAGGCTGGAAAAGGAATGATTTCTGAGATGGGATTTTCATCTTTGCTTTTGGTTAGTGTTTTTTTTTTTTCATTTTTGCAGTCTGAAATATCTGCACTGAGTTATGTTATGCCATTACATGGATTTTTCCTGTTATCTGGGATGATATGATATATGTATGCGATAAATCTTTGGATTTGGATATTCATATCCATATTGTTGATCGAAACGTAAACAAATTATTTTAGTAGTTGTTGAGTAAATTCAATTTTAGTGCTGCCAATAAATCTAATTTTCCTCCACTAACTCTCTAGTCTCTAGTTTGCCCATGATGTTCGAAAATAGTTCCAGATTTTTACGCAATTCAATCATAAATACTCATTTGGC
This sequence comes from Craterostigma plantagineum, assembly GCA_027422505.1. Lineage (NCBI taxonomy): Eukaryota > Viridiplantae > Streptophyta > Magnoliopsida > Lamiales > Linderniaceae > Craterostigma > Craterostigma plantagineum. The sequence goes on along the minus strand of JAPQWV010000044.1, from coordinate 5,569,085 downwards.
CATCTTTTTGTCTTGTTCCCGGCAGCTTGCTTCACAAGAAACGTCAATTGAATTTAAGTGCGAAAAGACCATTAATGATTATAAATAGATCATATAAACATAAAAATGACTAGCAAACATACTGGACGAATTATGACTAGAAGATCAATAAGAGTACGAAAAATAAATTTCGCAAAAGTCGTAGGACTAAAATAACAGTCAAGTGGCATCACAAAGATTACAAAAGTTCACTCGAAAGTTTAAAAACATCACAAACACTCATTTTGGGCAAGTTTCGGCGAATCAACGCTCATTTTCGGCAACCGTAAAATTCAGACCTCTCGAAAAATCAAATATCCATCGGAGTCTCATCAGCATTTGTTGGCGGCTGTTCTTCGCTGACAACCTCAAACTCATCGATCAACTTCTGAACATATTCTTGGCTCAGTACACCGAACGCCTCGCCGACTCCTAAGATGGAAACCGTACACGTGGAGCTCGTGAGCTTCTCCCCTTGCAATGTCTCCCTTAGGGCGAACAGCGCGTCTCTTACGAGGTTGTCCCTCGACGACTCTGTGAACGTTTCGTATTTTCTTTCCAAGTAGGTCTTTGCAGCCTGAGAGCGGGACCCAATGGCGAACGCTTGGTATTCGAAGTAGTTTCCGCTCGGGCAGTTGTAGTATAGGTGGGCCCCGCCCTCGTCAAGGCCGCCGACCAGTAGGCCCACGCCGTAGGGTCGTTTCCACGAGCGCTGTGTGCAGACCTGCGATTGATTCAGAAAATGAAACTCAAATGAAAGAAAATGAGATTGTAAAAGGTAGCTCAGTTAAAAGATGGTGTAATGATTTTCGGAGAAGGGTGAGCTTTACATGGCATAATGATAAACAAGGGAAGGAACCTATGTGAAGCCAAGTTCAGGGAAAAACTGAAATTTTTTTTAACCATGCGCTATAAATTGGGGAAGAGAAGTATTGGTTGCCTCTATCAAACGATCGTTATTATCAGATTCATCGCATCGTACAAAGTTACAGGATTCTGTAATCGAAAAGCAATCATACGATTCCTTCTTATTCCCATATCTTTTTTCTTTTTCTTATCAAACCAAAATTTTCTGTTTCCTGTATCAACAAAAATTAATCATAAGTTCGAATCCTAGTGCACGGTTTCCATTAGCATCAACAGAAAATAGAAGGATGCAAACGATAGAATTCACAAAGCCTTTTGGAACAGAGATTCGGCGAGGAAAAGAAAAACATGCAACTTCTTCTAAAACTCAACACACCAAGATCAGAAATTCAATTCTCAAGACTCACAACCAAAACAGAAACTTGTATATCACCAAAATCATTCCAATTTTCTTACATTGGAACATAGATTCGGCGAGGAAAAGAAAAACATGCAACTTCTAAAAATCAACACACCAAGATCCCAAATTCAATTCTCAAGACTCACAACCAAAACAGAAACTTGTATATGACCAAAATCATCAACACAAACTTTTAAGGTCATGATCTCCCCTATCGCAGTTATCTCATATTGTTAAGAATGGGATCGCTAGATATTTTAACTAATACTGCCCACTAAAATCTAAATCCCCACCTTCATTTTGGCCTAATCCACGAGACCCAGTAGTGGATCTTAAATCCCTCTAAGTGGAGACTTTCGAATTTAGAACGCATTTCTAGAAAATCAGCATACGTAAACCACCAAGCTACAGTTTGCGGCAAAATCAAAAATCAACTAGAAATCGCAGAACTACCACGTAAATGCGCCCCAAGAAACAAAGCAAAAAACCCCCCAGCACAAACCTGAGCCTTGTCGGCCAACTGCACAACGAGCCTCCCCACGGGCAAAGGAGCCTCGTACGTGTATGAGTAATTAATACACTCATTCCTCATGTACCGCGACAGAACCCTTCCGTCGGCGGTGAGCCCGGCGATGGCGACGCCTATGTGGTCGTCGACCTTGAAGATCTTCTTCTGGTGCGACGAAAGCTCCGACGCCGACTTGTTGACGCAGGCGAGCACCACGTGCGTCTTCGATCGGAGCCCGATCGCCGCCGAGCCCTGCTTCACCGCCTCCATTGCGTACTCCACCTGAAACAATCTCCCGGCGGGAGACCACGTCGTCACGTCCGTGTCGTACTGATTGCGAAACATCGTTTTACTCCTTCGAAGAATTTGGAAATGAGCTGCGTTTAATCTTAGCTCAGCTACTGTGTATTGTAGTGTGTGAACAAAGATGGGTTTTCTTTCCCTTCAAGGAAGGAAGGATCGAAGTTCAAATTCAAGACTTCCATTTATTATTATGGCAATTCTAACTAGGGAATTTTACATAAAAATATCCATTAATATAAAAAATTGACAAATCAGTACCATGTCACTATTTTTTTATATGCAGGTACCTGTCAGAATAAATTTCTGCACATTGGTACCTGCCCGCCGCAAGGTACATCATATCACACATTTAGGTACCATAGAGAAACGTATTGTGGTACGTCAGCTAGAAAATGGTACCATCATATAGTCACCCGCAACGGTACCGTATGGAATGTATATAAGTACCATATAAATGCTTGACGTGGTACACAAAATATAAAAAGGTACGTCAAGACCGAAAAAATGGTACGCACAGTTGAATGTGTACTTATATAAAAGAATTCTGACGGGGTACTGACATGCAAATTTTTTATACATTGAGTTTTTTTCTATAGATTCACCTTATTATAATAGTAATTCAATACACAATAGTAATTAATAAAGCCCAATTACAGGCTCTCGAGTATGGGCTTTAAGCCCAATAAGATAATTGCAAGCCCTAGTAAAAGCCGACTCACCTACGAATATCTTGATCTCCAAGAAACACACTGCACATTTCGCTCCAAAAGAAGAGCAAAAAACCTTAAAAAACCCGAAAAAAACACAAACTGAAGAAAACACAAAACCATGATGACGATGATGTCATCATCTTCATACGAATCTCTGCCCTCGTCGAGCAAAGTGCTCACAACAGCAGCTTCAATCGTGGGCTCAATCATCCTCTTCAAAACCATAGCAAACGACCTCATCCCGGAAAATATCGCCGCCGGCTTCTCTTCCTACCTCAGCAGAATCGCTGGCCGACTCTCATCTCAGCTCACCATCGTCCTCGAAGAATCCGACGGCTTAACATCAAACCAAATGTTCCAAGCATCAAACGCATACCTATCCACGAAAATCTCTCCCTCTACGATCAGAATCAAAGCCCACAAACCAGAGAAAGACAAGGAAATGACCGTCACCGTCGACAAGCACCAAGATATCGTCGATTTCTACGGCGGCGTCACATTTCGGTGGACCCTACACTCGAACCCCATCAAAGGAAACGGCAAAGAGAGCTTAAAAAGGCCCGAATTTAGGTACTTTGAGCTGACCTGCCATAAAAAGCACAGTGCTCTGGCGCTGAAATCTTACCTTCCTTACGTGCTAAAGAAATCGAAGGAAATCAGGGAAGAAGCGAAATCAGTGAGGCTGCACACGGTGGACTACAACGGGTCGGATTATTGGAGCTCCGTGGGTCTTAACCACCCGGCGAATTTCGATACCATGGCCATGGATTCGAGCGTGAAGAGGGGCCTAATAGAGGATCTTGATAGGTTTTCGGGCGGGAGAGATTATTACAGAAGGGTTGGGAAAGCTTGGAAGAGAGGGTACCTTTTGTACGGACCGCCTGGGACTGGGAAATCGAGCTTGGTTGCTGCCATGGCGAACCACCTCAAGTTCGACGTCTATGACTTGGACTTGAGGGAGGTTCAGTGTAATAGCGATCTTAGGAGGTTGTTGATTGGCTCGGCGAATAGGTCGATTCTTGTCATCGAAGATATTGATTGCAACGTAGGTCTGCAGAGCAGAGAGAGCGAAAATTCTACAGCAGTAAATGAGGATGACAAGGTAACATTGATATATTATATACATCGTTGGTATAAAAGTACAGTTTTGTAGTGAAACTTGGGTTAACTAAATTTTTGGGGCAATTTGTTGTCAAGCTCCAACGTAAGTTCATTTAGGTTTCAGCTCCTGTCAGACATTTTTTAGTTTTAAGGACCGATGCACTTAAGTGTTTTTCAGTACCACTTCATGAACGTGTAATACCACTTCATGGACCTGCTGTACCACATTATGGTTCTGCAGTACTATCATCATTCTGCAGTACCACTTCATTATTCTGTAATAACACAAAACAATAGTCTGATACCAGTTTATATACACTGTATAACACTTGCGTAAATTTAGGTCCTTATCTCTAAATTTTACAAAAATCGAGTCCTTAACCTTAAAAATTTTCTGATAGGAACCTGAAACCTAACTTAAAAGATGGGGCCTGAAACTTAATTAGCAGTAAATTTTTTTGGTAAGGTAGGTGGCAATTTAAGAATCCCTAACTTAGGTCAAAATTAATTTAGAGTTCTTAAACTGATTCAATTTTGAAAGTCAGTGTCCTTAAGTTATAAGCTCGTAAGTTAGGTGTCCTAAGAATGTCGCGCAAATTTATTTCCTAATAAGCAACAGCCTGACGCCACAGGCATCATTCCCAAATTATTTGACACGTGTTGGAGACGCGTCAAAGTTCAAGCCAAATATTACATTCTGACACTTAGCGTCCTTAAATTGCTTCGATTTTGAAAGTTAGTGTCCTTAAATTGCAAATTCCAGTTAACAACGCCCTTAAATCGATCTTTTTGTGTGTGTGTGTGTGTATGTGCAGATAACGCTATCTGGGCTTCTCAATTTCATCGACGGCCTGTGGTCGAGCTGTGGGGACGAGAGAATCGTAGTGTTCACCACGAACCACAAGGATCGTCTGGACCCCGCGTTGCTGAGGCCGGGCCGAATGGACGTGCACGTGGAAATGTCCTATTGCACGTTCGAAGGGTTCAAGATTCTCGCCTACAACTACTTGAGGATAGTCGAGCCCCACGCCCTCTTCCCTAAAGTCGAAGAGCTATTGGCTCGCGCGAAGGCCACGCCCGCCGAAGTCGCCGGAGAACTCATGAAGAGCGTAGACGCCCAAATCGCCCTCACGAGTTTGATCGAGTTTCTCGAACACAAGTGTTAGCAGAAAAAGAACCCAACATTTTCGCAGCTTAGAGAGATTTTTCTACTACTAAATAATACAATCAGTGCAATCTTTTTCCCCACAAATACAGATGAATGAAAGCAATTTACCAACAATGTTAAAGAAATAAAGCCCGCGATTGAGGAGATGGGTGTTAGGCGACGGTCATGATGGGAGGAAGCTTTTTTACCTTAATTTTTTTCGTGTATGAGAATCATTCGGTTAGTTTGCAGCTCTTCATGTAAGGATGGTCGTATTTTATGTACTTGGTCCAATAAGGCTTGTACTTGTTCATCGCCAGCTCGAGCCAAGGTTTCATGTTTCCGTTGTAATGCACGACGGCCGCGTTGTCGAGCTCCGAGCGGTCGAGGCTTGGATTGTAACCTAAGCCGAGGACGTGCCATGACTTGTCTAAAGGATGTGTGAGGCCGTAGAATGTAATGAGACCTGGCGGCAGAGTACCGAGTTTCCAAAGAACTCTGTCTTCATTCTACAAAGAAATAAACGATGAACTTAATTTTCGAACGGAAAATGTACGATTTCTATATCGAGACGGAATAAGACTTACCATGTTCTGCCATTTGTGGTATATGCCGGTTATATCCTTCTTCTTCCACTCCTTGAGGTCGAAGATGTTCATCCCATAAGCCCAGCCACAGGCGTTCGGGTCGAAGTTCTTGGCAATGTGAGGATTCGAAAAGTTCAAATACTTGTCGAAACGATGGAAGCTCTCGCCGCACGTTTCGACTGCGCCGTTCACCTTTCCGTGGAGGTCTACTTCCCACAAGCCGGTCAGGTCTTTCTGGACGACTATGTCGTCGTCGAGGAAGAGGATTTTATCGAGCTTTGGGTAGACTTGCGGGAGGTAGAACCTTAGGTGGTTGAGCATCGAAAGGTACTTTGGGTTTCTGTACTTGAGATTCGAAGAACCGGCGGATAGAGTGTTGGGATGAGAGGAAGCCTTGAAGTAGTATTCCTTCATGGCTGCTGATTCTAGCTGGCGCAGGACGGGGCAGTATGAAGAGTTGAGCCACTTGAATTCGTCGACGTTTTCGACGTGGATCGTGGCTTTTCCAGGAGGGTTTAAGAGGAACCACATGTTCATGGCTCCGAAGTTTAACTTGTCAGTGACGAGATGGAAAACGTGTTTCTCTGGCTCCTGCGAACATGATAACAATGGCTATGTTGTAAGGAAATCAATCTTTTACATGTTATATTCTAAAATTGCAGGAGCCCATGTTGGAAAACAGACACTCGAAAAAGGAATTTCAGATTTTCATGTCAATCAGAAACTTGTCAGAAAAGACATGCATACAATTGACTACAATGATGGGTAACCCCTCTGTGTGAGTAAGATTGTGTATCTATCTTAATTCATCATTACTGTACTTACAGTAACCCTAATCCGGGAAATATAATGTAAATCATATGAGATCATATGTATAGTTGCAGATAAAAGAGAAGGAAGGTAGGAAAAGAACTCAATACCTTGGCATTCATAATTGTCGAGTTGACGACCACTGAAGCAGCAAGAACATTGTCAGAAAAGAGGGCATAATGGTAAAGTTTTGGATTTTCCAGATTCTCGAGTCTTGGGAACTTTCTTTTCTCTAGAGGAAGAAGGTAGTATTCTATCGTTAAGCGCATGGCCAGACAGTGAAGCCCGTTCGGTATAGTCTTTGCAGCAAGTTGGCTGAGGAAAGTGCTCTGCTTTTTCAGACTTCTGACTTGCTCGTCTGCAGATTGCAGCATGGCCCTTAGCTTTGCAGTGACCAGCTTGCAGTCGTATAATTGCTCTTTAGCTTTAGTAAGCGCCTGACCCATCAGTTTAATCTTTTCATGAGCACTATCACGTGCATAAGTTCATAGGTTAGAGAACAATTTCATGATAGATGATCCATGAAAGATGTAAGTAAATGATTATTACCTGTGCTGTAAGTCAGAATCAGTGGTGGCCTCTCCTAAAGACCGCTGGCTTTCTTTGATACGTGCCTGCAATTCACTAGCCAATTGGAGGTTATTTTTCATTTTCGCAAGACTTATATACACCCTTGCCATGATCATTTGATCTCGTATCAAGCGCACAGTTGAATCGGTATTCTCATTCTCGTTCTCTTTTCTCCATATGCTGTACTTCCCCAGAACTGCAGAATCCACCGACTTAGAGCGTTCGATGGCTGCATTTTCGAGCTTCACGATCACTTCAGCATCTTGTTTTAGTAGATCAGCAGCACGTTTTTCGCGTCTTTTTTCTCTCAATTGCTGCGAGTGATTCGAGAAGAATTTAAGGAGAAAAAGACGGTCTTTGCAGATGGAAATCATTTATTCTTCTATAGCAGAAAGGGAAAGAGCCACAGCACTTTAAGGACAGTCTTATTACTCACCCTCCTAGCCCGGTTGGCGGGTGTCTCCAAAGATTCGGAACTGTCTGCTGGATAAGACGAATAATTCTATTCAATAATTATCAATTTCATTGTGAATTAAGCATCATATCTATAGAATTTACTGAAAGATAAAAGTACCTTTGGATGTCTCGTCCTTTGCATTTGAAGCTTCTTCAGTTGACTTTGGAAGATGAGAAAGAGAAAGATTCAGTAAAGTACAATTAGACACATACTTGCTATATACCTAGCACGCAAACCTCAGAAGAAGTGGTCTTGTCAGCACTAGGGTCTTGCACAGCAGATTTCCATGATGCTGACAAATTACTCTTTCTGAAAAAATCAACACTGAAAGGCCCTAGATCTTCAACACCAGCACTAATGACATCAATAACCTGAAACAATAGCAATTGCAAGATGTTAGGAGCCTATTTCAGAGTGCATGAGCATGCTTATTAAATCGTCAACCACCTCTTTAGACAATAGAGGTTTAAGATGCTCCAGGGCCTGCTTCTCTCTCCAACCAAGACCCTGTTATGCAACAGTATTCTCGTTAAGACAAAAGGTCAGCAAGATTATAAAAATTAAAATTAGCAAAGAAGCCTACCTGACTACTTGAATCTCCAAATTTTTCCTTTTGATCTACGAATATTCAAAAGAAAAAGTAAATTATAGCAGATGAGGGGTATGAGCACGGACAATAAAAGTCACAAAAAGGCTCCCATCGAAACTTGATATGCTTTGTTGCATTACATGGAGGGATCAAAATCAGTTTTCCCAGTTGATGGTTCATTAATTGCAAGAAGCCAAAGGTTCAAACATACAAAATGGTGAGGGTACCACACTTTTCCTGTTTGATAAGGGAACTGTATAAGACAACAAAACTGAACGCTGGATAACCAGCAACGGCAGCTTGCAATCGAAGTAACACTGACATTCGATTTACTATTACTATTTCCACTTCCGTGCCATGAACACGTGTTAAATATTGTCATACCTTAAGCTTCCCAATTCTTCCTATATAAGGATATCAATACATTCAAATGTGATTCAACCAACAATTTTAATTAACAAAATCTTCAGCTCCATCAAGCACGGAAAAATCCTAGTTGAACAGCCTTGAACTTCGAACTCCATAACTAACAAACGTCTACCACCACTCAGTCGCACCTTTCCTAAATCACTTGCATTAAAGAACACCGTCTAACAAAACCATAATTTGACCAAATAAGCTAGCTCAATTCGATATTTCAAAGACTAAAACTAAACAAAACCAAGCCACTTAATAACAGGCACACCATAGACCTAAATCGAATACTAATTTACCAGAACAACAGGAATAAAACAAATCCAAACTTGTCGGAGAACATACCGTAAACGAAGAACAAAGCCGTGAAACCGATGAATGCGAAGAAGACAACAGCGACTGCCACATGGACCCGAGATCCAATGACTTTACTCTTCTTGACATTACCACCTGATAATATCCCCTTCCGCGTCGCCATCAACTTTGATGGACCTTTCAACAAAGACAAATCACGACGGATAGCTTTCCTCCTTCAATTGCACAACCAAACAACATTAAAGAGATAGCGTCAAAAATCCGCAATTAACCGAGATGACGATACTAAAACAGAGAACGAAAGGAGCTGGTGATCACTTACCACTGATCAGTGGACAGCAGATCTTGGATTCACAGTCACGAGACTTGGGATTGAAATTGAAGTATCTCGCAATTAATCCGTCAATTTGAATTATGGTGTTTTGTCATTCTTTTCTTTCTTCAATTAGCTTTTATTTGCTTTTTTATTAGCTATTTTATCTTTTCTTTTTCCTTTCTCTTTTTCCCCAATAATTTAGCATAGTAATTTTTAATTTCATAAGCAAAGGAATCTTTGGTTCAACAACACCTACACTAAAGCATCGAACAGTATATTATTATTATTATTAAAATTTATGGTTTCTCGATTCTTAGCCAGCATATGTACTTAGATAAATAACATGCAATAAGTTAATTAATAAATAAGTAGCAAATTAATGGGAATGAAGAATACAATAACTAGCAAAAACAATGTAACTAAAGTATGGGCAAACAACAGATATTAGAGGAAATTAAAATCAAAAGCATGACAATATGCTCACCACAAATGGATCAAACTTGGTCCATCCCACAATATATTCTCACCAAAATCTCTCTCATTCTTAAAAGGGTGACCAAGTTTGCTCCACCTAGGATGAAACTGTAATAAAAAATAACAGCAAGGGCACAATAACAAAAGCGTAGTAATTACTCTTAATTAAATAACACATAGTTAATAATTCAAGCTGGCTTGCTCCGCCGCACAATCATAGCGAGACGGCGGCCATACAACTGCACCGCCGCCGCCGCCGCCGTCGGTGATGTAGGATAGGCAAGACGAAGGTACCAAACAAAGTCCTCGGCTTTTTAGGTCGATCGTTGGTTCTTCTTCTTCTTCTTCGTTCCTATCTATAGGGCACTGCGCAGAGAATACATATTATGTGTGGATTTGTAATAAAAGTTGGAATTAAGTTTATTATTATATCATCAATTATTAAGAAGCTTCTTACCCCTTCTGCCGATCTATAAGACTTGTTGTTGCGTGCCGATTTCATGTAAGGAACGCTTAGTGTCTGCAAAAAATGAGAAGATGGTTACTTCATTTAAAGCAACAAGTGATGTTAAAAATCCAAGATTGTGATTAAGATAAAGACAAGGGCTCGTTAGAGTAGAGAGAACTGTGAATGTGAATGATAAATCGGAAATAATTAATACTAAGAAGGAAAAAAGAAAATTGACGGCGTGATAAGTACCTCAACTTGGTTTTGAAGGAATTTGATGTATCCAATGGCCTCCATAAGTACGGTTGCCGTGTCTGTCTGCAATAATATTACATATTACCACATTTTATGACAATTTCTATAACATATATATATATATATATATTTAACAATTACTATAATAAAGAATCTATATTGACAGCATCTTATAAAGAGAATATATCCTCGTTTTCTGAAAGCCCACAAGCATGCAACTTTCGAAGACGACCCCTCATTTTCTCTGTACATCTCAGACTGATGTTCTCAGGGTTTTTTCATTTGATTAGCTATGTATGTGCTTATATTTGATGATTATATATGAGGTATGATAAAGCCAAGGATAATTAACAGGACCAAGTGAATCAGACAACATGTGGTACCATGTTATGTTTATTATGATGTTTCAGATTAGTTAGTTAGCTATATGTAATAAATGATTAGGTTAATAATTAGGGTTCGTTCATGCATGCTAAGTACTATAGAGCTATGTTAAGTACCTTGCCGAAAGGTGCTACTAACTGCTGAAGTGCAGCAATTCTATCTCCAAGCTTTTCTTTCCTCACCTGTTTTTACATGTAATAATCGTGTAATAAACAGAAAAATAATTGCATGATCTTATGCGTTTTGTGTGTCTGTGTGTGTGAATCAAATATTCATATTGATGAAAATTTTAGGTTTTAATTCTCTACAAACCTTAAATGGAGGGCAAGAAGGGCGTGGCTCTAACCGCGGTTTCTTAGCTGCATTAATTTGATTTATAGGGTTCGAATACGAATCGATTTTGTTTCTGGGTCGGTTCACTTCTGCTGCTTCTGCTCCATTGCTTGAGTTTGTTACCTTCAAAAGTTCGACACATCAATATAATTACAAAAGTTCAATAAAATAATGGTAATGAAGGATAATAATCGTGGTCCTCTTTGTCAATTTCCATGAATATAAAAAGACTCGAAAAAAAAAACCCTGTAAAAATGTAAAGTAGCTCACTCGCATATATTGCAAAAAGCTGAAGGCTTTATTAAGCCTTTGAGTACAGGATGGGAAAAACAAAAGATTTTTTTTCATGTATAAAGGGAAGAGATTAAAGAAAAGGAAAGCAAAATAAAAGAAAAGGTCGTAGCTTTCCTGTTTTTTCAAATAGCTATCATATGTAAGAAAAGATGTAATGAAAAAAATATCGTGTGAAGGGTATCATCAAGAAATAAAAGGAAGAGAATATATACTGTTCGTGGCTGTTCTTGCAGACAATGTCTCATAATATACTGTAATAATAATTACTGTTTTACTTCCTCATTATAATGGCTTCTTAATAACTAACCTCGTTACTGATGCTGCTATGCGTAGGAAGCTGAGGAGATTGCTGATGCATACGATGATCAAATCCATGGTAAAAACCATCTCTCATCATCCCAATTTGATTTTCAAACGAAGGGTTCATATAATTTCCACCGAGTCTCGAAGAAGTTAGGAGATCTAAAGCTTCCAAGTTCATATCAAGCGATGGCCCTTGACTTGTAATGAGATCTGCTTCATTAAGCAAACTCGAAACTGGGACACTAGGAAAAACCTGAGAAAACCCTTTCCTCGAATTCACATCGACATTGCCCGAGTACGAAAGATCTGCCCTTCGATCTTTGCTTTCAAGATTCCCAGATGAGAACGATTTCAGCAAGAACTTTGTGCTGAGATGATGATCATTGTGCATGGATTCTTGATCGTTGCTGCTTGAACAAGGGCTGTTATTCCCCAAGATTTCAGTGTATCTGAGGTAGTAGTTATCTGCTAGTTCTTCCTTAATCCTTGAAACCTGCTGCAAATCTTCTGCAGATTGGATGTTAATGAAGCTGTGATTTGGCCAGTAATTAAAGCTCGAGTTTGGAGCCATCAAAGTGTTATTGCTCTCTTCTTGTCTTTGATTCAGTGAAGCTTCATTATTAGGGTGTGGATTCAAGCTGCTTGTGTTATTCCTGTAATAAGATATACTTGACATGATGAGAAAGAAAGAGATGAAAATATTCAAAGCCCTAGAATGAAATCCACCTATAAATAAATGATTAACGAGGTTATGAAAAAGATGCATGAAGAAGACAAGAGAGATTCTATGTCTGAAATCAAAACAAGAGAATCCCTAAAAGCATGATTAAGCCCAATAACTATGTAGCTTGAAGAGATATACCCTTCTCAATTTGCACATCAAATCACAGAAGACTGTGTGTGGAAAAGAAAAGTAAAAGGAGATGATGATGGCCACTACTATTATCTCTGTGTCTGCATATATTTCTTTTTTTCTTTAATCAAAGCAAATCTTGCAAATTTGTGTAAAGAAAGGGGGAGAGAAACTCTATTACAAGATTGAATTGTGAGTATTCCAAGCAGCATCATGAGTAGCTGTTGAAACTCCATAGCAAGAAGATGTAGCTAATGAAGAAGACGAAGTTGGAGGAGGACAAGAGCCAACAATAAGATGATGATGTTCATGGAGCATTTGATGGATGTTTGCCGACTCCATAATGATGTATGATTCTTCTTTAACGCACTTGAAAATCCCAATACCAACTTAAAATATCAAAAGGTATAGGTATGATCTCTCTCTCTCTCTCTCTCTCTCTCTCTCTCTCTCTCTCTCTCTCTCAGAAGAAGAACATGATAGGTATGGCAACCAACCGTATACCTTATGTTTCCTTTAATCACCTTTTTTTCATATTTCCCTTTCTTTAGTCTTTCAATCTCCTCTTCATAAAAGGCACATCCTTCAAAACCAGGGAACAGTTAGACAGAACGATATTGAACCATTCACATGTATTTAGATTAACCTCTTCACTTACTGCCTTAATTCATCTATTTATATATCGAAGCCCTATATAATCTTTGTAAAAGGAACTAGTATTATCGTCCCTATCTCTCAGTAACATGGACAATTATGTGATATCTATGTCACTGAATGTCTTTTTGTAATACCTATATATGCTATGGCTCCTGCCCAGTCTCAAGTCTCAAGGCTTTTTCAACAAAATGATACTAGCAAATATATATCCCCCCCCCCCCTCCTCCTCTTTCTTTCTCTCTCTCAATTTTATGGTGCTCGCCTTATGTGAACATCTTATATAGGCACATGTTGATGTAGGATCGATTCGTGCCATTTCAACATCAACATTGACATCTAAAGTTATGTCGTCTTAATTAATACCTTATAGGTGCCATTAATCGACATTTTGGATGTTGGTGTGACAAATTGACGTATTACATAACATTTTACGTGTCAATGAAATATATCGCGTTAATTTATCACATCAGCGTCCGAAATGCCGATTAATGCCAACTAGAAGGTGTTAAATAAGACGACATAACCTTAGATGTCGATGTGGGATGTTGAAATGGCACGAATCAGTGCCACATCAACAGGTGCCCACATGTGAGCACCATAAAATTTCTCTATATATATATAATCTCTAGTTTTGTATGTGTGTGTTGTAAATCATGTCAAGTGGAAAGGGGGTATGAGGTGAGAAGCCCCAAATGAATTGGCTAATAATATTTGGCCATTGAGGAAATCAATGAAAACAACCTAAGAGGATAATCAAACTGCGAGGGACATAATAAAAACAAGGGGGATAGAACCAAAAAAATAAAAGATAAAATAAAATATCCTCAGATTAGAATGATCTTTTTGCCGCATGAGACATCACACACACAGACACACATGTGTGTAGTATGTGTTTGTATAAACGCCTCTAAAAACATTATGTTGTGTTTGACTGTATCGAAAGGACAACCCATCGACGACGTCATCTTGACCTTGACATGACATCATCGTACAAATGTTACTTATAAGTACAATGTTGAAATAGATTTTGGAGTATTTTCTGGTGAGTAGGATTTTGGGACGGCTAGGGTTTTATGAAACCTTCATCTATTTTTAAACATATCGGTTTATACTTTTAGTATATACCATTTATTATGTAAAATCACAGTTCATAACTATCGGAACTAAATAAACCAAATCAAATATTTTTTGGCTTAACTATAGCTTTATCGTCTCATGTGTTAGGGATTGTACTTTTAGTAGGGCATAAACGCAAGAAATTGCAAGAGAGGCTAAGTATACTTAATTACCTGATCTATCGATGATTAAATAATATTAGACAATCAACACTCTTTTAAAGAATCTTACCTTTCGACTGTTTTGTCTGCTTTTGCCATAAATACTAATTAAAAAGCATTTCCCAGAGAGATCAATTCAATAAATAATTGAAAAAGCTAAAGTTTGATTATTTATTCTTTTAATCAGATAAAAGCTGTCGATTTGTACGATTAATATCAATATTTATATGGTCGATATTAAAATATATCAATCCCATAAAGTTTCATATCATTCTAAAAAGTTGAAGCTGGGAGAATGTGATAGCAGAGTATGGGCAAGCATTGCCTTTGCCTTTTTTCTGCACCATTATATTTTTTCCTAACCTTTTCATCCTCGAGGCGTGCTACCATATATCGTACATAGTATTTTATTACATGGTAATTAATTAAATACTCCTTAAATTGTATGCTTACGTTGGGCTCTCTGGTTAAGTACTCCTAACTAAATAAAATCTCACACTAATATAGATAGGATTTATTGCACTAAAAAGCTGTAAGTACAGCTAAATGAACTTCATTGAAAATTTCAAGAGATTGATATAGATGATTATGCAAGAAAAGGTGTCGCGGGTCGGTAATTAAATAATCATTTTATATAGATTTTTGGCACCAGATTTTGTTAGTATAGACCGTCAAATAGGTCAAATTGTGTTATCTTGGCGGCGTGTAATATACGATTTATATATGATTTTCTCGTATCCATTAGCAATTATTTACGTTTTGAATAGGTAAGTAATTACGATCGATTCTCATTTCACTTTTGAGTTGCGTTTGGTATTTTAATAATTTTCAGATTGTTATTAATTTGAATTACCTTAAATCAAGGAAACACAACTTCCCACCACCCTTTAAAGAGAAAAGAAATAGTTATTCGATATACTTTGGTCTTCCCGTCATTCAAACCGCAGTAGTAGTAACAATTATTTTACTATATTAATTCGGATGCTATTAATTTTATTAAACTTATATTATTGCAAACCTTTAAAGTTGCATACATTTGGCAAAACCCTTAAAAGTAGGCCTAAAGTTGGCTGTGAAATAAAAAGGTGCTTGAGAAGAAGACAAAGTACCATTGGGAGGAGGAGAATAATGTTTATGCTTTCTTGATATATGAAACTAATTTAAATTTGATCGTCATGACTCATGTGTCACACATTGCACAATTAATTACATATATACGATATTCTTCAATTAAACAAAAAATTGGCGGAGTTATTACAACTTCTATTTATGATCATTTTAATAATATATCACAGGCTTTTTAATGCCACGTCATCGTCGCGTCTATTAGTCGCGGCGTCTCATTTAATGGCGGCGTTTTGACCAATTTTATTAATTTCAGACAAAATAACCCCATTTTATCAAATTTTGATTAAATTTGCATTATTTTATTTAAAAAGCCTCAATCACACACTACCATTCAATATAGTTAAGAAAAAAACATGCTTATTGCTCTTAAATATGATATGGCTTACTACTGCTTATCCTTGTATCTAAGGTTTCGTGGAACGTTAAAACTTACATTTGGTCACATAAATCCTAATGTAAGTTCGATTTGAAAATCAAATTTATCGACTAACATACATATATATGTTTATATTAGGAAAATAATGCTCCATAATTTTAATGTAAATATATTCGGGCCATTAAAGAAACAAGACATGTGCACATAGTAAGCGTGCAGGTTCTGAGAATAGACAAACCACATGAAGAATATTCCTTTTGGCACGAACAACAGTGAAAAGCTTATTTCAGCTCTAAATTAATATATATATATATATACATATATATATATATACGCTAATTGTAATATATTATACTAGGTAATTCCATATGATAGGACTAGTTCAAATAAATTTACATTTGAACATTGAAGAATTTTATTTTCACGATATAAATTTATTCGTGAAAGTTAAGGAATAGATTTTTGGACCATCATGTAATACTATAAAACTCAGAAAGCAGAGCACATAAATAACAGAAATACAGGAAATAATTAAAGCAAAAGTAGCCCATTAAGGTTTTTCTAGCTTTGTCTTCAAATCCTATGAATTCTCACAGGCCAATTGTTGAACCCAAAATTTGTTATTACTTAAAGGCCCATATTCTCTCTCTCTCTCTCTCTCTCTCTCTCTCTCTCTCTCTCTCTCTCTCTCTCTTTAAAAATAGTGAGCTATTGGTGATATAATAATAATTTCATGAGAAGAATAGCTAGAAAATGAGAATTCTTGTACCCTCGTTATACAGTGAATGATTGTCCTATATTTTGTTAAGTGCATTGTCATGCAACAAGACACAAATATTAATATATATATATATATATATATATATATATATATATATATATATACTAAAATCAATTCCACAAATGGGGAGACACGAGGCCCTCCCTATCAAAGATATAAAGTTAACGAAAAGGAAAAAAAAGGGGAAATCTCGTAAAGTAGATACGAATTATTCAATCTACTTTACCCACGAAACTTTTAGCTGTGGTGATAAAAATGAACATTCGATTTTGTTAGGGTTGAACAGTACATGATTCTCATTCGACTCATTAGTTATTTAACTGTTTTATTATTGAATGCCCCATCTCGAATAAATCAAATAAAGAGCAACATAGAAGTTGAATTAAAAAAGGTAATAAAGTTTATCGTATCTTATCTTCAGCCTGTTCTCATGAATTTTCCACAGCCGCCTACATATAGTCCTTTTTCTGTATTTATTCTATATTATTTTCCTAGTCAAAACATTTTTATTTTATATGGTTGAATGAAATGTATACTAGTGTCCTGAACCAAGAAAAGCTTTTAGTATCACGAAAGCTAATCCTTATCTTTTCGAAATTATTTTACTATCGACTTTCATGAGTGCAACCTAGAAGAGACAGCAGCATCTTCATTTATCATTGAATATATATATATATATATATATATATATATCGAACAAATATATGAAACGTTTGAAGAAGCTCAAGCTACCGTAGGGTCCTCGGTTGTAATAGTTTCATTAAATATTAAAAAGCGCTTTTATTGCAATTCCCAAGCCATCGCATTTGATTTTGTAGCATCAAAATAATATAGGGAAAATTGAGCACCATCTTATCATAATAAGCAAACACATGCTTGCTACTTCGATTTATTAGATTTATCGTGTTTCTTATTTTTTATTTATTTTATTAGGGTTTCTAGTCCAATCCGAGAGCTACATATTATATATATATTATATATATAATATATATATATATATATAATATGTACATTCGGATATAGTCATAGCATACCTACCCACCAAACTTATCTCATTGCCTTTGCTATGAAGAAATGCGTGTGCGTAGTGTACAACCATAAATGTGGAATTCCACATAGAATTTTATTGCAATTATATTATGTAATTAAGAGATAAAAGTCGGTCATATAGCCTTTGTAAGTAGGGCCTATCTACCTTATTATGCTCGAATGTTCAACTGATAAGCAATTGCTGTTTTCATCATATATATAATTACGGGAAAGATAAAGAAAAAGATATTCAAGTGCATATATCTTGAATTGAAGCCACTAGGAATTTAGAATTTTTCTTTTTTAATATTTACTTTAGGTTTGTCTTCTCCAATGAAATCTCGACAACTAAAAGGCTTGTTCTGGTTTCATGTCATGTCTATCTTTATTTCTTTATATTACTTGTGAGCTTTGGGAAACTAGGGCATGTGTTATGCCCTGCATTCACTATAAGATTGAATATCTACAATATTGCATAGTAAATAAATTTTTTTGAAACAATTAGGTGATAACTGTATGATTCCAAACGTTAATTTACTTAAACTTATCAAATTAAATAACTTGGTAACTCTTTACCAGATGAAGATTTGCAAGGCCGTGATAACTTATGGTAATAGCCGAATTAGTGAGACTTTTTTTCAAAGTTTCTTTATCACAATTAATATCAAGAATATATATTTTTTTAAAAAAAGACAGTCAACATTTTTCTGTCAAACTAGAAATATTTGACTTATAACTCTACTCACTGTTGTGAATGTCAAAATATAATTTTTGGTTATTACTAATTAAATTATGACTTATCAACATTCGACGGTGTGGAAATAGTTTCTTTTGAGACATGCCACGCTCGTCGCTCTTGCCAGACGTTTTCTTCACAATTATGAGTTGGGTTCACGTACTATGTTTTCGAGCAAAGTAGCATATATATATATATATATTGATGACATAAAATAAAGCTTATTTACGTATAGACTAAGCAAAATAACCTTTCGTTTATTAGAAAAAATGGGAAACGGAAACTAAAACCAATCAATTAGAAACTTGAAAAATAAACATAAGGGCGGCAGTCATAACTCATACGACAATGATAAAGAGTTGAAAATAAAATTAGCTAAGCAATGCTGTCTTTCTTGCAGTTTCAAAGTTCGTATTAACTATTAATCTATTCATTAGTTGTCTCTAATGACCATGTTCCAAGGGAGGCATCTGCCAAGAATATTCTTACTTTATGATATTTTAAATCACTAATCTACCCTTCATTTCTTTCATTATTTATTTCTTACTCTCAAGAAGAAAAAAAGAATCCTATGTAGAACACCCAACCCAATTCGAGATTTACCTCCTTAATAGCAAAACACAGTTTCCACTTTCCACTTGCAACGGTAAATATCTGAACTTTTTACCGTACAATAAATAATGCAAGACATTCAGTTTATTACATTTGTCGCCTTTTGTCAGAAATTTCTACTTTATTATTAACTCTTTTACTGAAACCCAGTAAGAAAATAAAATTAAGATCTGATTTTGATTCCCCCTGTACGAGAAATTTTTAACTTTTGAAAGTTAATGTTAGAAAAATACATTTTCGAACAAACCCCACAACACCACATGCCTCGTCAATATCGTACCCTCCACCTCTTCATCATACAAACACAAACAAGATTCCAATTTCCAAATTTTATATTGCATTATTGCTTTGCTGCATTCATTAAATAATAATATACGAATTGATTACGTACTTTCTTACATCTTCTAGCACCACTTTCACCATCTATAAATCAAACCATCCTCCACAGTCATTAACCTCTTCTTCCCTTCCCCCCTCTCTTTTCCTTTCATCTTTCTTTACTTACTCAGCTAATCATACCGTTATTCTGCAGAAATATATACACATATATTTCGTCCAAGAAAGCTAAATTAAATGATTTAATTCATCTTCTTTTCTGCTAATACATGTCGCCTGTAGTACTCAGTGAAATTCTCAGGTCAGGTTTTATCATCAATTCTTCCCTAAGGCGAAGAACTCACCTTGTTCAGTCTTTCTCAGTCGTCTTTCTCTATTGGTTCTACGTTTTCTCATAAACAAAACAAAACCCTAATTAATTAATTAATCCAAACCCTTAAAACTAGATCTTTGTTTAATAATAAAAACAACCCCCCTTTTTTCTTACAAAAGAAATAATAAAAACCCATGTCATCATCGAGCACCGCCGCCGCCGGCTCGTCGGGCGGCATTCCGCCGCCGACGGCGGAGGAGAACAGCCTGCGCCTACTGATGGACCAGAGGAAGCGGCGGAGGATGGAATCCAACCGCGAGTCGGCGAAGAGATCGAGGATGAGGAAGCAGAAGCACGTCGACGACCTCACGGCGCAAGAGGCGGAGCTAAGGCGGCAGAACGGCGACGTTCTTAGAAGCTTGGCCGTGACGGCGGCGCAGCTTTCGATGGTCGAGGCTGAGAACTCCGTTTTGAGGGCTCAGGCGATGGAGCTGAGCCAGCGACTCCATTCTTTGAATGGGATCTTGGATTACATGAGCAGCTACAACAGCAATAACGGAGGAGAGTTGTTTATGACTGAAACTGAGGATAATTACCCTCAGATTTCTGACCGTTTGTTGCTCGGAGATGGTTCGATGACGACGACGAATAATTTTAATAATGTGATGAGCGGTAATAATAATATGATGGGATTTGTTGGTCATAATAATCTTCAGTGTCCCATTGTGGCGTCAGCTGATGCTGTGTTTGGTTTTTATTGATTATTTGTAAGAACTGTTTTGTCTTTTTTTTTTCTGTATTTTATTTTGTTTTATTGGGATAGATAAAAAATGGCTTAGTGTTTTCTTGTGTAATGATATCTTGTAGATGTGTCAACCACTTCTTGTGTAATAATATACTTAGAAGTTTGATTGGTACCTTTGCTTTTTTAGGTTATATGTTTGGTCATTATTCATATATGGCTAAATTGTATGCATGTCATCGGCAATTTGAAAAAAGCATTAAAACCTCTATTTGTGAATTACGTTTAACTACTGTCTTGGTTTACTTGGTTTATTTAATCATGGGGTTGTACCTTCCCTAACGATAGCACTTCAATATAATATTGTAAAATCACATTGTCCTCTCTATATTTTCTTTAATTTGGCTTGTTAGACATAGTTAATGCAAGTACTATCATCTATGTCTATATCGTGGGATATGATGGAAGCAAGCAAGTGGTCGGCCATTAATCAATTAATTTAATATTGATTATATAGCATATCAATCTAACTATATCTTAATCAAATTAGTTGATTAGCCTTTGGAAGCATTATATAACAGTGACGCAATGTTCATCCACGGTATTACTTAATTATGTAAGAAATAATTTGGAAAAGGCCCATCGGTTTAAAACTACGTAATCATGTAAGAAGTATTATAGTGGGAGTTTTGTTGTTGATGCCGAGCAAATGACAGCGATTAACTCATAATTATAGGATTAATTTGTTATGATTCCAGAGCCAAATTAATACTGCCACCGAGAAATCTTGTATTGTTCCCTTTGTGCCCTTCATGGTCTATTGTGGACACACCTAACTAGTCAAACTTCTCATGGTCAACTAGTTGGTAATAGTGTTTTCTTTTTGTTTCAACAACTAATCTCATTTTTACACATGATTGTTGCTGATACAATCTTCCACTAATTGACAGCGACTGTTACCGATAACATACGTAATTAATTAGGACTTTGGGATATATTTTGTCGTCGCAAAGATGTTGTCTTTACTCCGCAAAATGTGATGTGTATATATTATATTTATTAATGCAGGTGTTCTCATATGATACCCGGTGATCCTCAACTTAAAAATAAATAAATTAATAACAAAAAATTCAAAAAATTCCAGTACAACATGTTAATTCTGCAATAACAAATCCACTACCAAACATAAATTTAATAACTATATTAACATATAATAATTGCACGGATAAAAAACTAGTACGTAATTAATCAAAAGTGTGTTGACTACTGAATCATTTTTTAATTGTTAAGATATAATAATTACATTGGACATAATTAAAGTCCTATTTTGCCCTTTGTTTTAACATTCTCGTCAAGGCCCATGTTTGATGTTTAATGGGCTGGCCTACTTCCCTTTTGCTGAGGGACGAAAATAAACATAGTGGGACTAAAATGAGACAATGCCTCTAATCATGTGACTAAAAAGGTAATTTTGGGTTAATCCGTGATTTTTTTTAGCCTTTGGCAGAAAAAGGTAAAGTAATCACATTCTTGGCAATAAAATGAGCTTATTATCTTGTAATTCAATGTTATTCATGGGCAGCATTAAAATCAAAATCGTTACTTTCCATTCCCTTGGAGATTAATTGGTGTAAAAATAAATGGAGTTATAGCATAGATGGACGTATTCAAGGTTTCAAGAACGCGAGATACGGAGATCCTATCCCAAATACATACGCCATTGAAAGGAAAAAAAAGAAGATTTGCGGGAGTAACGTACGTACCGCAGGCTTGGCTTGGCTTTCGATCGATCTATTCTCATTCATAACAATTTTTTCTTGATTCCTTTCTCTCCTCTCTCTCTCTCTCTCTTTGATATTTTCATGTTTTTCTAGAGGGGAAAGAGAGGGAGAAAAAGGGAATTTGATTAAGAGGAAGAAGAAAAAAAAAGGAGAAATCTTTCCTCCTCGCCAGTTTTGAATTTTGATTTCTTTATCATATCAACAGCCTTTCCTAACGGTCGTTGTTGTTGGTGGCGTTTTTACATGGTTTCTTCTCAGAAGGTAATAAAAAGATCGTTCTTTTTTCGTTTATATGTTTGTGGGCGTATTTAAGTATATGCTTCGTTTTGGTGCAGTAATGCGTTGGCTTCAGAGAAATTGATATTATTGCAATCGTCTCTCCGTTTTCTGAGAAATGGTGGGAATTTCGGACAACATTCGAGGGTTTGTGTTAGCAATCTCCTCAAGCGTATTCATAGGCTCGAGCTTCATCATAAAGAAGAAAGGCCTAATGAAGGCGAGCACTTATGGAACTCGAGCAAGTTCGTATATTTTATCTTTCCTTTCTACTATTTTATTGATATATACGATAACGATTTCATGGAGGTGGTTTTAGGGTTGATTGAAATTTTCTGATAAATTGGAAGAAAGGATCATAAAACCCTAAAAAAATTCGATCTTTTTTCGTTCAGACGAAGGCGGCTTTGCTTACCTGAAAGAACCAATGTGGTGGGCCGGGATGATTTCTAGTAAGAATTAATTCGCAGCTCATCTCTTCGAAAATCTTCGCTCGTAAAAATCGATCGATAATAATTTTTTCGTATATAATCAATCTATGCAGTGTTTGTGGGAGAATTGTTGAACTTTGCAGCCTATGCATATGCCCCGGCCATCCTCGTAACACCTCTCGGAGCCCTAAGCATCATTTTCAGGTAATAATTCATCGTTTTACTCCGATTTTCTAACAAAAAAGTAGACTTCATTTTTACGAATTTTCGATAATAATGCAGTGCGATTTTGGCTCATTGCATTTTGGACGAAAGGTTGCACATGTTTGGAATCGTCGGCTGTATGCTTTGTTTGGTGGGGTCCGTCACCATAGTATTACACGCTCCGTTCGAAAAGGACATCATTTCGGTGAAGCAAGTTTGGGAGCTCGCAACCGAGCCCGGTATTTAAGCGTAATCAGAATACGACCCCTTAAAATTTTCGAAAAGCAGTGATAATTTTTCTCTTTTTTCGTATTAGGGTTTATCGTCTACTTTGCAATAGTCATGGCTCTCGTCGGGGTTTTGATTTTCTTGTACGTCCCTCGGTACGGGCAAACTCACATGGTCGTTTATATCGGGATTTGCTCACTCATGGGGTCTCTAACGGCAAGCGAACATTCTCTTTTATTTCAAATTTCTCCGAAATCGACCTGTAAATAGAACGGGTTGAAGAATCGAAAAGCATCATATTTGTTGGGATTTCTATCCCATGTAGGATAAATTGAGCAGTCAACAATTGGTTTTAAGATGAAGCCCTCAGTTTCTGATAAATAGAACTCTTACACAGGTCATGGCGGTGAAGACGGTTGCCATAGCGTTGAAACTGACGTTCTCGGGCTCGAATCAGTTCGTATACTTTGAAACCTGGTTCTTCACTATTCTAGTGATCGCCTTCTGCGTCATGCAGCTGATATACCTTAACAAGGTGATACATATATATATATATAAATATATATATATATATACTGAACCCTAAACCCTAAATCCTAATTTTTTTTTGAACGTCGGCCCATAACTTGATTATTCGCTCCCAAAACACAGGCGTTGGATACTTTCAACACGGCGGTGGTTTCGCCCGTGTATTACGTCATGTTCACGACGCTCACCATCTTAGCCAGCATGATCATGTTTAAGGTTGTTGATTTTGTCCTAAAATTATCTCTCGACGTGTCCGAATGTTTTTGGCTCTCGACGTAAACAACGGATGGATTTTTTTTTTTTATTTTAGGAATGGGATTCGCAAAATGCGTCGCAAATTATTTCGGAACTTTGCGGGTTTGTGACGATATTGTGCGGTACGTTTCTTCTACACAAGACTAAGGACATGGGAACGCCGGCGGCGGCATCGCCGGTCTTTCAACCGACGCCAGAAACGAGCCCGAGGCGGGCCCAGATTTAACCAACCGATACGCCAAAAAAACCCTAATTTCCGTACCTTTTTCTTCGTCACCATATTAAAAAAAATTATCTGTTGATTAACATAATCATGCACATTACTACTGTGTCTTTAGATCTTGGGAGAAGAGCAAAAAAGTGTTAGTATATATTTTTTTGTTGAACTTGAATCGTGGCGAAAGGATTGGGTCAAGATTTTGCCAACTTTCTGTAATGTTAGTGAAAGAGTGGATTCAATTCATCCGTTTTTTGCATGTTGTGTTTTGCTGTACAAGGATTTTGTGTAGGGCAGAAAGAAAATGAGATTTTAGTGGAAGTTTTTATAGTGGGGCCAAAACGCATATGGTTTTTATAATTGAGACATTTAATGATATCACAAAAGCTACAAACCGACGCAACATATGTAATGAAGTTATGCAAAAGGTGTAGCATCTCAGTCACTCACATGAGCTGAAGACATCTTCAATTAATTAAATTATAAAGACTTCAAAACAAACATGAATAAGTTAGGATTGGGAACCATTAAATAACAACTAAGTTTCAGCTACCATTTTACATATGTCCCCTCACCAAATGTTTCAACAAACTGCAGATGATGAAATGGGACAGCATAACGACCTTTAAGATAGCAAAGGTTCGAAGCATTTGTCGGATAACGAAGAGTGACGATAACTCAGGCAAAATTCATTTTATAGCGAAGAAGGTTAAGCATGAACGGAGATTACTTATTTTATAATTATTTCCTTTGTTTCTTTAACGCAGATTTCCAGCTTTTAAAGTTTCGACCTGAAATTTTATTTTTAATGAGGGGTTGTGGATAAATACCAATAATCTCTTGGTATTTTACGAACTTGCATAGCTAAATACAATATCAATAACGAATCAAAGAGGTAGTACAAATATGCCAAATTGCATAATGTAAGGACTTCCATGAGCCCATCCAACTTACAACCAAAACGAACGATATTTTCTTGCGAAAACTTATTCTACAATAATTAAAGCAATGAATAGGACGAAATAAGTATATAGCTTCAGTCCTTGTACTTCATCTCGGACATCTTAAAACCAGGCATGTCAAAAGAAGAAGCAAACTTCTCAACATCAGCCTTGAGCTCTTCAATGTCCTTATTGTCCACTAAGCCCTTGTTGAAGTCCTTCAACAGCTTACCATGATCTTTCTGTATCTTCAACGTCAGCGAAACAGCTCTGTGCAGAAACTCCCCAATCTGCTCAAAGTCCTTCTCAACCAATCCCCTCGACGTCATCGCAGGCGCACCTTCACAAACGTTTTTTTTCCTCGAATCAATCGATCAACGTAATAAATTGGGACCATTGAATAACGCGATGAGATTCTTACCAACACGAACGCCGCCAGGGGACAGAGCACTGCTGTCGCCGAACACAGCATTCTTGTTAACAGTAATGCTGCAGAGATCGCACACTTTCTCCACCTTATTGCCTGCAAAAAGAAGGAGAAGTCATACAAAATTCGATGCTAATTACCGAGGATGGATTAAAGTGTACTAACCAGTGAGCCCAAGAGGGCGAAGGTCCCAAAGAACGAGGTGGTTCTCTGTTCCACCCGTGACAAGAGAGTAGCCTTTGCTCATCAGATAGTTCCCAATGGCAACGGCGTTGGCCCTGACCTGCTTAGCGTAGGCCTTGAATCCCGGCGACATTGCCTGCTTCAAGGCCACGGCGAGGGCCCCAATTTGGTGATTGTGGGGCCCGCCCTGAAGAGAAGGGAAGACGGCGAAGTTTATCTTGTCTTCGAAATCGTAGGCAGCGTCCTCGGGCTGGCCCTTCTTGGCTGGCTTGGGACCCTTTCTGTAGAAGATCATCCCTGCCCTTGGACCCCTCAAGCTTTTGTGGGTCGTGGTGGTGACCATATCGCAGAATTCGAATGGATCGGCAGCTTCCTATACAGCGAAGACATCGAAAATTGAAGTTTTCCATGACGAAGAAATGTCTGCAATCGACCAATCAGCTACGTACCTGAGCAGCCACGAGGCCGCTGATGTGCGCCATGTCGCACAGCAACAACGCGCCGACCTTATCTGCGATTTCCCTAAATCGCTTGTAATCCCAATCCCTAGGGTATGCGCTCCCGCCGCAGATGATCATCCTCGGCCTGAAATCCAACGCCTTCTCCTCCAATTTGTCGTAATCGATGTACCCAGTCTTCTGATCCACCTTGTACGGCAGGCTCTCGAAGTAAATCGAAGTCGCGCTGATCTTCTTCCCGCCCGACGTGTAGTACCCGTGGGTCAGATGCCCGCCCGACGGCAGATCCAGTCCCATGATCCTGTCGTGGGGGTTCAGAACCGCCGTGTAGGCGGCGAAGTTGGCCGGGGATCCGCTGTATGGCTGGACGTTGACGCCCCATTTGGCCGGGTCGAGGCGGTACGCCTGTAGGGCTCGCGACGCCGTGAGGTTCTCGATCTCGTCGATGTACTCGTTTCCGCCGTAGTATCTGTTCCCCGGCATGCCTTCGGAGTACTTGTTGGTGAGTGCGCTTCCCAGGGCTTCGATTACGGCGAAGGAGGTGAAATTCTCCGACGCGATCAGCTCGATCCCGCGGCATTGTCGGCGCTTCTCTTTCTCGATCAGATCGTGGATGTCTGGATCGATTTCGGAGAGCGTTGCGTTTCCCCATGAAGAAACTGAATCCATTTGATGGGATTGATTACCTTTCTCTGAGAAAAATGGATCGAATGAATGAACTGTGAGAGACAGAGAGATATGGAGGGAAGAGTGATCGTTGATGATGATATGCTTGCGAGTGAAATGTGAGTTGGTTTATATAAGAGATGGCTGGTTGAGATGAATGACGATAATGCCCTTGTAGTTGTTGGGTTGGGAGGTGATGACGCAGATCATGCTAAAATAGAATGGATAAACAAGTAAAATGTACGCTTTGTGAGATTTGTGGCTTTCATGGGGATAAAAAAGGAATTAGTTAGGTATCTTCGGTAATAGGGATAATCAGATATCTTATTAAATTAATATAGAATGAAACTTTTTACAAGTTACGATTAGGACATGGGAGAACATATTAAATGCGGTGGGGAGTGAGATCTCAAAATTTATGGTTTGGAACTTCAGATCTGAGAAATGATTTGGTGGCCCCATTTCAATCTCTATTTTATTCTATGTTTATACATTCAATATTATATTGTTTTGAATTCCGTCGGTCGACATAAAGGACGAACCTTTTACTTTTTCAAGAAGTTATATCATATCTAAGGTCCAACTATCAATCAGTGCACGTTAAGAGATCATATTCCATGCCATGGAGTAGAATGTATTTGGGTCAGCTGAGTGCAAAAGGCAAAACTTATCCCACCAACATTTTTACCAAGCAAGACCTTGATTAAGTCCACTAATACTTTCCCCAACAACACCAACAAATTATAAATTGTTACCTTTATCTATAATCATCATCGTCATCATTATTTTACGTTCCACGTCAAGTGAGAAATAAAAGAGATGAAAACACATCGCACTCCAAGATTTTCATTACTCACCACATAATAAGTTGTCAAGTCATAAATGTAAGATTCGAATCGGAAAAGCTACTCAAGTCATAAATGTATTGCCAAAACAAAGAGCACAATGCTTACCTTCGTTTCATCGTACATTAACTCGTACAAAACGGAGAACAAAAAACCAAAGCGCAGTTCAATCACGACACAACACAACCAAAACAAACCCTTCTTTCCAACAAAAACAAAAACTCAAAAAAAAAAGCAGACAATATGTGAGACACCATCCCACTCCATTAAATCTCTCCTCAGATCGATCGAAATCTTTTCTTAGTACCTGTAATTAGGAGGCTTGTAAGGACCCTCGACTGGCACGCTGATGTAGTCGGCCTGATCCTTGCTCAGCTTCGTCAGCTTCGCCCCGAGCTTCCCCAGGTGAAGCGCAGCAACCTTCTCATCAAGGTGCTTAGGCAAAACGTACACCTTCTTCTCATACTTTCCGCTGCTCTTCTCCTTCCAAAGCTCGAGCTGCGCAATAACCTGGTTCGTAAAAGAACAAGACATAACAAAGCTGGGATGGCCCGTGGCGCAGCCCAGGTTCATAAGTCTTCCCTCGGCCAAGACAATGATGCCCACGTTCGTCTCGGGGAAGACCCACCGATCGGTCTGAGGCTTGATGGTGATCCTCTTCACGCCTGGGTACGTCTCGAGCCCCAGCATGTCGATTTCGTTGTCGAAGTGGCCTATGTTGCACACGATTGCGTTGTTCTTCATCTTCTTCATGTGGGATAACATGATGATGTCCTTGTTCCCAGTGGTGGTTACGAAGATGTCTGCTTCAGACACGACGTCTTCTAAGGTTAGGACTTGGTAGCCTTCCATGAGGGCTTGGAGCGCACAGATTGGGTCGATTTCAGTGACAATGACTCTTGCCCCGGCCTGCTTTAGGGCGGCGGCGCAGCCCTTGCCTACGTCTCCGTAGCCGCAGACAACGCCGACTTTCCCGGCGATCATTACGTCGGTGGCTCTCATTAGGCCGTCGGGGAGGGAGTGGCGGCATCCATAGAGGTTATCGAACTGCGAAGTGAATCAAAGAAAGAATGAGGGCAGCTAGCTAGGAAGACAAAAAGATTACATTTTTGACGGTCTAGTGAACAGAATTCGATTGGATCACATGAAGCTGTAGTGATTATAAGCAGTTCTGTGATCTGGGATTTATTGTATGCGTAATTCAATCAACAATGCTTTGTTCATCTGAAGCTATTTCGATATATAGACAATAGATCTAATTGTACGTAGTCAATTTTTGAAGCCAAAGCAACAATGGGATACAACGTAGATCTGAGGAACAGATTAGATCTACTTAAGATATCTTTTAACGCTAGTATGGAGCCATGGATCAACAGATCGAATCAACATATTGCAAAATCAACACATTCGAGGAGGCATTCACAGATTGAAGCTAGATCAAGTAGGGCACCGTCAATATGAAGCGAAAGAAACAATGGAACACAAAGCAGATCCGATTAAGAGATAAGATCTACTTATGAGTTAATGACACACCATTTAAAATACAGTCGTACCTTGCTCTTGGTCACAGAGTCATTGACGTTAATGGCGGGGAACAAGAGAGTGCCATTAGCCTGCATCTGGTACAGCCTCTTCACGCCGGTGGTGGTCTCCTCGGAGACGCCGACGAGCCTCTCCTTCATCCTCGTGTACTTCTTAGGGTCGCTCTTAAGCCCATCCCTAATTATCGTCAGCACAATCTGAAACTCGGCATTATCGGTAGAATTAGGGTCGGGGACAGTTCCATTCTTCTCGTATTCCTCCTCAGCCTTCACACCCTCGTGGATCAACAGCGTCGCGTCGCCGCCGTCGTCGACGATCAGATCTGGCCCGCCGTCAGGCCCCCAGTCGAGTGCCCTCTCCGTGCACCACCAGTACTCCTGGAGCGTCTCACCCTTCCAGGCGAACACAGCCGCGCTGTCGCGCGCGATCGCGGCGGCGGCGTGGTCCTGGGTGGAGAAGATGTTGCACGAGCACCATCTGACCTCGGCGCCGAGGTCGGTGAGGGTCTCGATCAGCACGGCGGTTTGGATCGTCATGTGGAGGCTGCCGGTGATCCTCGCGCCCTTGAAGGGCTGGGAAGGGCCGAATTCCGTCCGGCAAGACATGAGGCCGGGCATTTCGACCTCGGCGAGCTCGATCTCGAGGCGGCCGAAGTCCGCCTGGGACATGTCCTTGACCTTGTACTCGCGGCCGGAGGTGGTTTTCTCGACGGAGAGAGACATGGCTGGAGAAGGGAGGAGATTTTTAGATCTGAGATCTGAGATTTGCTATGGAAGAGAGAAAGCGATTGCGTGCAGAATTGTAGGCTTGCGTTGTGAGATTTTTATAGAGGGTTTTCTGTGGTTTTGGTTGGTGAGGTAGTTGGGTGGATCTGGCAATTCTTGGAATGTTTAGGGGTTTATCTGTAATTAACAGAAATTGTGTATGTTCCTTCTGAGTTTCCTCCACCGTTGATCAGTCAATATCTTGACTGTTGAGACACTGGAATTTACAACGTACGGCGCTTGTCATTGGACCGACGCTCAAATGCAATATTGTTAGCTTCAATCGTTGAATTATTCGATTCTTCAGCTGAGAAGTAGTCTTCCATAACCTTTCTTTAGGGCGATTTTGGTGAAGGTAAGATTAATTTTTTTCTGATAGGGTTTTGTGATTTCTATTTCGGCAGCTTATTGAATTCGGATCGAGTTCTTAATCGATCAGTTTATTCAGCTTGGAATTCTTCTGAATATGTTTGGTTTCGAACCTGATTGATTAATTCACTGATGATTGATTGATTGATTGCTGCGCTGTATAAATTCTGGAATTTGGTTCTTGCAAGGCCTTCTCCCGTTAATCGATCTGTAATTGGATTGCTGCTAATATTCCACTTCTTACGTATATTTGATTCAAAGGCAGCTGTAAAAAATCCTGCTCGTTATATTTTGCCCTCACAGGTCACCCACCAGGCCATAATTGTCTGCTATTGTGGTTGGGTGAGAAGATGGATGGCAACAAAGATGAAGCCTTGAAATGCTTGAACATCGCCAAAAGTGCGATATCATCGGGCGACAAAAACAGAGCGGAGAAGTTTCTCAGCAAAGCTCGTCGACTGGACCCATCTATCGAAATCGATGACCTACCGTCCAAAATCAACGACCTGCATAGTGAAGCCAAAGGAACCCCCGATGGAAACACAATCGATCCCCTCAAATCTGGGCAACGCCGCCGTTTTCCTGCCTCATCAAGTACATCCTCGTCGGCCACCTACACGGAGGATCAGGTCTCTGTAGTAAGAGAGGTAAAGAGGAAAAAAGACTATTACGAAATCTTGGGTCTGCAGAAGAACTGCACCTCAGAAGACATACGCAAGGCTTATAGGAAGCTGTCCTTGAAAGTCCATCCAGACAAAAACCAAGCTCCTGGCGCTGAGGAGGCGTTTAAGATGGTGTCAAAGGCCTTTCAGTGTCTGAACAACGAAGAAAACCGCAAGAAATACGATCTCACTGGGTCTGAGGAGCCCGTGTTTGAGAGGAGAGGCAGCAATTACGGGTACAGTAATGGGTTTTACGAGGCAGAGTTCGACGCTGATGAGATCTTCAGGAACTTCTTCTACGGAGGAACCACTGCTAACTTTGGTGGGTTTTCGTTCGGGCCTGGGGTTAGGGTCAGAAACGCCAATAACGTGGGAGCTGACCAAAACCCCAATTGGCTGAGGACTATGATACAGATTCTGCCTATTCTACTGTTCTTACTGGTGAACTTCTTGCCTTCTTCGGAGCCCATCTACTCTCTATCACAGACTTACTCTTACAGCTACAAGTTTGTCTCCCCAAAGGGCGTGAACTATTACGTCAAGTCGTCGAATTACGAGCAGCAGTATCCGCCCGAAAGTCAAGAACGGGCAGCAGTCGAGCAAAGGGTTGAGGACGACTATCGCTCTGCTCTAGTGCGCAACTGTAGGCTTGAGTGGCAGCAGCTTCACTGGGGATACAGAAGGCAGACGCCGAACTGCGATGCGTTGAAGCGTTTCGATGCTGTGGCCACGTAACTCATGTCGAAAGGTTTGTTATTGCTTCTCTGCTTGGTTTTTTCGGTTTAGGATTTTCTATCGACCAAATTTGATGCTTGAAAGTTTTCTTACCAATTCTTGAAACTGAGTAAGCAATGATGTTTACTGTGTTTTTGTTCAACTATGTGTTCCTCGTTGAAGGGCGTAGATGGGAGACGCCGCATGGACTGAGAACAGAAGTCGTATACTATGCTTTGTGAATCTTAGATATCTTACGGCGTGCTTAGTGTAATAAAGTGCGAGTCTTTTTATACAGGTTTCATATGTATTGCTATTTGCTCGAAATTTGTCGCAGATATAGAGACTTTTACGATAGATAACTAACTATGGTTGTCTATGGTCTAGTTTGAGCTCGAGTGGGCTCGAACTTGAGTTAGATTAAACATATCGATGAATAAATAATGGCACACAAGTCTGCGGCGCCAACTCATTTTTCACCTTCTAACAAAGGCTTCGTTATTTTCCTAGTCCTGTAGGGGGGTTGTGTTGTTATAATGACACAAATTAAGGATGACAATATTTGGATTGTGTTGGTTTGATGGAAATGGGAAGAAAACTGAATGATAGTCACTATAGTTGAGAAACCGGGAAGTCTCATACTTGAATCCATTCAACTATTTTGCTTTTACTTTATGTTGTTGGGCTGTGGGGGTTACTTTTATGTATAATCTACACATAAATACATACTTGAATAAAAATCTACAGATCAATACTTATGTCAGAAATTTTTACAGATAGGTAGTCGACTTACTGTTCGTACCAGTTTATGTGTAAAGACCGTACCTTGCTATGTGTGAATAGCGTACCATGTCACGCCTTTATACTGTAACCTATACGGTTACTATATGTTACCTAAATGTGCTAATACGGCATATCATTTTCTAAACGTATTACGTACCACAATTACGTTGATATAGGGTACCTAAATGTGCTAATACGGCGTACCTGCGGCGGGATCGGGTGCCTATGTGCAAAAAAATTATTCCGTTAGGTACCTATATATAAAAAATACTGGGAGTACTAAATTACGAGTGTTTTTGCAGATGAATATTAATGTGTAAGGACCCTACTTTTATTGGGATGGGAATTTGCAGATGAAAACTTGATGAAATATCAAAAGCATTTCTGCTCAAGAACCTCAACTGTAGAAAGCCCATTCACAGCCCAAAGTTTCATCAGCTCACCGCAGAAAAAAAAAAAAAAAAAAAAAGAGCATGCATTTGAAGAAGAAATCGATTGCGTTAATGTTGAGGCCATTTCCACCTTGATTGCTGGCGTTAATTTAGGTTCAACAATGTATATTGAATAATTTCCAAATTCCAAGCATTTTAAGACGTCTCTTTTCAGAAATTTATCATACAACAAGTCTTTTGCCAATGATTATATAACGACCACCATCACACATTCATGTTTATAGCCTACATTCCCACCTTGATTATTGGCGTTGATTTAGGTTGTTATAAATATATACTTATTACGACTATAAGATATTTAGTAACTATATTATTTTCCCTGGATTATTACTTACTATGATATGGTTTTGGATTGCATCACAATTCAATAAATTAAACCACTTACGCAACCGCCCGCAAGATTCGGACAGATCGTCAATCAAGACAACGAAAGTTCCAACTGCCAACATGTGCCTGCCTACAGGCATTAACTAAATAATTAAACAATTATATGTTTTTTTTCTGTGGAAATCATCTTTCTATACCAAGTCTTCCAAAGCCTAGACTTCGTTAAATAATTGAGAAGATAACCATATTAAAAAAAAGCAGTCTTTATCGCACAGCCAGCTTAGTTACAGCAAATATTTCCCAAAATCTTACACAAGTTCGTTAGGTGGGGGCCCACCCATGTTATCAAACAGCCAGCCTGGACTCACCCGCGCATCAAAGAATAAAATGACAAAAAAACATACAAAATGAAAAAATATACCCACGTGGGACCCACAGGCGTCGTCCCGACCCGAAAACCCGTCACCTGCAGTCCGTGGATCCGAAGGTATCCGCGAAACCCGAGGGCTTCGAAGGAATGCTCGACTGAGTGTAAGAGAGGTCATCGAACATCCTCGAAGTTCCCTCGTCGGCCTGCCACCTCAGCAATGCCTGGGGAAGGCTCATGCCCATGTCGATTCCCCCACGCACGCCCTCGTCCTCGTTCTCGGGCCTCGTGGGCTTCCACTGCTCGACCAGCGGGCCGAGGACGTTGACCGCGTGGCCCATGTCGGGCCTCTGGAACGGCTCGCGGGCCGTGCAGTGGCCCGCGAGCTCGGCCACCTTGCGGATGCTCTCGTGCGCCTCCTCGTCGTCGGAGTCGAGGATCGGGTCGATGGACTTCCCGAGGTTTTCGCGGCTGATTAGGACCCTTCGGAACCACGTTACTAAGTGGGAACGCTCGTCGGGCATCGTCTCGTCGAGTGCCTTTCGGCCCGTCAGGATCTCCATGAGAACCACTCCGAAGGCATAGACGTCGACCTTCGTTGTCACTCGTCCCGTTGCTGTTTATATAATGAACGGGATAAAAATCTCGTCAGCCAAAGGCAAATGTCCCTAAATTGCTTAATTTTGAAAGATACAGTCCCTATAATTCCTCATGCTAAATTTTGTGTTCACTTCATATATTGGCAAGTATTAAAAGTTTGGCTTGACTACTTTTTTTCGCCCTGTGACTTAGGGAGAGCGGCACTTTCAGGGGACCCAACTTAAGGGACTGCAGTCGGGTGACACTAACTTTGAGAATTGAAGGAATTGAAGGAATTTAAGGACGCAATGCGTCGAGAACCAAGGTTAGCGTCCTTAAATTGCAACTCATTAAGTTGGATATCCTGAAAATTTCACCCACCAAGCAGCGCGAATAGCTAGCCCTAATCATTTTTCAAATTTCTCGAGCCATCTCGATCAC
Source organism: Craterostigma plantagineum (assembly GCA_027422505.1). Taxonomy (NCBI): domain Eukaryota; kingdom Viridiplantae; phylum Streptophyta; class Magnoliopsida; order Lamiales; family Linderniaceae; genus Craterostigma; species Craterostigma plantagineum. The sequence continues at coordinate 5,534,202 of JAPQWV010000044.1, read as the reverse complement.
AAGCACTAGATCCATAGTTTTTAGCACCGAACAAGAGAAAGAAAGCATACGCCTAAATAAATAAAAAAACAACTCACCGGCATATTCAGGCGCGAGGTAGCCGAAAGTGCCAGCCAACCGCGTCTCGACCGAATACTTCCCGTCGGGGGCGTTCTTGACCAAACCAAAATCTGCGACCTTCGCCCTAAAATCATCCGTAAGGAGTATGTTCGAAGGCTTCAGATCCCTGTGAATGAAGCTCTGCTGAGCCAAGCTGTGTAGGTATTCGACCCCTCTCGCCACGTCCAAGGCGATCGTCACCCTCTGCTTCCACGTCAGCGGCTCGTACCCGTGTTCCCGCCACTCGAACAAATGCTGTCCTAAAGTCCCTTGAGGCATGTACTCATAGACAAGAAGCCTCTCATTGCCATTTATGCAGAACCCAAGAAGCGCCACCAAGTGCCTGTGCCTGACCTTGGTAAGAACTGCAATCTCTGCCTGAAATTCGTTCATCCCCTTCGTGCTAACGGATGCAGACTCCATCCTCTTCACAGCAATCTTCGTCCCGTCGTGGAGCTCGCCCTTGTAAACGACCCCGAATCCTCCTCGCCCAAGAATGTTCGCCTCGTTGAAGTTATCGGTCACTTGCCTTAAAACTTCGATGGAGATCGTCACGCTCCCGCCCTCGAACGTCGGGATTTCCATGTGATCGCCACTGCTCTGGCTCTGTAATTCGCTCGGGACGATGGGATTAGCGTGGTTATTGTTATTACCGTTGATTCCTCCGTTGTTGTGCTTCACGGCCATGGCCGATGCCTTGCCCATCTCTGACCCATCGACCTGCCCGTACCTTGACCGTCTTTTCCTTACGTAGCACTTGTAAGAAACGAAGAGCACGACGAGTACAAACACCACGACGGCTACAACGATCCCAGCGATCAAACCAGCCGAGCCAGACTTGGACGAGCCAGGCGTGTTATTACTGCTGCTGCCCGAGCCAGGCCCGCCCGCCCCTGACCCGCCGCCCGTGGTGATGTTCTTGCCAAGAAACGAATTGCCCGAGCTGACGAACCTGACGCTGCTGGGGAAAGTTGGGATTGGGCCCGACAGATTGTTGTTCGACACGTCGAAGATTTGGAGCTGGGGCAGGGCGGTCAGCGCCGGCGGGATAACGCCGGTCAGGTTGTTGTCGTTCAGCACCAAATTGCGCAGTGAGGTCAGATTCGCATAGGCCGGGGAGATGCTCCCCGAGAATCCCTGCTTCACAATTTGGACGACGATGACGTTCTTCTGATCAGAATCGCAGTTGACGAACCTCCAATTCTTACAAGCATCGTTCCCCGTCCAAGAACCGGCAAGAGGCATCGGATAGCCCATGGCTCCGGCGACTTCGAGGAGGGTGGCCACCTGAGGATCGCACGGGCCGGGCTTGTCCAAACAGAAGCTGTTCGTCGTCCCGATGGTGACCTGAGTTACTCGGCTGGGAAACTGAGGAAATGGGCCCTGCAATTTGTTGTTCTGAAGAGTGACGTTGACTAGCTTGGGAAGGTTGATTAGAGAGTCGGGCACTGGGCCGGTGAGCTGATTGTCTCTGAGCTGAAGGTCGAACAAATTGACGCACTTGGTTAGGTCAGGTATTCCGCCGGTGAAGGCATTTTCGTGGAGCCAAACCTGAACCAATTGGGTCATGTTTGCCAGCACATCGATGGCGCCTGAAAACCCTAATTTCTGATTGTTCAGCCATAGGTTCTGAATCTCGGACGCTGAGAAGGAGCTCGGCAAAGATCCGGTCAGATTGTTGTAGCTGATCCTCAGATTCTGCAGATTGGGGAAACTCCCGAAAATGTCGGGGATTGTGCCGTACAGGCTCGAATTCGACGCGAAGATGGAGACTAGGGTTGAACTCTCCTGCAAGTAAGGGGGAATCTGCCACGGCGCTAGGTTCATGTTATCGGAGATGCTCAGAGTCTGAAGGCCGGTCAATCCGAGCAGGAAATTCGAAGGCACGCCGGCGAAGTCGTTCTCGTTGAGGTAGATCGTTTCCAGCGCCGTCATGTTCTCGAAGGACGGCAGCATTCCGGTGAGCGAGTTCTTCTGAACGGCGAGCGTCTGGAGGCGCGTGAGCTGGTTAAGCTGAGACGGAAGAGTTCCGGCGATCGAGGAAGAATCGAGGTTGATCGACGTGACGTAGGTGTTCGTCGGGTCGCAGCGGACGCCGGTCCAATTGCAGAACTGCGTCGAAGTGGACCAGCCTTTCGGCGGGGCGGTGAGGGAGTTGAGTAGGGCGGACATGACGGGGCCATCGTCGGCGGAGGTACGGCGGAGGAGGAGGAAGACGGCGAGGTAGCACGTGATGAAGAGGAGACGGCGGTGATGGAGAGTCATTGTTTAGTAGATCTGCTTAGTGAAAGAAAAAGAATGGTGGTGATTGTGTGAGGCTTTTAATGGATGGATGGACAGGGTAAACCTAACGCGTATGTTTTTTTCCATGTCTTATTCTATTATTTTCTTAGAAACCTTAAATTATTAAATAAAATGTTATTCGATTGTGACTCTTCAAATTGATGATTCTTTAGCTATCGAAAAAAATGGAACAAATATGAGGATTGGGTTTGCTAAAAACCTAGGTTTGTGATAATAACGTTATTATAGATTTGCTTCAAACTGAAATCTTGAGCCTATCCCTACAAACAGGCAAGAAAAATGCCTTACGCTTCTTAGGACGGTTGAATTTTGTTCAAATTGAAACACATTATATTATATAGTTTGATTATGAATGATGAAGATTTTTACCTAATGATAATGATTAAACAAGAACTATGTGCTTGACCAAATATAATTGCAACAATTAATTAATATATATACATATATACACATACACAGAGGATATTAGCTGTCGATAGCACATTAAAAGAGTTTGATCAGCAAAAGTCTTTGTGTAGACAGCATATGGCTTTCTTCCAATTTTGTATTGGTCTGAGACTGAGTTGTCTTTTGTATTTTGTTCTTTTTTACAAAAAAAAAAAATTATTCACCTTCTTCTGGTAATTGAAATGGGATTTATAAAATAGTTTCAGATTGTAGGCAATGGGCTTTACAAGAGTTCGGCCCAACAAACTGTTTGAAAGCCCAATAAGAATAAATCTTAAAACCTTAATAATCACAAAACATAGATCAACAGTGGTAAAAATGAAATAATAAATAAATCACGCAGGAAAATATCATATATATATAATATATGCAACATAATCTCTCACAAGCTGTCATAAAATAGAAGTAACATATTACCTCCTCTCCTTCTAAAGAGAAGATACACATACAAGTTCTCACTTGTTTTGTTATTACCAGAGATTGTCTACTTTCTTCGATAGGGATCGGTCGAGACATCAAAGCCCGGCGGGACAAAGACGACGTCGTCCCACGAAGAGACAGAATCGTCCTGCAAAAGCATACGATGCAATGAGCCCACAAAACAATCGCTGTTCGATGGAAAAATTGCTAAGATATTGGTATCAAAGATTCTTCGCTTGGTTTACCTTCATTCCTTGTATTATATCCTCAAGAACGGCAACCTGAAGAGATGGCATAAAAGTGATGTAGTTTCAATCACAATATTACTCTACCATGAATGAAAATCATGGGCATGGGATGCTATAAGGTTTTACCTGGATATCACCTTGCCTTAAACTAGGATTCAGCTGCCTCTGATCGTGGGAGGCTCTCATTAGGGACTTCTCTAGATCCTCCTTAGGAAATTGGATGACGAAAGGATGCAATGCATTGAAATGGTGAAATTAGTTTCTGAGAGAGAGAGAGAGAGAGAGAGAGAGAGAGAGGGTGAGGATATTGATGCTTTTCCTTACCTTTCTGAAAAAAACAGGACGGTATCTCTTGTCTTGGCTGCTCAAAATCAAGCTTTTGGACTGTAATATACAGTTATCAGTGCAAATATAATGATAGAATCTTCCTAGTTTAGCAACGATTATTTTCATGCCCGAGCTAACGAATCAACTGGCGTCTGGCGATATAGAAGTAAACTTTGTAATAGGTGAGTTCAAGAAGACAATCTCACTAAACCTGGAAAACTGGAACTCCAGCGAAAGAATCAATGTTAACGCCGGCCTTTTGATTCTCCTATAAGATATTATTGGATGGAAGAGACGTTTAAAAATGCGAACATCATGCATGAGAAAAAGAAACAGAGTAAGTATCTATGCTTTCACTTTATCAGAACTTCACAAGAGTGTATCAAAGAAGCTCACCTTCAAAGCATTCTTTATCTGGGAAGCTTCAGGTATCAATCTTAAAGCCACACCATCGACTTTAAGCTGACAAACCTGAAACAGTAGTTTTCTTTAGTTACTTCGCCGAACAATAATCAGTCAAAGTCAGAGGAAAGAGTAAGGATTCTGTAAGGCAGGCAAAGATCTTGAAAAAAAAATCAGTCTTTGCGAGATAGAAGACGAATGAAACCATGGTATGATGCAAATTCTGTGATATCCAGCTAATCCAAACTAATAAATCTGCTTCGGAAAAAGCCCAAACAAAGAGTATAACATAACGGCATACCAAGTCAGGAGATTACTCAAATTGCAGTCCGATACACATAACAACTCGAGGAACAATCAAGCACGCAACATGTTCGATCCAATGCTGCAAAGAAACAAACTTCATCCACCAGACCAAATACCTTGCTAAGAGCGACGGGGACAACTTGCGAGCCGTAACTCATCGATGGATCGACGGACTTCATCTGCTCGAGGAGGGCCTCGGCGTCGGATTCGCCGAAACAGAAAAGGCCGAGGCTTTTCCCAGTGTTCGTCCCCGAAACAAGAACAAACTCTTGAGAGGCGTTGCTCAGCGCGTACACGGGTACTCCGGCGAGCCTCTCCTCGATGGCCTCCGCCGACATCCCACGGCTCTTCGTGGACGCGCCGGGAGCACTTCTGCGGCCCAAGTCGACTTGCGCCGCCGCGGAATTCTGGCTCGAAATCGACGAAAAGAAGGGGAATTTGGGCGGATGGAGGTTGGGGAACACGTTGGACGCGTGGGCTTGGAGTGAAGCTAATGTTTTGTGGATGAGTTGGTGAAGATGATGATGGTGCGAAGGGCTTTGGTCGGGTTTTGGTATATCCATGGCGCAGTTGAGACTTGAGTATTGTGTGAGTTCGAGTTTGCGATGATTGGAAAGAAAGGATTTTGAAGTAAAAACACTATCTTTAGAAATTAGATATGAATCCTTTCACGTGTAAAATAGTAAGTAATCTTTGCTTTTCGGAATATATATTGTATGAATTATATATAGTTAAATAATACTCCCTCCCATTATTTTTTTGTACATTTTACTATATGGGCATCCCGTTAGCTTTTGTGCATTTCCTAATTTAGCAATATCACAAACAATCAATATAATAATATTAATATTCTTAAAAGACGCGTCAAAATATACTTTTTTACCTTTTAATTGATCCATATATTTAAATATTCAGTTTCTTAAAAACCGTGTCAACTCCCAAATGTCCACAAACAATGAGACGAGGTAGTAATTTTTTTTCCGAAATATAGTTTTATAAATAGCTAAAACAATTTAATTGTGGCTAAAGAGTCAAGTGCAGCCCTCTAGAGACATTCGAAGATCCAATAGGGAAGATAACTCACATCTAAAGAATCTACTACGCATCAAGTCCAAAACTCGGACTTATAATACTCTTCACTATCTTCGATCTTCAACTTCAAAACACTCGGTATAATAATATTTATATGTGTAATGATGTTAACGGGTATTTAAACACTTGGTTGGAGAGGTGTAACGATTTTTTCTAAGTTTGAATACATAGTGGAATACACATGCAAAGATCAATAATTCATTCTCACTTGAACTTCTTAATTTAACCGTCGGCATGGAATTAAAACGATGTACACATAATAAAGTGATTAGATCTGCTGGAAGTGGGGATCGTTATATAGCCAACAATGACGTTCAAATTCACTTCATACTGAACTTAGTTGGTTGGACTTGTGTTGTGTGCGAATAGTACCTAGTGGAAAAAAGTTTTTTTTTTTTTTAAATAGTACTAGTAGTAATGAGTTGGCCATCCATTTCATATGAATAACCATATGTTCAAAGAAATTGCACCAATGTTCCAAACAAATAAACCATTTCTTGTATCTTAAGACAATCAATCACTCAGTCACCTACTTAACGAAACTTAATGAACTAGTTCACGACCTTAAAGAGATGACACTCAAAAAGCAGACACTATAAAATCACTCTCGTTATTATTACATAAGATACATTCCCAGGCAAGAATAGGTGACAAAAAATGGGAAAGAACTGTAGTATTTTCACGATAGTTACTATGATAATAGCCTTCATTTTGTTCTTTCCTTCATCTTCGTCTTCTTCTTCGTCCATGGTGACGTTCATCTTCGGCGACTCTCTAACAGAAGTAGGAAACAACAACTACTTACAGCTATCCCTCGCAAAATCGAACTTCCCTCACTACGGTGTGGACTACAGCGGCGGAAAATCCACGGGGAGATTTACCAATGGAAGAACCATCGGCGATATAATCTGTGAGCCCTAATATTAGAAATCGAGGGATCATTCTAAAATCAATTGGTGATAAAAGGAAAAACACACACACACACATATATATATTATATTGGCTTGAAGAATTTGAATTATTCGATATGGGATAAAACTCAATTATAATCTCAACACCATAAAACACTTATAACCTAATTATTAAATCATATATTTTCGACGAATTTTTTTATTTTCAGCCGCTAAGCTCGGAATACCTTCGCCGCCGCCGTTTCTCTCCCTATCGCCGAGCGACGATGCGATATTGAAAGGAGTCAACTATGCGTCGGGCGGAGCTGGGATTCTCAACGAAACTGGGCTTTACTTTGTAATTAAATAATCGAACGATTTTGATAAAGGAGATTATTATGTCGTATTTTTTCGTCCGTTGAGATGTTCTTTTCCTTCCGTTGCAGATCGAGCGGCTGACGTTCAACGATCAGATAACGAAATTCGAGACGACGAAGGGATGGATTAGGGCGAAAGTCGGAGATTTAGCAGCCAACAACTTGACTAACGAAGCGGTGTACTTCATCGGAATAGGTGAGGGGAATTTTTTTTTCACCGGCGAATTTTATGTGTAGCTTAAAAGGCAAAGATTTGATTGTACCGAGGGTTTTTATTTTTATTTTCTTTTCAGGGAGCAACGACTACGTCAACAACTTCCTGCAGCCGTTCCTCGAAGACGGGCAACAGTTTACGCACGACGAGTTTGTCGAACTGCTCGTCACGACCCTTGGAGAGCAAATCACCGTAAGAAAAAAAGATGAGCCTTTTATATTGCGGATATTCCCGGGTTCTAATTTTGGGTTTTTATGATTAATCCTCAGAGGCTTTATCAACTCGGGGCAAGGAAGATGGTGTTCCACGGGCTCGGCCCGCTAGGGTGCATACCTTCGCAGAGGGTGAAGTCGAGCCATGGACAGTGCCTGAGCCAAGTGAACCTCATGGCTCAGCAATTCAACTCCAAAGTGCAAAACCTAACGGAGAACTTAAACGCGCATCTCCCCTCGTCGCAGATCGTGTTTGCCGATACTTACAAGCCAGTCCTCGATTTAATCGAAAATCCCAATTCGTACGGTGAGGGTTTTTTTTCCTCGAAAACCCTAACCATGCATGCATTCAGGGACGGATCCAGAATTCTAAAACCCTAATGGATAATCAGGGTGATCGGAGGGTCAACGAACCCTCCGAGCCTTGCAGTAAACCCCTGTTCCTACATGCATCGTTCATGCGCAATCTTTTTCGAAAGCACACTGATAATTCCGAGCTCAATTCGATTTCTACTCTTGCCAGGTTTTAAGGTTTCGAACATTTCTTGTTGCAACGTGGACAAGGAACTCGGCGGGCTCTGTGTACCAAACTCGAAGCTGTGCGGAAACCGAAGCGAGTACGTGTTTTGGGACGCTTTCCACCCTTCAGACGCCGCAAACGTCGTGCTCGCAGATTATTTCTTCGAGCACGTTTTCAATAAGTCGGTTTTAGCTCCGACGACCCTCCATTGATAACATCTCCTACGTTTCAGTTTCTATTATTTGGATCATAAAAGCAGTATGGGCTTATAGTCTTGTCCAAGAGCAACATTAGTTAGTCAAAAAGTAATTAATTTCAATCAGTGCACTTGCATCCCTTCTAGAAAGTCAATTCTATTGGACACCATTTCAAGAAGTCAAACGTGGAAGGCGGATGCAAATAAGTCTACATTCAACTTTATTCCAATTCCACCATAAATGAATTCGATTTTCTGGAAATTATGGATATAATATGACCAAATAGATCAATTACCTGTGTTCCTACCGTGAACTATAAATATACGACCCTCTTGCCTGCAAAGTGCATCATCACACACAAGCAATCACTTCAAGAAACATTTGTTCCATAACCTAAAAGGCAGAAAAAGGACAAACTTTCCATACCAAGAAACATGGCTGAAGAATCGATCAGAAACACGATGGTAGTACTCAAAAACCGTGTCAGCGGCGCACCAAAAGCATCTGATATGACGGTGAAAAGCTCTGCAATCGTCCCAAAGGTACCGAGCAATCGTCAGCATGCAGTTATGGTGAAGAATCTGTACCTTTCGTGCGACCCTTACCAGGGAATCGTCATGCCATCTTCTTCCCCTGGATCTGTAAGTTGATTCCCTCATCATCTGCAATAGATCGACGATTAGGTCTACCTTTTCTTTCTAACTCAGTGTACAATATATCAGATCATTCGAGGACTAGGGGTATCGAAAGTAGTAGACTCTACTCATCCCAAGTTCAAGAAAGGAGATCTTGTGTGGGGCAACACTTCATGGGAAGAGTATACCCTTATTACAGCCCCTGATGGTCACTTCAAAATCACACACACCACAGATGTTCCTCTCTCTTACTACACTGGAATTCTTGGTAATCAAAATCAGGGAACTTAATCTATTACATCATGATATGCAAACAAGAAAAACACTTACTGAAGTTGTTCTCTGTGATTCTCCAGGCAATGCTGGGTTGACGGCTTACGCTGGTTTCTACGAAATCTGCTCGCCCAAGAAAGGGGAAACCGTGTTCATCTCTGCAGCTTCTGGCGCTGTTGGTCAGCTTGTCGGCCAATTCGCCAAATTGATGGGCTGCTACGTCGTCGGAAGTGCAGGGAGCAAAGAAAAGGTCAGCATATTGAAGAACAAGCTGGGATTCAACGATGCATTCAACTACAAAGAGGAGAGGGATTTGAGTTCAGCTATAAGGAGGTGAGTTCTAAACCCTAAGTAAACAAGCAGCAAAAAAGCTTCATCGCGCTCGCTACTTCAATTGAAATTGAAATTAGGGCAAAAAAGAAAAACTCACAGATTCAAATCGGATCTTCAATTTTTCCCACGACAGGCGTTTCCCCTACGGAATCGACATATTCTTCGACAACGTCGGCGGCAAAATGCTCGACGCGGTGCTTCCCAACATGAAAGACCACGGCCGCATCGCCGTGTGTGGAATGATCTCTCAGTACCACCTCCAGCAACAAGACGGCGTGAACAATCTGATACAGTGCCTCATCAAACGACTTCGTATCCAAGGATTCAACACAGGCGAGCAATTCCATCTGTACCCTAAATACTTGGAGATGGTTTTGCCTCTCATCAAACAGGGGAAGATAACCTACGTCGAAGACATCGCCGACGGCCTCGAAAATGGGCCTGCTGCCCTTGAAGGGATCTTCACCGGCCGCAACGTCGGAAAACAAGTCGTCGCCGTCGCCCGCGATTAAGCACTGTATTCGAATTTATCGAATGTCGTTGTAAGAACGTACTGTGTTTGCTTCATGTGATTGTGCAACGATTTGAAATTTGTACCATTTTTCGAGAAATAAAAAAAAATAAAAAATTTGCTTTTTGTCTTTCGATATTCAAGCTTCCAACTTGAGAACATTTCTCAAGAACTGATCAATGACCCAAAAGTAAAGATCAATCCTTTTTCCACAAGGCAATAGAAATGGAGAAAAATGAAACAAGTTGCATCATAAATAGTAGGAAATCATAAGATATGAATGCTTATCATCAGTTAATACACTTCCAAGCATAGATCAGACTCTGATTAATAACACCACATTAAAGCACACACAGAGCTCATATTATCTCTGTCTTAATCTACAATGCCGTTTCCTTTCCCTGTAATGATGAAGGCAAGTTAGTGATCGTAGGGGAAATCTAAATTATTCTCAGTAACTTTGAAGTGGTGTGGGCTTTGGCCAGAGCAGTGCACATTCCACATCTTGAAGTAGGCTCTCTCCAAATTCCTCACCTGCGTGGTTTTATTACAGTCAATATAATAAACACATCCAAGTCTGCATTTTCTTACCCCATTATATTTCCTCATTGGTCAACAATTATATTTCATCTACACGCCCAAAAAAATTAAGAAAAAACAGGGGAATACTGACCCAGCGAGCGGTATCAAACAGAGGACAAGTCAAGCGAGCAGCTTTGAGCCTATTGGTAAGATCTTGGAGTTTCGGGCGATTCAAAGCCAAAGAAACCGCCTTTTCTTCATACTCTTTCATACTGCAAAATAGCGTAACGAGCAATACATTACAGCCATGTTCGAGCTCAAGAAATGGTGGTAAGAAACAAAGGTTGTAAGAAGTACCTGTTTACTATCATCTCTTCGCCAACTCCTGTAGCCAAACACAGCGAGCCAGCAACCCTTGTTGCCATTTTCTCCAATGGGAGCGTAATCATAGGTATGCCGGCCCAGAGAACATCGGTCCCAGTAGTATGTGCGTTGCAGAGAGGCCTATTTTCGAAAAATATCTTCGAGTGATATAACGAATAAATGGATAATTGATGCAAGAATAAATATAAAAACATACGTATCAAGAAATAGGTCGGCCAAAGCGCTGCGCCTTATGTGCTCTTGCTTCATGGCAACATCTGTGAAGATGATCTGGTCTGGCTGCACGCCTTGGGCAGCAGCATCTGAAAAAGTCGAAAGACTCGATTTAAATTATATTATACAATTCATATATTTTATGTAAAAAATACTTTAAGTCGAACATTAATGACTTACATGCACGAAGCCTCATCTCGCCGGCCGCTGGAAACCTCAGAAGCCAAAGTGCGCTATTAGGGACGCGCTTGAGAATATTGCACCTGAAAAAACAATGTGTCACAACAGATGAAGACTAATTGAGCATATGATACAGACAAGGACACGCGTGAGGTAAGTGTTCTTACCAAGTATTGAATATCTCGGGATCCATCTTGTAAAGCTGGTTGAAACAAGCGAATATGAACTTGTCCTCGGGAAGTCCGTAGTCTGATCGCTTCGGTTGGCATTTTGGGTCCAACACGTCGAGGTTTTTCTTACAAGACATCGCCAGAAGACCGTGTCATTTTTATGGTAAAAGGATAAACGAACGATACATACACATATATATGTATATTCTATTCTGATGTTCACCTGCTTGTAATCATTCACAAAGTAGCAGTGAGGAAGATGAACTATCTTCTCTGAGTATATGTGGGAGTAACGCAAAGGTGAGACAAACTGCACCAACAAAGAAACGTTTAATGGAATGGATAATACAGACAAACAACACGAAGCACCAAAGAAAAATTACCTCATCGGTAACCAAGTACTGTATGTAGTTAGCGCCGGTGGTGCCAGGGAAACCCATGTAAGAGACCTGAACTGGGGCGGGTTGCATAGCAAATATTTCATTTCTCGCACCCTGAAAAAGGTGGGGAAACGAACTTACATAAGTTATAAACAATAAATGATGAGAACACAATTGAAAAGAAGAATGATCTGATACCACCTTGGTGTAACCGTTAAGGTTAATCAGAATTTGAATCTGATTCTCATAAATCATTCTTGCTATCATATCGGATGACAAGGACGACACATCTATGAAATGCTCAGCTTCAGATTGTATACGCACCCTCCATTCAGTACCATCATTTGGACTTAAGGCATAGCAGAAAACCTAATAACAACAACCATATAGCAAAAGAAACCTAATAAGAAACGAGCCATAAGAAATGGCTAAGTAAACCGAACTATTAAAAAGACCTACCTCAACATTTGCTCTGTCATGCATCCCAAACACAGATCCCATGAGATGCGATAAGGGGTGGTTACCAAAGTCGCTACTAACATACCTGAGAGAATGAAAAGGGCACATCAAGACAATGTTCATTTCAGTCCTCACTAAAAAAAGGAACATTTTATCTTTCTCTATGGGTAAAATAGTATGAAATTCATTGAGTTACCCTATTCTTAATCGGCCGTCTCTGCCGCCGCCCCTCAGAGGCAGAGGAGGAGGGTGGTTAAAAGGAGGAAGGGAATAGCGGGATGCAACAACCGAACAGTGAGCAGCGTATTTCCGACTACATGTGTAGAAAAGCAGCAAATTGGATAGTGTAAATGGAACTATACAAAGTAAATCAGATATATATTGATGGAAAAGTAGAAAACCTGATTTCCAAAGCAAGCAACGGGTCGAGAGGATATGCAATAGCATGAAAAGGTTGCACACTTGGAATAACAGACATCTGCAGTTAAATAATTTTGGGAGGAATGGAATAAATGTCACTTCCCTCAATGAAATGATGATAATTGCAGAAGGGAATTTTAGAAACCGTGATCTGTCTTCTAAGTATGGCCTCGACGTCAGCAAACATTTTGTCCCGATTATCCCAGTCGCACACACACTGAGGTAAACAACATGCGAAAATAGGATATTTGTTCACGGAGTTCAACTAGGGAGACACTAATAGCCAAGAAAATAACATATAAGTAGAACTAGATTACCTGGAGAGTGTGAAGAAGATTGCAAGTTGCCTCTGGGAAATCTGGGCGCAAAATCAACGCTTGCTTATAACTTTTTATGGCAGCTTCGACATGACCGCTGCAGACAACAAATGACTGAAGTTCATACATGAAGCCTTCGCATGCAATCACAACATCACACATAGGTAGTCACAACATCACACATAGGTAGACTAGATAAAGAGGAAAAGGGCACCTGTCCTTATACGCCGATGCCAAATTAGCATGAGCCTCAGGCATGGCTGGTCGAGTTGCGATCGCACGCATATAGTCCTGAATAGCTTCATTAACCCTTCCAATCTCCTTGAAAGTGTTTCCGCGATTCACAAGGCCATCAGCTGCCAATGGATCGATTCTAAGAACTTCGTTGTAACAAGATATTGCATCAGCATAGTTACCCTGTTTGCAACAAAAAAAACATATGAGCCAAATGTTAATATCAAGTGAAAAGGGTCTTAGTATGAGAAGCTGCACTGCTTAGGAGAATGCAAAAGAATCAAAGTGAAACCTGCTGTTTATATATCATTGCTAAGTTATTGAAAGGAGCAGAAAGTCCAGTCGTCACAGATAGCGTTGCCTTATAGCACTGAGCTGCAGCGCTCATCAAGTTCCTAAGCAGAATCGAAAGGTGAATAATTCAATCGAAAAAAAAATCGTTTTGCAGAGTAAATTTGCGACAATCGGCATTTTGTTTGAAACTCATACCAATCCATGTAGATGTTCCCAAGATTTGTCAGAGCTTGAGGGTGATTAGGTTGAAGAGACAAGCATTGCTTCATAAACAGAGATAGCATATGTTAGTCCATGTGAAATAGAACTGTAGAAAATAAGCACTAAATGAATAGGATAAGAGAACCAACGCGATAGCAGTGTATTGCTTCCTCTAATCTGCCAGCATCTTTCAACGCATTGCCCTGCGAATAATAATAGGTTAGACATATGTGAAGATAAAATCATCCAACCACGACTTATTACAACATTGATGCTAACCAAATTATTGTATGCTTCAAGGAACCGAGCATCACAAGCAATGGCTCGTTTGTAGTGTAAGATTGCCATATCAAGGTTTCCTTGCTCATAATAGACGCCGGCCAAGTTGCCTGATATAGTTGCTCAGTAATGTCAGGGTTTTGGAAGCACGAGACAATTTTTTGGACCATCACGTAAGTCAAGGGCACTGACAGTAGTTAAGGAAATATCAAAGTTATAACAACTCATGCAAGCTACTCACCAAAAGCCATGGCACTGTCTGGCCGCGATTGCAAGGCTCGTTGGTAACAAACAATGGCCTCTTGCGATATGTTCAAAGCCTAAACCAAAGAGAAGAGCATCTTCCTGCATATTCTTCACGTATCATCGACTTACAATCTAAATTATAATGGTATTACCTTGTAAACATTTCCCAAATTCAAGTAGGCATTTGCAAAGTTCGGCTTCAACTTGACAGCTTCCTACAAACATGAATAACATACGAAAGGAAACACAAAACAAGCTCAAACATAGGCAAAATAAAGCATAAATCAACCCCAAAGCATGTTCCTATCACTCAAGCTAATCTCCGGCAACACAAAGTCACAAACAAACTGAAAAACTTAAAACCTTATAGTACTGCAGGGCTCTGTTGAGATCACCAGTTTCCATAAAAAGCCCAGCAAGATTAGACCACGCAATAGCAAAAGTGGGCTGTATGCGAAGAGCTTCCAGATAACAACTGTATGCCTGAAAAGACATCAGAGGATCTCAGAACAAGAAACATGGATACAAAATAGACCCAAAAAAAATCTATTTGCAAAATCTAAGAACATAATTTCTTGAATATCATTGACAATTGTTGCAGGGAGAGTTTCACGTAACAATTTATAGAATCCTAACAGAGAAAATAAACACTTTGAAGGTATGAAGTGATGAAAAGATGAAGAACACAGAACGCAGAATCGATAAATAAGCTAAAAATAGAAGACATGAACCTAAGCTCGTGCTATTTGACACGATAAAGATGCAATTTACGGCCAAAACAAGAAATAAACAGGATCTCATATTACCTCCTGGAGTAGTCCTTGAGCTTTCATTAGATTTCCAAGGTTACTGTGTGCATCAACCTGAAACAGACATAAAGTGAAGCAAGTAAGTGCAAACAACTAAGTGAAAAGTAGTTATGATAAACATAGGATGAATGATTTTACCAAACGATGATTGAAAGCAAGAGCTTGACGACAGCATTTAGCCGCCTCGTTTAACCTTCCTTTCCGCATGTAAGCACTAGCTAAGTTCGACCATGCATCCGCAAAATTAGGACGAAGCTGCAGTAAATTTGCCGAAAGAATTTGTGAATAATACATGTAACAAAAGAAAACTGAAAAAAAAATCTCAGGAAATCAGATGCATTGAGCTCATGGCCATATTTCACTTAAAGATTATTTTGACAAGGGACCTCGAACAATGCATTTTTATGGCATGCTCTCAGGAAAAAAAAATGAAAACACAAATTTAGTGCAGCAACATTCAGACCGTCAAGTCGGTAGCAAATGCAGCTATGAGAGCAACTCCTTCTCTAATATCCATTTATAGCAAACGAAAACAATAAACAAAGTCAACACAGTATCTATAGGATATGGAAGTTCACACAAACCTCAATGGCAATCAAGTAATATCGGATGGCAACATCAACGTTTCCTTTCTCCTGAGCCACAACGAAAGTCAGTTAGCATGTCAGAATAATGAAAACATAGTAAAAATAACCTCCGATGTAGCTTCCATCACAGCAGAGTACCTTCCAAGCATTTGCCATATTCCCATAACACTCAGCAAAATGTGGATCAATACGAAGAGCTTCTTCATTCTTCGCTATGCACGAATCAAAGTCGTGCAACTAAATTACAGAAACAGAAAAAAAATCAATTTCCTACCAAAGGAGACATATCACAAATCACGTGTACTTGTATCCTACAAAAATTAACCTGATAATAAATTGCGCCGAGGAGAAGGAGGTTATCAGTACGGCGATGATTCAGCTCATATACAGCCTTGCTATGTTCTAGTGCTTGCTCATAGTGACCAGCTTTGTAATTCTGATGAGCAAGGCTTAAGAGCGTATCTTCATCAACTGCATTCGTTCAAAACGTAGTATTAAAGGGAAATATTCTCAGCTCAAGAATAGGATAACAACGATAGCATATAAAGCAGCAAAAAAAAAACATATCTTTCAAGAGTTTTGAACTTTATGCAACACGGAAATGGCATCATCGATGATCATTCCCCAAAATATTATGTCACAAAGACCATTTTATGACGCAGGAATAAATAGTGATCTCAGTCCCATTGTAAAGATCGGGTTTTGAAAAGAAATAGAGCTGCACAACTCTACGCTTCATCAATGAACGACTAAATTACGTTTCCTAAATAACACAAAGCCGTTAAGCACGAGAAGAAAAACATTCGGAATATGAAATTGCCAATAAACCCAAGTGAAAAAGAAACGCAAATCAATAATCACCAAGTCAAGAACAAATGGAATTGCAATTGCCAATTAACGCTCGTCTATGGGGGAGAAGAGGTCATTAGGCTGAACATTCAACCCCTCTTTTCTTACAATTACATAAAATCCCAATTACATATATAAACCTCATCGGCTACAAAACCCTCGTTTCAAATACACTGAAAACAAACCCGTTAAAGAAACCCTTCCAAGAATTCAAAAGAGAACGCAGACAAAAAACAAAGGATCATATAATCAGACCTTCACGAGAAAGCTCTTGCTTGATTCCATCTGAGACAACCTTCGGCAGGCGCTGCTGAGGCTGTCCAGCCTGCAAACTAAGGCCGTACAACCTCGGATCGCTCTGCTGTAGAGACAGCATCGTCACCGAAGCCTCTCAATTACGATCCCCCAAAACCTCGAAATTCTCAATCTCTCATACGATCCACCGATAATTCGAACACACCCACGAAAATTGGTACGCTACTGAGAAGAAGGAAGGTGACAAACAGCTCAAGGGATCACTGAATCGCTACTATTCGATCACTCACATCGTTATATATATAATTGCTATAGCTCATCCATCGGCGAGAATATAGAATATGGAATATATACTAAATAATTGGGGACGAGAAAGAGAGAAGAAAGGAAAAAGAAGCGAAAGAGAATCCCTTTTAGTTGAGTTATGTCCATTTCTTACGCTTGCTCTTCTTTATACGCTGTGGGATTCCTCTCGAACAAGAGTGCAATGACATTTCTGCCCCTTGGCATGAGTTTATTATTATTGCATCGATCGACCAAGTTAAAAGAGGACAAGTGTTCCCAGAATGCGTGTCAATGTGGAAAATATGTCGTTTCATTTCAACGTTGACTCTTAAGACTTGATAATTACATAACATTTTTATCATCGTCGTCGGCCAGTATTCTATTTTCTATGTAAGATTAATTTTTGTGTTATGTAAATAAGGATGCAAATTTTAATATTAACAATGCATCTTAAAATTGTCTATATATATAACAAATGTGTGTTCCACTTCCACCCTATACTAGTTTTTTGTCCGTGCAATGTGTTTAAATATGTAATATTTAAGTTTTTTTTTTTTTGAAAGGAGGATATCATTTCAAGCATCCAAATGGACAAAAATTACAATAGAGCAAATAATCAAAATATTACAACATATTCGATCATTTCTATTGAGTAAAATACCGGTGATAGCACGATGTCCGTTCTCAAGTCCCAAAAGGGAAAAGAAGCCCCGAAGGGAACTCCCACCAGGGGAGAAGAAACGCTCCCACAAGGGGAGGGAAAGGCTCCCACAAAGGGAGAAAAACACCTACAAAGGGGAGAAACTCCATAAAGATGAAACTCCCCCGAGGAGAAACACGCCAACGACCAAACTGGCCGGGCGGAAGAAGGGGTGACGCCAGGTGGTGCGCAGCGACCGGTAGATCGAACGGCCAAGGAGACATGGCGACTTGGCGTTGACAACCGAACCATCACCCGAGGGCAACACCATCGCGGGAGCCCCATGCTCGGACCTTTTTGCCCCCTTCACAGCACCTCCCCTGGACAAGACGCATTCTCGAGCACCAAGCCTTACATGGTGGTGGCAGCCGGCGAGATCTGGGAGGTGGTGCGGCCAGCGAGCACTGGGAGGCGGTGGTGGTGACACCCACAATTATTTGATTATTTTTAAAACTAAAAACAGAGAACAAAGAAGAGAAAGGGAGCTCCCCCAACCTCCGCTAAGGGAGGAGGGGGAGGAGGAAGACTGCTAGTGTTGGAGACGGAGGCGGCCGGTTGAGTATTAGGGTTTCGTAGAAGTTAGAGAGAGGAGAGGAGAGGAGAGAATATTTAAGTTAATAATATAAGTTAATTATGCATCAGAATAAGAATAATATTATATTATAATTACAAAACTGTAATATCATATGGTTGTTAATTTTTTTTGGTAATATCAAATATACTGAATTGTTAAAAACTGCGTCGCATATCTTATACTTTATATAGTAGAAAACATTTGATATCAAATACTCCCTCCATCCCGGCAACTTTGGCACGTAAATTAAAGTGGTATTATATAGTACTCCCTCTGTTTCACAAAGAAAGTCGTTTTAGATGTCTTTTTTTGTTCTAAAAAGCAAGTCGTTTTGGTATTTTTTCAATAAATATATATGTGTAAATTTCCAAAATTGCCCCCATATTAAATAACAACACATGCTTCATAAGTGGAATAATAATTAATAGTTAATGAGGGGTATAAAAGACATTTTAACCCATGTCTTAATATGTGGGAGAAAATCTAAAACGACTTTCTTTGTTAAACAGATGGAGTACAATGAAAAGGTAAAAAAATTGTATATTTTGACACGTCTTTTAAGAATATTTAATATTATTATATTGATTGTTTGTGATAGTTTTTTTGCTAAATAAGGAAATGCGATAAAATTAGTGGGACGCCCGAAATGACAAAATGTGATAAAATTAGTGGGACGGATGGAGTATTATCTAATCACCATATTATAAACTGTATAAAAAAATTTAATATGTTAACACTCCGTAATATTGATGAGAGATAATAATAAATGAATAATTATAAAAGTAAAGAATTAATAATTATACTCTTCCCAAATTGACACATGAGGGAATCAATTCATGCGTCGCAGTTCACTCAAACAACATACGACACGTGTCCATCAGTTTTAAAAAGTAAAATCATTAGAAAAAATTTCAAGTTTTCATCAGATTCAAACCACCATGCTAATTCCAGTTGGTTTAAAGGGACACGATTCCATGCATTGCATAGAAAACTGCAAAATGGGAGTATCAGTTGCGTCTCTTTCTATATTTGTTAATTTCTTTCATTAACAGTTTAGTATATCTTTAACAATATGTTTTTCTGCATCATATTTGCTTTCAAATTTTCAGGAGAGGAACACATAAAAACGGCTTTGTAGGAACTAGCCCAGTAACTCGGCACAACGCAATCAAAGTACACAATACTCGTCGCCTAAGCATCACACACATTTGTCGATAACACACATGACAACACACTTATAATTATTATTAAGCAATACAACAACAATAGCAACAACAACAACTAAATCTTCACGCACACAATTCATCATCTTCATCAGCGGCCTGGTTTATTGCAGCAAACTTTGCACAAGCCGCTACGATTTTCGCTATTGCAATCGCACATTGCAGCCTTGCACGTATAGTCAGGAATATCCGACGCGTCGTCGCATTTCAACTCGTGTTTATTACAGAACTTAATAGGGTCGAACTTAATAGGGTCGGACTTAATAGGGTCGGACTTAATAGGGTCGATGGGCTTGCGAGAAATGCCTGATATGGCACCAATGGCTGATGATAATACAATATGACTATGATGAGTATATATATTTAAATATATATATATACAAATAACAATAATATATACAAAAGAGAAAAAAAAAGATGAATAAAGCAGAATGAAACTCACATGGGATGCGAGCAGCTGATGAGACGAAGAAGAGGGTCGTCGCTACAAAAAGGAGAAGAAACGCAACAGCTTTGTAAGAACGAGCCATGGCAGCAGGTGAGTTGTTTGCTGTGGTCTCAAAGAGCGATGAAGCAATAATATGTATGGAGATATGTAAAACTGTGATCTTTTTCCTTATATTTATAGAGATCTTATGAACATGATTTCGGAAGATTCGTGGAATGTTACTCCCACCCTAGTAGTGAGCTTCCTCCATTGTCTTTCTCGATTGACTTCTAAGTAGGCGAAGACTTCTTGCCTTAGCCATGAAGCTAAAATATGAATGGTCCCACTCCACATTTTCTCCAAGTGTCGACGTGTAGAGGCATAGTATATAATGGACAATTATCACATATTTAAATATACATATGCATGCTTACAATATTTATCGAGTTGTGAATAATTAATTACTATTTAGTTCGTAATAATGGGTGACCGACAATAAAGTTCATGATACCATTAAAATCGAAAAGTCGAACTTTTTCAGAGTATATATATACAGGGCCGGTTTTTCAATTTAGGTGGCCCTGTTCTTATAATATATGAAGGCCCAATATATATAAATAAATATTTACCAAAAAACTAAATATATAAATAAATACAATTTAATATTTATTGTACTTTTCTTCATTTTAATAAATTAGGGAATATGAGCTCACAAAGTAGTAATTTTATTTAAGGGTATACATATTTTATTAATTTTAACATTGTTTTATTATTGCTAAAATTGTCTCTAAATATAAAAAAATTAAGGGGTATAATACATGTAGATAAAGTTAATGCAATTTGGGAACTCAACTCAACCTCAAGAATTGACTAAATATTAAAATGAATTCAGTATATAAAAATAGATAAAATACTAATCTAAGGATTCGAACCCAGCTCTAGTAGAACTAAAAATTTAGGTCTAAGCTTACATCCACTAGCCCAAGTACATTTTTTAGTTAATCTTTATATAACGTACTAGATCTCTATAAGCGAAGAGCATTATCCGGGTTCCATCAAGGTATAATTTATGTATTGGTAAAGTCCCACACCGGTTGTTCAAGTGAAATGGTTTGTAAATCATTTCTATGTAATAATGGATAGCTACGATATAGTGTTCAATGCGAGGCCCCAAATTTGTTTGGGAAGAATTAAATGGGACAGAGGAAGTCTAATATATGTTTATTGGGCTTCAAAGGAACTTGGCACAACGCAATCAGAGTACGTACACAATACTCGTCGCCTTAGCATCACTCTAAATTTTTTTCTTACATCATAATTCATACATGACAAAACACACATCCTCGATAATTATTATTTAAGCAACACACACAACAACAACTGAAGTTATTATTATTCGCGCACACAATTCATCAATCATCTTCATCAAGCTTGTTTCTTGCAGGAAACTTTGCATACGGTGTTAAGATTTTTGCTCTTGCAATCGCATCTTGCAACCGCGCAAATGCATGTCAACTTGTTTCTATTACAGAAGCCAGGCTTGGGAGTGGGAATGGGAATGGGCTTGAAGCGCAAGGGTGTGGCATCAATGGCGGCTGATGATAACAATATGATGACTATGAGTATAATATATATATTATATATATATACAAAATAACAATAATATACATAAAAAAAAAAGAAGAATTAAACTCACATGGGTTGCGGGCAGCTGATGATGAGACGAATAAGAGGGTCGTCGCTACAAAAAGGAGAAGAAACACGACGACGACATCTTTGTAAGAACGACCCATGGCAGCAGGTGAGTTTGTTTGCTGTGGTCTCAAAGAGTGATGATGAAATAATAATGTATGGAGATATATATAAACTGTGATTTTTCTCCTTATATTTATAGATGCAAGAATACATTGAATATGGAGGATATGATATATATGTACATGATTTCGGAAGGTTCATGGAATGGGTGAGCTTCCTCCATTATTGTCTTTTTCGATAGATTTTCTAAGTAGGCAAAGACTTCTCTGCCTTAGACTTGAAAGCTTAAAATATGAGTGGTTTGTCCACATTCTCTCCAAGTGTTGATGTGTAGAGACAAAGTAGTATTTAATCAACAATTATCACATATGTGAAAAAAAGAAAAGTATATATCAAGTGGATGGTACTACGGACCGGTCATACTAGATGCTCTTGGGACCGTAATAATACAATACAACCATATGTAAATATACATGCTGATAACATATATCTGAGCTGTTGAATAATTAACCATATTATTCGTTTGTAATAATAGTAATCGAATTGATCGATGAGTTTTGTATTATTAGTTGTTGTGTGAACTATGAACTGTGCATTTATCCTCTAAGTACATTGAGCTGCAATGTGATTCTGGGCTTAGGAAGAAAAGAATTAAGATGGGTCGTCGTCGACGACCGAATCTGTGTAATAAGCCGCTCGTGATGGCTGCTACTGTCTTAAAAAATACCACTAGTCAGTTAGTGGTCCAAAGCTGCCCACATTTTATGCCATGTTGAAGAAGAATAGATACAATATATCTATATATATATATGATCAAATGGATGGTACAAGGTCAAGAAGAACAAGAAATACATTTAACATGTTGATCGACTTGCTTTTATTGGTATGACGTAATATATATGTTCCGTATTATCTTATATATATGTTTGGATATTTCATCGAATGATCGCGGTCGATCATTATTGTGGATAGGTGATCACCACTAGCAGTCTAGCAGAACAGCGCATGTGCCACTACGTCTCTGCCAAAATGATATTTGTACGCATAAATACAAAGACACAGGAAATTTCGTATTACATTTGTTATATATTTATATATAAAGGGACACCGATCAAGTGGCCTTTTTATCAAATATTAAACAGTTGATGGTACATATTGAACTTATATGAAACCACGTTCGCTTTGGTCTAATGTTCTCATGATACTTTTAGAACATTTAATTAGGATAAAATATAGTGCAGTTAAATATTTGTTAAATAATTGTTATTAGGCTTCTCATCTGAGGACGGCGACGATAAATCACTTCCATCATTTCATTGAAGTACACTAGCATATGCATGCATGCATACATTTTTGCCCCTCGGCATGGGTTTTATTATTATTGCATTGCGTCGATCGACCATGTTAAAAGAGGACAAGTGTTCCGACTCCGAGAATGCGTGTTAATTTGGAAACTATGTCGTTTCATTTCAACGTTGACTTTTAAGACTTTCAGATAGATAAACATTTTTATCATCGTCGTCTTGCCAATATTCTATTTTCTTTGTAAGATCAATTTTTGTGTTATGTAAACAAGGATGCAAATTTTATGTTAACAAGACGTCTTATATTGTTTATATATATGACACCATGTGTGTTCCACCATATACTAGTTTTTTTGCCATTGCAATGCACGAGTTTTAAATATGTAATATTTAAGTTAATAATATAAGTTAATTTTGCATCATAATAAGAATAATATTATATTATACTTACGAAACTGGTATATCATAATGGTTGTTATTTGTTAATTTTTACGACGTATGGATTCAGAGGCGGATCTACGTTGTGACCGCGAAAATTTTCGAAGTTTATAGTGCTGCATATGTATTACTCCCTCAGTCCCATGATTTTTATCACATTTCTTGGTGGGCATGGATATTAAGGTGGCATTATTATGATAATATAATACAATGAAAAGGTAAAAAAGTGTGTATTTGACACGTCTTTTAAGAATATTTAATATTATTATATTGATTGTTTGTGATAATTTTTTACCTAAAAAGGAAATGTGATAAAGTTATTGGGACGCTCGGAATGAAAAAATGTGATAAAATTAGCGGGACGGAGAGAGTATATAAATAGAGTATATGTATAAAGATCTAATACTACGATGAAGTATATTTCGAGTAGCACAACGGTCTGTTGTGTGATGTTTTATTGGTGAGGTCGTGTGTTCAAGCCCATTTCAGACTTTTTTATTCTCTTTTGTTTTATTAGTTTAATTGCTTTTCTTAATATTCTTTTAGTTCTTTTCTTCTTTGTTTTTAAAGTTATTTTAACGCTTTCTATTATTTTATGCACTATATTATTACTCTTTTTAGTTCTTTTCATTTTATTTTTTTTTATTCTTATTGAGTTACTTTTTAGTTATTTTGACACTTTTTCCGTTTCCCTTTTCGTCTTAATTTTTCTCTTTTATGTTATTTTTTATTAATACATTAATACATATTCATTAGTATATATGGTTTAATTTTTTTTCCCAATACCGTATAATAGTCAGTTGATATTATCTTGATCTTTCAAATTGAGCTAGTAAACAATGTAGATATATCTCAAACGAAATATTCTCATGTAATTAATCTCATCATCGAGTGTGGCGGCGGTACCATAGTCGATTACCTGAAAATGACTCGGGAAAGCAAAAAAATAAAAAATAAAAAATTTACGGCCCCCCGATTAAGAATTTCTCGATCTGCCCCTGTAAGGATTGACTTTTTACGCATAGCATATCTTATACTTAATATAGTAGACAAGATTTGATATCTTAAATTATATTATAAACTGTATAGGAAAATATAATATGTTAACCACTCCGTAATATTGATGAGAGATAATAATAAATTAGTAATATCGTGAATGGCCATTCTTAGGAACAAAAGCTAATGCCTCGCACAATGTTTGAGCAATAAAAAAATTAGGGTTTGTTGTGGAGACAAGGGTTTGTAAGGGGAAACTGTTCAGTCGGGTATGCATTGGATATCTGTCAAACTACCCTTAATTTTAATTTTTGTTTTTTTCTGCAGCACTTTGTAAGTCGCAGATTTGATTTATGCTTGGAATTAAACAGTTCATGTCTGAAAATGTATGTAATCGACAGCTTACTATGTTTTATTGTAAGTCGCAGGTTTGATTTTTGCGTTGTGCCGAGTTACAATTATGTGTATTTATAACAATATATTTTCTGCATCATATTTGCTTTCAATGTTTATTGGGCTTCAAAGGTACGCGGCACAGCGCAATCAGAGTACACAATACTCGTCGCCTAAGCATCACTCTAATTCTTTTCTTACACGACAACACACATTCTCGATAATTATAGTTATTATTAAGCAATACAACAACAACAACGACTGAAATTATTATTCACGCACACAATACATCATCATCATCTTCGTCAAGCTATTGTTTCTTGCAGCAAACTTTGCATACGGTGCCAAGATTTTTGCTCTTGCAATTGCATCTTACAGCATTGCAAATATCCGGTACGCATTTCGAGTATTTATTACAGAAATTAATAGGCTTCGGAATGGGCTTCGGAAAGGGGCGTATGGCATCAGTGGCGGCTGATGATAACAATATGACTACTATGAGGATATACATATATATAAATATAATATATATATATATATATATATATATATACAAAATAACAATAATATACATTTAAAAAAAAAAAGATGAATAAAGAATGAAACTCACATGGGTTGCGAGCAGCTGATGATGAGACCAATAAGAGGGTCGTCGCTACAAAAAGGAGAAGAAACGCGACAGCTTTGTAAGAACGAGCTGCCATGGCAGGTGGAGTTTTGCTGGTCTCAAAGAGTGATGCAATAATATGTATGGAGTGGAGATATATAAACTGTGATCTTCTTCCTTATATTTATAGAGCTAAGAATACAATGAATATGGAGAATATGATCATATGTACATGATTTCGGAAGATTCATGGAATGTTACTCCTGATAGGAATCGATGCACATAATCATGTATTACACGCAGCGGAAAATTAAATTTTTTTTATATCAACATATCAACCGATTCCGACAGGATCCATGCGAATTAAAGCTTAACCAGTTTATAGAGATATACCTGTTCTTTCTTAATGATGAGCGATGTTTGATAATACCAAAAGTATGGTACCTCTACCGATATCCACCAAGAACTCGATCAAAGAATCGTCCTTTCTTTAGCTAGAAATACTCGGATGATCGAACTTGATTCACGAACACATAAAACTCATTTTATGTCTTTTGTAAGATACACGTGAGAACTCACAATATGGATAATTAGATGCATGTATTCTTTGAAGGCTACGACCCTTTTTATATCTCCATGCTTCATCTTATGATTGGATAATATATCATTAAAATAGAATCAATCATTGCCTTGTATTATCCCATAATATAAGCAATAAGATATCATTCATTAAATGGAATGGATCATTGCCTTGTATTATCCCATAATTTAAGCAATGACGTATTATTCTATATCAATGATGCCCCTTTCCATGTATAATCGATTCCTACAACCTTTTATCAATGAATAGATACTAAAATATATCACATATATTTTTCTGTATATCACGTATATATATCTATCATTATCCATTTGAATCTTGTCTAATTTTGTATTATATGATAAACAAATAAATTATCTCATAGTTAATTTATCATCATATTTACATCTCCATGTAACACACAAAATTAGTTTCTTTGATCTTTTCTTTTCGCTGTGACCCAATAGGATCCATGTCACGTTGGCAATAGAATTAGATCTCATTCTAATTCTATAAATCATAAGTGGTACCTAGCAAATACATTAAGATTACCCAAGTGACATAGATAATAAGTATCTCAAATACGAATCATCATCCTTAAGCAGTAACTGCCCGTGTCAATTCCTTGTCACATAATATCCTAAATAAGTTCGAGGTAGGTATGTGTCATCCTCGCAACTTATTTATTTCTTGATTCCAAAAGTTCTATCATAAATATGATTACTCTTAATCATATTGCATGCATTACGATATCACCTTTATCAAGGGGCCCGCGGATATTATCACTCATAAAATTGAGGGACAAAATATTCTTGATGAACATAATCCACTACACTGGTCACGCCTGTCGTAATACCACCCGTATAGTTACCTTTTACGGCTAACGTTGAGCGATACTAACAGACAAGCATTTCTAGTGTTGAAAAATGAACATCTCATATTATAGAATTCAAGACACGTATGAAACATTAATGACACAAACACAATCCATAGTATGTTTCATTTCGGGTCTATCCGATACATAATCTCCATTATATATCTGTATGATTAAATTGATAACTCTTTATCAAATAGTTTGTAGAACATAACTATCATTTAATCCACACATTAATCTTAAACATGATAATTAGTGTTCCATGCTAAATATCAAGATTAAGGATAATTTAGAGTAAATATTATTTATTCCAATATGGAATTCTACAATCTAAGTCATCGACTTAAATGATCCATAAATAATTAATTTACTCAAGGAACAAAATGATATAAATCATTCAATTCGTGAAAATAAAGAAAACGCAACAATATAAATGTTGGCTTCTTGATCACAATACTAACAATCTCCCACTTGATCTAAAGCCAAACCAAACATCTCTATGCATGTAGCAATAAACAAGGGTCCTCAGAATAATCGTATAATTCAAAGCCAATTTCCATCGTATCTAATACTCAGAGATTCACTATGAGAAGTGTGCTTGGCTTGAGGTAAAGGTTTTGTCAGTGGGTCGGCTGTGTTGCCGGCGGAATCAACTCTGCAAACCTTCACATCACCTCTATCAACGATTTCTCGTATTAAGTGATAACGACGCAGAACATGTTTGGATCTTTGGTGTGACCTAGGCTCTTTCGCTTGAGCAATAGCTCCATTGTTGTCACAATACAACTCAACTGGGCCATCAATACTAGGAACTACACCAAGCTCAGTTACGAACTTTCTTATCCAACATCCCTCTTTAGCCGCTTCAGAAGCAGCTATGTATTCTGCCTCAGTAGTGGAATCTGCTGTTGTTTCCTGTTTGGAACTCTTCCAACTAACAGCACCTCCATTGAGCAGAAATACATATCCTGATTGCGATCTCATATCATCATGGTCGGTTTGAAAACTGGCATCAGTGTAACCTTTTACAACGAGCTCAGGTTCACCACCATAAACAAGGAACATATCCTTAGTCCTTTTCAGGTACTTGAGGATATTTTTAACTGCACGCCAATGTGCTATGCCCGGAGTTGCCTGATATCTACTTGTCACACTAAGCGCGTATGACACGTCAGGGCGAGTGCATATCATGGCGTACATGATAGATCCAATTGCCGAAGCATATGGAACCTTACTCATCTCATTCAGCTCATCAGGTGTTTTAGGACACTGAGTCTTGCTTAAATGTATACCATGCGACATAGGTATGAAACCTTTCTTGCAATCTTGCATAGAAAACCGTTTCAAGACCTTTTCAATATATGCACTTTGACTCAATCCTATGAGTCTCTTAGATCTATCTCTATAGATCTTGATGCCCAAAATATAAGCAGCATCACTCAAATCCTTCATCGAGAACACTTTCATTAACGAGGATTTGACAAACTCCAGTGATGGAATATCATTACCGATAAGAAGTATGTCATCTACATACAGTACTAGAAAAACTATTGTGCTCCCACTAGTTCTCTTGTATACACAAGGTTCCTCTTCGCATTTGATAAAATCAAACACTTTGATCTCTTTATCGAAGCGTTTGTTCCAACTTCGTGATGCTTGCTTCAACCCATAAATGGATTTCTGAAGCTTGCATACCTTCCTAGCATTCAATGGATCTACAAAACCTTCTGGTTGTGTCATGTACACATCTTCCTCTAAATCACCATTTAGAAAAGCAGTTTTAACATCCATTTGCCATATTTCATAGTCGTGAAATGAGGCAATTGCTAGAAGGATCCGAATCGACTTAAACATAACTACTGGTGAGAAAGTTTCGTCATAGTCAACTCCTTGAACTTGTTTGAAACCTTTCGCTACCTGTCGTGCCTTGTATGTAGTCAGATTACCGTCCATGTCTGTCTTCCTTTTGAAAACCCATTTGTTTTCAATGGCTTTTACACCATCAGGAAGGTCGACTAAGTTCCAAACTTGATTGTCGTACATAGACTGCATCTCGGATTTCATGGCTCCTAGCCACTCATCAAAGTCAGGTCTGTCTAATGCTTCTTTATAAGTCATTGGGTCCTCGGTATCTAATACCAATATCTCATGTAGTCCCAAGAACCTCGCAGGCATTCGGACTATCCGTGTTGACCTACGTAAAGGTTGTTCCTCCGGCTGAACCTCCTCCACAACAATTTGTGGTTGTTCAACTTCGACTGACGTCGAATCAGCTTGAGGCAAAACTTGAGCCTCTTCCGCAACTTGTTGCGAAATTGGCTCTTCTTGACTCGCGCTGGTGGAAGCTATCATGGGTTGGGACACATGATAACCCATAACCGTATCATCTTGTAGTGTCCCTTGAATTTCTTCAAGTCTAACGCTACTATCGTTGCTTTTTCGAGTGAGAAACTCTTTCTCCAAGAAAACGCCATGTCGAGCAACAAACACTTTGTTCTCTGACTTATGATAGAAATAATATCCTTTGGTTTCTTTAGGATATCCTACGAAGAAGCACTTATCCGATCTAGGGCCAAGTTTATCAACCATCAACCTTTTGACGTAAACCTCGCAACCCCAAATTTTCATAAAAGTCATATTTGATACCCTACCAAACCACATCTCATATGGTGTCTTTTCTACAGACTTAGAAGGAACTCGGTTCAGTGTGAATGCAGCAGTTTCAAGCGCATAACCCCAAAAGGAAAGAGAAAGTTCAGCTTGACTCATCATAGAATGAACCATGTCTAACAAGGTTCTGTTCCGCCTTTCAGAAACACCATTCCATTGCGGCGTTCCAGGAGGAGTCAACTGTGAAACAATTCCACATTCTTTAAGATAAGCACCAAACTCTATGCTCAAATATTCACCTCCACGGTCGGACCGTAAGGCTTTTATTTTCTTATTGAGCTGGTTCTCAACTTCATTCTTGAATTCTTTGAACTTTTCAAATGATTCAGATTTGTGTCTCATCAAGTAGACATAACCGTATCTACTGAAATCATCAGTAAATGTAATGAAGTATTGATAACCTCCCCGAGCATTAGTCGTCATCGGACCACATACATCACTATGTATCAGTCCTAGTAGGTCATTAACCCTTTCGCCTCTCTTGGTGAAAGGCGCTTTAATCATCTTTCCGAGCAAACAAGATTCGCACGTCTCAATTGATTCTAAATCAAATTGACCAAGAAGTCCCACTTCTTGTAATTTCTTAATGCGTCTCTCATTTATATGACCTAGGCGACAATGCCACATAAGAGTCATACTCTCATGATAAATCTTGGATCTTTTGTTATTGACATTTAAAACTTGTTTTTCCATCTCAAGCAAGTATAGACCATTCTTCTCATAAGAACATCCATAAAATATATCATTCTTATAAAGTGAAAAACAACCATTCTTAATGGTGAAATAAAAATCATCCATGTCCAAACATGAAATAGAAATAATATTTCTAGAGATAGATGGAACATAATGAACATTTTTCAGTTCTAAAACAAGTCCACTTGGCAAAGACACATCTATGCATCCAATAGCAACAGCTGCAACACTTGCACCATTCCCGACACGTAGTTGTACTTCGCCTTTTCTTAGCATCCTCTTATTCTTTAGTGCCTGCATATTCGAACAAATATGAGCGCACGATCCGGTATCAAATACCCATTCAGAATCAGAAGTAGCAATGTTAACTTCAATAACAAATATACCTGAAACGGTTGGAACCTTTCCATTTTTCAAGTCATCAAGATACTTGGGACAATTTCTCTTCCAGTGCCCAACGCCTTTACAGTAAAAGCACTCAGCAGTAGCAGCAACCTTGACCTTGGGAGCGCTCGAAGCGACAACCTTAGCCTTATTTTTACCAACATTTGGCTTGCCTTTTATTTGGCGCTTGAATTTGTCTTTCTTAATCTTTTTCCCACCTGCATGAATTGCGAGCACATGAGGAACTCCTTTCTTCATGTCAAGTTCAGCAGTTTTCAGCATCCCATGGATCTCATCCAAGCTTTTGTCCATTCCATGCATATGATAGTTCATGATGAACGATGAATAGCTGGGAGGAAGAGAGTTGAAAATAATATCTGTGGCCAACTCTTTGCCCACAGGAGCTTCAAGTTTTTCCAACTGTTGCACATAACTCAACATCTTGAGCATGTGATCACCAACAGAGTTACCCTCAGACATCTTACATGCCAGCAGAGCTCTAGTCACATTATACCTCTCAGCACGTGCGTGCTCTTGAAACATTTTCTTGAGCTGCTCCATGATATCGTACGACGTGCTCAACTCGAATCGCTTCTGCAATTCGGGTGCTATCGTCGCCACAATCAGACATTGTACATCGATCTCATCGGAACAATGTCGGTCGTACTCATCGACTTCTTCAACACTTGAATTAGCATCGGGATCTTTGGGAATGGGTGTATTAATTACATATTCCTTACGCTCTTGCCTAAGAACGATTCTTAGGTTACGGTACCAATCAATAAAATTGGTCCCATTAGAGCTCAATTTGTCCTTGTCCAAAAGCGAACGCAACGACAATGCTTGTGCTGCCATTATCTACGTCACAAAAGAAAAAGATTTCAGTTATTTTTCACGCAACTGTTTTATTCAGATAATAAAACTCCCACTACAATTTAATGCCCCATAGTAGTAGGTCCAAGATCCATATTTTCACTAAGAATAAGCCAGCGGCGGCATGAAACTTTATCTTAGCTATTTTAGGTAAGCAACACCTTGCTAATCAAATCATATTTGACTCTCGGTTTTGTCAACATCGTATATTAACAAAACTTCTCCCCAAGACCCAAAACGGTTTTGGTCTCTTGATAAGCAAACTCATTCTATTTGATACGGCATGTCGGACATACCCCGCGACTCTTAATGATTAAATACGGTGCCTACTGAGTAGGTCCCACCAATATTCTTTCAAAATTCGGCGCGGATAGAATAGCAAGGGAGTAGACTTAATTTTAAAAGGGACTATACTCGTTAATCATATTAACAAATATTTGAACCATTCCTGATTTAAAATATAAAACATTAAAGATGCAAATTATCTAATAATCTTGCATACTATATATGAGATCAAATCTCCATGTTCGGCCAGTCGTACAGATCGGAAATCATATGATATATACAACAGATCATCTAATGAATATATACGATGCAAGCATTATGATCATATGCTATTTAAATCATGGTCACAGTTTCCAATTGGACGTATTATAGATAGAACAATTCTTATTGGAAACATCACATCATGTATACTCATAGCATATACAACTTGGTCATGTGATTGTAATTATTATCCATATTATCACGTTGAGACATGAATGTGTACGTACATATTCTGAATTTAAAATATCAAGGCATCATCATACCTAATCTTCTAGATCGAAAATATCAAGGCAATATCATATCTAATATTGGACAAGAATGCATATTATAATCAATTATATGTGCAGATACTCTAAGTAAGGCAACTTTGATCATCACATGATAGCGGCACATGATTGCTTCTATATACATACATACAAATATACTATGAATATATGATCTTCTGAACAACACGTTGAACAGCAATCATCAAGCATGTGAATAAAATAGCGAATTAAAACATTCTTACAGTAAGCAACGCAAGGCTCTGATACCACTGATAGGAATCGATGCACATAATCATGTATTACACGCAGCGGAAAATTAAAATTTTTTTATATCAATATATCAACCGATTCCGACAGGATCCATGCGAATTAAAGCTTAACCAGTTTATAGAGATATACCTATTCTTTCTTAATGATGAGCGATGTTTGATAATACCAAAAGTATGGTACCTCTACCGATATCCACCAAGAACTCGATCAAAGAATCGTCCTTTCTTTAGCTAGAAATACTCGGATGATCGAACTTGATTCACGAACACATAAAACTCATTTTATGTCTTTTGTAAGATACACGTGAGAACTCACAATATGGATAATTAGATGCATGTATTCTTTGAAGGCTACGACCCTTTTTATATCTCCATGCTTCATCTTATGATTGGATAATATATCATTAAAAATAGAATCAATCATTGCCTTGTATTATCCCATAATATAAGCAATAAGATATCATTCATTAAATGGAATGGATCATTGCCTTGTATTATCCCATAATTTAAGCAATGACGTATTATTCTATATCAATGATGCCCCTTTCCATGTATAATCGATTCCTACAACCTTTTATCAATGAATAGATACTAAAATATATCACATATATTTTTCTGTATATCACGTATATATATCTATCATTATCCATTTGAATCTTGTCTAATTTTGTATTATATGATAAACAAATAAATTATCTCATAGTTAATTTATCATCATATTTACATCTCCATGTAACACACAAAATTAGTTTCTTTGATCTTTTCTTTTCGGTGTGACCCAGTAGGATCCATGTCACGTTGGCAATAGAATTAGATCTCATTCTAATTCTATAAATCATAAGTGGTACCTAGCAAATACATTAAGATTACCCAAGTGACATAGATAATAAGTATCTCAAATACGAATCATCATCCTTAAGCAGTAACTGCCCGTGTCAATTCCTTGTCACATAATATCCTAAATAAGTTCGAGGTAGGTATGTGTCATCCTCGCAACTTATTTATTTCTTGATTCCAAAAGTTCTATCATAAATATGATTACTCTTAATCATATTGCATGCATTACGATATCACCTTTATCAAGGGGCCCGCAGATATTATCACTCATAAAATTGAGGGACAAAATATTCTTGATGAACATAATCCACTACACTGGTCACGCCTGTCGTAATACCACCCGTATAGTTACCTTTTACGGCTAACGTTGAGCGATACTAACAGACAAGCATTTCTAGTGTTGAAAAATGAACATCTCATATTATAGAATTCAAGACACGTATGAAACATTAATGACACAAACACAATCCATAGTATGTTTCATTTCGGGTCTATCCGATACATAATCTCCATTATATATCTGTATGATTAAATTGATAACTCTTTATCAAATAGTTTGTAGAACATAACTATCATTTAATCCACACATTAATCTTAAACATGATAATTAGTGTTCCATGCTAAATATCAAGATTAAGGATAATTTAGAGTAAATATTATTTATTCCAATATGGAATTCTACAATCTAAGTCATCGACTTAAATGATCCATAAATAATTAATTTACTCAAGGAACAAAATGATATAAATCATTCAATTCGTGAAAATAAAGAAAACGCAACAATATAAATGTTGGCTTCTTGATCACAATACTAACAACTCCCACCCGAGTAGTGAGCTTCTTCTACTAACAACTCCCACCCGAGTAATGAGCTTCTTCCATTATTGTCTTTTTCGATAGATTTCTAAGTAGGCAAAGACTTCACTGCCTCAGACTTAAAAGCTAAAATATGAGTGGTGGTTGGTCCACATTCTCTCCAAGTGTTGATGTTGTAGAGTAGTATTTAATCAATATCACATATGTGAAAAAAGAAAAAGTATATATCAAGTGGATGGTACGGCCATACTAGATAATCTTGGGTAATGTACATGCTGATAGCATATATCTGAGCTGTGAATATCGTTAGTAATAATCTGTAATAAAGTTCATATGGAGATTTTTATGAGGTATGGAGACTACGTATAGTAAATAATTATATGTAATACTTTTCTTTTAGTAAAATATATGTAATACTTTTTGTTGAGTGGATTACTTGCTAAAAAATAGGATTACCATACAGTACATTTTTAACATCACAATGATAGCACACACGTTCAATTCTCACACCCACCAATAGGGGTGTTCATCGATCGGTTCGGTTTCTCGGTCTCCGGTTTTACGTATGCTTAATCCAATAGTCGAACCGTTTTAATTTGGTTCGTTTCGGTTTTTAATAATTCGGTTCGGTTTTTCGTTTAGGAATTTAATATCAACAAAAAAATATTATGAGCTGAAAATACATAAAACAATTTATAGTTACTAAAAAACAAAGAAGATCTGTGGAACGTGACATGTAGCAAAATAATTCAAAGTTCCGAAAAAAAAAACAACATCAAAGTGGTACAAAATCTTACAAAAATATAAAACCATTCATTTGAAGATACTATAAATTGTTTGGGATAAAAAGAGTATTTGAATGGGAAGGAAAACATTCACCTAAAAATGGAAACAAACGATTTTTGATATTTTTCTATTATTAATGTAGTATGATAATTTCGGTTTGGGTTTTCATTTTTTTCGACTTAATCCGATATCCGAACCATTTTAATTTGGTTCGGTTTGATTTTTTACAATTCGGTTCGGTTTTTTTCGGTTCCGGTCTTTTCGGTTCGGTCGATTTTTCGATTAATTTGAACACCCTACCCACCAAGTAGTTCACACACACACACACAAAACACATTGTTACCCTCAGGATTTACAGCTAACGGTAAAATAATATTAACCGACGAATATCCCGCGAGCATCAAGGCGTGAAGGATAGAGACGGGAGGGAAAGTTCAGACGAGACGGGAGGGAAAGTTCAGACCAGGCGAAGGGTACTGAAGAAGATCTCGAGGCAGTGGCGATGAAGAGCTCGAAAGGAAAGAGGAGGCTGAAAAGGGGGACACTCGGTCGGGAAGATCCAGATCGAGGAATGGCCCAAGCGGCCCCAATAGAGAAAGGACGAAGAGGGAAAGGAACGCACTGTTTGAGGAAGGATGAGCCATGAGCAAAGGAGCCAGGCAAAAGCCCGAGCAGGCGATCTCTCGACAGCATCCTCGGCAGCAAGGTGAAAGCCCGAAGGACGAGGGGAGTGAAGGCTGAGTTCGGTATAAGCGCCGAGTAGGATGAGCAGATGACAAGGAAAACTGGATGAAAGAAGGGAAGAGGAACGTGGGATCGTGGGGAAGACCACGTGCTACTTGTAGAGTTCGCGAGAAAAACGGGCAGGGTGGAAGACTAGGTCCTGGCAACTAGTGTGAGGTCAGTATAAGTAGCGACGGTTAGTTCATTTCCCAGGTATGTTCTAAAACCACCAAGAATTGACTCACAAGCCAGCATACCTATTTTTCACCCACTTACTGACTTAAGCATCGGAGGGGATACGCCGGCGCCAACCCCGGCCCCCTTCTGACGTGTTTCTGAATTTGTGAATAGTAGGCTTGGAGGAGATAGTCCACGGATAACGGAAAGCCGCGCCAAGGAAAGTACGAGGGAAGGGAAGAACAACTGCTCCAGCCACCGTTTTCAGGAGGTCGTTTACGCGGTCCACATCACACATCTTTCTGTTATTTATTTTATTTGTATATTCTAAAACAAGTCAACTTCAGATACATATGTACGGGCATATGCGTTAATTCGAACAGCATTTTAGGCAGGCGGCGACATTAGGGTATTTGCAAGGGCATTTGAAGAACTTGCATACGTAAGGAGTTGGCGCAAATTTTGCTGACGTTGGGCGGCTTTACCGCGTCCACTTTGACCGTCGATACTAAGAGGAAAAGAAGAATTAATTACAGCATAAGCTTTGGAATAACAACGATTTGCAGCCATGATTATCTTGAGGTTTTGTATATAAACAAAAATGTAATATGTAATCGAATCGACCGATGAGTTTTGTATTATTAGTTGTTGTGTGAACTATGAACTGTTGCATTTATCCTCTAATTATAGAGCTGCACTGTGATTCTGGGCTTAGGAAGAATTAAGATGGGTCGTCGTCGACGATACAATCTGTGTAATAAGCCGCCGGTGATGACTACGTACTGTCTTAAAAATACCACTAGTCAAGTTATTGGTCCAAGTGTCCCACATTTTATGCCATGTTGAAGAATAGATACAATATATATATATATATATATATATATAATATATATGATCAAATGTACGCATAAATACAAAGACCCAGGAAATTTCGTATTACATTTGTTAATATATTTATATATAAAAAGGACACGATCAACTGGCCTTTATCAGTACAAACACAGTTGATGGTATATTGAACTTATAAGTTATATGAAACCACGTTCGCTTTTGTCTTAATTCTTCTCTTTTATGTTATTTTTTATTAATACATTAATACATATTCATTAGTATATATGATTTAATTTTTTTTATTTTTTCCAATACCGTATAATAGTCAGTTGATATTATCTTGATCTTTCAAATTGAGCTAGTCAACAATGTAGATATATCCCAAGCGAATATCATGTAACTAATCTCATCATCGAGTGTGGCGGCGGTACCATAGTCGATTACCTGAAAATGACCCGGGAAAGCAAAAAAATAAAAAATAAAAAATTTACGGTCCCCCGATTAAAAATTTCTGGATCCGCCCCACTAAGGATTGACTTTTTACGCATCGCATATCTTATACTTTATATAGTAGAAAACATTTCATATCTTAAATTATATTATAAACTGTATAGGAAAATATAATATGTTAAACACTCCGTAACATTGATGAGAGATAATAATAAATTAGTAATATCGTGAATGGCCATTCTTAGGAACAAAAGCTATAATGCCTCGCACAGTGTTTGCGCAATAAAAAATTAGGGTTTGTTGTGGAGACAGGGGTTTGTAAGGGGAAACTGTTCAGTCGGATATGCATTGGATATCTGTCAAATTACCCTTAATTTTAATTTTTGTTTGTTTCTGCGGCACTTTGTAAGTCGCAGATTTGATTTATGCTTGGAATTAAACAGTTCATGTCTGAAAATGTATGTAATCGACAGCTTACTATGTTTCATTGTAAGTCGCAGGTTTGATTTTTGCGTTGTGCCGAGTTCCATTGTTGCGTACAATTACGTGTATTTTTAACAATATATTTTCTGCATCATATTTGCTTTCAATTTTCAGGAGAGAAACACAGTAAAAATGGCTTTGAATTAAGGAAGTAGCCCACTAAATTGGGCTTCAAAGGAACTCGGCACAACGCAATCAGAGTACACAATACTCGTCGCCTTAGCATCACTCTAATTCTTTTCTTACATGACAACACACATTTGTCGATAATTATAATTATTATTAAGCAATACAACAACAACAACAACAACTACTACTGAACTTATTATTATCCACGCACACAATTCATCATCATCTTCATCAAGCTTGTTTCTTGCAGCAAAGTTTACATAAGGTGACAGCTTTTTTGCTCTTGCAATTATCGCATCTTACAGCATCGCAAATCTTCCCAAAATCCGGCGGCTTACCGCACCAAGAAGGTTTTTTGGCGCAAATTTTGCCGACGGGCGGCAGCTTAAACGCGTCCACTTCGACCGTCTTCGTCGACGATGGCTCTTTAGCTGATGAGACGCAGAGAATCGTAGTCGATGCGAATAGGAAGAGAAGGATTGTTATTGCAACATAAGCTTTGGAATAACGATTTGCAACCATGATTGGTTTTGTATAAACAAAAATGTAAATATAATATCGAATCGATGGAACTCGTAGTAGTTGTGTGAATTATATGAATAATTGCATCGATCCTCTCTAGCTATTTATAGAGAGGTTTGGGGTACGTATAATAATAGTGGGCTTAGGAAGATGGGTGGTAGATCGATGTGTATAATAATTAAGCCGCCATTAATTGTCGTGTTATTAGAAGATTCCTCTACTGTCCTAAAAACACCACTAGTCAAGTTACTGGCCCACATTTTATGCCATGTTGAAGAATAGATACAATAATGATCAAATGGATGGTATATATAGGGTAAAGAAGAAGAATATATTTAACATGTTGATCGACTTGCTTTTTGGATATTTCATCGAATGATCGGTCGATCATTATTAGAAATCGAGCGGTCCTTCCTAAAACCAATTGGTGATAGGAGGAGAAAGCCTCTTATATATATATATATATATATATATATATTAGTTTCAAGAGCTTGAATTATCCGATGTGGGACGAAACCCACTTAGAATCTCAACACGCCCCCTCACGTGTGGCATGATTGGCCTAACACGTGGATATATGAATCGGGTGACGGTGAGCGGAAGCTCGCTCTGATACCATATTAGAAATCGAGGGGTCCTTCCTAAAACCAATTGGTGATAGGAGGAGAAAGCCTCTTATATATATACTAGTTTCAAGAGCTTGAATTATCCGATGTGGGACGAAACCCACTTATAATCTCAACAATCATTATTGTGGATATGTCACCACTAGCAGGAAAGCGCATGTGGCTCTCTCTGCCAAGATGATATATGTACGCATAAATACAAAGACGTAGGAAATTTCGTATTACGTTTGTTATATATTTATATATAAAAGGACACGGATCAACTGGCCTTTATCAATATAAATCAGTTGATGGTACATATTGAACTTACAGGAAACCACGTTCGCTTTGGTCTAATGTTCTGATATGATACTTTTAGAACATTTAATTAGGATAAAATATAGTGCACTTAAATATTTGTTAAAATAATTGTTATTAAGCTTATCAGCTGAGGAGGGCGACGATAAATCACTTCATAATTTCATTGAAGTACAGTAGTATATGCATGCATGCATATGAAGAGATAAATCTTATGCTGCTCGTGTTTTGCGAGCACCTCTTATGATGCATAAATCGGTGCATTGGGCCTGTGCATCCTGGCCCATTTCACATGGCCACAAAATTTTCGAGACTATTTTTTGGAGCCTCATTTTAAGGTCCAATGTCCCCTTAGTGGGTTTTAAAGCTATCATTTTATGGTTCTCGATATCCATAATTCATAAAAAAAAAAAAAAAAATGGGCATAAAAAGCTGCCATAAATATTAAATTTGTAATGTATGTATCAACGTTGGACCTCGATGATGTGCGGGTAACTGTCTGACTGGCTCTAGAAATTACTTTCCAAATTGAAAAGAAAGAATGGGAACGCCTCAAAATATTTATATATCTAAGCTTATATGCTTTGTGTTCGTAAACGGAGAAAAAAGTCAGAATGAATTTAAATAATAAATATATATTAATAAACTAAAGTATAAATTACTATGGAAAATCATACTTACTTTACAATATATTGGTTTTTATGATGTATTGGTGAACTAAAATTACTGAATGAATCTATATTACGTTAAATTAATTACAGTCATTAAATATTAGTCAAAAGAAATAAAACTGTTATAGATTTAAAAAGAATAGAAAAGTAGAAAAGAATAAATAAAAGACTTCAAATTATTGAATGAGACTTCAAACGAATAGAACGACAAAGTAAAATAATAAATGTTAGGTTTTTTAATTCAAAGTATTAATTAAAAGCAAGGTTCTGAAACCAGGTTTTCAAACATTTAAGGTTTAGTGGTTTAACCGGTATAGAACCGGAATCAAACCGGACTAAAACCGGTATCTTAAATATAATAAATATATATTTTATAAATGGGTCAATCAAATAATATAGAAAACATACATATTTTTTTATAAATTTTTTTCAAATTATAATTTATACAATTAAAGGGAACATTAAATAAAGTAAATTGTGTTGGTAATTAAAAATTAATTATACAATGGGCTGTAAAAGTATTAAATCCATCAATTTGGGGTAAAAAACTGAAGAGATTTAAAATATTGGGTAATAGTTAATTATAAAATAAAACTTAAAGGGATGTATGGAATTCGAACCCAGGCCCAATATTCGACAACTTCACCACTGGACCAACACATTAATTTGTTACTTCGATTCTTACTCATTTAAATTTTAGTTTTTTTTTCTTTTTTTTTAATAAACAAAGACCGGACCGGAACCGAACCGGATTTTCGGCCAGTTCGCGGTTTTCCGGCCCGAACCGGGCGGTCCGGTCCGGTCTTCAAAACCCTAGTTAAAAGATGCTAATAGTTGGTAAAAACGAATGGAGAAGAAAAAAGAAAGGTGAAAAGGAAAGTTACAAAAAAATTAAAGAGGATTGGGAGGCCAACCTGTGACTTCAAAATAGACACGAGTGTTGCCAACCGCTATGCTACGCAACATTATAGGTAACTACATGCGTTAATTATCTATATAATGAATATGTACTATATATAAACATAGTACTAAATTTCCCGAATTTTTTTGCGGGGGCATGGCCCCCCGGGGCCATAACGTAGATCCGCCCCTGGGTGCAACGCTATGCGGTTGATGCTAAGAATTAAGTTAATAAATTCTCTTTAGGTAGCAAAAGAGGTTTAATAACATTATCTCTCCATAGATTGGAGTTACTGGGTGAAAATGGAATTTTTTTTTTCATCTGGCGATCCCATAATCAGTGCGGCGCGAACCAACCGAGTTAGGGATAATTGGAACGTAAGAGAAAACACAGAAAAAACAGAATACTAATACTTGCATGCATGAAATGGAGAAGTCACCATTCCATGCCATGCATGCATTTTTATTCAACGCACAACATATACCACAACACACGTAATACATGTACGCGTTTAATTCCTTACATCATATTACAATATATAATCATCAACTAGTTCATTATTTCTTATGACAGGAGGAGTGGGACAATAACAACCTTCATCACAACATCGTCATCTTCAAGGATTATTGACGGCCGCCGTGAAACCAGCGTCGGGCTTCTGATCAGCGTAATCACAGCATCTGCAACCTCCATAGTATCCGCCTCGCCCACAGCAACCATAACGGCAACGCCCTCTTCCACCATAACCACCACGGCCACCGCCACCACGACCACCACCACCATAACCACCACGGCCGCCACCACCATAACCACCACGGCCACCGCCACCATAACCACCGCCTGGGTTGCCACCGTAGCCACCGCCAGGGTAGCCACCATATCCGCCGCCGGAATATTTTGCATCTTTCAATTCGCCGGACGTATTAGGCTTCTCAGCTGAGGACGGCGACGATAAATCACTTCATAAATTTCATTGAAGTACAATAATATATATATGAGGAGAGAAACCTTATGCTGCTCATGCTCTGCTAGCACCTCTTATGATTGCATAAATCGGAGCATTGAGCATGTACATCCTGGCCCGTTTCACATGGCCACAAA
Source organism: Craterostigma plantagineum (assembly GCA_027422505.1). Taxonomy (NCBI): domain Eukaryota; kingdom Viridiplantae; phylum Streptophyta; class Magnoliopsida; order Lamiales; family Linderniaceae; genus Craterostigma; species Craterostigma plantagineum. The sequence continues at coordinate 5,492,389 of JAPQWV010000044.1, read as the reverse complement.
TTTTTCGAGACTATTTTTTGGGGCCTCGTTTTAAGATCCAATGTCCCCTTTGTGGGTTTTAAAGCTATCATTTTATGGTTCGATATCCATAATTCATATAATTGGGCATAAAAAGTTACTATTAAGTATTAAATTTGTAACGCTTGTATCAACGTTGGGACTCCATATGCTCTAGAACGGAAGTGATAGAGCATCATAAGATATATATAATATGCATGAAGAATAATGAACTCACATGTGTCGACGGCGTTGGAAGTCTCTGCCATCTCACGAGCCACCACGTACTCCGACGAGAGAAAGAGGGCCACGGCCATGCAAAGAACAATGAGGAGAAATACTTTGGAAGCCATCATTACAATGTGTGTTTGTGTTTTATACGATGTATTTTGTTGTACTTAGATTTGCTGTGAGCTAAAGAACTGCGTTTATACGTCCCCTATTTATAGACGGAGAATAAGCTAAAGATAAGATATGATCTCTTGATTGATCTTAATACGCCACTACTACTGTTTAGTTGGCCGTTGGCGTGTCTTAAATGATTGAGTTATATAATTAAAAAAAGTCTACGCTCCACGTCCTTATATTATATATGTGTGTGTATCTGTATATCTTTAAGCTTAGAAGGATATGATCGGATCTGTAATGTAATAAAGAAGTACGAACAAGTCAAACTGTCCCTACGGAATTTATTGGTGAGTCCTCTCTACATGTTATTTCTTGCATGGGGCTTTTGCGTGGTTGAGAAATGAATTTACTTTCCTTAGTAGGCCACTCCGCTCGGATCACCTATTCCAGTACCAATTCCACTCCCTATTCCACTATTAAAATATTAATATTATATTATATTATCTCTCCTAATCACCATATACACACAACGTCCCACATTAATTAATTGGACACTCTCTCTCATGGAAGTTTTTTATACTATCTCTCCTAATAACACATCTAACGTGATAAATTGTCACATCAACCACTTGAATTGTCCATTTCTCGAAAGCCGTGTGGTAATATTGTCACATCAACTAGTGTGCTTGCCACTTTAGTTTCAAATTCATTATATAAAAGAATAAAAATGATGCCAGCATAAACACTTCTCATTAGCAGACCAATAATCACTTATACACTATCATAACACAGAATACCCTGAATAAATAGAAGATCCATTGAAAAATAGAACTTTCATTACTTACTAAACATTGAATTATAACATAATACAAAGTCTAACACCCGAAAAGTAGTGATTAGTCCCCATTTACTCGATCATCTATCTCATTTCTCCTTAGGTTTCTAGAGGCTGCATCATTAATCACTACATTCGATTGATTGGTAAAAGACATTCCGTAACTTGGTTGTTGCATCTGTGCCTGAAAATTCATATACAAAGTCATATTATTTTGTATCATCAACAACATACCCAAAATAAATATTGGAGATATTTAACCTGTAGCAAATCCGTCAAACTTGAGCTATGTCGTTGGAACTGTGAAGGATACCACCATTGAGAATTTTGATGCTGAATGGATGCACTTGATATCTGTTGCAGTTAACATTAATAAAATAATGATTAACTTCTTATGTGAAAGATGAACGTATTTCTAAATGACATACCTGTGACGATTGGGATGCTGGTAAAAGGAACAACGAATCGACCGGCATTGTAGGATGAGAAATATCTGAACAAGATATATCGTACTTTTCTCCTATACGATGATTGATTTCCAAACTTGGCGTGCACTCTTTTGGTTCCTGTAATTGAGCAAGACATTAGCAAGTTTCTGTATTCGTATAATAACACAAATTTAGCAAAATATTACCTCGGCAGTTGTATGCTTTGCCGACGAATTTTCGGTGTGTTTTGACCTTTTTGGCTTCTTTATCGCCTGTTCTAATCCGCTTTTGACCCTCTTTCCAGATTTGAGTCGCGAAGCCCTTTTTGGTTTCCATCCTTTTATCGCATCAACTGGTCCGTCATTCGTTTCTCTAGTCAAAACTCCTTTTCCATGCTTTTTGGAAGTCTTAGATGATTTTGAAGAATAGATGTTATCTAGAGCTTCATCTGTTTCTTCAATCATCTTAAGAAGAACATCTTTAGTCTGATGATACGTCTCCTCCGTCAATGCTGCCTTTGAAGCTAATTGACTATACACCTTGCATAGATCTTTATACCTTTCTCCAACCAATATCTTTTCAGCATGTTCCTCATCAATCCCAAAGCTTCTCTCGTCATGATCGTGGGAAGAAATTTGCAGAAATCCCTTCTTAGCATTTTTAGTCCATCTTCGTTTTATATAATCTTCAGGAATTGAAGATATATTTCTTATACCAAGTACTTTGAGGACATGAGAACACAAGATTCCAGCAAATTCAAACTTTTTGCAGCTACATGAAACGTTTTCGCTCACGGAGTCCAATCTGACTGTGTGTTGGTAGCGCTTATTGGAAGTGGAAACCTTGTACTCGGATATTGTCTCGGACTCGCTAGATAGCTCAGCGAATAAATCATAAGCCTTCCAGAATTCAGATTCAAACAACTGGAAGACTTCCTGCGTGTAGATATTTGAAGCGTGTCTCAAGATCTGAATCGGGTATGCTTTCGGGGTTGTCTGCCTCATCACAAAATCAGCTTTTAACTCCTTATATCGGCGATCGTCGATTAACCTTTCAAAATGCTCAAAAAAGGGTAACAGCTTCATTTTATAGCTCACATATCTTTTTAAAGAACTATGCATGCTCTCGCTGCGCTGCGTACTGATCATATCTGCACAGAACACTTGATGTCCGTAAACTAACGCCCATTTTTCTTTAATGCTAAACAACCTTTCAAGCCAATCATTATTTTCCAACCCATACTTCCTCAGCATTTCCTTCCACGCCTTGAGAAAATCATCTTCCTCTTCATAATCATATATACAACTAGAAAAATCTTTAGCAAAATCGCTGAACCTAGAAAAAACATTACCAAGGTGTGTAGCTGCATTTTGATAAATATGCCAAATGCACAAACGATGGCATGTTTCGGGCCATTCTGCGGATATAGCTTTTGCCATCGCGGCATCTTGGTCTGTAAGAATAGTAGTAGGCTTTTTTCCACCCATTGACCGAACAAAGGTATCAAATAGCCACGTAAATGTTTCAGCTGTTTCATCATACAGCAATGCCGCTCCAAAAATAATTGACTGTTTATGATGATTGACACCGACAAAAAGTGCAAATGGTCGATCTTCTTTATTTTTCCTGTAGGTGGTGTCAAAGGACACCACATCGCCAAAATGAACGTAGTCGATCATCATTTGTCCATCTGCCCAGAAAATATTTGTTATTAAGTCTGACGAATCGACCTGGATGGCGTAACAGAAATTTGGATCTTCAGTCTGTTTTTTCTGTAAATATTCCAGTACACCTCCTGTATCTCCTGGTCTCATCTCCACTGTTCTTTTCGATCGCAGATAGTTTTTATAGTCTTCAATAACAAAACCAACATTCTCGCGTCCTCCAGCTTGATTGACCAAATATTGGAGTCCAGCCGTTGGGGGAATGCCAGATTTGTCTAGATTATCCACCTGCGTTGCCTGCTTTGCAGTCAGTCTCCTGTGCGACCTATAGAAGTGACTCTTGTTTGGACTGACAAGTTCGTGTCCGCTATGCTCTGCAATAAACTTGACCACGTGATATTTGCCAGATTTACGTGCGTTTATCTTCATTTTTGCACCACAACCACTTCTAGTCTCAAGACGATGAGATTTGACGTCCACATATCGGTTATCTTTTCGTCTACGTCCCTCGCTAGAACAACAGAATACACGATCCAAAAGTCTTCCATCAATACTGTCGTAATGAACGGTATGCCTCCTAATTCCAAAACCAACACTACGTGCATAATCATTATAAAAGTTATATGCATCTTCTTCAGTCTCAAATTCCATATCCAAAGCTGGGATTTTTATTTCCGGTGTGAAAGAATGTCCTATGTCAATGATAGTTGTAGTACCTTCCAACCGGTGAGCTTCATTCGTTCCACCCGATAGTTTGTCAACTGTATCAAAATCAAGCATGCGACGCGGAGAGGAAATTGTTGCATCCTGACGAGCATAATATAGAACATTAAAATAAATACACAACTATATACCAGAACAAAAATACAAAAGATCATAACTGAATTATATTTACCATGGGATCTTCGCGCACACTGTTACGATCGTCCATAATTCTTAGTTCCAAAAGATAATGTTAAGTAGCAAATCTGTAGATGCGGACCACATAACATAATTAAAACAAAATTAGCAAAATAAGTATTTGTTGGTTACTAATACAAGACTCAACTGTAACAGCTTGAATTGAACGATGACCTCTCCACGAACTTGATTTGCAGATATGGAATTGATCAATACGAAAAACATATATTGGGGTAGTATAAGAAATTAGCACGATCTCAGTCACTTCAATAATCAAGAAAGCTTCAAACTTGCAAAGAATTAGTATCGATTTATCTGTTAGTTTATTGGATGAGTATGGTGGCGACAGAATAATTTAGGTTTTTACTGGTGAGAGATAGGATATTACGAGAGACGCGATCCTCACGTTGATTTACTGAATCTGCCAATTAATGTTCTTTTACTATATTTACAAGTATAAAAAACTTCCATGAGAGAGAGTGTCCAATTAATTAATGTGGGACGTTGTGTGTATATGGTGATTAGGAGAGATAATATAATATAATATTAATATTTTAATAGTGGAATAGGGAGTGGAATTGGTACTGGAATAGGTGATCCGAGCCGGTATATTTCCACTCCGTATTTATTATGTTTATGCATAAATGCGATGTATTGGAAGGATTAGTAGGCAGTGCATTTATATGCAGTAAAGATGTCGGCAGCATTGTCATAGATAGATAAGATACGTGTAATATATTCGGTGATTCGAATTATTAACCCATGTCCTAGAGTTACCTCCATGCTAGATTTTGATATGCCGACTTTCTATGTTATTTCTACTATGGCTTTCATATATTTCAGCTTTTCCCATTATTAGGTTTTCAACATGTGTTGATCATATCATGGCTTTGATCATATCATATCAACATATAAACTATTTTGATGAACATTCTCCAACAGCTCATGCTGAGACCCCTTATCTTACATTAAATTGTGTTTTGTTTGAGGAATATGGTAAAGAAATGCAAGAAAAAAAAAATTAAAATCAAAGGAAAAACCAAATTTGACATATACACATAAATACAAAAACCTAATTGAATAAAATTTTTACACATAGTACCAGTTTCAGAAAATTTTACAGATAGGTACCCGATTTAATTTTTATCAGTTTCTTCAGTCATGCCCTACCTTCCTGTGTGTATGGTGTACCATGTTGATATTGGGTACCTAAATGTGTTCGTACGCAGTATCTGTTTCAATAGAACGTACCCAAATGTGCTAATACGGCGTACATGTACCCAAATGTGTTGATATAGAGTACCAGAATGTGTTGTATGGTGTACCTGCGACGGATCGGGTAACTATGTGCAAAAAAATTATTCTGTTAGGTACCTACATATAGAAAAATCCTGACAGGGTACTAAATTATAAGTTTTTATCCAAGTAGGTATTTATGTGTAAAGACCACAATTTCTTTAATGTGTAAACAGGAAAGATAATCTTGTTAGGATTAAAGTTGACAGATACAAAATGGACTTAATGAATTACAGTAAAACTCTATAAGTTATAAACTAATAAACTCGCTAAAATAATAAACTCATCTGGTGCCTTCGTAAAAAATTATCAAATTCGATAAGTTAATAATATAATTTATTTTTTTGGAGAATCCTTTTATTAATATTAGGTCCCATTAAAACTCTAGTCTAAACTAATAATTCTTAAATTTTACGATTACATATTATGGTGATTTGAAAAAATATTACAGTTTTACAAAATTCATGAGTTTTGCTACCTGTCACATATCTAAAAGATATAATTGTATGTAATAATATATATTCACTCCAATTCTAATTTGATTCAATCCGCACATTGACATAGACTAAGAGATAGGTGAATTTTTTTAATAAACAATTAATAAAATATTAATTTATCGATATATTAATATTTCTCTAAATTAATAAGACATAACCATCCCAATATTATTAATTTAAAAATTTGAAGAGATTTTAATGTATTATGATTTTGTTGTCTATTACTTTCCTGACGCTTTAATAGGGGAGAAAATAGTTGCCCCTTAATTTCCCTCCCACTATTTTCTTGCCACGTCATTTTTTGTCCAGCCAAAGACAACGATAGTTCTACTCACGATTCTATTATCAAATTCCACAAACCAAAAACAATGTTATTAAAATTAAGCCGAATATTGTTTCTATTGGAAAACAGTGAAGAAAAGAAAGGCAGTGAAGGCTTGAGTTCCTGAGAATGTCTGCGCGCCTTCAAACAGATTGTTCTGTTCTGTTATTTAAATGTTTACATATTAAGGGTAGTTTTGTCCTTTTACATAAAAGCGCGTTAACTTGATTAGGCGTTGTTATATATATATATATATATATATATATATATATATATATAGCTCAGTTGTAAAACATTTCATAAAAGAGTTCGATTCAGTAATTCGATTCAGCTTTCTGTTTTCCAATCTTCCCTCCATCGTTCAAAATTCATCAAGAAAGCTTTCGATTTTCAATATGGTATCAGAGCCTTGAACTGATAATTCCAAGAATCTTTCAATCATTTCTTCAAGATTGTTCATATCAAGGCTGAATCATGGCAACAGAAGATAATTCGCAGGTTCAGCACACTCAAAACACATCAGACGGCGCCGGGATTTCCAACAATATTGGATGATCAGCTACACCCTTACTATCTTCATCATACGGACAACCCTAGTTTGGTGCTGGTTCATCAACCACTGACTGGGGACAATTACTCATCATGGAATCGTGCGATGACCATGGCTTTATCTGTCAAGAACAAGAAGGGATTCGTCGATGGCACAATCTTGAAGCCGCCCAAAGAAATTAGCGCAAGCATTATCTACTCCCAAACAGCCAGAGAAATCTGGCTTGATCTTCAAGAACGCTTTCAAGAAGGAAATGCGCCGAGACTGTATCAATTGCATAAGGAGCTGTTTGGAGTGTCACAGCAGAATTCTTCTGTAGCTGCTTATTTCACCAGATTAAAGGCCCTTTGGGACGAATTGAACAGTTTCAGGCCAGCGTGTTCGTGTGGAAAGTGTTTGTGCGGAGGTGCCAAAGAAACGAGGGAATTCTCTGAAAAGCAGTATGTCTTGACCTTTCTTATGGGTCTTGATGACTCTTTCTCCCATATCAGAGGCCAGATTCTTCTAATGGATCCAACACCGCCCATCAACAAGGTGTTCTCTCTTATATCCCAAGAGGAAAGGCAGAGATCAATCAACATCAAAACCTCGTCTGAGAATTCAATCCAACACATGACCTTTACCAGCCGAAGTGGACAAGCTGAGAACAGAGGAACCCAAGGTGGCTACCAGGGTCAGTGCAAGAAATCTACCCCATATCCAAAGAAGGAAGGATCACGACCATTCTGCACACATTGCAGTCGCCCAGGACACACGGTGGACAATTGCTACAGAATCCATGGCTTCCCACCAGGTTATAAACAACAAAACAAGGCTAGGTTTAACAGAGTAAATCAGGTAGATGCTGTTCAAATTCAAGAATCAGAACTGATTGCTGCCACCGAGGGAATGGGTCAGAGGTCTAAAGCGGAGAACTTCATTGAACAACTTAGTCACCAGTTGGAGCAATTCAAGAATCTGATTGAAGGAGGTCAGACAGCGCAGCAAGCTCCCATGAATAATAATGCCTCAGCTGACAGGTTTGATGGTATATGCTCATCCTTCAATACCTCTGACATACTTAATGTGAATTCTTGGATTCTAGATTCGGGGGCTTCGAGACATATCTGTTGCAAATCTAGTCTTATTAGTCACTTGCACAATATACAACCCTCATATGTGAGAATGCCAAATAACACTTCTATTAAGGTTATTAAGGCAGGTGTGGTCACTCTAGGACAGAACTTGGTATTAAGGGATGTGTTATATGTGCCACAATTTGATTTCAACCTTATTTCTGTTAGTGCACTAACATCTGCTAATGGTTTAAATGTCCCTTTTGATGCTGATAAGTTTGTGATTCAGGATATAGCACGAGATTTAGTGATTGGCAAGGGTAGGATGGTGCAAGGCTTATACCTTCTCGATAGGAATTCTTGTATTCAGACATTAGATTCTTTGTATATTCTTAAATAAAGTTTCACTAGAAACATGGCACAATAGGTTTGGACACCCTTCCCACAATGTGTTGTCTGGTTTAAGGCAAAGATTGCAGTGTAATGACAATGTGAAAGCGCTACCCTTCTGTAAAATCTGTCCTTTATCGAAGCAGAGAAGGTTATCTTTTAATTCTCAGAATAAACTAGCTTGTGCTTGCTTTGATCTTGTTCATTGCGACGTTTGGGGGCCATTTCATGTCTCTTCTGATAAGGGGCATCGATATTTCCTCACTTTGGTTGATGATCACTCAAGGTTTACATGGATTTTCCTTTTAAAATTTAAATCTGAGGTGCCCGCTGTAGTTGCATTCTTCTTTGAGCTGGTACACACACAATTTAATCGCAAAATAAAGACCTTTAGGTCTGATAATGCCAAGGAGCTGTTACTAACGGATTTGATGCAGAAATATGGTACCATTCATCAGTTTTCGTGTGTAAACACTCCACAACAGAATTCTGTTGTGGAGAGAAAACATCAGCATTTGCTGAATGTTGCGAGATCTCTGTATTTTCAGTCTTCCGTGCCCTTAGAACTGTGGGGGGAATGTATCCTTACGGCAACATACTTGATTAACAGAACTCCATCCCCACTGCTATCTGGAAAGTCCCCTTATGAGATTCTTTACAATAAACCAGTAGATTATGATGCTTTAAGGACTTTTGGTTGCTTATGCTATGTTTCGACATTAGCTGCAAACATGACCAAATTTGAACCACGTGCTAGAGCTTGTATCTGCCTAGGATATCCTAATGGGATTAAGGGGTACAAGGTGATGGATTTAAATAGCAGAGAAATATTCATTTCTAGAGATGTGAAGTTCTGTGAAACCTGTTTTCCTTTGAAAGAAAATGCTCAGAAACAGGTAGGAGAGAATATGGAGGGATCAATGCCAGATTTTGTCATACCCAGGGCCATGGATGATGAGCTTGAACATGCTGATGGTGAGGACTACATGGGAGCAGAGACAACCAACAGTGAAGATCAGAATCAGCAGCATCCCCAAGAACCTGATAATCAGATTGATGAGCAAGCTCAACAGCCTTCTTCAATTGTCATAGAACATATTTCGGACCCTTCACATACTATATTAAGAAGGAGCACAAGGATAAGTAGGAACCCCACATATTTACAAGATTTCCATTGTAACAATGTGGGAGATCCTAAAACAGCTTATCCCTTATCAAATTACCTGTCGTATGACTCTTTATCAGCTGAATATAAGAATTATGTTTTGAGTGTTTCAGCTGTTAGGGAACCAGAATCATTCCATGAGGCAGAGCCACTCGAGGCATGGAGGCAAGCTATGAGAGAGGAGCTGGAAGCCATGGAGGCAAACCAGACTTGGGTTATAACAACACTGCCTCAGAGCATCTCCAACGGGTACTTTATTTTTGTGTAAAACACCAAAATAGAGTACTACTCTACTCCAATGGGACTTTATATTTAACACAAATATTGTGTTGATCAGCAGAGAAACTCTAGATCTAGAGTACGCACAATTTTTAACACAAAACTAGAGTTTTAATTCTATTTATTATATTTATTTAATAATACATATTTTATTATATTTAAAATATTTGATACACTATTATAATAATAAAATTAAAAATAATATAATTTTATTTAATATAATAAAACTAAAATTAAATAATATGCTAATTTTATCATTTATTTAATTTTTAAATATTAATAATTAAAATATATTGACTTTTTAATTTTATATAATAAAGTTTAATAAGTCAATTATGATAGTAATATATAGAAATTTGATTTTTAGTGTAAAAATAGAGTTAATGGATTGGAGTGAAAACTAGTGTAGAAAATAGAGTTTATGGGTTGGAGTAAAAGCACTATAGCAACTGTATTATTGTGTAATATTACCTGTATTTTTATGCGTTGCGTTGGAGATGCTCTCAAGGTAAAAGATCCATTGGTTGCAAATGGGTCTTCAAGCTGAAATTTAATGAGCTCGGGCAGATTGAGAGGCACAAAGCGCGCCTAGTAGCGAAGGGATATAACCAGAGAGAAGGAGTAGATTATCTGGACACGTTCTCACCTGTTGCAAAACCAGCAACGGTAAAGGTATTGCTAGCCCTAGCAGCCATTCATGGTTGGCATTTGCGTCAACTAGATATAAATAATGCATTTCTTAATGGTGATCTTGATGAAGAAGTCTATATGGACTTACCACTAGGATATGCACCTAAGGACAATGTAGGCTCGACTGGTTCCAAACTTGTCTGCAGGCTTAACAAATCCATATACGGATTAAAACAAGCTTCGAGACAGTGAAATTCAAAATTCAGTCGTGCCTTGCTTGAGTTCGGTTTTAGACAAACTGAATCTGATTATTCTCTGTTCATTAAGGATGTAGGGGCTGAAATGGTAGCCTTACTTGTTTATGTAGATGATATAGTACTAACAGGTCCTTCAATAACTGCTATCAATGCAGTAAAAGAACACTTGCAAAGGATGTTCAAGTTGAAAGACTTGGGTACTTTAAAATATTTTCTTGGTTTGGAAGTTGCACGCAGTGTTGCAGGTATTTCCATCTCACAAAGACAGTACACTATAAGATTATTGGAGGACACAGGCTACTCGGCGTGTAAACCATCGACTACCCCAATGGATCCAAAGATCAGACTGAAACGGATGGAGGGAGAACTGCTGGATAATCCTTCGCAATACATGAGATTGATTGGGAGACTTCTATATCTTACATTCACCAGACCGGACATCATGTTTGCTGTACATCAGTTGAGTCAATTCGTTTCACAGCCAAGGAAGCCTCATCTGGTAGCAGTCCACCACTTGCTCCGATATCTGAAGACAAGCCCAGGGCAAGGAGTCTTCTTTCCAGCCACTTCAAACATGAGGATCACAACATTTTCAGATGCTGATTGGGCCACCTGTCTCGACACAAGAAGATCAATAACTGGTTTCTGTACTTTTCTTGGAGACTCAATGATCACCTGGAAGTCGAAGAAACAAACGACAGTGTCAAAATCTTCAACAGAAGCTGAGTATCGAGCCTTAAGTTCCCTAACAAGTGAGGTGTTGTGGCAGAGACAGCTTTTACAGGAAATTGGGGTGGTTCAGGCAGTTTCAGACATCCCAGTTCTTTTCTGTGATAATCAGTCCGCAATTCTCTTGGCATCAAATCCCAGGTTCCACGAGAGGAGCAAACATATAGAGATAGAGTGTCATTTTATACGACATCATCTCCAAAAGGGAAGCATCAAGTTGTTACCAATCCGTAGTCAGTTTCAATTGGCGGATATGTTTACAAAACCTCTCCCAGGCGTTGCGCTGAAGAGACTTATGTCCAAGATGTCCGTAAAGAACATTTACGGTCCATCTTGCGGGGGCTATTGGAAAACAGTGAAGAAAAGAAAGGCAGTGAAGGCTTGAGTTCCTGAGAATGTCTGCGCGCCTTCAAACAGATTGTTCTGTTCTGTTATTTAAATGTTTACATATTAAGGGTAGTTTTGTCCTTTTACATAAAAGCGCGTTAACTTGATTAGGCATTGTTATATATATATAGCTCAGTTGTAAAACATTTCATAAGAGTTCGATTCAGTAATTCAATTCAGCTTTCTGTTTTCCAATCTTCCCTCCATCGTTCAAAATTCATCAAGAAAGCTTTCGATTTTCAATAGTTTCAAATATAATATAAAGGATACAATACGATCACAATCCAACCATTTGATCTACACCGTCGTCGAAGTTCACATACATAGCTACTACGAGCGCAATAACCATTACAAGCAAACTTATGATGATCAGCCAAAACCTCGTAGAACTGAGAGCTTTCTCGCCCGAGCTCCAAGGTTGAACCATGCTCTTCAGCCCTGAAGAGTATTAACAACATATTATTCTCCGAAACTGTGCGATTTTGCGTGAGAAATATGCTCAAAACTGAGCTAACTCTGTAGCAGAGAACGCAAGAGTATATTAGAATCTTCTATGATCAACTCACTTATTACATGACTCAAATCTGAAACCTCAAAAAAGAGTTGATTCATAGACAGGCACAGATTTGGACAAAGAGTTGGTCATTAATATTATCAAGCTTGTTTTTCTCAGTTAAGCCTTACTATTAATCGCGGTCGTGACAACTCCTTGCTTTGCAGTTTCACTCTGTATTCAAGAAGAACTCAATATGAATAATAAAAAACCATGTGGGGGTATTTTTAGCGTAATTAATGGACTTACTACAGATTGAGTTTGCTCCAATTTGCTCATTTTCGCGAAAATGCTGCTATAGAATTGCGCGTCCTTTCTGTCGTATTCTTTCACCTTATCCTTCAGAACCTTGTGCACTAATTTCACGTCCCTGCGATTAGTTGTTCAATTTTTCGTGAATTCGAGCAAAAAAATGGGTTGGATAATCATACTAGCGACATAAAGTACACCTATTTCCGGGGTCTATCTTGAGCGCTTTCTTGATATCGTTTTCTGCAGATTCGAACTCGACAAGGTGAACGTACGCCTGCGCCCTTCTGTAAAGGGCCTTGACGTTATTTCCATCCATTTCGAGGACTTTGGCGCAAATTTTCGCCGTTTCCTTGTAGTCCTTCAGCTTAAGCTTGCAAGCCGCGTTGTTGAGGTTGCAAGAAACTTTCAAAACCTTCGCTTTTTCCTTCTCTTCCTCGTCGAAGGAGCTGTCGTAATCAATATACCCAATAGCCTAAGGCAAAAGAATCCGCTTTTTTAGATATATTTAAGAAAGAAAGGAAAACACGAAAAATTCATACTTCTTCACCTTTTCGTATCGTTTGGACGCTCGACGGTATTTCCCCGCTTTGAACCATTTGTTCCCTTCCTCCTTCTTCTTGCCCGCCGCCGCGATTTTCTCCTGTGTTCATATCCCACGATTCCTTTTCCTGAAAAAATTTTAGTTTTAAGTCGAACGATTGAACTTCGGAATATATTCGACGCAATTCTGCCCGAGAGGACACGAACACAAGCGACCGACCGAACCTTTTCGAAAGAAACCATTTCGACTTCGTAATAAACGGTTGAGTTTTTCGGCACGGTCGCCAAATCCTGCACTGATTCAACCCGCCCGAATGTGTACTCGGGATGTATTACGATGCTTGCGATTTCGCCCTTCTTCATATTTTTTATCGCCCTATCCAACCCTTCTATGACTTGATCTGAACATAAAATGTGAAAATATCGTTTAGCTTCTATTATAAGAAAGTCGAAAATGTACGGTTATTCTTATTACCTTCATCCACCCTGAACTCAAATGGTGCCTCATCATCGTACCCTTTTCTCACGAAAGTAGTCCCATCGTCTAGCTTTCCTAGAATCTTAACTGCAATAGCCGCCGAAAAAAAAAGAACAAAAAAGATTGATCATATGATCATAATACTGCCGTCCTAATAAATTAGGAGAGGTTGCAGTTTCAGGACACCCAACTTAAGGGGTTGCAATTTAAGGACGCTGATTTTCAAAATTGAAGCAATTTAAGGAAACGAATTTTTACCCTGCACGGTCGTGCCATCGCTCGGACGATCGTATCCCTCTCCTTCCTTCAAGACCTTCTTCAAGATTTTGCCATCGTTGCAAACGTCGGAAACTGATTTCCATGAGACCAACTCGAGATTAATATGCAAATCGGCGTTGGGCGGAACGAAAGGTTCATCGCCGCCCTTCTCTCCAAATCCATCTGTGCAAGCATTTCGTCACTACCGATGAATTTTCTTTTGTACTTCTTAATTCTTACCATCGACGTCGAGACATAGATTTTAACTTACACTCGGGCTTCACGGTCAATAGCGCTTGCTCTCCCTTTTTCATGGTCTTCACCGCTTTCGATATAGCGGGACAGAAGCAACCTATGCATGAAACATTCTTGCACAATCTACACCGAGAAAATGAAAAGAGACAAAGAAAGAACGCATTCGAATTATTGCTACCATCTTTCACGGTGAACTCCACGCCGTCCTCTTTCGCAATAACCGTTCCATCCTCGAGCCTAGCCTCATACTTGACTGCAAAAATCCCACACACACACACTCAAAGTCAATTAGACGATAGAATTGGAAAAAGGGGATAAGATACTCACCGAACACTTCGTCGAGGTCCTTGGGATTCTGCCAACCATTTCCTTCTACCAACACTTTCTTGAGTATTCCACCGTCCTTTGACACGTCTTTTACGCTCGTCCACGAAATCAATTCGACTTCGAACTGGAGAGTCGAATTTGGGGGTATGGCTGGTGGGGAACCCGATTCTCCGTAGGCGGGCGATGGAGGTATGGTGAAGAGGGCAATTTCGCCCTTCTTCATAGTCTTTATGCCTTCGTCCCATCCTTTTATTACATCTCCTGCGTATATAAGGAGCGGATTCGAACAAAGCAGTTTGCATAGTTCAGTCTCTTAATCGTCGGAATGAAAGCTGTTAAACCCCCCAAAAAGAAACCGAACCTCGTCCTAGCTTGAATCTGAACAGAGCGTCGCGATCACGGCTGGAATCGAACTGAGTCCCATCAATCAAAGTGCCCACGTAATGAACTGCGGCAATGATTCAACAATCGTCGAGAATTCGCCCAACTCGAAGAAAATTATCACAATATCCGATGATATTACCTTCGACTTCATCGCCCGATTTGGGATTTTCCCAACCTTCGCCTTCCTTGATCAGCTTCTTCTTCAGACCATCCTTTCCAATTTCTTTCTCGCCTCCCACTTTCAGGACTGGGCTTCCCAGAGGAACGTCGGCGTCGTCATCCAATTTGGCAATACCCTCGTTAGCGAAATCATCGTCGGAATCCATGTCGTTCATGTTATTACCAGCTGGGAAATCGAAATCACCGTCCATTTTTGTGAAAAGAGGAGGCTTTTTGCTTCACTTGAGCTGATTCAAGACAATACAATCCTCCTATAACCAAGATCTGGCCTAGCGACGACGTACAACGTAGGAATCAGTTAGGTGAGCTTAGTAATATCAGCTGGAGATTTAAGTCTAGAGAGTTCTATAGGGAGAAAAGGAAAGGGAATGAGCAGTGAAGTGAGAAACACTCTAGAATCTAGAGACTTCTCTTCACTTTCTCTTTGGTCAACAAATTAATTATAATATAATACTATACTGTCCATTGATGACAAAGGGTTGGCGTTCGTTATAGAAATGTAGGTTTAACGGTAGGGGTAAAGATTTACGACTACAGCTTCCATTGGTTGTACCTTAGTTTTGACCCGACACGAACTGATCTGACCCGACCCGACCGAAAAAGGATGAGCATGTATAAATAGAGACCTATTGTCTTGATCCCGGCAAAACACAGTCAAATCTAGGGGTGGGCATCGGATCGGGTAGTCGGGTATCGGGTAGTTCGGGTTCGGGTAGTTCGGGTTCGGATTAAGATTTTCACTACCCGAACCCGACCCGATTTACGGCGGGTACCCGCTTGTCGGGTATATATCGGGTTCGGGTACCCGATTTTTTAATTGGGATGACTAAAAATATTATAATTCAATAATATTAAAATATCAATGTTATATATTAATATCGCTTACAATATTTGGATATTTTGTTTTCAATAAATGTAATATATACATATTTTATATGTTTATTTATAAAATTTTGAGAATATATTTTAAATTTTTATGATGATCTATGCATTTATATAAAATATCAGTTGTTAATTATACACTTAAAATAAGAAATTAGTCGAAATATTATTTAAACTTTAACATCACTCAAGTTATATATTGATATCTAAATATGTAATTATATATATTTTTAATGTATGTACAAAATTAATAATTTTTTTTAAAAAAAATTGTCGGGTACCCGATCGGGTTATTCGGGTAGTAAATTACTACCCGATACCCGACCCGATTAATAAATTCGGGTATCGGGTTACCCGATACACGACAAATAATCCGAATTACCCGACCCGAACTACCCGAACCCGATCGGGTTCGGGTAAAACCCGAATACCCGAACCCGAACGCCCACCCCTAGTCAAATCTCTGTAATTTTGACTATATTCCACACGTCGATGGCAGGCACCCTTCAGTTCTCTTCCTTTTTTCTCCTTTTGTACTTCCCAAATTCTCCGAAAAACCCTGAACGGTAATTGAATTACTCTTCACAGCAGCTTGGATTATCCCTCCCCAATGGATGCCGCGCCGGAGCTCGCCCAGACGGATCCCGAAGGAATCGAAGGTGTTCGCATGACGTGGCTCAATTGGCCGAGATCGAAAGTTGAAGCTTCCAAGTGTGTGATCCCAATCGCTGCTTCTATTCAGCCGGTCAGACCGCATGTTGATCTCCAGATCTTGCCTTATCCTCCTCTAAGATGCAAAACTTGTTCGTCGGTTTTGAACCCATTTTGCCGCGTCGATTTCGCGGCCCTAATTTGGATCTGCCCGTTTTGCTTCCAACGGAATCACTTCTCCCAGCATTACTCCTCCATTTCCCAGACAAATTTACCAGCTGAATTGTACCCTAATTTCCCCTCGATCGAGTATTCGATCCCATATCCCCCGAATTATGGCCACGGCTCGGTCCCTGCGAATCAGGGTTCATCTCCGATTTATTTGTTTGTGTTGGACACTTGTATGATTGAGGAGGAGTTGGAATTTGCAAAATCCGCGTTGAAAAGGGCAATTGATTTGCTTCCTGAGAATGCGATGGTGGGGTTTATTTCGTATGGCACGCAGGTGCAGGTTCACGAATTGGGATTCTCGGAGATGTCGAAAGTGTACGTTTTTAGGGGATCAAAGGAGTTTTCTAGAGATCAAGTTTTAGAGCAGTGGGTCTTGGTGTTGCTGGTGGTCGACGGCCTGCACAGAAAAGTGGCGGTGGCCCAAGCCCCGTGACTGGTGCAGGTCCAAATATGGGCATTGGTCGATTTTTATTGCCAGCTTCTGAGTGCGAATATGTTTTACATACGGTAGGGCATTGTGAGATTGGTTGTTTATGCAAAAAGATTGGATTTTTTTTGGGGGGATTATTTATTTTGTTATGTGATGTATTATGTTCTTGGAGTGTCGATGTGTTTCAGTGTGTGCGCGTGGTGTTTTGAAAAGATTGAACTTTTTTTTTTCGAATGATGTGATTATTCATGTCCTATGTGTATCATTGGTTGTGTAGTTGTTGGACGAGTTGTCAACCGATCAGTGGCCGGTGCTGCCGGGGAATAGAGCATTGAGGTGTACGGGGTGGCGTTGAGTGTTGCATCGGGGTTATTGGGTGCGTCTTCAGCGGGTACGAGTGCAAGGATTGTTGCTTTAGTCGGTGGGCCATGCACAGAAGGTCCTGGATCGGTAAATTATTGACACTTAATGGCTTGTTTTGGGATTGCTTTTTTCCTGTCACTTTCTCTTCCCATTTTTAGACGATCTGTTGCCTATAAAGTTGGTAGTTATAGATTGAATTCCTTATTTGTAGATTGTAACGAAAGATTTGTCAGATCCAGTCCGTTCGCATAAGGATATTGACAAGGATGCAGCGCCATACTTTAAGAAAGCAGAACGTTTCTATGAAGATCTTGGCAGACAGCTGGTTAGTCAGGGGCATGTTTTGGACGTTTTTGCGTCTGCACTCGATCAGGTTTGTGATGAATTTCGCTTGGGTGTTATGTATTTCAGAGCTTTTTCTTCTCAGCAGTTTTGGGCGGCGGGTGTATGTATATTGTACAATTGTTCTTATTGTATGTGTTTCAGGTTGGGGTTGTAGAAATGAAGGTTGCAATTGAAAGGACAGGTGGACTCGTTGTTTTGGCTGAAAGTTTTGGGCACTCTGTTTTCAGGGACTCATTCAAGCACCTCTTCCAATCTGGAGAACAATCTTTGGGTCTGTCATTCAAGTGAGCAGAAATTCAACCTACATCTTTTAGCTTTCTTCTGCGTACATGTGCTTTAGCAAATATGCTAATTACCATTAGAACCTTCAGTGGAACAGTTAAAATAGAACGAATTATTTGCATTAATGAAGGAAATTGTCATAAGAATGGTCAGCCAAGACTCAAGGAATAATACGTTTCTGTTATTTTCAGTGGAACACTAGAGATCAATTGCTCAAAGGACATAAAAATCCAAGGCATTATTGGGCCATGCACATCATTGGAGAAGGTATGTTCGTCCTGAAATTGCCTAGCTATTTAGAATGTCGTATGTGTTCTTTTTATAACAGTGGCCCTCGCTGTCTTTTTTACAGAAAGGGCCCTCAGGCCAACACAGTGATAGGACAAGGAAACACTACAGCATGGAAGATGTGTGGCTTGGACAAGAATACGTGCTTAACTGTTTTCTTTGACACCTCTTCTACCGAAAAGTCTGATCCTTCTGGGACAAATCCTCAATTATACATACAGTTCCTTACTAGGTATGTGATAATCCCCTCTTTTCACGTCACCGCCTTATTATAAGTTCCAAAACATTGAAATTTAGCTCTTAATTGATGGTCATTTTTCGACAGTTAGCAGACCATGAATGGCCAGACGAGGCTTAGAGTCACCACTGTCACTAGACGCTGGGTAGATAGTACTATGGGCAATGAGGTAGGTCATTCTATGAAGATGCATATTTTTTTATTTTCGACATGCCCGCTCAAAGTGCATCTTCTAAGTAACCAAAAGTAATGATGTGATTCCTATTCCGCCCAACATGCAGGATTTAGTTCAAGGATTTGATCAAGAGGTTGCTGCTGTAGTAATGGCTAGACTTGCTTCACACAAAATGGAGATTGAGGTAATATTTGGTAGAAATCCCTAATTTGTGCAGTTTTTTGTTCAGAACTTTAGCGTTTTTTCCATATTCAGGAAGGTTTCGATGCCACAAGGTGGTTAGATCGGAATCTCATTCGCCTATGTTCTAAATTTGGGGACTATCGAAAAGATGATCCAGCGTCATTCACGCTGAACCCTTGTTTTTCTCTGTTCCCTCAATTCATGTTTAATTTAAGGAGATCACAGTTTGTACAGGTAAGTTTCTTATTCTTTTATCTGCATTGTTGCTTTCTAACGCCATTTAATCTCTCTCTCTCTCTCTCTCTCTCTCTCTCTCTCTCTCTCTCTCTCCCTCTCCCTCTGTCTCTCTCTGTAGGTATTTAATAATAGTCCAGACGAAACAGCCTACTTTCGCTTACTGTTGAATAGAGAGACAATAAGCAATGCAGCAGTGATGATTCAGCCATCGCTAATATCATATGCATTCAATTCGATTCCTTCGCCAGCCTTGCTTGACGTGCAATCCATATCAACCGACCGAATCCTACTGCTCGACTACTTCAGCGTAGTTATCTTTCACGGAATGACGATAGCCCAATGGAGGAACATGGGCTATCAGAATCAGCCCGAGCATCAGGTTTCTTTTACATCTACGCAGATCTTTAGTCTTACGGTAAATAAATACCATTAAAATCGTTCACAGCGAGTTTCGCATGAAAATGATCTTTATCATCTCAGGCTTTCGCGCTTCTATTACGAGCCCCACATGAAGACGCCCAACTGATCATTCACGAACGATTCCCTGTTCCAAGGCTCGTCGTTTGCGACCAACATGGCTCTCAGGTTTTGCATTCTATTCTACCTATACCCTTTTCTTGCTCGTTTATTTTTTTCCTTTATTTCGGTCAAAAACTACTTCCATATGCGCTTAAAGGCCATTATTGTATTACCCTTGGATGTTTTATGTTCTTACATTCTTGGTTGATTAGGCAAGATTCTTGCTGGCAAAGTTGAATCCTTCGGCCACATACAACAATGCGAGTGAGGCGATGAATATGGGGATCAAATGCTTGGATGGTTTTTTGTGGGTTTTTTTATGGTGGGGATCAAATGCACCTTCTTTGTTTGTTCCCTTTTGCGAAGGAAGGATAAGATAGGCTGTTAATTTTAGAGAAGAAAAGAAAGAGATATTCTTTTTTGGAGAATTTAAGGTGTATTTTAAAGTTAAAAAAACTGAAGGTTTTGGTTTGGTAATATATATCTTTTATTCTTTTCTTGGATGAGTTTGAGATGAGAGCTGCCGAGCGCAAAAGTAAGACTGGCAGATTGAACTTTATGAATATGTAAATTTTTTTATATTAAAAAGCAACCATTTATCGGTAAAATGTTTTTTTTTTTGGTATTTGCGGTTTAACGGTAAAAACGAACTCATGCACACACAATCGTCGTGTCTGTATGGTCATCACACATTTAGTAGCGACGCACGAAATCCACAGAGAGTCTTTGAAAATAATCCGATACTACGATCATAGCGACACGAACTCGTTTTATTCTTCTTCTCCTTCTTCGTGAGATAATCTTACACTGAAATTTCTCATTGGGTTTATTTCTCCTTGGGTTTTATGCAGTAATGCCTTCTGTCGTCGCTGCATCCTCGGTTTCTGTGGCATTGTTCTCGCGCCATGCTCAAAAAACAGCTGGGGTTCCTAATATTTGCAGGCGCTGTGATATTTTCTTTGTCAGTCCCTTGAATCTGCCTCGCCGTGTTAATAGTAAGAGGCCAACTTCCTTGAAAGTGGCGGCGATTGCGAGCGGCGGAGCAGTCGATGATAAGGTCAACAATTCCGTGCTTTCTGATGAGGAGGATATCGGACAAGCTCAGGCCCGGGTGTGTGTGTTTCTGTCCCTACGAAACCCTAATTTGCGATTCGAATTTTTCTTCCATTGCCAGTTTGAAAGTGGCGCTTGCTAGCTTTCAAAAAATGGGAATTTTGATTTCTGTGATTTTTTTATGGCTGAACCTAGTTTGGCCATGACCAGCTAGACTGTCCCATTTTGTGCTTGAAGGCTGTTTGCCAAAATTACTGAATGGCCACATTTTATGCTCAGGGAGTTTATAATGATTGCACGGCCTGTTGTTGCAATGATAAATAGAGCTACATTCGGTCATAGTTAGCGCTTCGATTTTGTTAGATAGAATGGCTTCTTACCTTCCTTTTTGTCGAACAAAGAAGTAGAGGTCTGCGGACTGGAAAGCAGCAAGAGCTTACCACGATAAGGGACTGATATACGAGGGAAGAGTCGAAGGATTTAACGGCGGTGGTTTGCTTGTAAAATTCTATTCACTAGTCGGTTTTCTTCCCTTCCCGCAGATGAGTCCCTCACGTACCTGTAAAGGTACAGACAAACAAGCCCTTTCTTATGGTGTTACTTCTCCGTTAGGTAAGAAAGTTGTGATCAGCTTAGTAGTTTGGATCGTTGTCTTATTATGCATCAGAACCCAGCAAAGACATCCGAGAGGTGGCAAGATCTTTGGTGGGTTCTATTATTTCCGTGAAGGTATGAGTCAATCTCAGTATAATCCTTTGAGGTGATGTATACTGCCATTGTTCATAGCTTTAAAGTAAGTCCTCATTCCCTTTAGGTGATCCAAGCAGATGAAGAGAACAAGAAGTTGATCTTCTCGGAAAAGGAAGCTAGCTGGTCGAAGTATTCTCCTCAGCTAAACGTGGGAGACGTTTACGATGCTGTGGTGGGATCTGTAGAGGATTATGGAGCCTTCGTTCATCTTCGCTTCAAAGATGGTAAATATTCAGAATCCCAATAAAGCATATGATATATATACGTATATTTCAATCTTATGTTTTTCATTTTCTTACAAGGCTTGTACCACCTTACGGGGCTAGTTCATGTGTCCGAAGTTTCCTGGGATTTAGTGCAAGACGTAAGAGACGTTCTAGCCGAGGGCGACCAAGTCAGGGTCAAGGTTTTGAATATAGATAGGTGATTGCTGCTGTAGTTGCAAGAATACTGTCACTCCCTCGTTTAGTTTTACGCCCTTTGGCCAGAAACTGTGACAGAATTTTTTCTCATTTTATCTGATGTTGGAAGTATGATGCAGTAAGAAATCGCGGGTCAAGCTGTCCATAAAACAACTTGAGGAAGATCCTCTGTTAGAGACTTTAGACAAAGTTATTTCTCAGGTTTGTCTGAAAATTAAACTATCACCGATGCGTAAACTAATGTTAGAATCCAATAAAGCATTATTC
The DNA here is from genome assembly GCA_027422505.1 of Craterostigma plantagineum. NCBI lineage: Eukaryota > Viridiplantae > Streptophyta > Magnoliopsida > Lamiales > Linderniaceae > Craterostigma > Craterostigma plantagineum. The sequence continues at coordinate 5,470,117 of JAPQWV010000044.1, read as the reverse complement.
TTAACGTTTGTTTACAGGATTCCTCGGATTCAATAGATGCAAGTGACCACTTCACCATCGAACCCTTACCTGGTCTGGAAACGATCATTCAAGAGCTGTTGAATGAGGATGGGTAATTATGATTAAGCATTCGTTTTCTTGTCCCATTTTTATCACAATGCAATGACTGTAAGAAAAATTTCCCTGTGTGTCCATTCAGTATAGAGAGCGTCAAAATCAGTCGCCAGGGATTCGAAAAGCGAGTGGTTTCTCAAGATCTACAGCTCTGGCTTTCGAACGTAACAGCTAAAAACCATCACAATGTGTTCCCTTTTTTCATTCTTCTATTTTGTTTTTCCATTCGATCTTTTCTATATCTATCTTATTACAGGCACCGCCCGCTGGAAATAAGTACACTCTCCTGGCCCGAGCTGGACGACAGGCATGCCATGCTAACTCTATTACCACCACGCTTTTTTTTTTTCTGATTTCCATCGTTGACCGATTTTCTTTTTCCTTTTCTTTTTCAGGTGCAAGAGATTCAACTAATCACATCGCTCGATCAAGATGGGATCAAAAGGGCTCTTCAACGGGTTCTTGAACGTGTGCCATGACAGTTCTATGTTATTACATTGCATTGCCTGCAAAAATCTCTGCTTCTCAACCTAAATGATCTGTTTGAAATCTTTTGTATTATATACCTTCATGTAACCAATATACATTTGTACAGCTTATGGGTAAATAAAACCCCTCAACTCATTTGTACTTCGTATTATTTCCTAATTTCCCCCTTTTTTTGAAGTTCACAGAGAAATTGTGGTAACTTGTAAGATATGTTCTGGAAAAAAAATTCATTGAAGGTAATCTATTTCAAATCCGAAATCTCAGTTGATTGTGACCTGTATAAGCTTAGTTAGTGAGCTTTTCTGTTGCAGATTGGTATTAGTTTTATACAATGGAATCCACGTAGGCAGGCTGATACCTTGAGCTTCATGGGTATGGATGGAAATGGATTATAACGAGCCCCAATAACTGAGATTTCAGATCGGTAAATAAAATGTTTGAACTATTGATAAATTTTTTCAGTGTTAATTAAGTTTCAGGGCCCAAAAGATATTTTAAGTTAGATTTCAAGCTCATGTCGGAAAATTTTTAAGGTTGTAAACTTTAGAGTTGAGGACCTGAAATTTATGCAAGTGTTATACATTGTATATGAACTGGTATCGGATTATCGTTTTGTGTTATTACAGAACAATGAAGTTGTACTGCATAACGTGAAGTGGTACTGCAGAACCATGAAGTGGTACTGCATGTCCATGTAGTGGTACTACAGATCCATGAAATGGTACTGAAAAACTAATCGGGTCCTTAAAACTAAAATTTTTTTAACAGGAGCCTAAACCATAAACGAAACTTATGTTGCAAATTGCACCATTTTTTTTATAATAGAACCCTGCGGATGAAAATTAGCCAATTAGTGGAATTTTATTTCCCTAATACGTATTACCATTTGCCATCGGCAGCCAATAGAAACGCAATTCAACGGTAAAGAAACGACCAGGGGCACAAAGGTAATTACAACCACGCTTAAGCAACTTGCACCTTCCCACTTGCTACTATTATAAATCCATCCCCCCCTTCGCTCGCTGGCTCTCCAACTTTTCAACCCTCTCTAAAACAACTTGCTCCATAATTTAAAAGAAAAAAGACAAAAAAAATGAACCACCACAATATGTTCCCATCGTCCACGTCTTCCTCGTCTCAGAGCTCCATGGCCAGCGCCGGCGGCGCCGCCGCCGCTGGAGGCGGTCTTATGAGGTACGCGTCGGCGCCGAGCTCGATCATCTCCACCGCAGTTGACTCAGTCATCGGAAATCGACACCACCACTTTCTATTCCCTTCGTCCGAGGCTGAATCTGTAGCTTCGGCGACGCCGAACCTAAATCACCCCTTTTTGGCGGGAAAAAACGTGGAGAATCATCGCAAGGCGGCGGAGGCAGGCAATAATAAGGACGGTGCTAGTAATAATGCCCGTGAGGTGCGCGGGTCGGGCGGCGGGTATGGGTTTCCAATTGGCGGGTGGGGTCCTTCTAATTTGGTTAGGCACACGAGTTCGCCGGCTCATTTCCTCAATCACTTGGCTGCTTCAGCGAGTGCGAGCCGCGGCGGCGATGCAGGTCAGTGTATTTACTATTTTCTCATTTTTCCTCTTTTTATTATTTTATGTTCGATATTCAAATCTTTTTATGGTATCTTGATTAATATTTGTTTACCTATCTCTCTATGAGATATATCGACTAGAACCATGATTTATTATATATATATCAGCTTGGTGAAACTTAAAGTTAATGAATAGTGATCGTTGATATTTCAATATTTTGAATGCATTGGTGCATATAATGGTCAAAACATTTGATGATTAAGGCAATGTAAAGATTAAAACAAGATCTATGATATCTCTAAATTTAGATTATGTACCGTTTATATACATGACATGCATATATATATATATATATATATATATATATTCTTCTTTGCTGATCACTTTTTATTACGGCATGCTACTTACTGTAATCTATGTTTATTGCATGTATGATTGAACTTCAATGCTCTCGTTTGCTATATATGGTTGGTGTGTGTTACAAATGAATCAAAGACATCATGAATTTCATGATCATGTGTATGTTCTATAATAATAATGGAGAAAAAATATGCTTTGTCGAGGTGTAGGAGACAAGATTATAAGATGCTGCACTCCGATTCTATCTATATATATGTATGGAACCTTAACATATTTTTTGTCTCACTGCTTTGCTCATAGTAGAAATATAATATTATTGGATCTTAGTATTGTTGGTTGTGTATATAGAAGGATAACAGGTTATAGTGGAGGAAAAACCAATTAAAGATTTTGTACACATAGTTTTTACTTAATGTAATCTTAATAATTAGATGGAAGAATTATCATAAATAAAGTCAGGGGGCAAAAGGGTAAAGAAAAGTAGCCTATCCCTTTGGTCGCCCACCGTTTTAGTTGAAACCGCCAGGTTTATCACGGAATTCAATTTTAATTTAATTTCTACATAAGCATCACAATTGTTTATTAATTTATTTATGTATAGATTTCATCTACAGTAGAACATATCCGCACCCTTAAGTAGATTCTCGAAAGTATTTAATTCCCTTTGAAGCAAGTTGATGAATAGGTGAAGCAAGTTGAAGGATTAAATATTAGTATAATTGAATTAAAATGTGTGATACTTTTATTTGGGACCCATTGCTGTTCAGATGCATGAACCGAATATTAATTTTCTTTAGTGGAAACTGCGTTTTACCAGACACTACCGTCGATGTCACGTGAAATTGATATTATCTATACTATTTATTTAATATTATATCAAGACTTTTTTGTTAATATATGGTCACTATATATTTGTTAAGAACATGTACCTCAGAAAATGACTTAGTACCTCAGAAAATGACTTACGTGTAGTATACCCTAATTGCCCCCAAACCCTAAAAAAGGAAATATGTCGTCGCATAGATTACAGCAAACAATAATATACCTGGAATTATGGTAAAGATTGAATATTTTCATAAATTGATCCTAAATGCGCTATGAGATTTTTATCTTTTATTGAAAAATTACCTTAATTTGTATATGCTGGGATAAAATACAATGACAGTAGATTGTGCACAAATGAATTTCAGTCATTGCCTTTGTTACGTACTAAAAGGCCATCACCCTTTTAAAATCAGGGTTTTCTATTACAAGTGGAGTGGGAAGCTACAATCATAGTAAGGGCTTGTCTGAAAACAATGGCCGAGGTATCGCAAGGTTAAACTCTCAGCTCAGCTTCACTCACAAAGAATTCCTCTCTCGAATATCTGAAGAAAACGAAGGAATAGTCGATGGAGTCGATGCAGAGAATAACAACCATAGAAAACCAGCGAATCATTCTTTTGGAGGAAGCAGCAGCAATGCCTTTGGTATCGGTTCGTGGGATGAGAACAATAATCAGATTACATTTTCTTCGCCTTCGCACAAAAGGGCCAAAACTGTCGGCGGCGGTAATAATAATCTCGACCCCATGGAAGTACCTCATCAGGTATAATATATGTATAGGCTAATTGGAAAGGAAACTCATAGCCTATTGCCTTTGGTATATATGAGTTGCTGATTGTTTTCTTGGACTGTGTGATTTCAGTTTCAGTTCAGCATGTCTAATGTTGTGTTACCTATGGACATGCCTATGGATAAGTTATTACACGTCCCACAAGATTCGGTCCCTTGCAAGACTCGGGCGAAGCGAGGCTGTGCGACACATCCACGCAGCATTGCAGAAAGGGTATATATATGTTATGCTAACTATTTTGTCGATTTGCTTGTCGACAAATTGAGTTAAGGGTATATATGCTATAACTAATATTGTCTTTGTCGATTTTCTCCTCTTTTGCAGGAGAGGAGGACAAGAATCAGCGGAAAGCTGAAGAAATTGCAGGATCTTGTTCCAAACATGGACAAGGTATATACAACTTATTTTTGTTGAAAAGTTCTTTCTTTGTTTTATTGCCAATGATTTACTCAAGATAATGATGTCCTCCATTATTGCAGCAAACAAGTTATGCTGATATGTTGGATTTGGCATTACAACACATTAAGAGCCTCCAAAGCCAGGTTGAGGTGAGTTTTTGCAAACCCTTTCTTTATCAAAAGCGTAGATACGACGATTTACATTTTGTTTTCTATTAACTATCGAAAATCGCCTTACGAGCTTACTGTGTTACCTAATTGATCTCTGCAGAAGCTAAACGAAGAGCTGGACAGTTGCACTTGTGGGTGTAAGAGGACAGAAGGTTCATAGCAGAAATGCATATATATACTTAGGAATATCAAGCCTGAATTACACCTGTCCCAGGTTTTAGAAAGAACGTTATCCATCTGTATATAAAGAAGCAAGGTGATGCCCTAAGTTCATGGAAATAGATCGAAATAATTGTTGCTTCTGAAATTTTGATACGTTTTATGATTTTTTTTTTTGTCACATCCGTCTTTCGTTGTAAAATTACCGTTATTATTGTACCTACTGTAATAACGTCTCGTATCTTTTTCTTTTCAAATTTCATTAGATGAAATGTACTGTGAGAAAAGTTCGAATAAGCATCTTCACGGTTTAGCTCTTTTGGTTAAATGTTTCGATTTTCCACCAACTAAATTCAGTTATTTCGAAGAAGCATCTATTTTTCTAACGAAGTCTTCTGACAATACCGCGAATGGTGTTTTACATGTATTAAAAAATTAGTTTAGGGTCAGAAATGTAATTTACCGAAGAGTAGCAACGAACGAAATAAGAAGTCCTGCAATTTCCAAGTGGCGTTAATCCAACCGCATCATGTCTTCGTCTTTATTGTGATTCTTTTCGAGCGTATTTTGCCATACGCTTTGTGATTGGTTGTTGTAGAGTTCGGCAGCTATTGACGTCGACGAATGTCGACGATTCACTTCCCTGTTTCTTCGTTTGTTCAATTCACGCGGAAGAACGAAGTAGCTGTCGTTCCTTATAGCTTTAGCAGATTGTTGATTTCTGCTGGGAGACGAAGGGTTTCAGGAGTCAATCGCTCGTCGAGCAAGTACAGAGCGTCTTCTGTGGTCAACGTACTGCTCGATGATGATGACGATGGAGTAGCCGTTGATAAAAGTGCACCCACTGTGCCTGAAGTTCAAACTAGGTCAAAACCTCGCCTCTTTTTAATTTGATAATTTGAACAGAAATTGCAATTTTGACGAGTGGTTAAGATGTTCGATTGGCTCTGCAGTACGTGGAAATGGAGAGATTACTCTATTCGGTATCAGTATGCTGGAACTACAGGGCCTGCCTTGGTCTTGATTCATGGTTTTGGAGCAAACAGGTCCATTTGCTAGCTTCAATTTCGATTCTCCTCGACCATGTTATATAGGTATTATTAATTCATGGTAGCATAATAGTTTGCAGTCTCCTTTTCTTTGTGGAAGTTAAAAGTTCTTTCGTTGAAAACTAGTGATAGTGGGATACATAGTTGCATACGAAGACAGAATTAGTCTTAAGAAGTCAGTTAATGAGAACTCGAGTATATCTTATGTTAACTATGCCTTCTCACACTCTATACTACTTAATTTAGTTTCAACTGTGACTTCTCTGATGTGATATGGACACATGGAGCATTCCTGCATTTTTCTGTATAAATTTGTTGAGCTGATCTGAACAAAAGAAGTGTTTCTTCGGCATTCTCTTATCATCGACAGTGATCACTGGAGAAAGAACATACCAGTTCTTGCACTTGGGCACAGGGTATATGCGATTGACCTCATTGGGTATGGTTATTCAGACAAACCAAATCCACGAAAGCTTAACTTGGATTCCTTCTACACTTTCGAGACATGGGGCAGTCAGTTAAATGACTTCTGTAAGGATATTGTCGGGAGTGAAGCCTTCTATATCTGCAACTCCATCGGAGGTGAACTCCCTGTTTGTGAATTTTATCATGAAAACTTACATTGCTGCTGTCATTCAACCAAATAATTTCATCATATCCATGTCCACTGAGACCAACTGTGAAGATCTTTTTCATTCCGTTGCTTATCAAAAATCATTGCAATATATATGATGCAAGATTAACATTATATGCGAGATTCGTAAAGTCTTCTATGTACATAAATGCAGGACTCATCGGTCTTCAGGCGGCAGTAATGGATTCTTCAATTTGCAAGGGCATTATTCTCTTGAACATCTCCCTTCGAATGTTGCACATCAATAAACAGCCATTGTTTGCAAGGCCTTTAATAAAGTCATTCCAGAATCTGCTGAGGTGAATGTCTTTTCTATTGGCAAACCAAAATGTCTTCATGTAACTTCGAAAAGTTTTATCATATCTAATTTTGACTGCAGGAATACATTCGTTGGGAAATTCTTTTTCCGTTCTGTCGCCACGCCAGAGTCTGTAAGAAACATTCTCTGTCAGGTACTAAATTCAAACCATAACTGTGCGACTATCTACCTCTTCTCTTCAACCACTGTCAAGGAGTAATAACTGTAGCGAAAAGCTTAGGGCCATTATAAGAATGGAAAGAATCTTCCCTATCTGAATGAGTGTTGAATCTGTTGCACGCCTCAACAACTAACTTAACTTGCGGAATGTGGTTTTCAGTGCTATTACGACACCTCAAAGGTAACAGACGAACTAGTAAAGATAATTCTCGAGCCAGGGCTTGACCCTGGCGCGGTAGATGTCTTTCTTGAATTCATATGCTACTCGGGTGGACCGCTGCCCGAGGATTTACTTCCTCAAGTGAAGGTTTAGTTTTCATCCAAAGCTTTCTTTATATCGAATTACTTCATTGAGACTTTCGATTGAGTATATCTACTATATTCTCAGTGCCCTGTATTAGTGGCATGGGGCGACAAAGACCCTTGGGAACCAATTGAACTTGGGAGGGCTTATGGAGATTTCGATTCTGTCGAGGATTTCGTCGTTCTGCCTAATGTAGGCCACTGCCCTCAGGTTTGGTTTCGTTCCTCTGATTAACTATATGCGAATGTTTATCGACGAAAAAGTTGACGTGTATTTAGTTTTTCGGTTTCAAGGACGAAGCCCCTCATCTTGTGAATCCATTGGTTAAGTCTTTCGTGGCCAAACACAGTACTACTACTGCAAGGAGCTGATAAGGTATCTTATGCTATCTTTACTACGTATTTATTCCATGTATATATATATTCATTTCAATGCGTATGTGTTCCCAAGGCTGCATAGGATAAACGTTTATACAGGAAATTCAGTTTTGTTACACCTGTAATCAGCAATAAGTCGAACTCTGTGCAGCGATTCTGAATGAGCCGACGAACATAATATGAAGGCCCAAATCAAAAAGTAAGGATGGCCTAAAACCGAGTAAAATGAACCAAATAATAAAAAATTAACAAAAATAATTGTGTCTCACCCTTAATAAAATATAATGAGAAACGTTTAGCGCTGGTTCGTGGTTGGCCGAAAGATACAGCAGTGTCTGGGTCATCAGTGGACGTTAATAATTGATCTGTAGTTCGTACTGTGTTCTTTTCATCATCTATGATAATTGGGCCGTAAATCACTTTCATCACGGAAGAGGCCCATTATAATGGGCCCTGTGGCCCAATATTTGTGTTACAAAATTTCCTATTTGGGCTACAAATCAGTTTTTCATCACGGAAAAGGCCCATTATAAATGGAATACCCGCGTTGAAAAATGTTATATGGGCCACAAGTCAGTTTTTCATCACGGATTAGGCCCATTACGAGGGCCATGTGGCCCATTATACGCTTTGAAAGTATTTCTATTGGGCCACAGTGCACTTTTTCATCACAGAAGATTCGATAATGAACCCCATGGCCCAATACCTGCATTGAAAAATGTTATTTGGGCCACAACTACAGATAAGGCCCATTATAATGGTCCCCGAGGCCCAATGTCTGCATTGGAAACTTTTATTTTGGGCCACATTTCACTTTTCATCACGGATGAGGCCCATTTTAATGGGTCCTATGGCCCAATACCTGCGTTGTGAATGTTATTTGGGCAACTTTTCAGTTCATCACGGATAAGGCTCATTACAATGGGCCTTGTGGCCCGTATCTGCTTTGGGAAATTTCTATTGGGCCAAGGTTCACTTTTTCATCACGGATGAGGCCCATTATAACGGGCCTTATGGCCCAATACCTGCTTTGAAAAATGTTATTTGGGCTCCGTATCTGTTTTTCATCACGGATAAGGCCCATTACAATGGGCTGTTCGGCCCGATTTCCGCGTTGAAAAAATTTCTGTTGGGTGGTCACAAATCGCTTTTTCATCACCGAAATGGCCCAGATTTAGTAATACTTTTGGAAGAAAAGGCCCAAAACCGAGTTAAAATAATCATAATGTTAAGTCTTAATAAAAATATAAATATGAAACGTTCATGAGTTCGTGGCTGGCTGAATGAGATAGTTGTCTCCGTCGTCAAGTTGACATTAATAATTGAAGTAAATTCTTGCAGTGTTCTTTTCACCATCTATCCTCAGCCATAAGTTTATTGCCACCTCACCAAAATCATTTGGATATGGATATGTTCATTGAATATTGGTTCGCGTGTATCTTAATCTCTTACGAAGAAACATACTGTATGTAAGATGACGGCGGCGGAGTCATTCGGTGGCCAGAGCAGTGGCTCAGCTTACGACATAGGAGACGGCAGTGACGTCATCAACGGAAAGATTACGTACTTCAGCAACTCCTACGTATTGGGTCTCACCCTCATCGCTGGCATAGGTGGCTTGCTCTTCGGATACGACACTGGTAAACCGTCATTTATGGAAATTCGGAGAGAATTAGCATGTCGATCTATCGCGGGGTGGTTTTTAGTATATAATTCTCACTACGGAACTAATCTTTCAGTCCTGATCATAAATAGGAGTCATATCAGGCGCCCTTCTGTACATCAAAGACGATTTCCCCGACGTCGATCGCAGTAGCTTTTTACAGGTGTGCATCCATCTGTTATTCCCCCTTTTTTTATGATCAGAATAACCCCACGCTCAATCGGCTATTGACTTGCACCACACACTCCAAAAATGTGTCTAATCTCTCAAGAGTCAGATGACTACGTTCCAAATTCACCCATGATAATCGACAGAACTCGAACCCATAGCCTAGAGGGGGTGAAATACCACTCTGAATCATCTGAAGCCATTAGGTCAAACCCGTAGAGATCATTACTAAACTAAATCTCAGAGCCCACAACCCGTTTCTCACAGGAAACAATCGTGAGCATGGCTCTAGTGGGCGCGATGATAGGAGCCGCAGTGGGCGGTTGGGTCAATGACGGGTTCGGGAGAAAGAAGGCTACCTTATACGCCGACGTTGTATTCATAATCGGGTCCATTACAATGGCTGCCGCCCCGAATCCCTACGTACTCATCCTCGGGCGGTTCTTCATAGGCCTGGGCGTGGGAGTTGCCTCCGTGACGGCCCCAGTGTACATAGCAGAAGCCGCCCCTTCGGAGATTAGGGGCGGACTGGTCAGCACAAACGTGCTCATGATTACGGGCGGGCAATTCCTTTCATACCTTGTAAACCTCGGTTTCACCGAGGTTCGAGGCACGTGGCGGTGGATGCTCGGCGTAGCTGCATTGCCCGCGATTCTTCAGTTCGTTCTTATGATATTCTTGCCAGAATCTCCTCGATGGCTTTACATGAAGGTTGTAAGAAGTTATTACACTTCTAAGTGTTTTCTCATACCTTTTCGTAATCTGAGGTCTTTGCTTGCAGAGAGACAAATCCGAAGCCATTTCGGTGCTTTCGAAGATCTACGATCCGCTGAGGTTGGAAGTAGAAATCGACCAGCTTGGCTCTGCGCTCGAAGATGAGCGAAGGAGAAAGGGTCGAGTCAGCTACGCCGACGTCTTCAGGCCGAAGGAGCTGAGGCTCGCTTTTCTGGCAGGGGCCGGAATGCAAGTACGCAACAAATCCCTTAGGCTGCGTTTGGTACGCAGAATTCGACGGTGAGAGAAGTACGGCGGTTGAAGCGCAAAAGTACCACTGTTCGGTGCGCTAACTCGGTTCTCCGCCGTGCTTCTCACACGCGAATTACGCATACCAAACGCAACCTTACAGTCCCAGTGTTTCATCCTTTTTTTAAATAACTAATTGCCGCCGACGTTAAAATTCGCAGGCATTCCAGCAATTCACGGGCATCAACACGGTGATGTACTACAGCCCGACCATAGTCCAAATGGCTGGATTCAGTTCCAATCAACTAGCGCTTCTCCTGTCCCTAATCGTAGCTTGCATGAACGCCATAGGAACAATCCTCGGGATATACCTAATCGATCACTTTGGCAGGAGAAAGTTAGCCCTAAGCAGTTTGGCAGGAGTTACCATATCCCTCATTGTCCTTGCCGTGTCATTTTTCTTACAGGCTTCGTCTTCCTCAGACCAACTGTACGGCTGGGTAGCCGTAATGGGGTTGGCGCTTTACATAGCGTTCTTTTCGCCAGGCATGGGACCCGTGCCTTGGACCATAAACTCGGAGATTTATCCCGAGGCGTACAGAGGGATCTGCGGAGGCATGTCTGCTACGGTGAATTGGGTTTCGAACCTTATTGTGGCTCAGACCTTTCTTACCGTGGCCGAGGCTGTGGGGACGGGGCCCACCTTCTTGATTCTTGCTGCCGTGGCTGTCTTGGCGTTTATGTTTGTGGCCGTCTTCGTGCCCGAGACAAAAGGCTTGAGTTTCGAGGAAGTTGAGAGGATTTGGAAGCTAAGGGCTTCGGGGATTGGGGCGGAGAATGGTGATGAAGGTGGGGGCGAAAGAGAGCCGCTGTTGTGAGACTGAGAATATCTGAAGTGTCAAGAGTTTTATGCATGAAATATCTAAATGTATATGAACAAAATCATTTACGACGAATAAGATCTGAAACACAAAATTTCACCTGCTGGGTATTATAAGCCTTTTCTGTTTCTATACTACACAAAGTATTCGGTGTTTTCTACTGAGACCACGAACTAGACCTGAGATGTAAACCTCAAAGCTTGTCAGAGAAATTTGCTGTCCCGAGACCGAAGAGCTGTCTTTAATCTGGGCTTAAGAGTATCATAGAGGATTTCCACCACCATTCATCCACAAGAGGAATAACAGCTGGGATGTGACTATACTAGCGAAAACCTCTGGTTGAGAGGAATACTTGACCTAGCTCCAAATATATGGGTTTCTGAACTGGGTAGCCATTGCTTCAGATAGAAATTTGACGAGGTATTGTCTCTCGACTTCCTTTTCTTTCTTGAGTTCTAGATGTCGGACCTAAGTCATTGGTGAAAAATGAACGTTAAAGATTACAATGCAGAATGGCATAGTTTTAAAATGACCTCAGATAGCAGTGGGCAGTAAATAATTACACAGAGAACTGGGTGACCTCAGATAACATCGTTTCTCACAGACAAACAATCTGAAAGTAAGAATGTCTCTCAAGCGAAGAGCTGCAATCAATCTTACCTTGACCGAACCATTTTGGGATACACCCGAGTCAGTCATCACAATGAGGCATTTGATGTCGTTTTCACTTGCATATTCATACTGTTCAGTCAAGCTCGGATCACACAGGGGGACGAACTCAGCCTGTAAAGTCTTAAATTTCAGTATATATACACTGTGAATGTCAGCACACGATAGCTTAGAAGAATCACATTACTGACTTTAACGTTCTCCTCCCATAATTCGGCAACTAGTTCTATGCGTTCGACAAGCAACCCACCTCCTCCTCTTGAGCAGACAAGTACATTAATGCCAGTGGTGTTTCTAAAAGTTCTCAATTCAACATTAAGTTAGAACTGGTGAATGATATTGTTATGGACTAAACAAAAACGAGCAAGATCAAGATAATCACCTATGAAATTTTCCATCAATGGAAGAACGAAGCAGAATCGTCTCTAGAGCTATACTTGTGCCAACTGCAGCAAGAGGCCCTGATTTCTAGAAATAGGACAGGCATAACAGTTATTGCTGAGTACAGATGAACATAGCTACACCATTATTCAGCAAAACCGAAGGTAAATAGTTGGACATGCACAAATATACTTCTGCAAAAATTCACCGTACAATTGGACCATAAACCAGTTGGTGTGTGTGCGTGTGTGTGAGGGAGGGAGAGAAGGAAAAAAGAACAAAAAGAGAAAGAGGAAAATGAAACACGGTTAGAACCTACATATTTGGAATCTGTCATCTGTTGTAACAGATGATCATAACGCCCACCAATAGCAAGCAATATACCTTCTGTTTGCGCCACAGAACTAGTGTCCTTTCTTAGATATATCTGCATATGTGTAAACAAATTTACAATTCAAGATGTTTCCCAGAACATATTACGAATGGCGTATGACGATGTACCTTCATGACTGCATGGAGTTAGAAAACAGTTGTGACTGGACAGTAACAAATTTGTAGTAGCGCCATTTTAAGATTTGGGATATTGTGGTAAAGAAAGCTCAACTAGCTACAAGCTACGACTATTCGGAACCAACATAAACTAGCGGATCTTTACACCACTTTCATGTGAACAATCATACATTGACAAAGTATTCTAGAAAAAAAGAGAAATTAGGGTGCAAATTAAGTTCCATCCGATGGACAAAATAATAGACGAATCAAGGATATTGACTGCGGAAAATGAGGACACTTTGAAATGGAACCAGAGAGTAGTTTCATAGCTTTCATGAGACAAGTCATCGAAGGAAGCATTATCGTTTAAACTTAGCATTAATACCTGGAAATACAATTTTCTGTGATAATGTTCAGTTGGTGGCATGAGCGCGTCAAGAAAGACACGCCCCTCAATCTTCCATATTCTTAAGTAGTTAAAAAGCTCTGACAGCTCATCAAGAGCCTTGCGTGTGGCTTTGTCTACAATAATTCTTGTATCATTGTACTCTCCATTGTAACATTACAAAAGATTAACAAGCTTTCGAGTACATTGATAACTAAGTACCTGCAGGCAGGGCACCTCTTAGTCTAGGAAGTGCCTGATCTGAAGTTCCACAGAATCTTAATCCTACAGTCTGTAATCTATTTAAAGCATCATCAGCAAGACCAAGTTCCTGGAGAAGTTTAACAGAAAAGTATATAATGAGAAGAAGGCAACAAGAGATGGAAACAAGAAAAGAAATACAACTTCTCCATAATTTTTTAATGGCATAACATTAATAAGCTGAAATAAAAAGAGAATGCCCACTAACATTAACAGATAATAGTGAAGCAGGAAACACGAATAAGTATATCAATTTCAATTACTAGAGGAATAATTGTCAGCAAACCTGCCGAAGTTGACGCCGAATTAATGCCCATTTCGACTTTCTTTCGGAAGATTGAGGAACCAAAGAACCCAAGAGTGAGAGTAGCTGTAAGGAAATAATACATAAATTCATGAAAGGAAAATATATATGTTTTTCATTCATAAATTACTTTGATCCACACCTCAGCCACTTTCGGTCTATACTCTGGTCTAATTCCCGTCCAGGACCAAATAGCCTCCAATAGGTCAGCATGATTTAAATGAATGTCACAGTATTCTGAATGGAAAAAATGACTCACGATGTCCACAGTTGCCTACAATTCAGCATACACCACAGTTGGAATCCGCACCAAAACTAAAAATTCAAAACAAGTTAATTGCTGAAAATGCTGATTGTCAAAGCTCGATACAGACAAAGAAGTGGACAAGTGTAGGACCTTCACGACCTCTGACTCTGTTAGTGCTATGGCTCCACCCACTATATCGAAATCCGCCTATTAGAGAGCATTGGTAATGCAAAATTATAAGTCAATTTAATACCAATGAAGAGCAGTTACAAAGTTTTCATTCTGTCAAGTGGACCTGGAGGTAACGATTTGGTGGTGAATGACCAATTGCCCTTCGGTAAACATATGATACTTCATAGCGGCGGAAAAATGATTTCTACACACATTTAGAGTCTGATTGATCAAGAGATACAGGTAAATACCCACGCCACATATTAAATTCGATATCAAGACAGACAACACCAACATTCATATTTTATATTATATAATTGGAACATTCAGGAGGACCAGCAATATATTTGCAATATTTTCACCTTATTCTCGTCTATGTAACTGTAACTTAGGTCAATACAAGGCTCACTAAGTATAGTCTATACCCGTAGCCTTGGCAATGAGACTGTATATATGATCCCACCAATCTCCATAGTCGCATAACATATATACAAGATTTAAGATGATGCTGTATCTTAGCCTTATAAACTAGCTTACTCAATCTTGTTAGCATGAGACGGTACAAATGAATGCTAGTCCATAGTTCGACACCACATTTTTTAATCACAAACATAATAGAAAGGTACAGACAAATAAAACAAAGAGCTACCTGCTTCGCGATGATCCATTTCACAAAAGGGATACGTAGCTCATGGCAAAACTCAACCATGTCTCCTCCACTGGTTAACATCTTGACAGAATTCCTTGACGAAGAAAACCCCACAAGCATAATAAAGAGTCAAAATTTCAAGATCACGCTATAAAACAAGAGAAAGAATACAATATATCCGAAAATTTTCTGTTAAATATGGAGCCGTACCGCACCTATTAGCTTGGGGGAAATCACCCAGCATTCTCATGGGCAGGATATCGATGTGCTTTGCACAATGCAGCCTACAAACTTCAGTAGCAGCATCAATGACCAGATCTCGATGAGCAGTGTTCACATCCGATAAGAGAATCAACTCAGAATCATCTAGAGCCGACTTCAGTTTTCCAACATCCTCATGCGTAGCCTTTGTGCTCAACTTATCCTCATCAAAAATTGCAGACACAATTTTTTCATATATGCTGGTGTCATCAGAAATATGAATAGTCCCCAGCATATCTGCAAGTTCCAGAAAAACAAGACTACATTAGGTTATTGTATAGAAACCCATGCATTAAGCAACGCCAGAAACAGAACTTTAAATTAAGTTTCCTGACTAAGCAAATTTTCCTACAGAAAGAAAAAAAAATCCCATGCAGGATGGCCCATATCATCAATTTTACTTAACCTTTTACTAATATACAGAACATACAGAAAAGTATACCATAGTTATCAGATGCCTAAACATCTACCATAGATTATGTGCATAGCAGAAGGAGATTGTTAGTATTAAAAGTTAGCATTGTTTCTTCACTTTATATCCAGCTACGTAAAGAAAAAACTCACTATCTAGCAATTCATACTCCATTCGAGGTGGAAAGGCATGTTTAAGAAGTTCATTGGCTGATGGACGATCTGATGGAGTAGGAGACATTAGACGTCTGAGCAAGGCTGCTTGTTCAGGAAACTCGGAGGCCCACACAGACGGAAGTTCTCCCTTTAATTTTAGATCAGAAAGCACTACATGTCTTTCCATGGCTGTGTCAAATGGATGCCACAGCTCAAAAAATACAACTCCTAAGCTGTACATGTCAACCTACAAAAAAATGAACATATATAACCATAACTTCAGAGGATATGAAACATATGTCTAGATGAAAATTGTAACCTTCTCATTGATCTTTGGCCAGCCTTGCTCTAATTCTGGAGCAGTGTAGAAGTAAGTACCTATTTGACCAGTGCCATCAACTGATATTCCAACTGTTTCGGCAGTATCTGTTTCCTGGTCCAATTGGTCCAACTTCAAAAACTTGGCTGGAAAAGGCAAGAGAAGGCACGATGAGGAGTTACGTAAAGGAAAACTTACTAATTTAGAGGAGTTTAAAAAGAATCAATAAGGAAGAAATAAAACTTGGATGTACAAGATACAAGCAGATAATAAATGCTACAAATTGATATATCAGCCATTGCTCTTGCCATTTTAAGTCTTACCAAGACCAAAATCACCAATTTTGATGTCATTGCGTGCGTCAAAAAAAATGTTGTTAGGAGTCAAGTCACGGTGGATGATTCCTTGTCCATGTATATGAGCCAGACCTTCTACAATTTGATGGAATAAATGCCATGCAAGTTCTTTATCCAAAAGATTATAAGATTCAAACATCTGTTTCAGCGTCCTTCAGTATATCAAATGGTTAAGATTAGCATTCTTGTATTGAATATTTAAATATCAGTTTTCTCCCAATTTGTTAAAGAGTAGCAAACCTTGGACAGTACTCCATCTGAATATAGAGGTAAGTCGACTCAAGCTTATGTTCAAATCCAGATTGATCTGACGAACCTGTGTCCTTGAAACTGAAATTGGAGCTCATACCACTTTTAGAACCCCATATAATATTTCCAGGACTTCCTTCAGTTCCCGACTCATACCAAGCCTGAAGTTTATGAGGATAAGCATGAGAGGTACAATACAACGTCCTCCATACGATTACTGATGTTGAAATATGTTAACTGAAATCTAGCTACTGAAAATGTGAGCAAAATGAGCCAACACATGCTGATACCTGATAGTACCGGACAACATGTTGATGCTGCAAGCGAGAAAGTGTGGCTACTTCCCTAGAAACAACGCACAGTATATATCATTAACACAATTTGACAATACACAAGCTCTTTAAAATGATGTGCCTTCACCTTTGCATGAAAGGATCCGTTTATGTCATAGTATTTTGATAACAAATACGCACCTCAATATACGGTCATTTGGGGGGCTTTGGTCCTTTAACCGAATCTTCTTCACAGCATACTGTCTTCCATCTAGTTTATTTTTGCATAACACAACATGACCAAATCCTCCCTGGCCTGTATCTCAAATAAGAAAGGGCAATTATCACTGCGGCAAAGGTTATATTACTACAGAAAGCTTGAAACGTTACTCAACATACAGTGTTTAGCATAACAGGGAAAATCATGATCTTTATAAAAGGAAGCTTGTCTAGAAGAAATAAAATGAATCGTGGCCTACCAAGAGGTTGGAGCTCCTCAAAGTCATTTAAATAACGAGAACTTGCAACTGGAAGATTATCTCCTGCAAAATCTGAAGCAGTTTCCCAAAAGCGAGATATTCTTGACGAACTCTGTTAACATAGAGTAAAGAAAGGAGCAATATAAACTAGATGATAATATCTTGTAGAGAACGAAATCGATCAACAAAATTACCATATGCTGCTTAAACACACGCTGAAAAGTCTTTTCAAAGGAAGATGATTCACTAGCAAAATCTTGTACTCTCTTTGAGACAACCTGAATAATAATTTTTGCATATCATGTAGAAACTTACATATTACAAACTAACCTGGCAAAACTAAAAATGCGAAAGTTTACCCCTAAATTGAGGAGCTCTTTTGTTATGTCCGGCAATGAATTAGCCAGTGGTCCTTTAGGAGCACAGGCAAGGCGAAGCAAGTGGGCCTAAAGGACGCATCAATCAGCTCATCTAAGCAACAAATTTACCACAGTGAAAGTTAACTTAGCAAGGTTACATAAGAAACTTACCAAGATCAAATCTCTTGCTATAGTCTGACGAGGTTGAGCATCACCAACAGATTCAAATGATGAAGATGATGATGATGGTGCTGGTGCAGAATCCTCGTCTGAATCGCAATAATCACTTTCAGTTAGATTTCCTTCCACGAACATATCCTGCAAAAGGAACAAAATGACATGTAGTTAAATAAGTACAGTGGTATTTTACCTAAAACTCACAAGGGTGGCGTTTTTCTTAATTAGATAAATCTACGCATTTCAGGAGTAGAACACAAAGAAACCTTCTTCCTCGACACTTTATGCTCCCTCATCAAGAAACATCAATATTTTTACTTAAAAAATATCCAAGAAACTGGGAGCAGGTTCATCATTATAACTTAAACCAATTTTTAGCAGTTAAAAGAACTTGTTCAATGATACTTGATGGTATTTACCCATCCACTTAATTAAGATTATAGGGAACGAAGGGAAAAAACAGTACCTTCACATTGCCAACGCCAGCATTTGCGAATGAGTTACTGCTGCTAGAATCACTACTTTCTTTCTCATTTTCACTGTCTTCTTCAGGGATGCTAAGTTTCGTTGGACTTTTATGTGGAAACTCTGGCTTATGACTACCTGCGGCTGTTTGTGTAACTTGCCCATCCGATTTTTTGTCCAAATCAGTACTCTGTGGTTTGAAAACTCCATGGCTTTGAGGAGATATTACCTTGCTGCTCTCCTCGATCTTAATGTTCCAGTGCCAAATTTCCCCAGAACCACTGAAAAGATCAACATGACTACAAATGAAAGGTCCTCCAAGAAAAGGGTTCTTTCCAAATGCAGAAGCATCGGTCTGAGAAGGCTTATTACGATTCTTATCAGTATCCCGAAGCACAACCTACAAAAGGAAATCAGTTGAAGAGCTACAGTGGGGAATTATAACTTCCGGTGGACAACTCACTTAAGGGAAACACTAATAAAAGCATTTCCTAATGTTCACATAGCTTGATTGAATCGTTCTGTTATCCATGTTAGACGACATAGAAATTATTCATCCACAATTCTCGAAATATATGAACTAACATTGGAACATAAGTAATCTAGGTAAATAGATGACATACATGTCATAGAAATGAAGACATCTGGAAATGAAAGCAAAAGGTAATTCATACAATCTTCTGGAATTAACTTGTAAACTATAACTGTGATTGCAGGTTCATGCACCTGCCCTTGTGGAATAATCTCAGATAAAAACTCTTGTGCGGCCTCCACTAAGTTGTAAACCATCACGCGCCCTTCTCGAGAATTATAATTAGCCTATAGTGGTTTTCAACAAATTTATTTCAGAAATTGAGAAACATTGGAAAATAAATAAATCAGTGTGTGGAGGTTGTCCTTTCTTTGGAGAGTACACAAATATTTGATCATCTCCAAATGTTGGCTGGATCTGAAAGAGGTATGCACTTTTGTCCTACCTGATCATAAAGTAGTGAAAGAAGTTTATCAGCATCATCTTTTGATAATCCTTTCTCTGGTAATACCTGCAACTTCGGGCATTTATATGGATAACCTTGCATGTATCTGAGGCACGAACACAAAATGAGAAAAATGTTCAATTTCACTTAAATAAAGAATGCAAGTAGCCTACAAACCTCACTGAAAGCAGGGCAGAAACATTAGAATCTTCATATCCGGTATCCTTTGAGTATGGCCTATGATTTCATTTCTAAATACTTAGAAGAAGGAAAACTCCGGATATAAATGTCAGCCATATAAGTTGAATTTGTAAGGTATATGAAACCTTAGCTGGACATTGATTTGAGGAGGTGATTCAGAAACAACTTTGCAATCCTCCTGAAATATCGAACACCTGGAATTTCAAGAATCAAGAAGTTAGTGTTACACTTGTACAACACATCAATAATATGAGCAGTGGAACCAAAGGTCTACAGAAACATAAGAGAAGGATCATAGCTTCTTTCATCTCTTTTGCATTTATATCATTTCCAATTTGTGTTAACACTTCAAGAAGTATTCAAATTAATTAACAAAACACGACATCTTACAGTTCATTTTCTTTCATTTTCGACCACAAAAGTCTACAACTACGCGATACGAATCAGCACTGCAGCTTTCAAGCCTCACTCAAGTACATTATCTTTGCACTCATACGAAAGTGCAGCTTATTTTCTCAATCTATGCAATGACCAAAAAAGCACAATACTATCAGCATTACCACAATAATGAAACAGTACATAATCGTCGAAACATGCACATACCAGGAAAGTGAAGTGGTGGAAGTAACAATTACGTATAACTAGGGGAAAACGAAAAAAAGTAAATTAAGAAGATTAACGATTACAAAGCAGTGATTTCCTCAGCTACAATTTCGGAATTGTCTTCGTTAGCAATAGAATTGTGATCTTTCGACTGTGGTCCTCGTCGTCCGCCTCCACCACGCTTCTTCTTCTTCTTGTTCGCACTGTGATGCCCCATCCTTATCGCTTTCTTCACCGTTAATCAACAGATTGTCAACGTATACAGAATTTACACTTTGTTCCGCGGAAGAGAAAATCGAAACTAAGGGTTTTAGGATTTTGAAAACCGTACTGTTGAAGACGCAAAGCCAAAGACCCGTGCGCTACTTGTGCAAATAAATTATATGCACCATTGATTTTTTGGGCGGGCTTAAAATATAGTGATATTAGGCCCAATAAACGGCCCACTAATCTTCTATAAAATGTATCGGTATGGAATTGTCCTTGAGGGCCCACATATAACATTTTGGACAAGACAAACCACTTGGATGGGAAAACCTAAATTTTCTAAATTTGAGACAAGTATTTACTTCATAATTATAGAATCAAAACGTTTACATTCGAATTTTTAACGGTTAAATAAATATATGATGTAATCGGAAGCCATGAAAGAATGAATGCCCACGACTTCAGTCTTTACTTAACATGTAATATCATCTATATCTAGAAGAGATATTGTTGTTGAGAATGTCTTTTAATAATACACGGAAAGAAGGGAAGAAAGAAAATCCTAATTCTTTGCATATGATATTTGCAGCGCATCAAATACGTCCCATCATGTATATAATCAAATATTCTTTTAATATATTGTATAGTATAGTGGTTTCTTGAATTTTTTTTTCTTACAAATGCATGCACTAGATAAAGAACGAAATAAAGATTATGTGGACAGCCATAAAAGGTCAAAAGCTATAAAGCCAACATCTTTGCAGTAGGTGAAGTGCAAGTGTTCAAGCACTGTAGTAAACTTAGCACTTGGAAGATGATCTAGGTTTCTACTAGCTCCACGACGACACTGAAATCATAATAAGGGAAATCAAAGAAAGATCAATGATGCTCTAATAATATTAAATATTATTAAAAAACTATTTAATATATTCCACAAACCATTCTTTACACTGTCCAATGTCAATTCGGGACAAAGTATGTAATAAAGAAAACCCTAACCTCGCTTCTTTTATAAAGTAAAACAAAAGAACAAAAAAATTGTTAAAGATGCCACTCAGACGCGTCAGCCCCCACTTCCTCATATTTTTTAGTAAAAGGAAAAATCAATAATTGCAACTAATCACAGTATTAACATAATATTAGTATGTGTAGCACACCCAAGGTAATATAAATAATCATTATTAAATTGACATACCAAATTGGGCAGTTTATAGCCACCTAAGCTCTTTATATAATAGAATAGATAGTGGAGAAAAATAATTATTTTCCACCAAACATCACAAAAAAATGGACTTTGCATTTCAGGCCCCGTCAAAAGTTTCATTTAGGATTAAGGCCCTGTCAGGTTTAGTTTTAAGGATCCAATCTGCAGTACAACTTCATTGCTCTGAAATAACAATATGTTGTAATTTTGTAACAGAAAACGATCATCTGGTACTAGTTAATGATCATTCGGTACCAGTTCATTTCTGCATTACCACTTCATTGTTTTGAAATAACAATATGTTGATTGTAAAACAAAATGATCATCCTATATCAGTTCTTATAACTTTTACACCACTTTTTTTGTTAGGTCCTTAACTCTAAATTTTTTAAATATTAGGTCCTTTAAACTAAAGTTTTTTGGCCTGAATCTTAAATTAAACTTCTAACGGGCCTGAATCAAAAATACTAAAAAATAGTGCTAATCAAGTTTCAGGCCCCAAAAGATGTTTTAAGTTAGGTTTCATGCCCCTATCAGAAAATTTTTAGAGCTAAGGACCCAATTTAGAGATAAGGACCTAAAATTTACGCAAGTGTTATACAATGTATATGAGCTGGTATCGGACGATCATTTTTTGTTATTACAGAACAATGAAGTGGTACTGCTTAAAGACGAAGTGGTACTGCAAAACGATGAATTGGTATTGCAGAATCATGAAGTGGTACTAGAGGTCCATGAAGTGGTATTGAAAAGACTTGGTGTATCGGATCCTTAAAACTAAAAATTTTCTGATATGGATCTGAAACCTAAATGAAACTTATGTTGGGCCTGACGTCAAATTGCCCCAGCTTCTTTTTTCCAACACCCAATCGGCAAATCCCACCTGGTGAAAAAGAGTTGTTTTTATTTATTTTTCACGTATCTCTCGTTATATTAACACGCGTGTCTCCAATATATATACAATGTATGTATATATATATATATATATATATATATATAGCACGACAAAAACTTTTTTTTCTTATTCTTTTTTTTTTTCCCACCCTCAACGTGGTGCACTTTCAGATTCCTTCCATCTCCTTTACGTGTTTTTGTTCTCTTCTTCCCAATTTCACACCTTCCGTTCAATCTCACTAATCCATGCCCAGCTTTTCTTTCTCGTTCTAATCCCTAAAACACCCAATAAAGAGCAGTCTTCGCCGTCTTCTTTGTCAGCTTCTCTTCTCTTACAGAGTTATCCACATATAAATATATATATATATATACATGTTATAAATAATTAATACATGATGGATAGCTCAAGTGGGACATATGTAGAAGGAAGCAGCCCACAACAACAAGTCTACGCTATTAACAATTCTTCATCTTCTTCTTCTTACAATAATGGAGATCATCATCAGTGGGGAGTTCCAAGCTTTCAGCATCAGCAGACAATATCTATGGATTGGACTAATGATGAACAAGCTATCCTAGAGGAGGGTTTAGCCAAGTACAATGTCCTATCTATTTATTTATACGTATGTTTTCCTATATCGAATTTATTCTTAATTTAGCACGTGGTTTTTTCTAGGTATGCTTCTGAATCGAACATCATTCGTTATGCGAAGATTGCTGTGCAGCTTAGGGGCAAAACGGTCCGTGACGTGGCGTTACGCTGCAGATGGATGACGGTGAATTCGGTTTTTTTAGTTATTATATACGTAGTGTTTTTAATTAAGTCTCCATTTTCCCGATTTTGTCTTTGTTGCCGTCGAATTTATTTTTCTTCTCTCTTTTTTCTTTTTTGACTCATTAGAAGAAAGAAATGAACAAGAGAAGGAAAGATGATATGAATGCGAGGAAGGCCAAGGATAGAAAGGCGAGTTAGTTTTCTTTCTTTTTGGGCAACTTTGCTTTTATTTTATTTTTTCATCGTTGATTGGAGATGGGAGAATTTAATTGATGAGTTTTTATCTCAATATGAAATAAAAAAAATGCAGGAAAATATGAATGATAATTGTTCGACACGGCCAGGTTGTTCTCGTTTAGGCATGACGATGCAGTCGAGTGGATCTCAGTCTCATGCAAGAACTATACCAGCATTTAATGACAATGCCCTTCCTTACAATATTGGTAATAATGTAATTTTTTTTCGTGATTTATATTTCGTTCTAAATCAGTCTTGGTTTTTTTATATAATTTTACTTTTGTGTGTGAAGACAATAATATTGGTGGGTCAACTCGTCAGCTCCTTCAGCAGAATGCTTGTGCTTTTAAGCAGATATCATCGAATATAGCCACTAATCAGGTAATGAAAGATCTATTAGTTCTTTATTAATTCATATTAACGACGTCGTAAAGTTAGGTATTTTTGCATTGTGTACATAATTTATTTATATTTTTAGCGTTGTCATTTTCAGATACATGAGAACATTGGTCTTCTGAGTCAAGCTAGAGACAACCTCTTCAAGATATTAGCAAAGTAATCCACTTTCTTACCATTGTTTAATTAGCCTTTTTCGATTATTACGATTACTGATTTTATTACAGCTTGAATGAGATGGGGCCCGCATTCAAGAAAATGCCTCCTCTTCCTAAGTTGAACGAAGACCTCGCGAACTCGATTCTTCCTCCTTCGGCTGTTTTTCCGATTCGATTGTAATTATGATCAAACGGCTATTAATTAAAGATGGCTAATCATTTTGTTAAAGCTTAGTGATAGTCTAATCAAGGGCTTCTTTGTCTTTTTTCAATTATTGCGGCAAGCAACTTTATTTGTTGCTGTTCGATCATTGATGCACACGTCATCCCTCTCGTCAGTTGTGTAAACTAGTTGTTTAGTAATTTTCATTTGCATCCCTCAGGTTTCATCTCAATTACAAGATCACCCACATAGTTGTTTTTCCTTTCAACGTAGTCCCGGAATACGGATGCTTAGTTTTTCAAATAAAAAGATATATAAATGTTTATTTATTAACTTTTGGGCCTCAATTCGAACTGGATTAGAGGATAGTCTATAAAAGGATAGCTGATTCTTTAATCTTTACTTGATTATCCAATTTGATAGAAAGAAAGATGATAATAACCTATTCCTCAAAGGACAAGTAAAAAGTGATAAAATCCACTTGGACTCATTGAGTATCTTAATATGTATCGATTTGGCTCGGTATGCATTTGTAATAAGAGATTAGTATAGATAAAAGTCAGGACATTTACATATTCGATATTCGATAGTGAAGTTCTGATTCGATTTAACATGAACCTAGTAGTCGATATATTGTAATTATTACTTTATGGTATGTTTAATGGCACTATAAAATTATATTGAGTTTCTACTGGAGTGTTTTTCTAAGTTATTTAAAATAATATTTTATTTTTGGCGGCCACGAGCACGAGTATGACCACGCGTTCAGAATAAAGGTAACGTATGGCAATAGATCAACATAATAGTATTGCTACTACTATTTGATAGTACCAACTTAGACAAGAAATAATCATATCACAATAGAAGATAAATTATTATAAAATTTCACTAATTGTATGTTATAATCAACAATAATTGATGAGAAAGGCGCGTGCCAAATTCCAATACCAAAAAGTAAAATATTAAAATAGCACATTGGAAAGTTCATTTGTTGAAACGTTTGACTTTGATTCAAAACCTTTCCACACGAGGAAGCGCCACCATATCAAGACAGAAATTTAGATATTCATTGAATGCTTCATACATTCTATACCGTCGTTTATTATTCAAAGCATGACTTTCTGCGTAAGTTGTACAATATTGAAACGACGTAGAGACAAAATTGAAAAGCTTGCCTTTCCTTGTCATCAAGATCCATTTACACACATATATATATGCATAAAAGGCTCCTGAATATGTTACTTTTCATCACCACTTGAGATCCAATTTGCTTCTCCTACACGTACATATATACATATTGGATTCATTCATTTAACATATTCAGGCAATTAGAAAACCCTAATCATATCTGCTGCAGAAGAAGAAGGAGAAACGGATTATTTTCAGGTGGGTTTTCATTTTGCTTTCGTTATTTTTTTTATGTTGTCCTATTTCCTTTTTAGAGAAATGAAAACGGTTTAGAACAGTTGCCTGCCATATGGGTTTTCCTTTTTAATCGACGATGATCAAATCGGAAAGCAGCTTCATAATGGAAATAATTGAATGCAAAAACTGCAAAATAGTAAATACGAGCATGGCATTAGGTTACAATTCATGACCTGACGAGAATTAAGAGTCGTTTAATGCATTGAACTTAATAAAGTCGTTTTCATTTTTCTTCTGTTTTGGTTCTTCCTTGCCTCTAAGCTAAGCTGCTCCATAAATAACCTTTATGAATGTTCCTAACCCATTGATTTTCTTTTGCTAAAGCACGTTCATTTCTATTACCAACTTGCCTAATATACTCGTTTGATGACTATACTAACCTATGATATAAGAGAAAAATGTAGCCACAATTCACCACTGCTCTAAAAGATGCTATGTGATGAGTTCTTGACAATAATATAACATGATTCGCCACCTCCTTAACGAATTTATCGTGCCTTACGTTCGTATGACCATAAACAGGGCGAAAGAAATGTTACCTGGTCGAGGGTACACGTCGTTGCCGAAATGGAAGTGCGTACTCTTTTTCCTTACGACCATCGCAGTTCTGAATATTCGAGCGCTTCCCACCTCGCCGAGTAGTTTTCCCGGGCGTATATTGGCAGACGTCGACAACGCTACGGAGACCAATACCTACTTATTAGATGATACCGTAAGAGTCGACCCTCTCGATAGTTTCAAGAAATACCGAAGAGGGTACGACGTAACCAACAAGCATTATTGGAGCGTAAGTATTTCATATAAAACCGCCAAATTCAAAACGTATTTTTGGGATTTTCTTCAGTACCTTGATCGTGTGTATATTTTTATACAGTCTACTGTATTCACGGGCGTACCTGGATATGCAATTGCAGTGCTTTGGGTACTCTGTGGCGTAGGATATGGAATCTTTATCCTTGTAAGAAGAACCTGTCTTAAGAGGAGCAGAAAGTTAAGGAAAAGGTCTTGTCATAGCAGAGAGTATCACCTGCTTCCTCTGCTTCTGGCGATTTGCATTACAGTCCTTGCAATGTATGTACTAAATCAATCCATGAAAAAATCGTCCTTGCTTTTTCTCTCGTCTTCTAAGAACGATTGACGTATTATTGATTCTTTGATCATCAGAACTGCTTGCGGGATAGTTCTTGGAGGTAACAAGAAGTTCCACTCTCGGGCAAGGACTATCATAGACATCATAATTGATACAGCAGATGGGAGCTTCACACACAATATATGAAACGACAAGGGCTATGAAGGAGATGGGCGGCAGCTTAACTGATGTTAATGGTAATGATGATACCACTAAGTTTCTTACATCGACGTCCCAGGAACTCGATTCGCAGGCCGGCGAGATAGAGAGGCAAGCGTCCAAGAACAGGCGCTTGATCAACAAGGTTCTGAAGATTGCGTGAGTTTTTCTTCCTTCAATCCATTTTTGCCCTTCAAGGAAAACGTAAAAAACATGTATGAACCATCAGTGATATGTGAATTTAATGTGTATGCAGATATGTAGTAACGGCGGTGGTGTTTTCTGTAACACTGGTGGCTGTGATCGCAATGTTAGGTATGCGAAACAATTATATCTAAAAACAGAGAATTTCGTCCTATGTTTTTATCAAGTTGCTGAATTATCATGTTTCGGGTTGCAGGTTTCGGGATTCTGAAGTTTAGTAAAACACTTCAAGTGTAAGTATCCTAGATTAAGAGTTCGGTTCGAGTCCGATCGATCTAATAGAAATAATAAACACGTGTTTCTCATCGTTTCACATACAATTTCTTCGCAGATTGATAGCAGTTTGCTGGATTTTAACAGCAATAAGCTGGTTTCTGTTTGGTATATACCTCTTCTTACAAAAGTAAGTTCCAACAAGTTCTAAAAGAGCTCTAGAGATTTAACTAATAACAAGCACGTGCTTACTTTAGTTATTCTCGTGTAGCTTTGCGGGAGACACTTGTACGGCGCTCGAAGGATTCCAAAAAGATCCTTACAACAACAGCTTGAGCTCGATCTTGCCCTGCGATGAACTGCTTTCTGCAAAATCCGTGCTGACTGAAGTTAGCGCGGGTGTCTACAACATGGTGAATGAGGTAATAAGGCTATGAACATAAACACTGCGTTTTTTAACTTCTCACAATTCTAGTAACTTGTGTATGAATCTATGTATCCGACTCACTGTCTAATAAGCCACATAAACCACAGGTCAACAGAAACATATCATCCTCTTACGGAAACGTTGTCCAAGTTTGCAATCCCTTCTCTCCTCCTCCCATGCATGAGTATGAGCCTTGGAATTGCCCAGCTACCTCGATCCAAATAGGACAGATCCCACAGGTCAGTAAAACCATTAAGATCAACAAACATACAAATTCAATTGTTGCATTACTCAAAACAACTGTCTTACAAAGAGCATCTCTTCGTTCTGAAAGGTACTAAGAGTGTTGGCCTGTCCTGACATTAGAGGAAACGAATGCAATGGAGGAATATTGCTTCCCGCAAACTATTACAACATGATCGAAGCTTACTCCACCTCTATACAGAAGCTGCTCGATGTTTATCCCGGCATGGAACAGCTTGTCGAGTGCCAAACAGTGAAGGTAGCATTCTCAGAAATTCTTGAAAACCATTGCAAGCCATTGAAGAGATACGCGAGGGTGGTCTGGGCATCATTGGCGTTCCTATCGTGTGTAATGGTGGCTTTGGTTCTCGTAAACATGGTGAATGCTCACCACGAACAGCACCATCATTCTTCAGATGGTTCTGTGAAACCTGATCATAATGAAGGGATAGAATATGGAATGAGACAGCCCATAGGAGACAACTTAAAACCTGTGACAGATGTGTAGAGGCAAATCAAAACAGATAATAGTAGCAGATCATATGCATACTAGGTAGGCACATAAGATTACACACATGTGGAAAGAAGAAGAGAGCTCTTGTTCTTTTCGCATAATAGAGATGGAAACTTGCCCGGGGAAAAATCTCGTCGTTGGCATGTATCAGACATTTTTGCTACAGAAGATATATACTATTCTTTTGATTCATCAAGGTTTATCAATCGGAGAACAGATGATTGAAAGCAGGCGCACTGTAGGAACCAACGTTTTATTATTCTCATTCGGTGAAACAAACATGATTTACATCTCTGAAACCACTCAAATTGAGCCTGATATGAACTGAATTTCATGGAGACTCAAAAAATTTTTGATTCCTGAACAATAAGCAGCTAACGTTATGAGAAGAAGTTCGGACTCGATACAAAACCTTAAAAATGAGACCGAAGCTGACAATCTCTTCACACGAACTGCGCTGCAGCTCCCGAAGCATGTGCGAAACCTAAAATCAACCACAAAATTCCTTTAATTAATCGTCGATTACTAAGACGTCATTCCGGCGTGTGCCGTCGCCGGAGAGACGATGATACATCGGTCTCCGTTTTCGGGCTTTGGTACCAACGAAATCACTAAGAATTCCTCAAAGCCCGAAATTATTGTTCAGAAGCCCAACAAAGATATTTGTTCATCACCAATGTACTCAAAGCCCACTATAGCTCAACAATGTAGCTTGTGAAATAGTTAACCGTGGATGTTTATAAATAAAATAAAATATCAAGCAGCAAGCTCGTTAAATTATTATAATACATGTCGATGAAGAAGGTAAAGATGAAATGAAATGATGAATGATGATTGGTAAATCAGGAAATTCAGATTAAGACATGATGCAATATTTTTCCCTACACGTCCATTGAATATCCACAACTGATAAGGGCACGAGTTAAAGATCATTAAAAGAATCGCAAATTAATAATTCCTAAATCATAATTAAATAAATTTCCAGAAAAAGAACTCTGAAAATTCGAACATAAAATTGCAAAATTTGGCATCTCATCAACATGTCACATTTTTCATTTATTATTATTCAATACCATCTTTATTTATTTAAGTAGACACTGATTAGTGATTTCACATCTTTATGATTCTTCCTGCCTGACATCGCACGCAGATGCACACAAGCATTTGTTCGTCTTTTTGAAGCTTCCTCATGTCTGACTCTGAGTCTGAATGCGTTGGTCTGACCATGTGACATACGAGTTATCTGCTGATTTCCCTGAAGAAAAAAGGTAAATTATAAAACAAAAGGAAGAGCTGTGTGATTCTCGTCGTTTGCGTTTAGAGATCTAATTCTAAGCCGCCCTGGCGTAGGAGGAAAAGTTTCATATTGGCGTAAGCAGGTTCCAGCCTTTGTTTTTTGGGGGATTTCATAGCGTAATCTATTTGTTCTGTGTTTCCAACGATCAGTTTTGAGAATCTTATGCTTTGGCGTTGATGATTGCTTGGACTCTGTTTATGGGCTTTTAAATGCTGCTGCTTTTTGGTGTTTGATTTTTCCTTTTCGTGTTAATGTTCTATTCGCTTATGCCATAGCCATTTATTGTAAGGTCATTGAGCAATCAGATCTTTGTCGAGCTACCTTTTACTGATCTCCATGGTTCTAGTTCACATCCTTGAGTTTATTTACTGAGGACCCTTCTGCTAAAAGCCCTAACTATCTACATTTGTTGATTGGATTTTCATGCTTCGATACGTATATTGTATATCATGAAATGAGACGGCAATCTTCCGCGTTAACTCTTCGGAACTGTACATTTGAACGACTTGCTTCTTTCAGGTGTTTCGTTGACTTTGATTGATGGATAAGGACAAGTCTCACCAAAACAGTGGTAACTCGCTACCGCCTTTGGGTAGGCACGGTGCCTTCTCGTCATCCACTGCTAGTCATAATATCAACAAAGAGAAAGCGAAATCTTCAAACTTGCCTCCTTTAGGGCCGGGCAGTTCCTCAGAACACGGCGTTTACTTTGGCCATGGTTTGTTACCTTCTGATTCTGCCCAGTTTAGCCACGACATAAGCCGAATGCCTGAAAATCCACCGAAGAATTCAGGACACAGGAGAGCCCACTCGGAGATTCTTACACTTCCCGACGATCTTAACTTCGACGTGGATCTTGGCTTCGTGGGTGGGTTCGATGGACCGTCTTTCTCCGACGAAACTGATGAGGATTTCTTCTCGATGTATTTTGATATGGATAAGGTCAACTCTTCTTCTGCAACTTCAGGAATCTTAGTAGAGCCTGGCTCTTCATCTTCTTATCATGTTCAGCCAAAAGATGACCAAAGAGCTGATAATGTGGCTCTAGCTTCGAGCGATAAGCCAAGGACTAGGCATCAACATAGTCAGTCTATGGATGGGTCAACTAGCATTAAAGAGGAGATGCTCATGATGGGCTCAGAAGAACTATCTGCGGCCGATTCGAAGAAAGCTGTGTCTGCTGCGAAGCTTGCTGAACTAGCTCTTGTTGATCCAAAGCGTGCTAAGAGGTATCATTTTCAGATTGATTAATGCTCGATGTCTGTGTTCTTGTAGCTGTTTTGTTTAGCATAACCTATCAGTTAATGTGTCATCTGGGGACTGTTTAGCTCCGTCTTCGTATATGAAAGGTTGCTCTTTTTTCTCTTTTTTCTCTGCGTCTCCTTACAGGATTTGGGCCAATAGGCAATCAGCGGCGAGGTCGAAGGAAAGGAAAATGAGATACATAGGTGAGCTTGAAAGGAAAATCCAGACTCTACAGACAGAAGCTACTTCCTTATCTGCCCAGTTGACATTATTGCAGGTTATGATCTCTTGTCTCTTACAAACTGCCAAATTAGAATGATTTTAAATTCCTTCAATAATCTGTCTCGATTTTCCCTCGCCTACAGAGAGATACCAATGGCTTAACATCTGAAAATGGTGAACTCAAGCTGCGGTTACAAACCATGGAACAGCAAGTTCATTTGCAAGACGGTACAAAACTTACCCTAAGCCTCCTTTCATTCTTCTGTTTTGTTGCGCACTTTTGCTTTCGTTCACTCTTGTTCTCTTTCTGACATAAACATTCACTGTGACAACATAGCACTAAACGAAGCGCTGAACGAAGAAACACACCATTTGAAAGCCTTGACGGGTCCGATACCAAACGGTGGACCCATGAACAACTATCCCGGGTCTTATGGAGCTAACCAACAACAGTACTATGCCAACATGCACACAACAATGCTTACAGCCCAACAACTGCAGCAACTCCAAATAAATTCTCAGACTCAGCAGCAACAGTATCAACTTAATCAGCGGCAACAACACATGCAGCAGCCAAATCCATCCTCATTACAGCAGCGACTTCAGGCGAGCAGTGAAGTTAAGGTCAGAATCTCTGCACCACCTTCGGTCCAAAGTGATCCCAGTCATAACGCTTCATCAGCTTCCAAGGATTAGATGTTGGTAATGGTTAAGTTATATACCCAGAATCTGGGTGCTCTAGTCTTGTAGTGTAGTCTGGTTTATTGGTTATTGAAATTTGACTTCAAAATAGTCATATTTAGCTTGTCTTGAAGTTATTACAATGTTCTGCAATGAAGGGAAGATACTCTATTCTACATGACTGTATATACAGGTCCACCTCCACCTTCAGGCACTGTCCACTTTATATTCTGCTTTGGGTCCTTGATATCACAAGCCTATGAATTTACCGAGGCATTTAGGGAATTAATAAGAAATGATGATACCAAGTAAAGCTTGTGTGCGATGATGCAATGTAATCTTACTGTGGCCTACCTTGCAATGAAGGCAATTCTGAGCGTTGATTTGCAGCTTTGGCTTACCGTCTTCGTCGGCAACGTACCTATCATTCAATTAATTGATGATTGTATGAAGAAGTCCTAAGCATGATGTACTTCTACTTCATCCATTGTTAGCAAAGCACGACTTACTCATAAACACGAGCAGGACAGTATCGTGTCTCAGGTCCATTGTATGCAGGTAAATTTACATGTTCGGGAATATTCGGGTCCTTCAAACGAAGGTGAGGGGGTTGGTCGTGGTCGTGATTGGTATTGCTCCTGCAGAAAAATGAAAAGAGGCCAAAATATCAGCATTTCACGCTTGTTAACACACAGAATATGCAAGGCGTATGGGTAGAAAGAGAGAGCAATTACCGATATAATGATGTTGGCACATCGAAAGATACAACGCCATCGGGCTTTGGATATTCTATTGGTCTACATATTTTCGCTTCCTGTAATATAGTC
Organism: Craterostigma plantagineum; assembly: GCA_027422505.1. Lineage (NCBI taxonomy): Eukaryota > Viridiplantae > Streptophyta > Magnoliopsida > Lamiales > Linderniaceae > Craterostigma > Craterostigma plantagineum. Next base: position 5,437,293 of record JAPQWV010000044.1, on the reverse strand, counting down.
AAGATGTATAAAGCTTTGGTTTTTCATTTTTCCACCACAGAAAGAACCATGTCGGATAGGATTCGATTTCATATACAAATCACTTGATTGTTTACTATGAAATGCTTACATAGGTTGCCTCATGATCGGGTTTGCCATGCCTCAGCGTCCATGGAGATCGTCCTTTCATTATATAACTGTGGTAAAATAGTAAATTCAACCATTAGAATTACTGAAGCACTTAACCATAAAAGGCCCACGTCAATATAAAACCTGAGAAATAATTTAGAGGAGGTTTTGTCTTACTGTTCAAGTGCACTGAGTGCCAAACCAGGAAACAGACCATACTCAAATCCCTGCAAGATGGAAGTGGCAAACCATTGCGCATTAGGTTCATAAGAAAATAATATCTCACTAGCCGTGCTGGGCAAACCTTACACTTTTTAGACTAAGGACTCCATTAACAAAAATGTGGACACTTACAGAAAATAACGCAGCTACTTACAGGTCGATAGTTTCTAGCAAAGTGAAGTTCTTCCCAAATCCAAGAACTTTTTAAACTGTCCCAGAAGACCTCTAAAGAAGATCCTGTCTGAAGCGAGTGGAATACTGATTCTGCAGCTAACATTCCTACAAAAGAAAACAAGCTCATAATAGTACTCATAGTCGTAAATAATTGAGAAAACAGGAGTTGCAAATGGTTAGTTAATTTTCAGGGAGTATTAATAACCTGATTTCATAGCTGTATGAGATCCTTTAATTTTCGGTACATTTAGGAAGCCAGCTGAACACCCGATGATGGCTCCGCCGGGGAAAACTGGATATGGTATTGACTGAAATCTAACTCACATATTGTTTAGATTATGGTGAAATTTTAATTGGTCATATATTCTAGAAATATTACACTAAAATAACAATAAATGGAGTATGTATCAGAGTTTTCTCATGAAGTTATCAAGTTTGAACCCAGACATAGAAATCAAGTCACCTGGTAGCCTCCTTCATTTAACGTCCGCGCTCCATATTCGAGAACACTGCCTCCTTTAAGGAGAGGTTTGATAGAAGGATGATGCTTAAATTTCTGAAATCGGGAAAAAAGTAAATGAGATTTTCATTCACATCAGATATTAATTTAACTTCATAATCAAAATTGTCTAATATCTATAATAAGATATACCAGTAATGATTACCCAAAAAAATCCCAATTATGTTTATGCTCCAAAATTTACCTGAAACTCTTCGTAAGGATTCAAAAAAGGATTGTGATAATTTAAAGCCACCACAAAACCTATAGCAACCTGTGCAGCAAAAAGTACTGGATCTCATTTGACAAACTAATGTTGGATCTCATGCAAAAAGAAAGGAGTAATAGCTTCCATTGGAGAGTTTGTGAGACAGCAGAATTACCTGTTTATCACTCATATGATACAAGAAAGATCCTCCATATGTCTTGGAGTCCAATGGCCAACCTATTGTATGAAGCACAGAACCAGGTTGATGCTTGTCCTCGCTAATTTCCCATACCTGTCATATTAACGTGAGAGTATAAAGGGAAATTTCATCAAATCGAGACATAATAAACGGAAAGGTGATAGTTTCAAAACTAATTCTGTGGGTCACATTGAAACGTATCTGGCAAGAATATTAGAAAAATACAGAATCTTGAGCAATAGAAAATCTAACATAGGACTATATAATCCTACCTCTTTAATTCCCAAGGCATATGTCTGATGCTGCCCTTGCCCTTTCTCTCGCAAATTGAATTTTTTTATAATTTCCTGCCAATTGATTACACGGTTCAGTTTGTTAATGGTTAAGGAAATCAAAATAGCAGACACAAGGTAATAGTACCATCAAAAACAATTGAAAAATAAGTCTAATTTTGGGAAACCTCAGACAGCGACCCACGACAGCCTTCTGCAAAGAGCATGGTCCGTCCTGAACAATAAAACTACAATTATTCATGGTCTAATTGTTTCATGCTTCTCTTAGTTCTACAATTTTAAGCTTATCCAGAGTCTTGGCTGCTCTGTTGTCTACTTAAAGACATCCTTGGTAAAGTAAGCAATGAATGAGCACAGTACCTTGGTCAGATGCTAAACTTTGCCAAACAAGATGATAGAATAATATCACAAAACTTGCCTTTCAATTCCACTCCAGGTTGAAAAGTGTCTTTTTTAGAGCCATCTTTAGCAATGCCCATGTCATTGGTTGCCACGCCAATAACCTTGTCAGTTTCATCATATAGAATCTGAAATTACAGGATAAAGAGCTCATACCTCTTGAAAAATCAGATTACGCTTCCACAAATATGAGATAAAAGTACCTCACTAGCTGCAAAGCCCGGGTATATTTCAACTCCCAACTCTTCAGCCTTCATACCCAACCAACGGACTAACTGACTCAAACTGAAACCATATCTTTTCAGTCCACTATTATACGATTATGACAAAATTTAAAGGTTGCATATTGACATTTTTTGCATGTATGTACTATCTTTGATAGTGTAGATAGGAATAAGTGTAAAAGGTCATTTATGCTCACTGCAAAATGGAACAACAACGATAAGTAAAGATGCATATTACATTGAGTTGAGGCAACTTCTCGATACATCAAAATACGGGAAAGCCGTATTACCTAATCACATAGTTTCCTTCGTTGTTGAATGGAGATGGAAGGGGGAACGAACGATTCTCGGACAGTAACCAAAACTTGTCAGAAGAAACAGGAACGTACAAGGGTGCCTGCATTTGTTATGTGAGAAACTATATTTTTTTCAGAAGACAGTTATAAAACAACATAATAGATGAAACTGATACGTCAAAATTAGAAAGAATTAGGAGAAACAAACCTCATCTTCATTCCAGTTAGGAAAAAGTTCATTCAGCGCTCGTGGCTCAAAAACATTTCCTGACAATATATGGGCACCTAGGCACGATTGAGCGATAAAAGAAACACGTAAGAAGAATAATTGCTGATAAAGTCTAGAAATACAGAAAGCATGCATACTGCAGAATCGCATCTTCATTTGATCACAAATCGCAAATTATAATCTATACATCGAGTAAAACCATTACCTACTTCAGCCCCTTTCTCCAATACACACACAGAAATATCAACATCGTTCATTTTGCACATTTGCTTCAGCCTTATAGCTGCTGACAAGCCAGCTGGCCCAGCTCCAACAATCACAACATCGTAGTTCATACTCTCTCTTGTCACTGACTCACTGCAGATGCCCCTACGAAATCCCAATGTTCTACCGTGAAAAGCTGCTCCACGGTGGAACTTCGAGAACCAATTTGTGCTTCGACTCAACCGTGCAGTCCTTGTCGAAAACTTCACCGCAGGTGAATTATGAAGATCGCTGTGTTCACATTCAAAAGCCTTGTCAAGGTGTCTTCGCATTCTAATCGCAGCTCCATTGAACACTGACAGTGATGATTTGGAGCGAGATAACGATTTTAGTTTTCGCAGCATTCTTCCAGAACTGTTGAGCGGTAGAGAGAGAAGAGAGATCGTTGCGTTGCAATTGATGTAATTTTGATAAAACTGATCGGAACTTAATGGACCATTAAATTAGCCCAATTAATAAACACCCACGGAACAAATTGGGCCGGACCTTATTCAGCTCAATTTTAAATTGGGCCAAGCCCATTCGACCCAACTACTTCGTCGGAATTTACGGTTCTATTACAAAATGGCCATTGACATTGACTAAAACAAACATTAAAAATAAGTGGTCTTTATAACCATTTGAAAAAAAAATTATAATTTAGTACCCTGTCAGATTTTTTTTCATGTAGGTACCTAGTAGAATAAATTGTTTGAGATAGGTACCCGATCCGCCGCAGGTACGCCATACAACACATTTAGGTACTCTATATCAAAGTATTGTTGTACGTCATATGTTGAGAAAATGGTACGTCGTATTAACACATTTAGGTACGCCATATATAACACATAAGGTACGGCATACAAACACATTTAGGTACCCTATATCAACGTGTTATGGTATGCCATACACACACATGAAGGTGCGACGTGACTGAAGAAAATGGTAAACATTAAATCGGGTACCTATCTGTAAAAATTTCTGACATGGGTACCTATCTGCAAAAAATTATTCAAGTAGGTATTTTATATGTAGATGTCCGTAAAAATAAACACACTTTTAGTAAGGTGGCCTTTAAATTTAAGGGTATTATTGTCATTTCACAATATAGTTCTACTTTACGAAAATTGTTCAGTGAAAATTTCAACATGTAATCTATTAGTTAAAATGCTGACTACCCAACCAATGGGTTTAACATATCCACTTTCTATGAAACCCAATTAACAAATGTATAACAGTCCTTAACACTTGGAGGAGACTATTATTTAAAACCTTAAAGATGGTATTTACTCGGTTTGGATCCTCTGCTCACCCACCACCAATGTTCCACTACATGTTCCACCATAATAAATTTACAAAAAAAATTGATTCTTATAAATATCGAAAATATAAAATATGTATTTCAATTTAATCATCATAAAACAGAGAATGAAAGATATATTTATCTATTTTATCATATAAATTACACGAAATAATGATGATTTTATGATTTGGTGGAGTAGGTATTTCAAAAGTTAGAGAAAAATAAATAGATAAAAGAAAATTTCTCAACCGCAGGATTTGACATATGTAACGCAAATTGGAAGAAAAAGTGGAACAGATGATCTCAAGCGCTATTGACCTAATCAATCCCAGTACTAGGAAGGAAATGAAAATTTAACAAGTAACCTAATTTACAACAATAAGAAAAGACAAGCAAGTGGTGCACCACTGAGAAGCGTATACGAGCAAAAAAAGGATTTCTCTCTCTAAATTTTTTCTCCTCCCTCTCTCCTCAAACCCTAACCCTTCATCGCCCCACAACCTTCATCACCCCACAGCCGCCACCCAAACCCCCTCCCCCCCACCACCGTCTACCCTTCTCCTCCAACAACAGTCCCACACCACCCTCTAAACTCCTCCCCCACCTCCATTAGTGGAGGTTGGGGGAGCCCTTTTACTTTTTCTTTTTTCAGCTTTCTCTTATTTTAAAATATATATATATATCTTGCTTCAATCCATCGACGGCACCCTCCAGTGTCGACGCCCACTGCCCGCTGCTGTCCGCCGCCCTCTGCCCGCTGTCGCAGGAAGCTGTCTGCCGTCCAATCGACGCCAGCCCACCCGCCCATCAGCCCGCCCGCTGTCCACCGGCCGTCAGCCCGCTCGTCTTACTCCACCGTCTCTCCATCCTCCAACGTTGGGCCGGTGTCCGCCATCGACTGTCCCAGTTCGCTTTCCTTGAGCGTCCCGTAGTGGATCTCGTTTCTCCCGTCCCTTGGATCGGGACCTTGTTCTCCCTTGTGGAGCCTTCAGTCCGATGAAAACAAAACCCAGAAGTCGAAGACCAGGTCAAAGTGAAGAGTATCGTAGATTTAGCCTAACCGCTTTTTCTGTTATAGGTTCTTTAGTTCTTGGTCGTAGATAATGGTGTTCTGTTTTCTGTCGGTTTTTTTGTCCCTTGTGGACCATTTTCTCCCATGCTGGGAGTGTTTGTTTCCCATTGTGGGATTGTTTTGCTCCTTTGTGAGCCTTTGTTCTCCCGGTTAATGATGTACCGGTGAGACCCCTTGGGCTATTTAGCCCTGTATCTTTGTTATTAATGCAAGCTATCGTTTCGGAAAAAAAAAAAAAAAAGAAAAGACAAGCAAGCCTCACACTTTCTACCAATTACCTACTTGTAATGATAGAAACCAAGCAATACTTATGCCAAGACAAAGCTCCTCAAATGGCACCACACTCCAAAAACCATGGCCAAACTCTTCACATCTCCTCCCTTCACCACCACCACCGCCATCCTCACCGCTGTCCTATTCCTCCTCGGAATTCCCGAGACAACCCTCTCCGAGACCCTCCAGTCCGACGTGCAAGTCCTCCGATCTATAAAGCAGTCGATCGACCCAAACTCCATATCCTCCACCTCCTTCCTCAACTCGTGGAACTTTGTCGTCGACCCATGCGACCCGCCCGGCTCCACCTTCCTCGGCGTCCTATGCTCGAATGCGGGTCCCACCGCGGGCCCGGCCCGGGTCACCGAGATCAACCTCGAGGGGGACGGGCTCGAGGGCTTCCTCACTCCCATCCTCGGAAACCTGACCGAGCTCACATACCTAAACCTCGGGCACAACAAATTCCGGGGCCCGATTCCCAACTCCATCGTCGACCTAAAGAAGATCACGAGGCTCCTCCTGCCCGAAAACTTCTTCTCGGGCACCATCCCGGGCGGGTTCGGAAACCTAAAGAGGCTCCAAGTGCTCGACCTTTCGGGCAACAGGCTCTCCGGGCAGATCCCGAGCGACGTGTCGGTCTTTCGAGGGCTGACCCGTCTGACCCTCTCCGGCAACGAATTCTCGGGCAGGATTCCCGACCTGACCGCGTTATGGCAGCTGACCGAGTTGGACCTTAGCATGAACCAGCTTTTCGGGAACCTTCCCAACTTTCCGAAATACTTGAGATTACTATCGGCTCAGCATAACTTGTTGTCGGGGCACATTACGTTCATCGATAGGCTTAGGTACCTAACGAGGCTCGACGTTAGCGATAACAGGCTCTCGGGCTCGGTCAGCCGGGACGTGCTTACGCTGCCCGAGCTGACCTACGTCAACGTGTCTTATAACCGATTCGATGACATGGAGGTTGTTAGGATGGCGGACCGGCCGAGCAAGTTGCAGGTTATTGAGGCGCAGGCTAATAGGCTTCACGGGCATCTGCCCATGTATTTGGGGACTTATCGAAGCCTCAGTTCGGTGAATCTCGGGCATAATATGTTCAGCGGCGAGATTCCGGCGGATTACGGCGAGCTCGTCGGACGGCGGCGGTGGACGAGGCTTTTGTTGGATTATAACCTGTTGGAGGGGGATTTGCCGGCGAGCTTTGGGGTGAGTAAGGCGCCGGGGAACGCCGGCGGGGAGGGCGGTGGAGCTAGGGTGAGCGTTGCCCATAATTGTCTCAATTGCCCTCGGAGTAATCTGCTGTGTCGCGGCGGACAGAGGCCCGCTTCTGAATGTCTTGGACGTAGCTGATTCAAGAGATGTTTCCTTGAAGACGATGAATCACTAAATTTAATTAGATTGATTGAATTAAGGCCTTATTAACAATGAATTTGTTTTCCAAGAAAATGACAATGCATAACTACACGAAAGGCCTACGCATGTTTTATTTACATTACAGCCCAAAACGTTTCGCATATAAACAATCAGGCCCTCGAATTAATCTTTCATCTGGTTGGTGTCTGATTCCGATCGATTTGGCGGCGGCGTCACTTACAACTGCTAAAAAGCTGCGATTTTTACTTCAAGAAATTACACCGCCGTACTGCGACCTTATGCCAGAGAGGGAAAACTGAAAATGGAGGGTTTTAAAGAAATCGAGCTGGGACATGTTTTAAGGGTATTTGAAGCATCGCTAGCGCAGATAAAATGGCGGCTTAAGCCCTCATCTAAGCGCCATCTTCAAAATGGTAAACTCCTCTTATCTTGAATGTGAAGTTTCCACATGATAGAAGCACACCCAACTTTTCTTATGGAGAGGTTGTAACAATGTGGGATTTTCCCTCTCCTTCTTCTGTCTTTCGCAAGTGAATTGTGTTGGGTGGAAAGTTAAGGGTCTTTGTGGTTAATCACTTATCTTCTTTCTTGGTTCATGGGTTTTGATGGTTGAAAGTCTTCCTTGATTAGATACATTAGCCTTGTGCACTGGCATGAGGCCTGTAATAATGGTGGATTACGGCGGAAAGATGCCCGAATTGGGCGATCGTCTCTGTGCATTTGTCAAGCATTGCCAACAGGTTTAACAGTTTCATGCCTTAACCTCGTCGAATTTTTCGAATTTGCGTTCGTTATCATTACCGACTCTCAAATGATGTACGAATTTGCAGGAATCCTCAATTTTCGAGCTTCTCCGTGTGATGATCATCGACGATATGGTCTACCTTATTCACATCGTCGAGCTCGGAGAGTTTGTGAAATCAAGCCTTGCGAAAAGGGACGCCGTGCTCTTCGTCGATCTTGAGATCGATCCTCCAAAGGTTATTACAGTAACCCTCTTCTTCTTGCAGTATTCGTATTCTTCCTTACATGAAAATGCACCGACACAATTGATTCCAGTTTGTATCAGAGACCGACGAAAATCAAGCATTAGCAGCGTTCAATTCGGCCCAAAACCTTTTCGCCTCAGTTTTCGATTCTCCTGGTCTGAAAACCGACTGTGCTTTAGGCATCACGACTAATTCTACGTTAGTTGATCTCAGTTGCTGCCTTCAAAAATGCCAGGTCACTATCCCGACCCTCAACGGGTAAGAACTGCCGGCCTTATTTTATACTTTCATTGTGTGAGGACAACTTCGATTCTTGTGCTACTTACATAGTTAAATTTTTTTTTTTACATATTTTCGGTTATTTACGTGGGATTTTGTGCTACGATATGACAGGTGGCTTCTTGGATATCCCGTCGTATACTTATTCAGTATGGAGTGCATCGACCGAGCCGGGCTCAATCTGTCGACAAAATCGCTTCACATTTATCGAATTATGGTTGAAAGGTAAGACCTAAACAATCAGTTACAATGTTATGAATTTCTGCAGATATAACAATTCTGAAATCCAATGTCTTGTGTAGAGCCGATGCATCAGAAACGGGACATAAGAACGAGGAACTGATGAGGTAAGCTGCATCGAGCCTTCGCTGGGTATTAATTTACTACTTCGTGTAATAAAATCGACGAAAATTTCTCTAACGTGCAGTTTCACCGTACCGTACGCACTTAGCTCGGAGGGAGACAAAGAACGCTGGGCAGAATCGTTCTTGAGCAACATGTTCGAAAGACGCTTGAAATGCAAGCACATTTGGAGAAGCTTATGCATGGAAGTCGTCGGCACTTACCCGCAAACAATCGCATTCTAATACCGAAAAACAAAATAGTTGTATAGATAGTATAATCAGAAAAAACTCGGCGAATGGTTTTATTACGGTTTAATAGTCCCGTAGTTATTGCACTAGAAAATTAGAGACCTAAGAAAAAAGCATGAATGAAGGAGTTGATTCTCCTTTTAAAGCTTAATGTCAGAAAATTGGGGAAAAAAAGTTAGGACTCATTTCTTGATGAGCTGAAGAACTTCTTCGTGGTTGGGAAGGGCCGGGATTGCGCCTTTCTTGGTAGTAGTTATGGCCCCACATGCGCACGAATACTTGAGCACTTCCTTGAGCCTCGGCTCGTCGTCGATCAAGCTGTGGTCGTCCACGAGCTTCACCAATAGAGCTCCGACGAACGAGTCGCCGGCTCCCGTGGTATCCACCGCCTTCACTGGGTAGGCGTCCACCGATCCCTTAAACTTCTGCACTCGAATACGCAAAAGAAGAATAACGAAATCAAATTATCGTTCATTATTTCGCTAAGAGTATTTAATGAACAACGTCTTTTCTGATCCCTCAATGTTTGAGATACAGCATTTGTTTACCATGTTTCGATACGACAAATTTCAGTTATCAACATATCATATTTTGTGCTGTTTTGGCTCTCCCGGTCAATTTAACCGCTAGTTTGGATATGGACTCACGATCCGACTAACAAAAATCCAAATTCCATCCAAACTAACGTTTAAATTAAATAAGCCAAACCGACACAAAAGGTGATACCACTGGAAACTAAAAGTGGCACCTCAAAACACGTTGATTAAAAAAACGTCCATGCGCCAAACTTGAGGGACTGAAAAATGACACTTCGCCCAGTATCATACGGTACCTTGGTGTAGTAACGACATCCCTTTTCCCCGAGCGTGACGAGGAGGAGCTTGAGCTTGTCGTGCCAGAGTGACATGGCGGAGGCGTCGTCGATCTTGTCGCTCCCAGTGAGGAACTCGAGCTCGACGTCGCTGACCTTTATGACGTCGGCCGTCTTCCATATGCTCATTATCTGCTCCTTCGCGTAGGCCGCCGAAGGCCACAGTGGCAGGCGAAGGTTTGGGTCGTAGGAGAGGAGTGCGCCCGCCTTCTTCGCCTCTTCCATGGCCTTGAGATGCGCCGACCGACACGGCTCGACGATAAGGCTTATCGATCCGTAGTGGAAGACTTTGGCCTATGCCAACATAATAATATCACCAAGAAAAAAAAATATAATGGGATGCACGTAATTTATGATCCAAACAGAGTACGATGTGATGATGAAGAGCAGAGTAGAAGGGACCCTTGCTGACATGAAATATTGCGTTAGAAAATGAAGAATTAAACGAATGTCTAGCATACTTTTTTTTTTTTTCCTTTTTTAATTATTATTATATATTAGATCTTATATATGTAACATGATACAAGTTACAACAACAAACCAGTAGCAATTTACGGCCGAAACATAAAATGTCAGAGAAAAACAATAAAATACTTTTAGCTGAGTCAGAAATTCCGAATCCGATGCGACTATAAATATCTAAAAAATATTCAAAAAATCAGTGTGGTCAAACAATCAGTCGCAATACTGATAGCCGCGCGTGAGATTCACAAGCGTGCATACGTTCACTGGCTGTTGTTTGTATTCAACGCGCGCGTAAGATAGAGAAAGAGATAGATTGAGATATATATATATATATATGGAGATAGAGAGAGAGAGAGAGAGAGAGAGAGAGAGAGAGAGAGATTATAGTCGCTTACAGATCTAATGAGCTCAAGGTTCAACTCCTCGGGCTTGAGAAGCATATCAGCGCTCGGATTCCTATAAAACATGAACTCACGCTCCCCGTCGGCGCGTAGTGTCACGAACGCGAGCGCCGTCCTCGCTCCCTTGTCGAAGGGTGCGCCGTCGGCCGACACGCCGTTCTCCTTCAAGATCCCGGCGAGCATGTGGCCGAACTCGTCGTCTCCAAGCTTTCCGACGAATGCGGCGCGTCCACCGAGGCGCGCGACGGCGATCGCGACGTTCGCCGGAGCTCCGCCGGGAGCCTTCAGAAATCCAGGAGCCTCCGCCAAGGACACGCCGGAGACGGTGGGGACGAAATCGATCAGCATCTCACCGAAGGAAACGATCAGACCGCCGCCGCTGCTTTTTGTCGTCGAAGCCATTGTGATCCCAATCGAAATTGAAAGAATGAAAGCAAAGCAAAAATAGGTAGTGAAAGATGAGTTCGTGCGTGTGTTTCTGTGAAAGGCACGAGGATATATATGTGGAGATCCGAGGATTCTTTATAACTAAAGTGGAGACTTTTTCGTTGAGATTTCGATATTTTGAAAATTTTGAGAACTTGAAATTGTATTTATATAATCTTGATTTCAAATCCAATACTTGTTAGTTCTTATCCAAAACATACCCTTGCAATAAGGTTGTGATTTAAAGGAAATTTATAATGACATATTTAGATTTATTTTGTATTTCGAAATCAATTTTTAGTTTTTTGATTAGCGAAATTGGCGTTCGGTCCACCAAATAAAGCTAATCTCAGATCATTATATAACTGGTGGAGCTTCTCTTCGCTTCTCTTCTAATTTTTTTTTTCCCAACGATAACTTGTCATTACTGAATTAAAGGTACACGTGCTAAACAGCACAAAGGGCCATTTGGTCGCATTGCGCCAAACGGAACAAGTCCTCAAAAAGAGGAAAGAAGACCCCACAAATGGGCAAAACACTCCCACATGGGGAGACAAAGGTCCAAGAAGGACAAAAAAAAAAACCGACAGAGGACAAACCACATAATCTACGACCCAGATCTAAAGAACCTGTAACAGAAAAAAGATTAAATAAATTTATAACAAAATGACAAAAATGAAAACCAGACCTATGGGCTACGGATCTGTGCTAAAACAAACCCAAGGTTCACGGACTGGATGGATCATACCATGTGGGCTGGGCCAAACCTACGGATCGGGTCAAACCTAACCCAAGGTCCATGAACTGGGTGGACCATATTATGTGGGCCGGGACCAGGCCTATGGATGATCAATAGTTTCCATGCCCAGCGTTAACACAAAAGAGTATAATTAGATTTTATGGGAAAAAAATCTCCAGCGTGGTGGGAGTCTTGCCAAGAATCTTTACTATATGATCGTTTATCCATGTGCCGAAGAAAAAAGACATCGGACGAAATTATTGTTATACATCGAAACCTCAAATATTCGAATTATAACTTACTATGCGGGCGGGTCGAGCATGCTCAGCTTCCGCCGGCGGCAGAGGAAGCTTCTGCGGCTTTTTTCTCCTTTTGCTTCTCTCTTTTTTTCTTGTTTCTCAGAGCGTTCTTACTCATTTCTCTGTAGTTCATACGTAAAAAGGAGTTAATTAGTGATCGACTAATGAAAAGGTTTCGTGGGTAGGAAGGACTCGGAGATATGCATACTTACCCGGAAGCACTCAGACCGAATAGCTGCACGAAAGAAATTTAACAAACAGTTAAACAATTGTTTCAAAAGGTAAAACTGAATCGATCTTTCGAAAAAAAAATCATCTCTTTTCGATTCATTTAAGAGTTATTAATACCTCTGCTTGAACTGTGGCTGCTGCTTTGGCATGTGGAGGACGATAAGCAGCGGGTTTTTGTGGGGCGGCATTGGAAGCAGCGGGTTTTGAAGCAACAGTAGCAGTTTTTTGTCCTTGTCCTGAAGAAAAAAATAATCTCTTTCGATTCATTTAAGAGTTATTATTTACCCTCCACTCTTGCGGTGTAAAGATGAATGAACGAAGTTGTTGACCTTTTTTTGTCGTTTCGTCTAATTTCAAGGATTCGACGGATTTTAAAAGCTCTTGAAGATCGCCGTACTTGTCAGGAGATTCGGGTCTCCATTCGACCTGAAACAACTTGCTGTACATCCTCTTGAAGTATAAGGATCCATCGTGAAGGAATATTTTGATCCTTTAATGAAGATTCGCAAAACATTAGATGAGCCGACCACAGTTTGCACAGAAGAACTTTTAGACATCATTATAGAAATCGCAAAAAGGATTGGTACATTAGAAAACATACCCGTTATCGACCTGAAGTCTAGGAGCTGTTGTAGCGGTCATAAAATAGCATCCGTCAGGGGACCATTCGCTTGAGACTGATAATTCAGCTTTAGTTGTGGCCAGCATCTTCTTCTCCGAGTAGTCCCAAAATGCCTGCATATAGACAACGTTAACCTAACTGAAGCATGGCAAACGAGAATGTTTGCGAAGACAACTACAGTATTATGATAATTAAGAATTCCCAATAAACCAAGAGGAAACGTAAATATAGATGAATGGGTGAGTTGAGAGAAAAAGTACCATGTCACCTGGTAAGTTTCCAAAGCCTGCTAAACATATGACTGTGCAGTAAAGTTAAGGGCAAAGTTATAGGTGTAATAGTGTTATATATATACAGAGAGAGAGAGAGAGATGAGTCTATATAATTTAGGATACACCTTCCTTTGGGATTCCATCTAATAGTATTATATGGGCCCTCCCCAAGCTGCAGCATAGGATTGCACTTCTTGTTAAATATTGTTGCCATGGCAGGCATAACTGAAATATGTCAAGGATAAAGAAACAAAATCCTAGAGAAAAGTGAAAGGGAAAAGGATAGAATACAAACATAGAGTGGAAATCTAAATGGATTAAAACCGCTTCGAACCAAACTATAACCTTAAACATCAGCTAATCAGTTTGGGAAAAGTGAGTTATCAAGCATGTTTCCAAACGCATCAAGTTTTTAAAAGTAATGAAGGCAAATTGATAACTAAAAACACGGAATAGACTGCAGTTTCTGGGATAAGCTAGCTAGCCAACTTGAAGTCTTTGCAAATGCAACCTAAAGAAGTTGAATCCATACCAAAAGAAATTGCCATTTCAAAGTCCCTAAATCTACAACTAAGAAGTGACTAGCCGCTTCATAAAACTAGAACAAGTAAGGATACATCCATAGACTGCTGCGAATTCTTTACCAGAGCATGACCACTGAACATCATGCACAGGCCCTTCCTTACCTGCAAATCAGCAATGAAAAAAGTTGTGCTAAGAGCTACTAAATTTGGAGCTAAAATGTATTATTTGAATCAGACAATAAAGAAGATGATACTAACGTAGTGGTACTAATCCTTCATAACTTCCATCTGTTGTCAAATAGTTCAACTTTGTCTCCCCATAGTAACTCTGGTTCGTTTTATCAACATCTGATTGCACAAGCACCAAGAGCCCAGTCGAACCAATGTTCCATTTGAACTGCACTGATGAGCACCTAAAAAAACTCTTACGAGCCACAGCCTGACTTTGTAGATCCTTTGAGCAACTAAAGACTTGAACATTGCCCGGCATACCCTGCAGAACCAAGACCACGAAACAAACAAATGTAAATTTTTTGTAAGATAAGAAACGCATAGTATCAGAAAACCATGTTGTTAAAATGAAAACTGAAGAGGAATCTAGGAAAACTTCATAACAATTATTGAATACAAATGGGAGTAATGTAATATCAACTCTCAAACAAAACCCAAAAATAGACAAAAACCTTAGATTCGGGAACAAACACAGCAACATATGACCCAGGATTCTTAGAAAGCTCGATCGCAGCAATTCCAGGTACTCTTAGCCGGTGAGTAATCCCTTTTGAGAAATCTTTAGGATCAAAGAATTGTACTTCATTTGTAGCCATACGACATGCAACAGCTTCATCAGAACTGAAGTGAATCGACGGCCTAGAGAAAATTGGAGAGAAAACAATCAATAAACTCCACATGAATACTCATTCATGCAATCGCACGCAGTAAGAACTAACTACACACAGACCATGTTGCTTTCGTCATGTTCTTCTGCAACACTTGGTAAACAGATTCGCCCGTCTCCGTCCTCCACAACACAATATTCTTGTCCTGCGGAGACATGCACTTCTGAAATGTCTGAACATAACTTCCACACGACGATATGCTAGCAGCTAGGAGATTGGGTACTTGCAGAGATTTTACTTCGACCAATTTCTTAGCATCATAGACACTAACGACAGAATCAGAGTGAACTATCATGAGCCTTGATCCGTCGTCGCTGAACTTTGTGGTCGTACACGCTGTCTTATGATCCAGCTTCACATTTGGCACCCCATTGCTGAATGGTGGACCATTCCATACGGTGAAGCCTTCAGGCTCACGCACTAAAATGTCCAACGATGGCGATGAAGACTCTGCCATTCGACGCCCCACGCTCTAAACAATAAACTGAAACAGATCAAGAGTGTTAATGATGTGCCCCTCATCGTTTTGAGAAATCAGTGCAAATATACAGTACAGTACAATTTTTTTTCCCACAGCCAGCGAGTTACGAACGCGCTATTTACACTGACGAAGAATCGTCAAGCAGCAACTGACGTACCAAAATATTTAAACGATACTCAAGACAAAAGCACTGCGGTTAAAGGTATCCTTGAAAGCAAATTCACACTGATAAACTTACAAAAAACGAGAAGAGAATAATAATAGAAGAACGCGGGTCACATCACAGCAACGAATCGCCAGTATATTCAAAGTACAAGCATACTCTCGGGTAAAATGATACATGCTATTCGCAGCGAAATTCTAACAAAAAAGAAAAATGGCTTCGGCGCCATAAGAATCGAACTTACTTACAAGAGCTTCAGATGATTCCTCTTGCCAAATCGACACAGGTGATGCACAATCACAACGAGAGCGGAAAGTGACAGCTCTTCGCGAAGAAATCGTAAGAAAAATAGCAGCTGATTGTGCAGTGTAGTTGTACTATTCTGTAGTAGCAACAGCAAGCTGCTCTTCAACTACGTGTTATTGCAGTTTGCACCATAAACTATTTGGACTTCACTGATGGACCTAGGGCTGCCTTAAATTTGTGTTATTGCACTTTGCACCATCAAGTATCTGGACTTAACGGATTGACCTATGAGTTGTCTTCAATTCGTGTATTTCACTTAGCACCATCAACTTTTGTTTTCGACTTACCAGGTTCGACATTGACGTGAATAAAGAACCGTAAAGAACATATGGCAAAATCATATTTTCGTTCTCACCAATACATCGAGAAAAATCTATATTTATGTATCCCTCAGAAACAAAAAAGGAAAAGTTAACAAACACCCATACATAACATTACATTAAGCGCGCCACTCGATCTCTATCGAGGAGATAGGGCACGGCGATACATAACTTCGACCATAAAACGGTTATACAACAAATATTCGATCAACAGAAACGTCGTCAACTTTCGAGATCGTCGGGAGTCGAGGATGCGACGTTATCAGTCTCACCGTTAGAGGTCACCTTCGACTTGATATACTTATTAGCCACTTCTAACATCATATCCACCTCTTTCGTATACTGCAAAGGGCGAATAGATAAATCTGGACATTTTCTTCAGTTGTGTAATATGACATTGAAGTTACTATATCGTCTAAGAAAGTTTCTTACCTCATTGATGGCGCCCGATTTGATCTTAGACTGCATCACACACCATTTCTTGAAATGTGCACCTGCAATTAAGGGTAGTGAAAGTTTCAGAAGCTGGGTGGTCCAAAACGATTTTTTCATGGCGAACCAATCAAAGAACGGTCTATAAGTTGTGATTTCACGGGGTTTTGCAAGATTCTTGGTAGTGAGTGTTATAGACCAAGTTTGAAAATGGTTGTTAAAGGCCGAAAACAGTTAAAAGTAGTAATAGAGTACACAAAATGAGTCTCCACTTCAGTTCCTCAATTTTGTTCGCATAGATGCTGACACAAACAAGAAATTTACCAAATTAAATCTACAACATGATTATAAGCAACAATCAACACTTACCGACTCTAATATCCAAGGTGCATGAAGACTCCGAGTTCGTCTCGATTGACCATCTACAGTGGATCTAATTACAAGATAAACGAGTGAGGAATTGAGGTGATAAAAATACATCACACCTTGCTACCCGCCCTCTTTTTATGTTCATACTTACCTCAAAGTATGACCCGAAAGGAACATCGTGTGCCTGCTGTACGGTCTCAAAGATCTAGACACAGTTGATGACTAATCAGACCAATGAGAAACACATTACACAGCTTTAGGTATTTAAATAGAAGAAGTCGCACCAGTGTTTTCTTATCAGCTGATAACAAAGCATGTTGCCATTCTGTCATAGCTGTATCTGGCGGGCACATGGGACTATTGCACAAGGATCTGAATGTAATTTCTCTGACTTGACCATCATACTCATCTGAAGCATGCCATTGACCTATCTGCAGTGATCGTAAGAGAAAACTTGAGCTAAAACTAAGCATTCACATGAGTTGATGATAATTTGGGGCAATTTTAAAAATAGGACAAAGGCAGGGTGCCTGCATAAGTCTTTATACTTCTCATGAGGCAATAGTTGTCATTGTGCAATAATCCTTACTTACAACGAGATTAGTATCCTTCCGCACGGACCGATATTCATGAATGAATGACGAATCGTCGTCCAATAAATATTTGAAAAAAGTTTCCGCCGTGCATGGAAAAGTATCCTGCGAGTTAATTACGGAAGAGGTGAAGTCATGTTTCATCTGTTAGAATTAGATGAGCTATTTTGGCAAGGGAGGGGGGATTTACATACATTGTAGATTCCAGAAAGCACTTCCTCTTTGACGAATGGTTGGGACTTTTTGGTTGTGACCGCGCGTTCCACAGTGATCTTAGATTGCTTTTCATTGCATCGGGCTCTAATAGAACTGCCACGCAATGCTGACTGTTCATTCTCCTGCAAATAGCATGCTGCAGCTAATAAAGACACGAGGAAGCATTTTAAGTATAGAGGACAGAAAAATTTCCAGCTTCAAAAACAATCAACACTATTCATTCAATTGCCCATACTGAGACGAAGGTTTGTCAAACGTAGAATAGCAAAACCTTCTTCTCAGCTTCTAACATGGCATGATAATTCTTGGCTGCCCGTTGTAAAGCTCTCTGCGCATGATTCCTATTCCAGAAAGATGCAAATTTGTATCTGACCCTACCTGTCGAAGAAACAAGGGTCAATTGACTAATGCCAACCTCAGTTCTATAATTGTTCTTCCGTGGAAAATTGTTATACTTCTGTTACTGTTTAATAAACTCAGTAAACGGAAAGATTGAAGCACTGTGAACTTACCATCAGGATTTCCTAAGGGTGGCACACCATGACCCCCGGCACCCGTTCGAAGAATTATTGTTATAGCAGGATTTATAATTGCATGCTGGCTCCTCCTGATCTGAGGGATAAACATAAACTACGTCAAACATTTCATTCGCATATCATCCCACCAAGATCTAGAAAATCTTCAGAGCAATGGAACATAAAACTGCCATACCTCATCTATATCTCCAAGCGGTATAGTAACCTGCATAAATAAGGCATGTCAGTAGTTAGCATCAGCTTTGTATAATTATGGAGGAAAAAAGATGGCATGTCACTTAGTGTCAGTAGATTTAAAGGGCTAACAATGAACATTTGATCCAAGTGTATTGCTAAAGCAATATGCAAGTGCGTTCTCATTGAACAATGTTCTCAAAGTGCACTCAACATCACAAGTAGACATAATGCAAAGAGGCGCACTAATGAAACGGGTTACGCAAGAAATTCCTATCAATAAACTTCTCGAATTTAAGTATTTAACATAAACTGTAGAAAGTAGCCAGATACACCATAAGCACTAAAATATGAGAAGCTGACCTTCATTTGTTTTGAGAAAACATTAGAGTGGAAGCATATATGCCATGCAGATACATACATCCGGCCATGATACAAAAATGATCTCTCAAGCGCACAAGAATAGCTATGTTCAACAACCTGGAAAACAACATATCCAATATAAGCGCTGTAATTTAGCTAAGCTGAAAACTTCGATTCATGAATGTCAGTTCAGGAATTACCAAAAGGTAAACTGTGAGATAAATACTGCCCAAAATGATTATGCAAATGCAATAAGGCAACATACCTCATCTGGGAGAAGTTTAAATATGTTTTGCAGTGGCCCCGGTTTCTGATAAACAACTGTAGGACCTTGTTTATCCAAAGGCCTTCTACGATTACCACCAGCAAAACCGTTCAAATCCCTAATAAGTGGTAACCCACACAAGTCAGACACCAAATTATTTACCAGAACAATTAGATAATAGTTGGCTTCGAGAATAGACTTGCTAAGTTGGTCAGAACAACAACAATGGACATATCAAAAACAACAAGAAATTCGAAAAACTTCATTTAAATTTGAGATTGAGTAAAGTGGAGGATGAAACATGCAATCTACAATAGCATTACGTACTGTTATGGATATTGTGAAATTTGGACAGCATCAGTCTAGAATCAAGCTAAACTTGTCAACCAACCCAGTATGCCATTATTAAGTTTAGGAGCATGTCAGGATTGATTGGTGCTAAAGGTTAAAAATCCACAACGTTGGATGGAAAGTTCTGAAAGTTAATGTTGTTGTAGAGGTGTCTCATTCTGTATTTTTTTTTTTGTTAATTGGGTGGTAGTGAAGACTTGAAGTCAGGACTCTTCCTTTCCTTGTTTGATTTAGATATCAATAGCAATGGCAATATCCACAAAAAACTTAAATTACTGGAGCAGTTTATCGTTTTATATTATTGTTTAGCACAAGTAACGATTTCTAAATAAACAAGACTCCTTGAATTTGATTCTTGACAAATTTTAGAATCATTCACTCTTGTGTCAAACAAATGATATACAGTCTAATTGGTCTCAGTGTTTCACAATCACAAATCACAATTCGTACTATTCAGACTAGACTGGAAAGGGCTAACAAAAGGGGAGCAACCTAGTCAACATACAGATCAAATGAATGGACAGCAGATAATTGCTTCTAATGTCGAAATTTAAGAAATACCTGGACAAATTTGTTCGGAGTTTGAAGGTGTTTATGCCAAGACAGACCTAGGAATGACAAAACCAAAACAGGGGTTTTCAAATCAGAAACCGCAACGATATAATGAGTTCCTATGAAACATGATAATGTAAAACTTCCAGTTATAATATAACACTGCATAAACTGATACCTGGCCAGACGGATTTAATGTATACCAAGTAGCACCAACTTCGCCTTCTTGTTCAATAGGAATTGTGGAGGAACCAAGCACAGCACTTTTCCAAATGATATCCCAATCATAAATTGCCACATCAATCTGCCATACAAAGATATGAAATGAGCTCCAGTACTTTTGGGCCATACACAATCCACTAGAAAATATATATATATGTGTGTGCGTGCCTCCACTGTCTCAACGCCACTAGCAAAACAGTCTAATTTGCCAAAATAAACCAATTACCTCAACTGGAAGCTCATCAACAGAAAAATCAAACTTTTCACCCCACAAGGGATTTCTTGCACCAGGCACCATGGAACTACAAGAAAACCATGTAAACAGAAATAACTATTTTCATAAGAATGCCAAACATGTAAACAGGGTCCAATCAGTTTAGTCAACAACGTATTAGATTGATTTTCTAGGAGCGATGACCAACATCTAGGGTTCACTATACTGACAAAAAGGACTTCGGGGTGGGAGTAATTGATAGATAAGTCTAACATTTTGAATTTTCACCAACAATGAGGCCCGAGACATTTCAGCGACTTTGATGACCAAACACATTAATTATGAGGGCATCCGATCCTCCTTGTCTAAGCCCTTAGGGTATTACAGGTCCAAACACAAACTTAGATGCAATTACCTAAAGCGTTTTTCTGAGCCACAACTGATGATTACATAAGGATCTGATGTGCCATTCAAATTTGCACCAATGAGATTTCTCGCTGCCAACAGCTCCACCTGAAAAGAAATTAGTAATCTAACAATAAATCCCAGATAGTCGTAGGGGCATTTTATTGAAAGTACAGCTGAAGAATCATCATGATACATAATCAAATGCATGAACATTTACAGATGCTTCCAGAGTACCTTAAGTAAATACGCAGAATTAGTCTGTCCTTTAAACTGGCCCATCTACAAAAGAAGTGTAGAACTGCATGTCAAGCAAGTAGAAAAATACTCAGGAATCACATAACTATTGAGCAAGCAAAAAGGGTGCAATCATCACAAGATATCACATGGAACAACTAATCCGCTCAAGACAGAGCCTTAATACGTCCTCTATAGGAGAAAAACTAAAGTTAAATATTGATCCTGGCAAGAGTGTAAGGGTCAGTCACAACCAATCAGAACTCAACATCCACGCAACCAGCAAAATCAAACCTCCAAAGCTTAGTTTGCTATCAACGTTCGCATCAATTACACAAACACGCAAAATAAACAATATCAGGTGCAGATTGACTGAGTCATAGCAAAAGCGCGAATTTACAGAACGACATGGTCGATGACAACCGTCTACAACGGGTGTTCATATCCGATCACGAAATCATGACTAATTAGTTGAAGTAGAGGAGGAGTTATCAATTAATCGAAGTAATCGTGCGAGATTACAAATTTTACCTTTTCCTTGTCATCAACGGCGTCTACAGATTCGACCAGCGTCCGATCATCGCCGCCGCCGTGAGCGAAGAAGAACCGGTAAGCAACGATCACCAACACCGCGGCTGCAAAAGTTACCTGAACCTCCCTCCAAGACGGCAGGAGAAACTCCACCGCCGCGTCCGCCAGCAAAGAAACCGTTACCACCATCGCTGCAACAACTGCACGAATCGTAACCGCAGGCGAGAGAGGCCCGACGGAGAAGAGAGGGTAAAAACAGAAAAGTCAAACCAGCTCAGACACAAAAGATCAGTCGTGCATGAAATTGTGTGGAAATGTCCACTTCAGTGGTTGGGTGCGAGCTTTTTTGGCTGTAAGGAAGAAAAGTCCAATTTCGAGGGGAGAAAACAAAGCAGAAAGGGAAATTCTATTATTATCATTTTAATAAGTATTTTTTCTTTATTGTTAATGTTTATCTCTCTAGGGAGTGGGATAGCCTAATCACAATTAGTTTATTATCATAACTGGATTACAAATAAATAAAACCTCTATAAATTAATAACATTGGGACAATGCCATTTTATTAATTTAGAGAGATATTAACATATTGATAAATTAATATTTTATTAATTAAAAGAAAGACTCTTTAAATTCAACAAATTTAGAATATATTAACGATAAATGAATTCAAATATGTTTCAGTTATATTCATGTACTCAAAACGATTTACAAGTGTCAATTAATGAAAAATATCGATTGAAAATTAGTCAAGGTACAATATCAAATGCTTTCAGGATATCATTGAAATATCATTCAACCAACTTGCAGAAGAATGGGGATATTAAGCGACACGGCGACAACAACCCTTCAAATTTTTTTGTTGCAGTTAGAGTAACTCGACATCGAAACTATTGACTGCAACTATAAAGAAAATCTAGTAATAAATAGATTCTTATTTTAGCAAATTACCATAATTTATAATTGTATATTTTATGAATTATTAATTTAGAGTTTTAATGGGACCTAGTATTTATTAAGGGATTTTCCGAAAAATTATTATATTATTATCTTATCGAATTTGATGATTTTTTACAAAGGCCCAAGTCGGGACCGGAAGATTTTATTATTTTAGAGAGTTTATTAATTTATCGAGTATTAATTTATAGAGGTTTTACTGTAGATACATTCTAATAAAATTCATTTATAACAGTTATAGAACAGATTCCTGTAATCAAACTTTGTATTAATAGGTCCTTAATTATTTATATATTCACAAATTAATTGCAATAAGCAAGACTTCAGTTTTTGCTCTTTTTCAGGTGAAAGATATCTAATCCAACCATAGTCTCCACCCATGACCTCAGTAAAGCTAATATTGCTAAATGGGCCAACTTTGCGAAATTTAGATGAGCCAATACACAAAAAATGACTCATGTAACTGAAACCCCCTTAAAGGCCAATTTAGTTGAAAGCCCATTAACTATTTTAAAATCTAATAAAACAAAAAAAATAATAATTGCCAAATTTTGACATTTTATAATTAAGTAACTTTTTACTTGTTTGGCGATTTCGAGTGCAGATTTGTAGGGGAAATTGGACAAAAAGGATCGGGAGAGTTGTGAATTAAATAAAAGGGATTGATGGTTAAATTCCTAAAATGCCCTCTACTAGAAAATAGAAAAAACGGGACTTAAAGAATAATCACCCATCATCTTCCTCATTTAAACCTAATTTTCTCTTTTCCCTTCTCACTCAAACACCTAAACGATTTCGTGACGAACTCGAATCCAACCACAAATCGATCTCGAAACACATCAAAGCGAACTCGAAAATGGTGAAATCGAAGACTGAAAACGCATTCAAGCCAAGAACGACTGTAGAGGAGGAGGTAGATGGCGATAAAGCAAAGGTAAATCGTTTTGTAGGATTTATCAAATCGAAACCGTTTTTTGGATTTAGGGTATATAGATTTAGATTGAGGTTTGATGGGTTGATGATTTGTGTACCATTCGCTTTCGATTTTGAGCTTTGTGTCACGAAATTTGAGCTCGATATAATCGGAAATTTGATATCAAATGAACCATAATCGAGTTCGAGTTTGATTGTTCGATCTCGAATAGGTCCAAAAGATAATCGATTTGAAGACCTATTCGATTTCGAATACTTGTATCCGCACTCGATTATGTCTTTCGATTTTTATTCGATCTCGAATATAGACCGAATAGGTTGGTTATATTGATTTTTCTGCAGCATTATATTACCGTTTGGAAATTTTGCATTTTAGATTTACTTCCAGACCAAGCTCCCCCCAGAAAATCAATTTCCTTGCGTTCTCAGCGTCATGTCGTGTTACACGGAGGTCTCGAAGCGCATCCAAGGATTTCTAAATCGAAAGGAACTACGCAAGTTGGTGAAAAGAACGCAGTTTGGAAACCTAATCATGGCTTCCGAACACCATTATAACTCTAATATGGTGTTGTGGTACTTAATGAGCAAGCAAGTCGACTATTGGCCCGGCTCCGAAGAATTGTGATTTGTTATACGCGGACGGCCATTGCGTTTCTCAATACTTGAGTATTGTTTGCTCACGGGTCTTCATTGCTCTGCCATTGATAGCTCACCGAAGATTCGACCGTCGAAGTTTTTGAAGGAACACTTCCTTGGTATGCGTCCCTTCACTTTTATCAATTAGAATTATTTGGGAGTGATGTGGCGTCTCCACACGAGGATTCTCACAGCCATGTGCCTCCTACTCACGAGCCTATACAGACGCAAGAACACATTCGTCTCCCTCAAACAACAATTCTAGAGAGAATGGATAAACTGGATGAAAAGGTGGGGTCGTTAAGGGCCGAGATTAGGGCGTTACACTCGATAGTGGTCGAGGGTACGTATTAATTTATGTTTACTTTATATAAATTATATTGGTACATGTTAGTGGTCGAGGAGAAATCAATGATCCGCCGTCACTCCACTGGAACCAAGCGGAGGTTGCCGTGATACCGTTGCATATATTGGTCATTGGGTGCTTCTGGTCGCTCGGTTCAAGGAGAGAACCATTCAGATTTTCGACTCATCGCGGTCATGTGATAAGGATATGGGACAGATAAAGGCATACCTCGAACCCCTCAAAGAGGTGATACCGTTGATGCTTCAATCCATAGGAGTAAATGAAGAGGTTGTTAAATTTACACCTTCGCGATGCGACAAGTTCCCTCAACAAGTTCTCAGGTAATTTTCATTTGTCTTATATTTTTAGATATCAAACTTAATTGTGTAGAGTTTCGTATTACAGCTGAAATTGTACTTCTTTTCAAACAGCGGGGAATGTGGTGTTTACATGATGCGGGCGGCTATGTCAATGATGTTCGGTAGTAGGGATGATCTCTTGGCGTTGAACGACGAAAAAATTGCACTGTTTAGAAAGTTTTTGACTGTTTGTATTTGGTATAACAATTGGAAGTAGTGAACTATGTATTTCGTTTTGACTCTGTGTATTTCGGATGTGAAATACTTTGTATTCGGGACGAATGTCAATTCTGTGCATCTGCTCGAAGTCGAATACAGATTAATCGAGTTCGCTTACATGTAATCGAGCTCGAATAAAGGTTAAAAGAAACCAATAAGGGCCTATTCGGACTCGTTTATCAGCAGATCGAACTCGATTAGCTATAATCGATCTCGGATTAAGCTAATCGAGTTCAATATCGCTACTAATTAATTTTTTAAATTCTCGAACTTCATAGACTTTTCGTTAATGACTTTAGTGAGTTTAAGGGGTCCAAGTTAGTGACTTAAGCGACGCGATCACGTCGTAATCGCACTCGAATAAAGGAAAAACGAAACCGAAAAGGGACTATTCGGACTCGTTTATCACTTTATCGAACTCGATTAGCTCTAATCGGACTCGGATAATTGTAATCGAGTTCAATATCGCTACAAATTAATTTTTTTTATTACCGAAAACCAAAATTAACATTTCATATTAATAACGTGTTATTTATCACATCCAATAAGATCTTTACAATTCCTATGATTAAACTAGTTTTGTCTAGTTAAAGATATAAATTGAAGTAGTCAAAAGAATATAACTCCTTATGACATTATAGTCTAATAACTTGACATAGTTGGTTGAGACTCTTAATAAAAATGTATAGTTATGACTTCCACTCTACGGTTTGATAGACTTTTCGTTAATGAAGTTGATAGACATGGAATTTAATGACTTTAGTGAGTTTAAGGGGTCCAAGTTAGTGACTTAAGCGACGCGACCACGTCGTAATCGCACTCGAATAAAGGAAAAACGAAACCGAAAAGGGACTATTCGGATCCGTTTATCACTTTATCGAACTCGATTAGCTCTAATCGGACTCGGATAATTGTAATCGAGTTCAATATCGCTACAAATTAATTTTTTTTATTACCGAAAACCAAAATTAACATTTCATATTAATAACGTGTTATTTATCACATCCAATAAGATCTTTACAATTCCTATGATTAAACTAGTTTTGTCTAGTTAAAGATATAAATTGAAGTAGTCAAAAGAACATAACTCCTTATGACATTATAGTCTAATAACTTGACATAGTTGGTTGAGAATCTTAATAAAAATGTATAGTTATGACTTCAACTCTACGGTTTGATTGACTTTTCGTTAATGAATTTGATAGACATGAAATTTAATGACTTTAGTGAGTTTAAGGGGTCCAAGTTAGTGATTTAAGCGACGCGATCACGTCAATCGCACTCGAATGAAGGAAAAACGAAACCGAAAAGGGACTATTCGGACCCGTTTATCACCTTATCGAACTCGATTAGCTCTAATCGGACTCGGATAATTGTAATCGAGTTCAATATCGCTACGAATTAAAATTTTTTTTATTACCGAAAACCAAAATTAACATTTCATATTAATAACGTGTTATTTATCACATCCAATAAGATCTTTACAATTCCTATGATTAAACTAGTTTGTCTAGTTAAAGATATAAATTGAAGTAGTCAAAAGAACATAACTCCTTATGACATTATATCTAATAACTTGACATAGTTGGTTGAGACTCTTAATAAAAATGTATAGTTATGACTACCACTCTACGGTTTGATAGACTTTTCGTTAATGAAGTTGATAGACATGGAATTTAATGACTTTAGTGAGTTTAAGGGGTCCAAGTTAGTGACTTAAGCGACGCGATCACGTCGTAATCGCACTCGAATAAAGGAAAAACGAAACCGAAAAGGGACTATTCGGACCCGTTTATCACCTTATCGAACTCGATTAGCTCTAATCGGACTCGGATAAGTGAAATTTCCTCCTCATTCCTAAAATGATCTTCTTCATGAACATTTTCATAATTGATTTCCACATTCTGATGTGGACCAACAACATTTGCTTCGTTGTTCTCCTCATTTACACACTCCTCGCCACAATGGATCACATTATCAAAATATTCACCATGATATTCGTGACCCGCCATTACATTTTCATCTTCTGGCGCAACCACAATTTCAGAAGTAGGCGCAACCTCAGCCAGAGTTGTCGGGTGCCCATTTTCATCTTCAGGCGCAACCACAATTTCATCTTCAGGCGCAACCACCTTCAATTCGCTGTCATTCCTTATATAGCATGGTGCAGGTGAACCGTCTTCGCAACCCCTTAAGCAAAGTTGGTAACTCAATCTCAACTCTGGTCTCCCGCTCGAATCGATGCATGTGTATATTTCATTTCGGAGATCGTCCAACGAACATAAATCTCCTTCAAAGCCTATAGGCCGCATGTTCCTACCCGAAGGAGACCTTGGGCGCCATCTGTATTTGTTATCACCAATGGGTTCCCATTCTCCATTGTACTTGATAATGATGCTCGTCGGCATATCTGTATGGAATGAAAGTTGCTGAGTGTATAGTAAAAAATAAATTATTCAACTGCAATTCGGATTCAAAAATATTTCGAATACACTTTTCGAGATTTATTCGAGTTCGAGTAATTCACTCGAATAGCTAATCGGGAATCATCCGAGTTCAACTCTTGACCAAAAAGGGTGTATTCTAGTATGTATTCGAACTCGTATTTCGTTCGATTAGCATAACAAACTCGCGATCTGCATCGCGAATTTTGTCAATCCGACATTATTCGGACACGTATTCGAACCCGTATCGAGTTCGAATAGCCTGACAGAATTTCGTCTCCACACTCAAATTCTCTTAAAATCCGTATTGTATACAAAAGCCCATGTAAAATAGATCTACCCATGACGAAAACTACACAAAATACCATGAAATGCATGTTAAAACTCGACTATTTGTTGAAATAAGAACTCACCTCTCAAGATATGAAGATTCGTCGAGGAGTAAATGAACTTCAAGCAGTGCGTTGGATGTTCGAGCTGTTTATGCGTTCTTTCGAGCTGTAATCGTTAGATCTAGTATGGAGATTGAAGATTGTTTGGGAATGAAATGGTGAGGGATTGTTGATGGATGGTGGAGTTGGTAATAATCATGGAGGGAATAATATTAAATGATAAAATATAAAAATAATTAGTTAAAATAGGGTTAGAGAAATTAATTATTTACCTAATTAATTGAATCCCTTCAATTTAATAAAAAAAGGGGAATTCCAATTGGTGCCCCTGTGGTTTCGACTTTTCCAGCTGGTACCCTAACTTATTTTCGATTCCACGTGGTACCCCTAAACTTTGATGAATGATAATTACGTGACCATGAAAGACCATAACAGGATTTTTAACTGATGCGGCCGTTAGTTGCTAACGGGACAACTGGAAATGTCCAAAATACCTTCAAATTGATCAGATTAATGAAATAAAAAAAATAATTAAAATAAAAACTGGTATTTTAAGAAAAAAAGAAGCCGTTCCGATGGATGCCAAGACCACGGCGAAGATCGACCACGGCGTGGCAGCTTGCCACCTGGACACATCCACGTGGAGCGAGGACCATGGCGCTTTAGTGGCGTTGGGTTCGAGCCCAGGTAAGATTGAGGTGTGCCATTGGATTTTCGAGACGATATGACTTGGACCGTCGCCGACGATTGATTGTGAACGAGGAGGAGAAATCAGCGTTTGTTGTGCACCGAAGGATGAACCAGTCACTTTTTTCTTTCAATTCATAGCAGCATAGCTAACGTGTTGATTACTATTCCATCTAATGTGAAGAAGAAGCCTCAAGTGAAATTAATTATTACAGTAAGTTTCTTTGCTTTTCTGGGCTTTCGGCCCCTTGTGTTTGTTTACAAAGTGTTTGACGAAATGACCCTTCGAAGCTCGTGAATTTGCCTTCAGTTTTAATGAATCTAAGTCATCCCTACATACTTTACACAGATTCATAAGCAAGTGAAAAAATTTCCGAAGACTATTTGTTAACGAATTCGGACATTGGGAACTTCACAATAAAATAACAAAGCAACTCAAACTTACTACAGATCGATTTAATCTAACAATGAACCGAAGAAAATTCGAGAATCTAAAACCTAATTAAACAACCGATGGTGGCCCTTCAGTTTCTTGGGCTCATCAGAAAAAGACGAACTCAGCGACAGATTAAACCCTAAAGTCGGACTCAGCAAAGACCCGGAATTTGAAGCAGAAGAATCAAATAGTTTCTGGGCCGGCGGAGATAGGCTCAGAGGCTGCGGTGGCGGAGCCTCCTGAAATTCCTGCGCACGAATGAGCATCTGAACGACCTTGAAGTTTCTGGGTCGACGTAGTAGATTCTTCGTGGGTCTAATTTGATAGGTTTGACGGTATTTTGGACATTTCTAGTTGTCCCGCTAGCAACCAACGACTGCATCAGTTAAAAATCCCTATTATGGTCTTTCAAGGTCACGTGATCATCTTTCTTCAAACTTGAGGGGTACCTTGTGGAATCGAAAATAAGTTTGGGTATCAGCTGGAAAAGTCGAAACCACAGGGGCACCGGTTGGAATTCCCCATAAAAAAACTTTCAATCCCTTTTTTTAATTGAACAACTCCCCAATCCCTTTTGACAAATTGTCCCCCTTTGTAGGTACAAAGTGTTCACTGTTTACATGCCACGCAAAGCGGCCAAGTGGTACGGATATATTCGTCTTTTTTTTAACATACACGGTTCATTTTTTTTAATAAAGGAATTAGAAACTGAAAATAAATACATTACGTAGTAATTGTGTTGTATGGCGTCACCCCATTTAATGCAGTGCTATCTGTTAACCAAAGGCGCAGCAAACACGCACAGATATAGATACGCACTCGAGCAAGAAAATATATATACAATGAATGCTGAGAAGTCTTTGAAGCCAAGTTGAATATTGCCCCACAGATCTTCCACCAGAGACTTTCAGCACCCCACTTTTGTGGAGGAAGGAGGGCCTCGTATAAAGCTAAGCATAACCTGCCAATCCAATTGCGAAGTGAATAGATTGGGGAGAAAATGGCGTTGAAGCTGAATTGCATCAACTTCAGGTCCCACCCTTCGTCTTCTGCGCTGTCACCAGTGGCCAGCTTCAGATCTCCCAGATTCTTCATGCTTCGACGCTTAGCTCTAATTCGAAGTAAATTTTCGTTATTTAACCTAGTTTCATTTTTCTCTTTCAATTTATGTTGCTCTTCGACTAGTTCGCTGTGATTGCGTACCTACGTGTTTTCTATTTTGTTACTTGATCCGTGCTTTCGTTGTTTGCCGCAATTACTCGTTGGTTTATGGTAAATGCTTATGCTATTGATGCAAATTGGTGGGCGGACTCATGCGTAGCGTTATTCTGCCGAAATTTGCGTATGATTTAGTTGCTGGGAAGAAAAGGGGTTTTTTTTCACGTCCTTTGTGGTTGATTTCTCCTGCCCTAAATCAATCATTCTACATCTTCGCCCTGCATTCGATTATGTACTTTCGAACTGCTTCCATCTAGGTTTTAGTTTCCTTTCCATGTTTAGCTATTTTGAATCGAACGATGAGCTTGAGCGAATCGAAACTTTCATAGACGACTAACCTCTAGCCAGTCATTAACCAGGGAGGCCGTGGCTGTTAAGATACCTTTCACACCGCCCCGTGAGGTACACGTTCAAATCACCCATTCGATGCCCGCCGAAAAGATCGAAATATTCAAGTCCCTGGACAACTGGGCCGAGGAAAACCTACTAATCCACCTCAAGCCCGTCGAGAAATGCTGGCAGCCACAAGATTTCTTGCCCGACCCTTCTTCGGATGGGTTCGAGGAACAGGTCAGAGAGCTGAGGGAGAGGGCTAAGGAAATCCCCGATGACTACTTTGTCGTCTTAGTCGGGGACATGATCACCGAGGAGGCGCTCCCTACTTACCAGACGATGCTCAATACGTTGGACGGCGTGAGGGACGAGACTGGGGCGAGCCCAACTCCTTGGGCCGTGTGGACTAGGGCTTGGACCGCCGAGGAGAATAGGCACGGCGATTTATTGAACAAGTACCTCTACCTCTCAGGCCGGGTCGACATGAGGCAGATAGAGAAGACCATTCAGTACCTGATCGGCTCGGGAATGGTTCGTATCATCATTTTGTTACCTATGCTGGTCTGACGGTCTGACCTATTTTATGATCACTTCACCTAAAAGTTTAAGCTTGAAGGGAGTGTAACATTTTATCGTATAGATTATATTTACAACACGTCCATTCACGTCTAGGATTGATTTTCGGGCTTGAGCTCTGATACCTATTCTGCTCTGGACAGAGCCTAATGTTAATCAAAACCTCTTTTTTTTTCTATTGCATCTGCTTAGGATCCAAGAACGGAGAACAGCCCATACCTGGGGTTCATCTACACGTCTTTCCAAGAACGAGCGACCTTCATCTCCCACGGGAACACGGCGAGGCTGGCCCGCGAGCACGGGGATGTCAAGCTCGCCCAAATCTGCGGAACGATAGCCGCCGACGAGAAGCGCCACGAAACTGCGTACACCAAAATAACGGAGAAGCTCTTCGAAGTGGACCCTAACGGGACGGTACTCGCCTTTGCGGACATGATGAGGAAGAAGATATCGATGCCGGCCCACTTGATGTACGACGGAAGGGATGACGATCTGTTTGAGAATTCTCCGCCGTCGCTCAGAGGCTCGGCGTCTACACCGCGAGGGACTACGCGGACATTTTGGACCATTTGGTGAGTCGTTGGAAGGTGGCCGATTTGAATGGGCTGTCGGCCGAAGGGCAAAAAGCGCAGGACTATGTTTGCGGATTGGCTCCGAGGATTAGGAGGTTAGAGGAGAGGGCTCAGGGAAGGGCTAAGCAAGGCCCCAAGGTTGCCTTTAGTTGGATTTATGATAGAGAGGTGCAGCTCTGAATTTGGTTTGTAGTTTTGCCATTGTTGTTCTGATCTTCTCTTGCTCTTATGGTTTTTAAGATGTTTTTTGTGACTGAAACTGTGGAAGTTGTGTAGAGCAATTTTGGTCTATTATCGTACTTACTATTTTGTTACGTTTGAGGTTGTAAATGAATCGAGCTCGAATTAGTTTAAGCAAATTATGATTCATGACGCTAAATAGACCAAGTTACATATAAATATGTATACTATAGGGAATGAGTTATTAAGTGAAAGATATCAATGTTTACTTTGGGAACGAGATTGGAGATTAATTTCAACAATCAGAAAAACTAATCTAGAAAGAACAGAAAACAACACACACACACACTACAATGGAAGATGCAATTGATGAAGCAACCCAGGCGATTGAAGAAGCAATGGAGGCACCAAAAGCACAGAAGATGTCTAAGAAGAAGAAGAAGGACAATAACAAAATGAAAGCTGCGATGATCGTCAATTGGTAAGTATATCCTTATAGATTTTCAATTCGTTGATTGTCCCTCCTCGAATGTCCCCCCGTTTCGACATGCAAAAAATTGCAGTTTTTGCTTCACCTACGAATTCCTCGACGAAAGCTGCTTCGAAACGTTAGAAGATTACTGCCCCGATTTTGTAACAGATTGCTTGTGTTTCTTGGAGGATTCTTGACCCAATTTGTATGCGCCATTATGTACATAAATCTCTCTCCCTGTTTGCATTTTTGAGATTTTTTCAAGATGTTAATGCCAGCATATATAATCTCATACGAACTTACGGTGAGTTTTTTAAGTGTAAATGATCATATTTTGAAGGATTTGTAGCCAAAGCCAGGATCTGTCATGTCCTCTTCCCAATCTCCGAGTTTTCGACCACCAAAGACCACCTGTTGAATGCCTAAATACCTGCAAAAAGACAGAGATGAGCATTTTTATTACAAGCAGTAGTTTGCTATAAACGAACACTGGCCAACGATGCGAGGAACATGACATATGATTCGTGCGAATAAGTTGATATCTTACTCCGAACTTAGTACGGTCAAGCAGTTGAGAAGAACATCTATGGAGAAGAAATCAGCTGTACCAAGGTCTACCCTGTAGAGAGAGAGACAGAGAGGAGAGATGAAAGTTCTGTGCTATGAAAAAAATGAAATTTCAGACAGATAAAGATAGTACGAATCGCATACCAGACCCTGCCCCAGTTGTCTTGGAATTCTACGTTGCCAATGTCATGAAAAGAAGAAGGCATAACCTTAGAACCCTTATCGGCATCATATAAGGGATCGTACTCCATTGACGAATTCGCGAGCTGCATAGACCAAGAAGATTGGTTTAGTAACATTTTCTTTAACCAATAATCAGGAGGAGAAGATGAGAAGTAAAGGCCGAGACCTGCAAATTCTCCGAATTGAATGCACCCAACCGGCCCATTACATACCATGATTGGATAACCTGTGAGATATGTTGCATATGATGCTCAAATGTAAAGCTAGTGATAGGATTAAACTAGGAGACATAATTTAACATAAGAGTAACGGTAAGAATTAAGATAGGGAGGATCACATACACTTCCAAGAAGATCAACGTCTCGATCAGAAGGCGCTCCATATAATTCGAACCATATGTAAGAATCAAGCGGGTTAAAACTGCAAACACAGACGAACATTTTTGCACTCGAGCATTGGCAGATGAAAACAGCGTAGGTGACATGAAAGAGAGTAAAAGGAAAATTACTCTCTAAAGCTAACTTTGAATGCTAGGACAGAGCCCGTCTTAGTTTTCTGGAAATTCCTACCCTTCTGTCGAACTCTTTCCTCAACCTATTAAATGAATAAAGAAAAACCCCAAACAAAGAGACAAGAGAACGAAATTTATGCCACCTCTACAAAATATTAAGCAAAAAAACCATCACCATAAGAGAATGGAGCTAAATTACCTTCTTACGCATCTGCTCAGGGTCACCAATGCTATCTCCAAGAACAGCCCTGAGTTCAGAATCATGTTTGCAGGCATCTTCTAACACTCTGCAGCAGATTATCGGACTCACAAATTTAAGCTATAATGCAAGAAAAATATACCCGACAATCACAAACTACAACCACCATAGCCACAGATCAATTTACCTTGCCCAGTCAGGATATTTGTGAAGGCGCTCGTATTCTCTCTTTCTTTTCTCCTCTCTAACCTTCAACAGTCTACGCCCCCTCGCCGTAGTTCCCGACCCTTTCGAGCCTTTCCCTTTCAAATCCTCGCCGTCGTCCACGTCAGCTGTAACTACAGTGGCCTCAACGGCATGGTCTGCGTCGTTTCTCTCCAAATCCTTCCGAGCAAATGCTTGTAGAGAGGTGTTGTGCACGCGCCTCAGCGAGCTCCTATTATTCCCATCAAATCCTATGATGGTATAAGCAGAGCGCAAATCCTTTCTCGTAGTGAAGCAAGAGAACTGCGCGTAGGCGCAGAACATATCCATCGCGTTGATTTTGTCTGCAAAAACGCATACTAAAATTGATCAAAACAGACCAAGATTTCTTCCTTTTCGCAGCAGTAAACTACAACATAGATTAGAACCATAAACACAACTTGCGAGACATAATTCAGCAATAGCAAAACGCCATTTCTGCAACATAACACAAAACCAGAAATTAAAACTACGCACACTTGCGATTGTATTGTAATTGCTTGATTCTAACCTGTTGCGTGTTTTGGGTTTGAACTTTGAAGTGGCGAGCTTAAAGGCTTAGCTAGAGATAACGTCGACGATGGGTGACGTGGTGGGATATTTTTACAAGAATAAACAATATTGAAGGGCTAAAACGTAATTACGCACAAAATTGATTTGGCGAAATCAATTTGGAATCTGCTACAAGTTTTTGAGAGACGGTCCAAAGCCTTTCAAGAACTGTGCTATGTCAGCTCGGCTCAGCTGAGGACAGCTATCTACATTATTACGACATATCATTTGCTGTGTTATTGGGAACTGAGCCAATGTTCGTAATACTTAGCTTAGCTTCATTAATCTGTGTAAGGAAATGTTTTCGAAGAGTTTCAAGAAAGATGCTTCGTAATAGTGACATTAGTAGTATGCTCCTCACCTTGCTCACGGTGGCGATGACACTGTTACGCCTCAGCCACTCCAAGGCGGCGAGCCACCGCCGTCTCCTTCACCAACCTCTGTACCCAACCATAGCCGAACCACCTTCGCCGCCACCGCAACCGAGTTACCCTAAGTACCCTTTTTCCTCATCGCCGCCTGTGGACGACGACACCTCCACCACCACCACCACGCAGAACAGCTCTTTCTTCTTCCCATTCTTTCCTTTACCTCCTCCGCCTCCTCCGCCTCCGCCGGCGGACTCGGCCGCCGTGACGTTCCCTGCCAACATATCCTCACAAATCACGCTTCCCTCAGAAGCAAAGAACGAAGGAGTCTCTTCACACGTGGTCAAGCTCGTCTCCCTCGCCGCGTCGCTGTCGCTCTTGCTGATGCTCGCCTTTGCTCTGCTCGCGTTTCTTCTCATCCGCCGCCGTAAACACCACCCTTATCATCGTCAGCGCCTGAATCTCCACGGCGCAGATGATAACGACGATGCTCGCAATGTCGGCGGTTCATCGGCACTAGGAAAATCCGACGATAGCAACGGTTCGAAGACTGTCGACAAAGTAGATGCACGGGCGAAATCAACTGTATACGTGGCAGTAGGGTCGCCGGAGCTGCACCCTTTGCCACCGTTGCCTGCCCGTAACCACCCAAATCCCACCGCCGCCACCTCAAACAACAACTACAGTTCAAGTACTTTTTCTGCTTCTTTAAAGAATGATAAACAGCGAAGCCACCGTCATGAAGAGGAAGGAGAAGAAGATAAAGATGAAAAGGGAGACGAGTTTTCGTCGCAAAGAACGGCCGATACCAATCTCGGTAAAGGTGACGCCTTTAACGGCAAAGGTTCAACCTTTATCAGCCCATCATTCAATTGGGATGCTCCTTCGCAGACTCACTCCGCCCATTACTGTAATGACCCTTTAAGCCCATCCTCACTTAGCGGCGAAGAATCAGTGAAATCCCCAGACTGCCCCTCCCCGCCGAGAGCATTTGCGCAGTTTCGCCCAACTACAGCGAAGCCTTTTCCGTGGGAACATATCAAGAAACCTAACTCGTTTCAGTAAGATTTTGCCTGCCTAGCTTACTATATGTTCATTATTCAGTGATATGTTTTCTTTCCTGCCTACGTCAAATGATAACTACACTTTTTATGTTTAATTCTTGATTGCAACTTCTTCTAGCTTAGCCACATGTGTTTGTTTCCGAAGATTTCATTTCGTGTCCGAGGAGAAGAGAAATGATACTACCTAGTCTGCTTAAATTTTACATGAGCAATTTTATGTTCAGATACGATGAGCAAATGATTGGATTTGAGACCCTCTTCACGATGAGTTCTTCTGATGTGAATACGAAAGACGGTGTAAAGAGCCAGACAATCGTCAACCTCGACAAGTCCCGAAAAGTTGATTTACTGTTGAGGGCACTCAACGTCACCGTCGATGAAGTCTGCAAAGCACTTACCGAAGGTTTTGAACATCTATCCTTTCTTAAACGCAATTGTGGGCTGTCTTTACTTCTGCTATTATTACCCTACTGAGGTGACCATGCAATAACTTGGCGAAACAGGGAACACCGAAGGCCTCAGCTCGGAGCTTTTAGAGAGTCTGTTAAAAATGGCTCCTACTGAAAAGGAAGAGCAGAAACTAAAGGAGATGAAAGACTGTGTCGATGGCTCGCCGGTCAAGAACGGTGTTTCGGAGAGATTTCTTAAAGCATTGCTTGAGATACCTTTTCCGTTCAAGCGAATCGAAGCCATGCTCTACGTGGCCAATTTTGACTCTGAAGTCGAGCATCTTAAGAGATCTTTCGACACTTTGGAGGTAAGTTATAACAAAAAGGTGCAATCTTGAAGTTGCCATGTAAGCATTTCATATACCTTTATGCTTTTTTCTTAATTGCAGTCTGCATGTAAAGAACTGAAGAGCAGCAGAATCTTCCGGAAGCTTCTGGAAGCAATACTAAATGCATGGAACCACATGAACATTGGGAGCTCTAACTTTAGGCTCGAAGCACTCCTCGAGCTTGCCAGCGCCAAGGTCTCAGACAGGAAAACAACCCTTCTTCACTTTGTTGTCCAAAATATGACACAGGTCGAAGGCTTGCGTCTGCTTAAGACAGCAGCAGAGCACAGCCAAAGCTTGTCCTTTCAAGATGAAATTGAGCTCAGAAAGCTCGGCCTTCAAGTTGTTTCAAAGCTCGGGGGAGAGCTTACGAATGTGAAGAAGGCAGCTTCTGTGGATAGAGAAGCTCTTGCTAACGATGTAATGAAGCTATGCTGTGGGGTCGGTAAAGTTAGGCAAGTGGTATTGGATGTTAGAGACAGAAGATTTTCTGGCAGCATGAGTGAGTTCTTGAAGAGGGCCAAGGCTGAGGTTGCTGATATCCAAGCTAGACGGGGATCACCCTTTCGATGGTGAAGGGCTTAACCGAGTATTTCCACGGAGATTGGGGCGAAGAAGAAGCTCATCAGCTGAGGATATTCACAATTGTCCGAGACTTCTTGTCTGCACTTGATCAGGTCTGTAAAGACGTTGGGAAGGCGATCGAGCGAGCCATGATGAACTCAGCCTGCCAAATTCAAGTACCTACTTACCTGAACTTTGGCCAAGTATTTCGCAGCTTTGATGAAAAGCAGCAGCAATGTAGTTCCTCAGACAATGATAGCTCGTCTTCTTCGTATTAAAGCAAGGCATCCTTTTCGATGTAATGTATAAACTCAGTGTTCCTACTTCCGTAACATCTGAATATGTAGATGGGAAATGTTAGGTTGATTTCTATGCAAGAAAACACCATTTTTGAATGCCAGGTTCGTGAGAAAGCTAATGATTTCCAAGTCGAAGCTAAGTTACTTCCAAGATCTCTCAGCTTCCATTCGTTCAATAACTTGCCGTGCTTCCTCCTCCGTAGTCGGGACTACGTTTCGTATCTTTTGACCATTCTCCAATGCATCAGAGTGAACAGTGAATGTGAAGTAGAATTTATTGGATACCTAGAAGTATCAGCAAAACAAGAGTCAGATATGGAAAAGTATGCATTTGTTCCCTTACAAACGAAACAAAGATTATGGGAGACTCAAAAGCTATAGATAGATCAAGAAGAAAACAAGGTCGAATCTACTAACCTCACTGGATCTAAGCTCGGGTCGCATAACATGAGCCACAACTTCAACATTAATTAGAGGCTGCGCTGGATTTTCGAGTTCTGTATACAACACACACGATTTGAACCGTAGGAAGCTTCCAACATCCACCTGCATCAGCAAGAAATCTTTTTTTTTATATAAGGACGGAATATACTATTACTTTGAGCACCAAAGACCCATACAGAGACAAAGATTTACAAACTCACAGGTTTAAGAAAATCGACATGATCGACTTCAACAAAGCAAGGCGCACTACCGGCGAAAGAATAGGCAGTAGTGTAGGCCAGTTCAAAGGCCCTTCGCATCAAGAATCCACCGAAAATTCTTCCATGGATATTCCTCTGCTGTGGCTGGCACATCAGAGAATTTTGAAGGCAAGTGTCCTTTATGAGAATGCTATCTCTGTCTGCCAAAGCTGGCATATCGCTGAAAACACGGCCCTCGGATAGCAACTGGCTAAGCACATTCATCTCTTCATCATTGGCCTCTTTCTTCCGTTCTTCTCCTTTCTTCTTTTTCCTGATTTTGTTACGTTCTTCTGCTTCTGCCCACAGCAACTTTTCTGCCTCTGTCTCAGGAGAAATTTGGTTGATCGGAGCTGATTTTCCAGTTTTACAATCACGGGCCACAAAGGTGAAGTTTGCTGTGAGTGCAACTGCAGAAGAGGGATCGACCGATTAAGCAAAAATCGTAAATCAGTAAACATGTGATAAATGGATCATAGCAATACATGCAATCCATCGACGAATGGTACCTTCTGAAGACTGAGTAACTTGAAGTTGAATTTCCATCGATAATCGACCAACCCATGAAACAGCTCCTTCTATAGTAAGATCGATATCAACCCGAATAGGTTTCTTGAGGACCATCCTATCCACTGAAGCAGTAACTAACAGTATGGGCCTTGTGGAGCTATCCTCGCCCGAGCAATGCTGGTTTCAAAACAGCCAAGTTCAAGACTGCCAAAATGCATCTGAACAATAGCTAAACCAACGCAAAACAATCAGTTCAAATTGAATGGAAGACTACCTTAAGTGATATCGTCCCAGCCAAAGCATCAAGGTCTTCGAGCAATTTCCCCATCCTAATCTCATTCCATGGATTCCTATACTGCTCTCTAAGTATACCGTCATCAGAGAATTTATAAAGAACGCTTGTCCTACTCTCTGATGGACTTCGTTTGATTAATTCAGCCTGTGAAATTGCGTTCTCCTCGGCATTGCTAGACAGCTTCTCCAAAAATCTCGATCTTGCCTCCCATAATGCGTTGGTCACCGGCGAATGGTACATACCAGGCCATAAGCTAATTGGCTTCCTCATCGACGAGCTTGCATCGATGGGATCGGAATTCTCCGACGGTGGCTTCACCTTGGAAGAAACAAGCCGCGGATCTGACGGTGAAGACGACGAGTACAGTCTCCTCTGAGCGAATTTGAACTCCATCTGATCCAATTGCGGTCGTTTCCGAGTGCTGTCGAGGAAATTGGCCAGGAATGATCCATTATTCGATGATATATGCTCGAACGAAGAGATTCCGATGATGCGTTTAGGCGAATCAAGATGGCGGGTAGCTGTAAATTCGCTGTCCCGGCGACATGCGGGCCATGCATCGACAATGTTGGTGGATGATTCAGATGAAGAAAAGCACGAAATCGGAGAATGATCTCTGGCATGATTCCACGAAGGTGTCGTCGCTTTCAAGAACAAGTGAGGTATTGGTTTCCTTGAAGATTTCATGACCTCAGTTGAAATATCGTTCGGCAAGAATTTTCCGTTGGTCTTGATATCAGGGCTGGGTTTCCTGTAATAAAGATCGACCCGAACCGACCCGGCGTAAATGCTTAAGCTGAAGGGCCTAAACGGCCCAATTCCTCATAATGGGCCAGTCAAGGTCCATTTATATAAAGTCTCAAATGCTCGTTGCTCACTTGTGAGCAGCTAGCTAGCTCCCTCGAAAACGCCCTGAGGAGATAGAGGTCTAGACTAGAGGGTATTAATGGCGGCTGTATCGTCCCATACTACGTTACAGTTTCTGAATTACGCTTCAAAATCAGCCTCGACTTCGTTTAATTCTAGAGCTGATGGTAATAGCATTGGCTGCGTGAAATTCTTACAACAGAATGGCTTGTCAAACCTCAAAAGACGATTTGCAGTCTCCGCCGCTCAGGACGGCGCGGTTCCGCCGTCAGATTCGCATCCGATTGCTCTCACCGCTGCTAATTCTTCAGCTCCGAGGCCAACGTATGTCATTTTTTTTGTTATGAACGTTAATGGTCTACGCATTCTTGTGATTTGAATTGAATACAGAATTGGCTGGAGGATTCTTAGCATGTTCTACAGGAGTTGCTAATAGCCTAGATTTTGATACTAAATAATGGAGTTCGAGATGTCCAAAACAACTGGCATGTCAGTGCTTGTGATGTGCTTATTTACCTGTTTTAAACTCTGATAAGAAGTATACAGAAATAATTTCGGGAATTTTACTTGAACATTTACGGAATGTTTTGGAATCATGAGAACAGTGCAGTTATCAGGATTCTGGCACTCATTTGTCCTGAATGACCACGTTTTAGATATACTTTTCTTCTAATTATGCGATCTCTTTTCTAATGAAAGTCGAATTGACAGTTGACATATTCACTTATTCCCATGAATATTTTTATAGGGTTAAACGTCATACAGTATCAGTGTTTGTTGGTGATGAAAGCGGAATGATAAATCGAATAGCTGGAGTTTTTGCCAGGAGAGGCTACAATATTGAATCACTAGCAGTTGGACTAAACAAAGATAAGGCTCTGTTCACAATTGTGGTATCTGGTACAGAAAGTGTTCTTCGTCAAGTCATGGAACAGCTCCAGAAGCTCGTTAATGTCTTGAAGGTCCCAAACTATTTTTGGGTCATTCATCATAATATTCTCAGTGCTCGTTTGGTTGATAGGTTTATATTTATGAGGGTTTATTTAAGTAAGGGTTTATATAAAACAAATTAATGGGTATAAATAAAATGCGTGTTTGGTTAGTGGGTTTAAATAAACACATGTGAGGAGGTGTGTTTATTTAAACCCGTCTACATGGGTTTAGAGTGGTTTTATATAAACCAATGGATTAGATAAACCGACGAACCAAACACACTAACATCTTTTAACCCACGTTTAAGATTACTAAACCCCTCAACCAAACAAGCACTCAGTGTAGAATGGAATACAGCTATCAAAGAAGCATCCATTTAGTAGATATGATGTCTCTTTATTATGTTCATTCTGCATGTTTATTGATGTGCTTCAGGTTCTACTTGTTCATCAGTTCCCTTTGTAGCAACTTGGCGAAGCATGTGCCTCATTGTGACATAGTTAATTTTATACTTTTGGTTGGTAAATTGATCCCTTCTGGCTGTGATGTTGATAATTCTTCTAATGTGACCCAGGTCGAAGACATCTCA
Source organism: Craterostigma plantagineum (assembly GCA_027422505.1). Classification (NCBI taxonomy): domain Eukaryota; kingdom Viridiplantae; phylum Streptophyta; class Magnoliopsida; order Lamiales; family Linderniaceae; genus Craterostigma; species Craterostigma plantagineum. The sequence continues at coordinate 5,395,872 of JAPQWV010000044.1, read as the reverse complement.
AAGGACGCTCAAGTGGAACGGGAATTAATGCTCATAAAAATTAATGCCGATCCAAAATATCGAGCAGAGGTAACTGTTCTATCCATATATAACTGGGCCTTGGCATACCTACCCAATTGGGTATAACCCAACTCCCAAAAAAAAATATGACATGTGTTATGCATGTTTAGTGAAACACAGATATGTTAGTGAAACACACGTATGTGTGTTTTAACATGGTTAGTAGGGTGTAATGTGCCATGTGTATGGGGTAGAGTATGACTTCCGGTTGCACATTTACTCTTCACACTAGCAGGATATTAAATATGTGTATTTTTTTATTCATTTGCGGTTATATGATTTGTCTTTACCCGGGTGCTTCAATTTTCTGTATATAGCTACGAGGTCATTTATAGTTAAACCTCAGACTTCTCTTTAACCATTATCGCCGACGTCTTCTTAAGATCTTCTGATTTATTTATACAGGTTATGTGGCTTGTCGACGTATTCAGGGCAAAAATTGTAGACATATCTGATCACTCGCTTACAATAGAGGTCCATTGTTTGCTTTAAGGATATAAAACTTGCATATTGTTTATTTTCTGATTACTTAGCTATAACTTTATTGACTTTGTGGAATGAAACATAATATCTATTGATTTCTCATTTATGATATTTCTGAATTAAATCTTCAGGTGACTGGAGATCCAGGGAAGATTGTTGCTGTGCAAAGGAACTTGAGTAAATTTGGCATTAGAGAGATTGCTAGGACAGGAAAGGTAGATGATATGTTTATTAGTTGATACATTTTAGACAATACCGTGAGGTATTTCTTTTAGGACTAAATATCTTTAAGCTATCTATTCATTCTGTATAACAATTTCTTTATATCGTATTGGTTGGACTTAGATTGCATTGAGAAGAGAAAAGATGGGCGCATCTGCTCCATTTTGGCGATTCTCAGCAGCTTCATATCCAGATCTCGAAGAACCAAGGCAATTGGATGCAATTTCAGGGACTACTACTAAGTCAGCTGATGTAAAAGAATCTGATACATCTGTTGGGGTGATTCTCTGAAACATATAAGAAATTGTGTCATTTTCATAATCATACTCAATCGTTGTATTATGTTGGAATCTCTGATAAGTTTTTTTGTTATTTAACATGAAGGGAGATGTTTATCCAGTGGAAGCTGCTGATAATTTCACTGTCAATCAAGTTCTTGATGCTCACTGGGGAGTTCTGAATGATGAAGATGTGAGGAGTTCCTTCTATCTTTCATCTCCGACATATATCTCATACACGTCTTGATTTGTTATTTTCCTAATTTACGAGTTTAATTCCAAAGTTGAGGTATCTAATTTTGAAGTGGGGCATATCCCATGTGATGGAGAATGAGTCAAGTTCACCATGATGCCATAAAAGCCCATACACAGTTTTTCTTCCATAGTATATGGATAGTATTTGCTTTGCTCAGTCTTTCTTTTTCATTCTTGCAGACCACGGGGCTTCGCTCCCACACTCTTTCTATGGTTGTTAATGATGCTCCGGGAGTACTTAACCTCGTGACGGGGGTTTTTGCTAGGAGAGGATATAATATTCAAGTATGCTGCTATTTTTGCATTTTCTATTAATGAATTGCTGATCCTCTTTTGCTCCATTTCTTACGGTGCTTCCTACATTCAGAGTTTAGCTGTTGGTCACTCTGAAGTTGAAGGGCGTTCTCGCATAACTACGGTTGTTCCCGGGACAGATGAATCCATTAGTAAACTAGTCCAGCAGCTTTACAAACTGGTGGATCTTCATGAGGTGAGAGAGTATAGTGTAGTTATCCTGTCCTGCAAATATAGATTGGAATATAAGGACTATATTGTAGAATCTATTATTTGCTATGTATCTATCTGATATACTTTAATCTGCAACTAATTCTGTCTATAAAGCTGATTAAGTCACTTCCCTTTTACTTCGTAGTACTTGAAGAGTTTATGGATTCAAAAGGAGTTCTGTATCTTACGTAATTAATGATGGAATTTTGTGATATTCCACTTTAGTCTCCTCATCACCCGTCACGAGTATCTTTTTTACTTTCTTTTTTTTGGGGCTTATGGGAATATGTTCTTCAAGTTTTTTAAAGTGATGCAATATACAGAGACGATGCTTGTATAAGTAGTTGCTTGCCATATAACCTCTTTATTCCTTCTCGTGAACCGTATTCTCTGATCGGTGACGTTTCTGACGAAGATTTTCATATTTCAGGTCACAGATCTCACACACTTGCCTTTTGCCGAGCGAGAACTCATGTTAATCAAAATTGCTGTGAATTCTGCCGCTCGCCGCAATGTTCTTGATATTGCTAGTATATTTAGAGCAAAAGCTGTTGATGTCTCCGACCACACTATAACCCTCGAGGTAAATGCCTGTAGCAACTACTTACTCCCATTTGATGGATTACGGTATGGTAATGATAACTGCTCTAAAATTGAATGTAACTTTTGAATATTGTTTGTGTTAGCTCACGGGAGATTTGCACAAGATGGTTGCCCTGCAAAGACTGTTGGAACCGTATGGCATCTGTGAGGTAGTACCATTTCTTAACTTAAAAACAGATTTCTCAGTCATTTTTTAAATAATCACAGGCCGAGTTGATTTAGACAAATCTATTGCCCTTTCAATTGCACAAAGATGAATAACCAACACTAACTGTACAAGAAGGCAGCCGCATTATGTCGTATTCTATTCGATCGATCGCATTAAAACAAAACCATGCTTCTTCCTCCTTTGAAGACTTTTACTAAACGGAAGTAAATTTACGAAAAAGATCACAATTCGTATCTAATTTCCGGTCTTTTTCTCAGGTGGCTCGAACTGGCAGAGTGGCGCTGGTAAGAGAATCGGGTGTCGATTCAAGATACCTTCGTGGATATGCCTATCCACTCTAATAAACGAAGAAAACCACAAAAATTCTCGTTCAGAAAATCTGCTCTAGGTTGCTGCTCTTTACTTGACCAGGTTTCCATGCTAGTTTTGGCAGTGACGACATGTTAGAGGACGAAAAGTGAATTTCGTAACTATGACTTAATATTAGTTACTTCTACACATACTGAACTACTTTTGAACAAGGACAAAATAGACGGACGATTCTGTTTTTCACTATCATCGCTGTTAATTATTTGGTAGGCCATAAATCATGAGCACCATTACATATAGATCGTAGCACTGAACATGGAAATGGTAAAAGGATAGGAAGACTGTGGTGTGTGCTACGGATTTGTTGAAGCTAGCACAAAACATAGCAAAACATCACAGGCGCAAGAATGTTAGGCAAAGGATGTGATGACATTATTTATAACTAACTCATTCACAAAATTGATTTAGTGGAGAATCTTATTAGTAAATCTGCTATCAAGCGACAGCGGAAAAAAAAGCTTATTCCTTCTGCATGAAATCTTCGAATTAATTTTTCTTTTTTTTTTTTTTTTTGAAATGACCATACACATAATTCCTTCTTCTCAATTGATAACTTTATGTAATATTTTCTTTTAAGGACGGCCATATACTTATAGCAGATATTGATGTGCTGCCTCATGACGATAAGGGCTTTCGATTATGTCCCACTATTTCAATGCAACTTTCAGTTGGTAATAAGATTCCAACACATGCTTCGTGTAATATAAGTCAATAATGGCGCATGGCCATAATACAAGGTGGTAAAAAAATCCGCCGGGCTAATGACGTGTCGATTGATGATATATCCGTCACTCGAGGACGTGTCTCAATTTCACAGCTTTTTTTCCGCCATCAAAACGCTCCATATCATAAACCAAGACATCATCTTCGCTGCTATAAATAAAGATCAAAGCATGCGTCCAAGGTTCCCATCATCGGTGCTTTTTTCTTGTTGTTCTTGGCAAGTCCTTAAGAAAACGAAAATATGGCTTTACTATGTACTGAAAGCTTGGCTTTCGTATTCGGTCTTTTGGGTATGAACATTAAAATCACTGCTCACTCCTTGAGTAAAAGATTGATTCAATTTAGTGTCTTCAAAGCAGTTATATATTTCTCTACGTTGTTATGACATGAACTGATTAATAATGGTCTAACCAGCTTTAATTTGTATATGTGCTTCCTATGATTTTCCTCAGGCAACATAGTGTCTTTCCTGGTATTCTTGGCCCCAGTGTAAGATCCCATTTCATGCATAACCCTCACAATCTTTATATACCTCAGCACTTTATCTCTTTTAATATAAATACATATATATGCAGGCCAACGTTTTACGCAATAATTCACAAGAAATCGTCCCAAGGATACCAAGCATTACCTTATTCCGTCGCGCTGTTCAGCGCTTCCTTGCTTCTGTACTACGCCTTGCTCAAGACGAACGCTTACTTGATCGCCATCATCAATGCCATTGGATGCGCCATTGAAATGATTTACCTCTTAATCTACATCGTATATTCTTCCAAGGACGCAAAGGTATACAACGAGCAGTTCGTTAATACGTCTTTAAAAACCCTAGTTCGGAAACTCTACAGTACTATATATACGATATATATCCACTCATCGTATCATTTTCTACGATTATTTGAAGATATCCACGATAAGATTGGCTTTCCTCTTCAACGGCGGAGGTTTAGGGTTTATCGTTCTCGTCTCTCTATTAGCTTTCAAAGGCTCCAAACGAGTGTCTCTTGTCGGCTGGGCTTGCGCTATTGTTAACATAGCCGTTTTCGCCTCTCCATTAAGCATAATGGTACTGCTTTTTTTTTTTAAAAAAATAACTATAAACCCTAAATCCCTTTCATAAACCCTAACTATAACAATGCGAAATCGCCCACACACACACATATATACATATTTATATATATGCAGAGACGGGTCGTAAGGACAAAGAGCGTGGAGTATATGCCCTTCGCCTTGTCGTTCTTTCTCACAATATGCGCGACGATGTGGTTCTTTTACGGATTGCTCATCAAAGATTACTACGTTGCAGTGAGTTCGTCTTTTTTTTTTTTTTTTCCTTCTTTCTTATTTTTTTCCTATTCGCGTGCAAGATACTTTTTACAAATATTACGATGAATAATTAATAACGCAGCTGCCGAATGTATTGGGCTTTGCGCTTGGAATAGCGCAAATGATACTGTATTTCGTCTACAAGAACTCGAAGAAACACGAGGAGGAGACGACGACGAGCAATTCCGAGCTTAATGGTCATGTCGGAAATCATGAGGCAGTAGAGATTGTAATAAGGAAGGAGAATATGCACAAGGAGATTATATGAATAATAATAATAAGATCACATACTGATATGTTTATCTGCGTGGAGTTGGTTTAATGGTAGTTAGTCTTAATATAGTTGTTCTCTATTTAGGGTTTCAAAAATAAATCGAAGTTTGCATTATCGAAACTCGAATCTCGATAGCTTATTATGTAGAAAGAAGCTAGACCGATGTGTGATATTTATATGATAAAACCTACTATTTGCGATATATAATGTATATATGTATATAGCGCTAGGACCGACGACCAATAGCAGTTTGAATATCACAGTAAGCATGGACTTGGGAGGAGATATATATGGGGCAGAAAAATTAAACGTGCTCTATAATTTTCTCACAGCAAATAATAAGATTTAGATTCCATTCATAGCGAAATTAGACCGAGGGTGACAATCAATGCTAAAACTACTTGGTCCGCATTATTTTGTGTAAATTCATCAACGTAGTTTTATAATTTAATCACACATTTTTTAATAGGTTATGTTAAAGGCCAGACGGTCAGAGTGGGTGAAATTAATGAATAGTATAGGTAAGGTACAGTAGAATAAAATATTAAATTTGTAGCATATACTATTTCATGCTTTTGACAAAAAACCTTGGCTTACCTATCAATGGTATAACTCAACTCTCAATAAAAATATGACATGTGTCAGTTTAGTTAGTGAAACTCACTTATGTGTTTTAATATAGTTGGATTAAGGTGTAATGCTGTCACATGTCAATTTTCTTAGTGGTATTGGGTTATACTACCTTTGTCCCACTTATTTCTTCCCATATTTCTATTTCGGGCGTCCCACATAATTCTTCATATTTCCATTTTGATAAAAATTATTCCAATAATTAAACTAATTACACCATTAATATTAGAAAATGACTTCTTAATTTGCGTGCCCACTAATAAGTTGCTCTCTCCGTACCATAAGTGTCTTATAATATTAAAATAATGTAGTTTCTAAAGTGTCCTATAATATTAAAATAATGTAGTTTCTTAATATCAGTGTCCATTAATTTTTTAGAAAAATTAAATGGATCGGAGGAAGTATCTAATGGAAAGTAAAGAGAAAATGAAATAAAACATAAAAGTTATTAAATAAATGAAATTATAAATACCTCTCTCTCTCTCTCTCTGTGGGGCGCCTAGATTGATTGTCAGCGTCAGATTAGGCAAAAAATCGTCACACAGTCACTCACGCACACACACACAGCAGTAAGACTGATTACTACCCAGATCGGGGGATCATCGCCAGGAAGAGAAGGAAGAATCGAAGGAAAAAATGGAAGATGATGGTTCCGTAGAAGCCCTAACTATGAAACTGCAGCCGCAGCTAAACGCGGAGGCTCCTGAATTTGTGCCGCGTAGTAGGCCGAGGCCTCCGCCGCAGATAGCGATGCCGGTGGCTATTCCGATTCCGATGCCGACCTCGCCTTACTATAACTACTACCACCACCAAAGCGCTAGTAATGGTTACGGTAGTAATAATGTTTCGTTCTACGACGCCTATGGTGTCGTGAATAGTCCTGTTGCGGACTTTCCAGTCGATGCTCGTAATAGTGGCGGCAGAATCAGCAGTAGCAGCGGCAGCGCCGGTAAACAAGGATCGCCGTCCGATGCTAATCAAAAGATTCTTAATCAAGTGAGCTTTGTTTTTTTTTTTTTTTTTTCTGTTTAATATGTTTGGGAATATGAGGTTCTAGCTTCTATGTGTTGGTTTGCTGGATGATCGATTGACTGGGGCCGGATTTTTACGATTTGATTGATCATTTGTATTTGATTTGTTGCTGCTGGTTGTGAAATTATGTATCATTAATTTTGTTATCCTAATCTTCTGCAGGTCGAGTTTTACTTCAGTGATATTAATTTGGCTACTACTGACCAACTCTTTAAGCATATGACCCAGGATTCAGAAGGATATGGTGAGCTTACCATCTTATATCGCAGCTCTTTGTTGTCGGGTAGAATTCCGTTAGAATTAGATGAAGAATGTTCACGTGATTTTTGTTCCTTAAACATTTGTTTTATAAACGTATTTTTGGACTTCAATATTTGTACTCCTCGACAATAGTTTAGTGCGCAATCCCATTTCAACGACTTTGGTACCTGCCTCATGCAGTGCCACTTTCTGTTGTTGCATCATTTAAGAAGATCAAAGCTGCCATTAGTGGTAATATGGACCTCACCAACATCCTTCGGAAGTCAAAGAAACTGGTAACTTTTGGCCATTTATGAAAATATGTCCATTTTGTCAATACTATAAACATATAAACATGTTTCCCGTTGTTCTTCCTCTTCATTTTTTGTCTTGGCTTTCTTCTTTTAGTTTGTTAGCGAAGACGGTAAAAAGGTCAGACGCCAGTATCCGTTGTCAGAATCAGATATGGAAGAATTGCAGGTGCATTGTGAAACTTCCTTGTATCTTCATTATGTAATTGTAATTTTAACTTCGTAGATTAATGGACTTCAATTTGTCATTTCTGAGCTGACCAAGAGTACATTATATGTTAGCCTTCTTAGTTTGTTAATTTTCTTTTTTCCTCTTTGTTCTGATCTCATGTCTTTCTTTCGTGTATTATGGTTGCAGTCTCGCATTATCATTGCTGAAAATTTACCCGATGATCATTCTCATCAGAAGCTAATGAAAATTTTCTCATCCATAGGAAAGTAAGTTTTACCTATCTGTGTATGGAGTAATATCACTCCTTTATTTGATATTTTTCTCGTTCTCATACTTTGTTTAATAATTTCAACCAGTGTGAAGTCAATCCGTACCTGCCCACCACAGATTTATAGCAATGGTTCTGCAAATGCTTCCAAACATGGAAAAGGGGATGCGATGAATTCCACCGGGAAGGTACAGTTTGAACAACAGGCCTCTTTTTTTTTTACTTAATTTGGATCAGAAACATGGATAGTCACTTCCAATGTACCGATGCTACTTTTGATATTTTATGTAGTTTCACGCTTTTGTGGAGTACGAGTCTGCTGAGCTGGCTGAAAAGGCGGTAGGGACCTTTTCAGCTATTGCGTCCCTTGCAGAATCCAGTTTTTTCAGTGGCCTCTTTACTAAGATCTCTTTTAACAGGTGGTTGAATTAACTGAAGGAAGTTGGAGAAATGGTCTGAAAATTCGTTTGCTGCTTAAAAGTGCGGTACGTGCTTTACATTTTCATTTTTACTCGAAGAATAAGTTGATCATAAACCCAATTTGGCTGCTGCATTTGGAGGCCATACGTTTTCTGCTATTTACTGTCCATTGCTTGGTTAGAGTCAACACCTCTTGATCTAGTCGCTGCTATCTCAGTTTATTCATCAATTAGTACTTTAAATATAATGTCTAAAAGTCAATAAAGTACTGTTTGCTGATACAGGCAAAACCTTCTCAAGGGCGGGCAAGAAAAGTCGTTCATGAAGGCCAGGCAATTAGTACAAAAGATGATACAGCTGTTGGAGATATGCACCATCTCAAGGAGAATCACTCTGAAGATTCATCCTCAGAGCCCATTGCTGAGCTTCATGAGAATCAAGTAAGGCTGCAGTGTTTTCTTTCGTTTACTGCTAACATGAACTCGTTTCACGGGAAAAAATAGCAAGAAACCAGACAAATGATGCACCATTCAAACAGAAGTAGATAAATAATTGATTTGCTTCAACTATTCATTCTAAAGGTGGAAGAAAACACGTCGAGCAGCGCGCAGAGGAAAGAACGTAAGCACGCTGGCGTCAACACCAACTTCAGTACTAGCACGAAGGCCAAAGGCAAGGGCAATAAGGGAAAAGGCCACGTGCGTGTGATAAGGAATAACAGTCACTCCATGGACGGCAACAGCAACGTCTTAGGTTGCCCGCAGATAGAAGTTCCCGTCTGTAACGAAAAGGCGAGCTTATCAAAAACATCGCCCGTCCCTCGTATGCCCGACGGCACTAAAGGGTTCTCTATGGGTCGCGGTAAATCGATTTCTGTTAAAGTTACTTGACTTATCTCTCTTATCATTGAGTGGTGAAATCGAAAGGATTCTCTCGGAGGCGATATGTAGATAGGGATCATCACCGTCGCCCGTCGTCGGACTCTATTTCTTACACATACATTATGAGTTACCACACCGACATTTATGCTGCTTTGTTTGGACATAAAATCTAATTTATGTCATTTTCGTTTCTGTGTGGATTCTTTGGTGTACGCTTTCCTTTTATATATCATTAATGGTGAGTATAGACTGCTATTTGGTCTGTAAAATAGTTAGTTTTTTTACAACTATACCCTTAATATTTTGATTTACCACAATGTAATCGTTTTTTCTTAAATAACTTAATTAATAATATAATAATATAAAAATGACTCATATATTTGCACGATATGTAGAACTAGTTACTAATTAATCAGTGGGCGTGCACAAATCTGTTGAGACGTGAGATTTGGACATGCGAGGATGAACTTGTTAGGTATAACTTGATTATCAATCAGATCAACGTTAGATGATCATTGCTAAATCAATATGATAGAGATATGATTATTTAGGATATCAAGTCAACACTTTGATTTCTTTAGTTTCCTAATAAATCAACGGTCTTATCCTAAAAAAATTATTTATATTTTTTTTTTCGGAGGTAAAATTATTTATATTTAGGATATATGCAGAAACACAATATGATGATCATTGTTAAATCAATATGATAGAGATATTAGATAATACATAAAAAGTGTCTTACCTAAGACAAATACAACAGAACTAACCACGGTTTCTTCCACGTCAAATGTTAGTGACGTGTTTGATGCTTCCAAGTATTAAACCACTCAATCATATGATAAGCGTGGCAAAGACAATAATAAGTAGAATTTCGAAAATCTCAGACATACCACCAAATCCACGTAAACCACGCCAAAAGTCTTCTGCAAATCAAAGACCCACATTTATCTCTCTCGACAATTAAACAAGAAAAAGGAAAATGGAAGGTTTGATCCCAATGGTGTACAAATCCATAAAGAAGAACAGCAATCGAAGTAAGTATTCGTTCCTCAATTCTGTCTCAGCCCAGAACTACAACATAGAAGATTCTTACTTCCATCGTTACGGCAACGTTGGGTACCTTGGAAGAAGGAGGAGATCGCAGAGCCTTACGATTGACCGATTAGATAAAGCTCCAAGCTTTGGTGGGTCCCATCATCGTCGGTGCAATTCAGTGATCGTCGGCGATGATGGCGTCGTTGGTGGTGAGATTAATCGTATGCCCATTCATGGCGAGGAAGATGGTGATGATGGCAGGCAAATCGCGAAATTCAGACAGCATCATAGGTTTTTCTCGTGTTTTGCTGGTGTATGAATCTTGTCCAAAGCTTATATTATATACCATGGAGTTAATCCCTGTTATGATTCTTGAACCATGAGCAATAAGCTTGATCAGATTCTCTATGGACATATAGTTCGTGTTAGAATTTCGTAATTTATTTGTAATTGTTTTTCTTTTCTTCTTCTTTAGCCTGCATTTTCTTGTTTGGAAGTTGTAGGAATACCACGATGTAATGAACAGCTCACATGATTCGTCTGTATATATGGGGTTGATTTCTTTGTTTCATTCTATGATGTAAATTGTGTAAGGCTGATATGATATCGTCGTGCAATGAAGTCGCCAGAATTCCCAGGATCGATAAATGGTAAGCAGAACTGTGGTGGTTTATATATGAAGAACAAGATATTATCATAAGGTTGGTTTTATGAAAACTAACTGTTGAATTCTATCTTTTATATATCACAATAGTGAAACCAAATCATATATGCTTGGATAATAATTTAAAATAAGAGCAAAATTTGAAATTTACAACAGGGCTGGGGCTGCTAATAAAAGTTGAAATTGCAATCAATTATGACGACCACGTAATTAAAGTTACAAAACGCGTTCTTTCATATCATCCCCTGGACGATAATTCTTCACAATCACAATCACAACAAACCTACCTTTATTTGTAAAGTTCATGCATGCATTTAGTTTAGATAGATAGCACCTATATAGATGAAAACGCAAACATTAGATATTTGACTAGTCAGTATTGCATGTAACTAGGGGTGGTACCCACGTCGGGTTGGGTCACATTCGGTTCAACCCGTTTAATAAACAGGTTGAAAACTTACCATGACCTAATCTGTTTACTTACACGGTTGAAATATCGAACCCTAACCCGACCTGTTTTAATCCAAATATAGGCCATTAACCTGCTAACCCGTTTAAAATAAAAAAAAAGTAAAAGAAAAAATAACTAAATAATCAGAATTATAAACACAAATTAAATAAAACATTAGACAAACAAACCAGTTGTTTTTCATAAATATCAACAACAATTAAAATTTCAAATAAGACAAGTCATATAATTAAATAAAAGCAATTTATTTTATTTATATTGAGGATACTTTTAATAAATTATATTATTTGGATTAACGAGCTGATAAAAACAGGTTGATTTTGTGTTGAAAATTCGAACTCTAAGCTGACCTACTTAATATTCGAGTTGAGGTTCGGGTTATCCATTTACTTAAACAGAGCGAAAATGTTAACCCAAACCTACTATTTTCGGGTGCGGTTCGTGTCGGGTTGGCGGGTCGGTCGAGTTGGTTTTTAGCAGCCCTACATTGTTCTCATAGCATCAATATTATTCCACCAAGTAATAACTATCCCAAGGGATACCTCGAAGTGGTGGGATATATGATATATCTACTCCGAATTCCAATATTTTTGTTCTATGTGTGAACTTTGGACGGTTGCAAGCCGGGATGATCAATCTTGGTGAAACAATTTGAGGTGAAAAAAACAATAATAAAATGTTATGTTAAAATAACTAACAAGTTGCATAAGTTCAAAATGTGAGAAGTTTAAAAGCCCACTTGACTTGGTCGGATCAATGCAAGTGTTTGCCGGCTGCTATTATTCTCTTTGTTCGCAACTTGCCTATATTATTATTACATGACGTGACCATCATGCACTTATTATATATACATATTTCTTTTTTTTTGGTTATTTAGAATTCAATTATAAGGGTGAAGAACCTAAGCTTCAAATTGCATTGAATATTCAACCGAAGAAAAAATGTGAAATCCCACCATCCATTTTTTTCGTACTTGATTGTGAGTTGTGCCCCCATTCACTGTATCTAAGTCCCCTTTTTCCTACATAGTTTTTTTTTAGGAGAATACATGCATAGTTCTTAGATTCTTTCAACCTTATAAAAGGAAAAATAAAAAAAAGAAAACTAGCATTCATTACATTGTTTTCTTGTGCACCCATCCTCTCTTTAGATCTCATCCAAGATTTCTGACATCACTTGAAGAAGATGGCCGGCAGCATCGGAAAAGCACAGTCAAGGCCGACGACGGCGTCGGAAAGTGTTATTTCTCCGGCGAGTGGTAAGATGGAACGGTATTATTACCGTCGTTCTTTGTCTTTCACACAAGCGGCGGCGGGTAACCACCATGAGAAGAGAAGGCCGGCCGCCCTTTTGCTCCGTTACTTCACGGCGGAATCCCTATTTCTGTTAGCTTTCTTGACGGCGTCTCTTCTCTTTCTTCCTCTTGTGTTGCCGCCGTTACCTCCTCCGCCGTTGATGCTGCTGCTGATTCCTATACTCATCCTTGGATTGCTCATGGCTTTGGCGTTCACGCCCATGTCTTGTGCTATTAGTAGAGACATTAACGCTCGTCATAGATAGATTTAGCTTTTAATTTTTTTTGTATTTGATTTGATTAGAAATTGGGGGAAATAGTAAATGAGATATATTCTTTGTTGTTTATTTCTTGGGTTTATTTACATGCAATTTCTTTGTTTCATGATTATTTTTTTACAAGATTGTTGAAGATTATTTTGAAGATAGTTGCGTAATCGAAGATAATAGTTAACGAAGAGAAATCAACCAAAAGACACCAACTAAATTGCTCGCCCCCGTAAGTTTCGAAGCCTTTTTTCCCCCAATGATTCTTTGACACATATAGGGGTGTTTGTTTATAGTGATCCATCATCACGGTGATACTTGCATCGACGTAATGTGAGTATCATTGTGATGTGGATCAAGGTGATATATCATCAATTTGTTTGTTTGGTGTGATATTTCATTTCGCATATCAATGTGATATTGGAATATTATGTTTAATTAATTACGGTGATGTGTGGATGTGATGTTGCATAAATGACATATTTTACCCTACTTATATCATATAGATAATGTGAATTAATACGTTTATGTTGAGATGATGTTTTACGTAATAATGATCAATGTTTTAGTATCGAGTTTAAAATATTTTAAACATTAATTATAAGTCTATTATATAATTATTAATATCATTTTATATTTTAATTCTTAAATATGTTGTTAAGATTTAAAATAGTTAGTTATATAATTTAATATGAATAAGGTTATAATAAATGTTAAAATATCATGGGTAATATTGTCCAAATAAAAAATTTAAATATCACATCATCACCGTAATATTGGATCACCTAGCTTTTTGGGGATGATCCAAAAGTTGAAATATTTGATCACCTAGGTGATCCTTCATTATACTGACTCATTACCTACGAAAGATAAACACAAGGATGAATAGGTGATGTGAAGATCACGGTGATGTTTTGGAGGATCACCTCGAAACAAACACTCCCATAGTATAGCAAGCATTTAACTTCCCAGCCAGCCAGTATTGAACCGGTCATTCATGTTTATTGGGCTTTCGCAACGCCAACTTGGCCCATAAGCGTGCAACCCATTTATCCCTTTTCAACGTGTATCCAACGGTTTTCATCTTATGCTGGAGTTTCTGAATGCTCGCTCGGCACGCACCTCTACATTGATCAAATACTACCCAAGAACGAAAGTGATTCTTAACATCTTTTTTCTTCTTCTGTTCTTTGTTACTGGTCTTCACCATCATCTTCCCTCCATTAGGGGTGGGCGTTCGGGTTCGGGTATTCGGGTTTTACCCGAACCCGATCGGGTTCGGGTAGTTCGGGTTATTTGTCGGGTATCGGGTTACCCGATACCCGATAATTATTAATCGGGTCGGATACCCGATCGGGTTATTCGGGTACCCGATATATTATTTTTTTAAAAAATATTAGTTTTGTACACATATTAAAAATATATAATTACATATATCAATATCTAACTTGAGTGATGTTAAAGTTTTAAATAATATTTCGACTAAGTTCTTATTTTAATTGTATAATTAAGAAGAGATATTTTATATCAATGCATATATAAATATTTAAAATATATACTCAAAATTTTATAAATAAACATATAAAGATATGTATGTATTATATTTATTGAAAACAAAATACCCAAATATTATAAGTGATATTAATATATAACATGTATATTTTAATTTGTTTATTGAATTATAATATTTTTAGTCATATCCAATTAAAAAATCAAGTATCCGACTACCCGACATCGGGTACCCGAACCCGATATATACCCGACAAGCGGGTACCCGCTGTAAATCGGGTCGGGTTCGGGTAGTGAAAATCTTAACCCGAACCCGAACTACCCGAACCCGAATTACCCGATACCCGACTACCCGACCCGATGCCCACCCCTACCCTCCATTATACTTTGGATCATCAGCAAGGCGAAAGTGGATTATCCATATGTTATCATAATTTGTGGGTTGTGCCGAAACCTTGGAAAACACAGATGCGATCAAGTACCTTGTGCACTGGCCAAGTACTTTTTCCCCGAAAAGATGGAATCGTTCCAAACCCTCCATGAAGTATTTGGCGCTGAACATCTCAACAGTTTTCTTTCTATTTTTGACGAGACTTTCTGCGACCTTTTCACCAGCTCTATGATCGCCAGTGCTAGCGACGGAACCAGAAGTTAGAACTTGGGGGGTCAAAAAATGTTTAAACAAACAATAGGAAAGACTAGGCCTGTGGTAAAATCCTGAAGACATCATCTTATATACGTTTTACATAATATGTTTATTATATACCTGATAATAATATACATATTGTAATTAATGAAGAACAATAAATTTAGATCAATGTACACATTGAAATCAGAAGAAACATATAGTTCCTCGTATAATCGTTAGAATATTTTTGTACATTTTGACATTATTTATTACATATTGTTATCAATGACAAAATGATACATTGTAACGCATGAATCGAAGAATAAGTTTAAAAGTCAATAATAAGCAACGTTTACTCCGTGGTCTAATCTTCAAAATGTCTTATATACGTTATGTAGATGTTTATTACACATATGAAAATTAATTCCATATTGTAATCAATATAGAATTATGAGTTATAACTTTAGAGATAAATAAAACATTTAAACAAAATAATAAAAACGATAAGCTCTTTGTAAATCTCAATGTGTGTTGTAGACATTTTTCATGACAAATGTTACATATATAAGAAGAAATAACATATTATAATAGTAACATAATCAAAAATTATAACTTGAAAGTGTAACATCCTCCATACCGGGACCCACTTGTAACATCCGTCCCTACCGGGACCTGTGGGGTTGGGCCCACCGTACCCGGCTGATACTCTGACCCCATTGTACCACCATTTAACTTTCCAGTTTGTCCTCACTCACACGCACCCTGAGCAAACTTCCTAGGGGGTCACCCATCCCAAGATTGCCCCAAGTCAATCACGCTTAACTTTGAAGTTATTATGGATGGACTCCCGAAAAGGTAGATCGACATTGGTGATATGAGCATTACTATCAATTCTCTTATACGATTCTTAGCCTGACACGCCCATACATTGTTAGTCTCTCGATCCCCTCTCATTCGGGTGTGTGATCGGTTCGTTCATGTACCCCTTCGCCTAGAAGCCTGTCAGGAGCCGCTCCTTGTCCATGCACTTCTCTGGCACCGGCGATCACTCCTCGCCCTCTTTGGCCCCAAGCGTCACATGCCCACCAGCTTCCGCCTGGTTCGTCCCCAAACCACACTGTACTGCGAGAGATTGTGCTCTGATACCACCAAAACTGTCACACCCCGAGCCGCGTCGAGGCCGCGATAGCCGCTGTGTTTCTCAAGGAACGCAAGGCTCAATCAACTCACGCATCGCAAATTAAATTACACGAAAGAAATTTCAAGAAAACTCAATGACATGGAGATCCAACAAAAACATATATTTACATGTGGAAGAAAGTTTACAATATGGCAAAATAATAGCTCAGACATCGATCAATGAAGGAATATATGAACAAAGAAAATTTCCTCCCAAAATATATCCCTGCCAATGGATCCTCCAAAACGAAACAACGACAAAATACCGAACTGGAAGAAACAGCAGTGGGATGACGATCAACGAAGAGACAACCTCCGGTCAAAAGTGATATCAACCTAAAAAGATATATGTATACACGGGGTGAGCAAACCACAGCTCAGTGAGATGATAATACAGACACGCATTTGCCTCAGAGACGGTGTATCCTCAACGATGAACTCCATCACAACAACCAAACATCGCAACCACTTCCAAATTAAATATTGATTTCACAAAATGTAGAAAGCGAACATCCACGTTAAACATATAACAATCCATAATCCTATGACATGCCAAAAACATGACAAAAATCATTCAAAACATATACGACGCGTGGGCGGCCATATCTTCCCTCGAACTAAACTCCCCGTCGAGAGTCAGACGTGGCCGTCACCGAACTCTAAACGTGTACTGTGAACTATCGTATCAATTGCACATGACATGCATGTCCCACACCGATGACGTTGACCGAGTCTCGCAATGGACTTTGATACCTCCCCAACGATCACCCATCGATAGGTCAAATATGTGGCAAATGGACTGTTGAACTCGTTGAGCTTCACTCACCCGGGTTTGCCAAACCATGGGTACTTACTCACTCGATTTGCCACTCTCCACTCACCCGAATGTGGCCATTCGGACTACTTATAACCTCGGTACCAAGTATATGCAACATAAAGCCAAACCAATAGCACAATAATAATTATCAGTGCAACTCAATAGCACAAGATAATCACATGTCACATGTGACATAATTCCCTATGGAATCATCAAACCAAATTCACGAACCAACTCATACACATTATCTCGTCAATATCGATAAATACGAATATCATATAGCCGACAAGGCTCTACATCACAAGAACACCACATGACCACACAAATTTCATCAAATATAGCGGGAATATCAATCATCATTAAGACGGCAAGGCTCACCGTCACATAATAAAAGAACGAATAAACGACCCATCGCGAGGTTCACACATCCCACGGAGGGAAGGTGTCCCCGTATTATCAACTCACAAGGTGAAGTCTAGCTTTCTCCAATATCCGAGGCTACTCTTTTATGTGTAGTCTCTGCTCCTTCGCCTAAATCAGGAGATAATAATCGAACTTCACCGTTAGACCAACAATTGATAATATATGATGGCTTGTAAAACTCTATGAAAATGCGATCTTCCAATAACATAACTGCCACAGGGATTAAACACTATCATAATTCTGTGCAAGAGATGGTATAAGATCATTTGAAACAACGTGAATGAAAATGTTTCGAAAGCATTCACTAATCCCTGAAAATTTTCAGATTTGCTGTCAATCTTCAAAAATTCGACGAAAATCGTACAAATATTTGATTGAGGTGTTTTCAGCGGCTATGGAAAGCTAAGTGAATCAGCTTTCAAAAGAATAAAACCTCGCAAGAATCCGAACACGTTAGCTATGTCAAAACTGTTAAACACTAAATCTGCGTCTGAACTCGATTTTGGAAACCTATAGCTTAGAACAAGAGAGTATTGATCTCTAGGACAAAGATTACCTTACTATGGAGAGATACTACAAGAAAGTGCAGGTTTTAAGAGCTTGAAACTCGTTCTTCCCTCGTTGCCTTCCTATTTTCTTTTCTTTCTTTTTCACTTTCTTAGCTTATAGGTAATATAGGTGATAAAGATGAAAAATAAAAGGTAAAATCCATGGGCTTTGGGCTGAAGAAGTGGGCCAATATTGGGCTGAAATTTATTTATTTATTTATTTTTGGACTAGGTGTTATATCGACGCAACAAGGCATCAGATCGGACTGAAAAATCAGTTGAAAGAAACGCTGATCAAAACCTTGAAGATGCAGCGGTTCTAAGTAAATCGTGAAGATATCTTATATACTTTTTGCGTAATACGTCTATTATCTAATAATAAATTACATATTCTATTAATGAATGAACAATAAATTTAGATCAAATTATACATTGAAATCATAAGAAACGTCTAGTTCTTCATATAATCGTTAAAATATTTTTGTTACACATTTTCACATTATTTATTACATATTGTTATCAATGACAAAATGAACATTGCGAGTGAGGAATCGGCGAATAAATTTAAAAGACAATAATAAGCAACGTACACTTTGTGGTCTAATCTTCAAAATGTCTTATATACGTTTTGTAGATGTTTAACATATTTAACATAATGTAATTTAACATATTTTGATTAAATAAAAATAAAATTAAAACAATTTTAACATAATTCAAATTGACGATATGAAGTCAGAGTACGATGATTATGTAAAGCTTCCACAAATTGCAGCTCATTATGGAGTACAAGTACCTCAAGCAGGGCCTAATTACTTGGAATTTTATCAGGATTGGCTCATCAAAATGACAAACCCCCAATTTCTGTGCTTCCAAGCCTATGCTTCTTCGCAAGACCATCGTACTCGAGGTGCTTTCCGTTCAATGATTCAAAGCCAAGTCCCCCAACCGCCGCCGGCGGACCCAACCGGCGGGGAAGTAGGTGGTCGTCAAGCACCACCGCCAGACCCAAACAGCGGTGAGGTAGGTGGCACTAAACGACCGCCGCAGGACCCAACCGCCGCAGAAGGTAGCCCAGCGGGCGCAAAGAAAAGCAAGCTTAAAAGAATCTTACGTCGGTGAAATGCAAAATAGAAAATTAGAGTGGGGAAAATTCACATCTTGGGCTGCACTAGAATTGGGTTGGGCCGTGCGTCAACTGGACCGGGTTTATTCATTAATCATTTTCATATTAGTGGCTTATAAGCCCATTTACTTAGTATAGGTATCATACTATAAATGCGATGTATCCGAGAATTATTCACATAAAGCAAATTTTAAACCTAACTCCCTTCGTCTTCATCTTCTTCTAATGATCTGAATCTCCAATCTCTTCTTCTCCTAATCTTCAATCAATTCATCTGTTTCTCTACCCCATTTCTTATCATATACAGTAAACCTCTATAAATTAATAAAATTGGAACCATGAAATTTTATTAATTTAGAGAAATATTAATATATCGATAAATTAATATTTTATTAATTAAAAGAGAGACTCTTTAAATTCAACAAATTTAGAATGTATTGACGATAAATGAATTCAAATTTGTTTCATTAATTAAATTTATGTACTCAAAACGATTTACAAGTGTGAATTAATGAAAAATATCGTTTGAAAATTCTATTCTTACTTGGAAACCTCTTGATACAATTTTAATGTAGTGTTAACTTAACAGCAAAACAAGATAAACGCCAGATTATTTTATGGGTGAATTCTAGAGCGGTCAATTTGGCATGTGGCCCGCGACCCGGCCCGCCCTGTCCCAAAAAGGGCGGGCTGGGATGCATTATGTTTTTAGGCCGCCCAGTGCGGGCCGAGGGCTTGGCGGGACGGCGAGGGCTAGCCTGCGGGCCGGCAATAATTGTAATAATATAGAATATTTATAAATATATACTATATATAAATCATATTTATTATCAAATACATAATTAACAACATATTTATCCATAATTGTTTCATAAATACCATAATTAATTAAAATTATTAGTAAATTTAAATTTCAAATTTTTTAAAAAAAAATAGTTTCTAGGCGGGCGGGCCTGGCCCGTGGCCCGCTACGGAGCGGGCCGGTCCCCCATTTTTAGGCCCGCCATATTGACAGTACTAGTGAATTCCGTATCAGGCCCTTTCAAGGTTTGAACTCCTTATCAGTACCCCTTGCAAAAAACCTTTCTTCTGCGAAAAAGTTGTCTAAGTAATACCACAAGCAGTGAACGGACGATAATATTCTTTTCTGAATTAAATTGGACATTATACCAACTGTAATTCTAATTATACCAACTGTTATCATTATTATACCAACTGGTCTAGTGTACAGTTGGTATAATTACGACAACAGTTGGTATAATTTTTACAATTTCGGGTATAATTTCAAAATCAGTTGGTATAAATGTCCAATTTCGCTGCATATAATTATAATAACGTTATTTACTGGTCGATAACCAAAACAGATTGTATAATTTCTACAATTTTTGGTACTAGTTTCAAAATCAGTTGGTATAAATGTCCAATTTTGTTGTATAAAATTATAGTAACGTTATTTACTGGTACGATAACGAAAATAGATGGTATAATTTCCTCAATTTCTGGTATAATAGCAAAATCAGTTGGTATAATGCCTAATTTTTTTATAAAATTATAATACCTTTATTTTTTGGTATAATTACGAAAACAGCTGGTACAATTTCTATACTTTCTTGTATAATAGCATAATCGGTAGGTATAGTGTACAGTTTCATTGTATGAAATTCGAATCTTATTATTTACTGGTATAATAACGAAAACAGATGGTATAATTAGAATTACAGTTGGTAGTGTCCAATTTTGTTGGTATAATAACGAATTTTTCCCGTATAATTTCCTCAATTTCTGATATAATTGCAAAATCAGTTGGTATAATGCCTATATTTTTTGTATAAAAAATTATAATACCTTTATTTATTGGTATAATTATGAAAACAGATGATACAATTTCTATAATTTCTGGTATAATAGCATAATTAGTTGGTATAATGTCCAATTTCTTTGTATAAAATTCGAATCTCATTATTTACTGGTATAATAACGAAAACAGATGATACAATTTCAACATTTTTTGGTATAATGTACAATTTTATTGGTATATAACGAATTGTTTTGGTATAATGCATGTGAAAATATTTATTCAGCTTTTTTGGTATTTTTGTCTTTTTTTACGCTGAAAATAGCTTTTTAGGTACTAAACAGTAAGAAATTTTCAAATGGGTACTTATAAGGAAGAAATCATTCGAGTGGTATTTAAAAGGAAGTTGAAACCTTAAAAGGCCTATAAGGAATTAATCCTTATAGTCAAGCAATATATTCGGATTCAATCTATGTCCCATCCCGCTTTATTAGTTTATTTGCGTATTTTAGGCTTCATTAGATGCTAGGAATTAGGATTAATTTGAATTTTTGAAGGAGTTTACCTATTTAATTAGATATATATATATATATATTATATATATATATATATGTAGATATTAGTTCTTATTCAGTATAATTGTAGGAAGGAGAAAAAGAATGTCGCTGCCGTCACCACCGCAATATTGTGCTGTGTGCGATCATCTGAAGAGAAAAGACTGCGAACAAGGGCGACCTTGTTTGTTCTTCCCTTATTTCCGAGAAATCGAGCCTTTCAAACAGGTGAACGAGGTTTTCGGCATGGAAAAGCTGACGAAGATCGTAGAGTCTTTATCGTCGTCGGAGATTGCCGACGATGAGAATCGCCGTTCAATCATCGCTTCGTTCGTCGACGCAGCAAGGAGTCAGATCGGACTGAAAAATCAGTTGAAAGACACGCTGATCGAAACCTTGAAGATGCAGCGAATGTTCGCCCGCCACGGCGGTGCCGCCGCCGCCGGCCTAGTACCGCCGCTGAGCAAGGGTTACTTGGATTTTTACAATGATTATTTTATGCTCATGAAGGATTTCGTCGGGGAGGCTCAGTTTGCTTTTTACAGAGATTGGTTGATGCTCATGATGAATCCTCAGAAACTTTGCTTGTATGCTTACAAGGACGAAGAAGAAGATGATCGTATGATTGAGAACTAGACTAATTTAATGGTTTCAGTTCATTGTTTATTAGTAGGGTTTTTCTTTTTCTTTTTCCTGCGTGTACAGAAGCTTTATTGTTTCGTCGCAGTAAGAGAATCGTATGATTTATTGTTTCTTATTTGTGCTCTGATTGGATTGAATTACTACGCAATATGCAAAATTGGGCCGACCCATGTAGGCGTAGCTGGCAAGTGATAAAACATATCATAGCCACTTATTTTTTCATATCGCATTTCATCGATTTTCATAAATAGGCAGTCAACTCTGGGCTGGGCAATAACGAAAAGAGATATCTAAGGTAAACATTATATAATACAGTAAAATCATATCGCTATAAATAATTTCGCGGAAAAAACAAAAGAATACAATAATTGTAGAAATTATATTCACACTAAATCAGTTGCCACGGAAGCCGACGCGTGTGGTGGAGATTGTTGACGCTTGCTCTTTTCTCTGTATCTCTCGGTGATCAATCAGAGAGAGCACTGTAGAAGCAAAGCCAGAATCGAGAGAATACAGCTAGAACAATATACCGATGATGCGATGTTATCGTCTTTGCAGATTGTTCGGTGCTCTAGAATCAGCTACCACCGGCCGTCGTACTCCGCCTCTTGGAATTACCAATGCCGTCGTCGTAAGGCGGTAATACTCGGCGGTGGTGCTGGCTCACGCCACCGCTTGAGTTGTTATTGCTCGTTATCACTTTCTGTAGAGGAAGAAGAAGCTCCACAGTCGGAAAGTAAGCCAATCATGTTGACAGTTGACGATGTCGATGGCGAAGATGAGGAGAACGGAGATGACGATAATGGCGATGATCGCCATAATAAGAGTGGAAGAAGAAACGTGGAAGTTTCTGGAATTGTGGTTCCGAGACAGAGATGCATATCGGTTTCTAAGTCCGTGCTTTTGGATGCGATTGTCTCGAGCATGTTCTCCTCACATGAAGAGGCCGCAGAGCTTCTGTCTCTTTCTCGGTACTTCATACTTCGCGTATAACGATTCACTTTCAGGAAATATGCTTTGATTTATGCATAGCCTACACTTTCTCATTTCATCAGTTACGTTTAATTTTGTTTGTATGGTGGAAATGAGCTCATACAGGTTCGATTTGTCTGCCTTTATTATGTTTTAACTGCAGATGTTTGGATTCAATCCTTCACGCGGAGCACAAAGTCATTTTAGAAGAAATGCGAGATGACTATGAACTGACGCGTTTGTCCAACAGCAAAACTGACTCGAGTCAGGAACCTGCAGATTCTTTCATGGAGAAACAACAGGATGATGAATCAGGCAATAGTAAACCAAAATCCTCTGGATTTTCTCTGAATTTGAAGAAGATGCTTGCATACTTTTCATCAAAGAAAGGCAATAGAAATCCTATCAAAAGTCCAAGGTATCTTGCTGTTCAATACTATAGAGAGAAACTGGGTAGAATTAGCGAATTACTATCGATTGGAGCTTTTGTGTTCCTTTTTCTTTCTCCTATGTTTCCTTTATAATTTGCATTTTGCTGCTTAATGCTCTAGAATTTCCATTCCTGTTCGTTTTCAACGGTCCTTCATGAAGCTGCTCTACAATGCTGAATTTGAAGAGTTGTCTCCGAGGGACTTACTGTTGACATCGGCACTCAATACCGATTATCTCCTTACGTTACCAATTTATGTTGATTGGAAAAGGATATCTGAGTCTGGTGCAATTATATTCAGGTATGCATATCGCCGCAGTAGTACAACAAGTGTTAAAAAATTCACGCTAATTATGAATGTGATGAGATGAATTTTGGAATGTGGTGCATACTCTGCTTTTTACATCATAGTCTATGATGAAGTCCATTAACAGCCTGCTAAATGTGGAATTGAGTTCGATGAATGAGTTAAGATGACGCTTAAGATGTTTCTTTCTCAGTTGGATGTACACTGTGATGGTAGAAGGCCTTTCACTTAACAACCTGTAAAATGGTCATTTACCAAGTCAAGCACACAAATCCTTTCCAGACTATTAACCCATCTCTCACTACAGTTTTTAATTTTTAGGCGGGGATATAGTACTGAAAGGCAAAGAGGCTTGCTACTTGCTGAAAAATTGGATTACTTACAGTCAAAGTTGTTGCAGAAGTTTTTTCTGCTCATCTCCAAACCACTGGGAAACTTTGGCATTTGGTTAAACGAGGTATCTACGGGATGAACTCAGCTTTACTATGTTCTTTACCAGTTTAATGAGCCCTATGAATCCAAATCCTAAAGGTAAAACCCATCCAGAAAATAAGAAATCCTAGCCTTACCAGTTTATCAGCATTTATTTTTTATGCTTCGGCTCTTCAGCAGTCAGAAACCAGAATTTAACACTTGTTTACCAAGTGTTGTTGTGCAGCTATTTGCGGTCCATAAGTTAATATTTATTGCCAAATTATGCTACCTTCATTATACTACAGCTTCCGTGACTTTTTTGGGCCTTATGTAGTTCTGTAACTGAGACAAGCTTTACATAAATTTGTGCCTTTCTATCATACAGGCCATGAAAAGCATTACACAGGAAGCAATAGAAGAAATTTCCCCTGATACATACGACCGTTGGCTGAAGGAATTCTCATCATTCATCAAATCTTACTCAGATGATGATCGTACATCTGATGACCTTGAGGTCCTAGCTAAAGACCTTCCAATTTGGGTTGCTGCACAAAAAGCGGTAGATCGTTATGAGGGAATTCTCTCTGAAGTAGGGCCTCGCGAGAGGCTCTTAAGAAAATTTCTTGTATGGACCGGTCTAGGAATAACAGCGCCTGACAAAGAAATTGATCTTGATGGTTCCTCATCCAATATAAGGTCTCTCCTTTATTTTATTTTTTTTTTCTTTTTATATAATCCTACTAGGTTGCTTAGTATTATAATCAAGGACCAATAACCAGTTGAGTTTTCAGTTGAAATTGGTTCCTTAATAGAACAGAATTATAGCTAAATGCATCTGAATTGTGAGATGAATACTTCAATTATTATATATTATATTTATATGCTTATACGAGCTCTATTATGGAATTGAGCTTGTGGAAATGAAATTTACGTCTGCAGTCAACACAGCCAGACCTTATCAAGGATATCAATTAGTGACATTTTTAAACCTGCTTCAAGTAAAGCTTGTGGAAATGACTTCAAGAAGATGCTACAAACATTCATATCGATACTTTTCTCAAAGTCTTTCGTCCAGGTACATACATGTAAGTCGTATTGTGCAGCTTACAAGATCTTAATTTTTATGTCAGTCGTGCCATGCGTTCTTTGTGTCTACTCATGTGTTTTTAATTCCTAGAACTACTTTAAATCTGCAGTATATCACTACCAAGTGATTATGACTTGACAATCTTTCTCGTCAGATATTTCAACATTTTGCGAATGTTCCAGTTATGTGGTCTAGGTGAAAAGAGAGGATCCTAAACTATGAAGATTCCAGTGAACATTAAGTTGCAATCTTTTCGTATTGGAGCCAGAATTGATCCAAATAGTTTGTATTCCTTCTTTTCCTACATGAATCTTTTTTGTCCTGTGGAACATAAAAGTATCGTCATTGTCCTCTTTGTGAAATCATTTATAGAACCATAATACCATATCGAGCTGACTCTATTTCTCCAGTATCAGCATGTTTTGTCTTGCGAGTGATCACTAATGAGATTTAAGAACTGTATTGATTCTAGGAGCCTTCGTTTCAAGAACTAGTCTTGTTCTACATTGAAGGAACTGGAGAACAGGACATGCGAGACAAAGCTGAGATTCCTTCAGTGCAAATGAAGATTTATGAGAGAATTCCTATTCCAGATCTGCCGGTAGTAATTTGATTTCTGAAATCTTATATGCCCAATTTGAGTCAAGCGTAAACCAAATAACGTTTCTTTGCTTTATGTAGGTTGTTTTCCCTCACAAAAAATTGTCTTTCCGGATCCTTGACACGGTATGGTAATGTGTAATATCTTTCAAAAATGGTAAAAGAATCCATTAGGTTATCTTCTTGATAAAATTAAGCACATAGTAACTTGTGGGAATATTTTCATTTTCTTTTTCTGAAGTTTTTCATCCATCTTAAGGTACGCTTGGATGTTGCAACAATATTGGGGCTCTTGGCATACTTCTTTAGTTACAAATTCCAGGACATTCGATCATCCCCGTACCCACTCCTAACTCTAATGGCTTCTTTTCAGCTTTG
Organism: Craterostigma plantagineum; assembly: GCA_027422505.1. Lineage (NCBI taxonomy): Eukaryota > Viridiplantae > Streptophyta > Magnoliopsida > Lamiales > Linderniaceae > Craterostigma > Craterostigma plantagineum. The sequence goes on along the minus strand of JAPQWV010000044.1, from coordinate 5,369,518 downwards.
CATTCAGCCCACATACTCCTTAGTTTTTGCCTTTTTTGGTTTCGCAGATCTGCATTTATTTTAGATGTAATTGCCGCCACTGCGCTGATTATATACGTTAGTCGTGTCTTTTTTGGCTATAAACAAACAAGGGATAGGTATCAGGTGAGACGAATGCACCTCTTTTTCTCCTTTTCTTCTCTATTCTTTGAGAATTGTGTCTAGATTTGTTGGTGGAGCTTACTGATTTTGAACTTTACTTGCAGCTTTTGGTTAATAGGACGCTGTACGAGAAAACTGTAGCAAGTGGCTTTGGCTCCATTCATTTCCTTATTGATGCTTCTGAGCAGCAGCAAGTGAGACAATATAGAACTTCCATTGGTATCTATATCTTTATTTGGCTTCCATATGCTTTCCTATCGGTTCTCTGCAACTTATATATTTTTTCTCTTGTTGGAAATTCTATTTATGCAGTACAAAGAAGCGATCTTGGTGTATGCAATCCTACTTAAGGCAGAAAACGGCCAGGCCAGTTTTAGTTTGGAATTTTTATGCTACGAATTAAATTTGCCATGTGAAATTGTTGCAAAAAGATCTCAGATGATGAACTTTAGCATTACCAATCGAATCAACCGATCAGAATAAAATACGAAAAAATTAGTTTATTCACACGAAGTAATTTTTTATATCCTCTTCAATATAACTGTTTCAAATATATACTATCTGACTATCTGAGAGCCGTTGCAATGCAGCAGGTTAGCAGCAGGAGGGATATTGCAGATAAATGCGAGACCTTTATATACAATGCTTTTAAAGAGAAGGTATTATCTTCAAGCCAACATTTTTGTCGCAGAAAAACTTAAAAATGAAATATTTCCGTTGAGAACTGAACATTTCTTACGATGCCTGCAGATTGAAATGCCAGTAGACAAAGCCGTCGAGACACTGTTGAGGCTCGGTCTTATAGTAGACAAGACCGTCAATGGAAAGATGATGGTGCAAGCCATTTCTTGTAACACGGCATATGTTATACTCCGAAACCGTTGGAGCGGTCTAATTAAATATTAAATAATTGTATAGAAGTTAAACATGTTATTGCTAAAACTGTATCCTCGAAAATACATGTTAAAAATAGATTGTTAAGACTAAAATGTATGTGTGGAGCAGCAGTGAGTAGTAATGACCTGCTGATTTCTACTCATTTCCTCTTCCTATCATCAGGCTTCACGACGTGAATGGGAGCAGCTGGAATCTGAATCCACCATTCCCTTACTCGTCGTAACCATCTATCGTTGTTTTCCTTTCTCATTCGTAGATTCCTTGTAAAATGCTCCACAAAGATAAACAGCATTATGTGCTTCGGCGGGAAAATGACCACGGTGAGAGCCGTTAGCATCAACAGGAGAATCACCGTGTCCGTTGCCTGAAAGTTAAGATATTGGGCTTTGTAAGTGCTTTATCTTCTTTACGAGTCAAAGTCAAGGTAGGGTATATATCACCTAAGGCTATTGACTGCGTGAAATGAAAGGAAAGGCGGGCTTACCTTTGGCGCCGCCGAAAACAAATTGCCCGAATTTTGAGGAGAACGATGTTGGCACTCTTGATGGCAGACTCGGCTTGAGTCAAAACTTCTTGCAAAGTTATAAGCTGCTCCACCGCATTCTTACAGGGGGGAGCCGTGATTTTAAATACGTTCAATGGTTTCCTTCTACAGCCGCATCTTCGCCAGAGCATCACCAATGCTGAAAGCATGAGGCCCAATGGTAGCAGGTAACTGATCAAACCCCTGAAAAACATATTTTTCTACCTTTTCAGCTATCTTACGCTTCTCTAATATACCGTCTCTTCTATTACTTTTTTCTTACCTACAGATCGAGTAGCTGATGAAACACAGAAACAGCAGAGATTTGTAGGGATTGCTCCACGACGCCAAATGTTGCACCCAATTATAAGCTTCGGAAAATGGCAGAAGCAGCTCCTACCGAGAAATAAAAACAGAGTAACTTAACAGTCATTCACCGTCGATCACCCTATAAAGTCGAAAGGCCAACTAACCTTCATCACAGCTAAGTTCGAATCGATGCCTTCAATCTTCACTTGGTCGACCGTGGCTTGAGCTACTTCTGTGCTTAGAGTATCCCTTTTCAACTGCTTTACTATAGTCTCCAACGGATTCAGTTCGCCGACGCTAACATCCCCCACATGCCTCGCTGCTTCGATCTTCATACCCATCTCTCCAAACGCGGAAATCTTGAGCCCCAAAATAGTAAGGAGGGCAATGGGATAGACTTGGCTCTTAGAACTCAAAGCATTATCACATTCTTTGAAATCAGAGCTAATGGATCTCAAACGGCTCGATAGGGCTCGATCAATCTGATCTCCTCCAGGGAGACTTTCGGACAAGTTAAAACACAAAAGGGTTCCATAGTTCGACGCAGATCTCTTACCAAAGCCTTCTTTAATGGCGCGGAATCTTAAGACGCCAAGAATTGCTCGAGCAAGCGCTTCGTTCTGCTGATTACCCTTCAAGCTGTACTTCCTTACGAATCTGTGGGCTCGGAGAATCTCCAGGGTTATATCCAGCCAGTAGTCTCTCCTTGAACAGCCTCTGAATTCGGGGAATTCGAAATATACAGGCTCTGTTCTACACAAAGAAGGATCGATTTTAAAGAGTTGAAAAAATCAGAATCTGGGACGCGAATATGTTCGAGAAGAAAAAAACCCACTTGGATATTGATCTGTACATTAGGGCTCTATCGAAGAGCCGAGTGCCTAAGGGCCCGGTCAGTTCCGCCTTTAGAACTTGCTTCATGTCCGTCGCCAGGTCATATCTCACGGGCTTATCGAACAAACCCACGCCAGGTTCGAAGTAGATGGCGTGATTTGTCAGCGTTAGTCGTCCTATAATGACGCGAATGAGAAGCAATGCCTACTTATGTTTTCTAACCTCCGAAAGAAAACTGCAAACTGGGGGCGTGTTTGGTATGCAGAAAACAAAGAAAAGGTGTTATGGTACGCGGCAACCATTGTACGTTGTGCTTCACCTGTCGTATTTTGACACTTTTTCTGTTCTCTTTCGCGTCGAATTCTGCATACCAAACGCACCCTAAGGTTTTACCTGGCCATGCAGACATCCCAATATGCTGTAATACCGGCCTTGTAGGAATGGTTCCGCCGACGTCCAATATGATTTCATCTTCAACGAGCGAAAGAGTGGAAATAACTTGCGGTCTTACGGATTGCAAGGTCTTAACAATCCTTCGCCGAAAACGAGACATAAAAATCGATGAGAAAAAATTCAGGACAATCCTTGGTATATCTTTGATAGATTCTATATGCATACTTTTCGAGAGTTTGCAGGTACTTCTGATAAACGAGGAAATGAAGACGGTGCCCCGTGGAACTCGACAAGACGTCGAAAAGATTGTGAACCGTCATAATATCCGCGATCATAGGGCACGCCGGAGCTATGCGTGCAAACGCCTCGGGCCCCACGGTTCTCTTCTCGTCAACCTTTTACGTATCATTGCGTTAGATTATTCATCATAATTTCTTTCAATATATATTTTTCTAAAAAATGTTTCCACGATTCTTTCTTCAGGAGAATCTAACCGACCACCTGAACGGCCATTCGGGTCGAATTGGAGAAGAACAAAGACCACCCGTCCTCTCCCTCCACTTCTTGACCGTCTTCGCTCGGTACGTTATTTTCCTACGAAAATATCGAGTAATTTAACTAACTAACTGTCGAACATCGTATCAAATAGTCTGAAACGCATTAGCCTCTCACCCTTTGCAGCGAGCTGCTAATGCTATCTGCGTCGGGCGCCTCCCAAGCGACCATCATATCGAACGTCAGGCGTTGGAATTCCTTATCGTTCAAATAATCCGTCCTCGCAATGCAGTGGTGCAGTGCTTTGTACGAGCTAAACTCCACCATGTTCCTCGCATAGGAAGAATCGTTGGGTGCCTCAGCTTCGAATTGTTTCTGCAGCTCTTTCGTAGGTACGGCGATGATCCTATCAAGGAAGAATCAAATCACGGTATTTCACTCACAAGAAAATCCAATCAAATCTTGGGAAATGAAATTCGTTTTTATGTACCTGCAACATCGAGAGACTACGGAGTTTGCGGTGGGAGAGAGGATAGGTATGACGTCGTCGTATCCTCCGTTTTGTTTTCCGCTTCTCTTGCGGAAAAGGGATCTCAATAGCCATGCATTTTCATTCTCGTTCTCCATTGGATTATGATTTTTATTGGGTTGATGGTTTCTTGATTCGCTCCATTGCAGGGTTCAATCTTCTCCCTGGTGTGTTTATTTGCTGATTTTGATCAAAGGTGGCATTTTTTCAGGAGAAGATGGGAAAATGGATAGCTGCTTTGGGCCAAACAGTTAAAGTATGAAATTATTGTTGATTTAGACATTTTTTTTTCCTACAAAATAATTATCATTAATCAAAAGATTTGTCATGCTCAATGGCCCATTGAAAAGATACTGAGCCTATTACGTGGACTTAGGCAAGTGGTTTAAGAAAATTAATTAACTCCTTGATGACGCATTCAAACTCCATAACTATCTATATGTTTACATGGCTTGAAACATGTTACATGTAGAAGTCAGAGCGGTCTCATTTTAAGGTGAACTTCAATCAAAATGTGGGGCACGATTGCTAGGTGAAAAATAGATTGAGCGTTAAAGTTATTAGAATTTTCATGATTAGACCATAATATATATTTGTTGAAGAAAAAAAATTAAATGTGACATTTGTTGAAGTAAGAGGAAATATAAAGTTGAGAAAATGAAATGTAAATGAGAAATGCCAAAGAATACCAAAGAGGTGAGGTCAGTGATGAAATAAAAGAGACGGACATAGACAGCCACCCACGCATTCATCTCTCTCTCTCTCTCTCTCTCTCTCTCTCTCTCTCCACTCAATTATTTTAGGTGCAATCTCTGGTATCTCTCCCTTCTCTCTCTTCACTATATTCTTGCCATGTATCATGAACAATATTGATTTTGTTATTCCGTTTTTCATCCTAAATTTATGCGAGGAAGTAAGAAGAAAAAAAATGTTCATTATGTTTTGTTGATTCAATATGTTTTCTATCCCAGATTTGCTGCCATGTGATACATATTTTCCATTTGTGCTGTTGTGTTTGATGTGTTGAGTTTTTTCGTGGCTGCTATGGTTTTGAGTTCAAACTTCTATTTCCAACTTCTGACGATGAATATTTATTCGATAATCGCAGGAATTTGCCCGTGGATCGTGCATCTGACAGATTCGGAGGCATTAGGGGTTTATTTTGATTTGGAGTTGTTTCTTCGTTCTATGCGAGGTTTGATGATGAAATTGGTCTCCGTTCGTGGTAAGAGAGGGATATAGGAATCTGTGATCTTTAGTAGATATCGTCTTTAGTGTCTGAGTCATCTTTTTTTTTTTTCTCGTTTAACTCTGGTCTTCCTATTGAGGCTTTGTTGCCTGTTTGTCATATATGGTTACTGAAGAGTTAGCAATTTGTAAGGGAGACAGCTGATAAAAGGAAACCGAAGATATTTTTCTTAGGTTCCAGGTTGAATTTTCAGGGTCCTTTCACTGGATAAGTACATGTTAGTGGTATCAGAAGTCTGTCATGTTAGCCTCGATATGTCTATCGATTACCAATAAATGAGGGACTGTTGAAACATTTAGTCCTTTGAAGTGTCATAGTTTGCTTCTTTCGTTGTGCCATTGGTTTCTTTTCGAGGAGTAAGAATGGATACAGAAGAATTTTTCATATCAGAAAAAGAAACCCAGGCTGCAGGTGAGTTTGGCCAAGATTCACACGCTGGGGACGAATCATACATGGATGAACCACTGTCCTCTGATCTTGAAATGTTGGAAATGGATACAGATGAAGCTGATATACTGGCGTCAGGCAATGAGAACAAAGGAAAAGATGTTGCCGTTTTTAGTTCTGAGAAAAGTGATTTGGTGAGCCATTCTAACGTAGTTTTCGCCAGAGAAGCTCCACTTATAATCAATCAAAGTTTCGGAACAGGCGCCTGTAACTGTGGTGCCGAGAAACTCAAGTCGAGATTTTCTGCTGCTGATTATGAGCCTGGAAAAAGTGGGAGGAAGCTAAGTCGACATGATAGAATTGAACTGGGCAGGTTGTTTCAAGGGGCAATGAGTACCCATGATTGGGAACTAGCCGAGAGTCTCATCTTACTGGCTGATCCTCAGACTTTGAACGATGCTCTCTGCATCTCGCTGGATTCAATCTGGTTTCTGACCACTCAAGAAGAACTGTATGGAATCACAGGATTAATTAAGAAAGTTATTGCGAATGGGGCTTATGACTTCACTCGAGCCGCACTTAGGACGTCATTCCTTGCCTCATGTGTTTCTGCATGTCAAAGCCAAACAATGAGCCTTGCTGATACCGTTTCTGTGATGGCACAAAGGTTGAATACTACCCCATTCCACATTGATTACTCCGTTCATGTGCATATGTAGATAATAATTCTTTCCCAATTTCATCATCCTAATATACCAGTGATTGCATTACTTGCAATGGTACTATAACATTGTAGATTTTCTAGCACATTCTAACAAGATTATACCCTCTCATCATTCAGGTTGCAAGGAAGGCTTCAAGAGTGCAACGGGGACGAAGTTTTGAAGGCAGAAGCTGGAGCCAAGGTTCAGAAGTTCACCGAGTGGGCTCTTAAGTGCATAAGCTTTCACTCGCGTTGCCAGGGCAATAGGGACAGAGTGGGTCATAATTCCCCCGTCGAAATTCAACTACAATTATCTGCTTTCAAGACCTTCCTAGACTACGCCGGGAATAATCTCAGCGGAAAGGATTTCACCGAAGCTTTCGACGCAGCTTGCTTCCCTCTCACGCTCTTCTCCAGTTCCTTCGACCCTGGCTGGGCATCTGGCATTTCGGCAACTTCAATCCAAGGATTGTTGGGCATGTTGGTCGAGAGCGGTGCCGACAATGTTAATCAGTGCTTTCTCGAGGCTTCACGCTTCGGTAGCACCGAACTCGTTCGCATATTGCTGCAGGTAATTTCATCACGATGTTCCTTATATCTACTTTATATTCACTTTTTGCCCTGTACTTTAGTCCCTATAATTTCAGAAGCTTAAACGTATCTTTCAAAATCCCACATCAGATCGCTCAAAGAAACAGCTTGGACGTCGACGTCGACCTAGCCCTAGGCTTCGCCTCACACTACGGCAAAATCAAAACCATGGAATGCCTCGTCGAGGAGGGAAATGCCGTGGCCTTCCTTGGCCCGCTGATGCGAGCCGCCGAGCGAGGCTGCTTGCCCGTCGTCCAATGGTTCGTCCAGCGAGGCTGTCGAGACATGGAGCTCTGCCTCGCCCTAACAGCAGCCACCTCGACCAGCCAGGTGGCGGCCGCAGCCTATCTCCTTCCCTTCGTCCCCCACCACGTCCTAACCGCCCTGAGCGTCGAAATCCTCAAAGCCGCCGGAGAAAGGAGCGGTGGGTCCCTCGAAGGAGTCTCCTTTCTCCTCCGCTCAGACTTCTTGGGCGACCCGTCGGCCACCTACGCCGTTGCCGACGGCATAGCTAAGAGTGATGACGAGGCTGTGGCGCCTGAGCTCAGATCTTTCCTCAGGGAGAATTGGTCTGAGTTGGCGTTTTCGGAGGGGAGGAGAGAGGGCGAGGCTCATTTTTCGAACGTGGTTAGGATTTTGAAGTGGGGCGAATCTGGGATTTGTCTTAGGGATTTGCCCGCGCCTTTGAGGACGGCGATCGGCTACTTGCCTCTGTATAGGGAGTGTGTTTCGGCGGGCGGGCGGTTGTTGTCTCAGAGGCATAGGGGTTTGCTAGTGGAGGCTGCGTTGAGGCTTGGAGGGGTTTTGTTAGATGGGCCGGGCAGTAAGGAGGAGTTGTTGGCTGTTTTGGAGCATCACCTTCCTTCATTTTTCCTTTAGAGAGGAGAAGGAAAGGTAAAATTAAGGTTTTGCAATCTGCTTAGTGCTTTGCCTATTTCATATGCTTTTGCTGTTGTTGTTTGCGCTGTAAGAATCTTGCATAGAATAATCATCAAGTGGGTTAAGATTTGCTTGCAAGAATGCCTTTTTTTTTGTAAGAGGGAGGTTTTGTGTAACTGATTGGGAATGTTATGTTATGTCATGATTGATGGGCAGCGAGTGTGTTGTGTTCAGAGTATCCTACGATTTGAGCTCGGTGACGTGCGTAATGTGAGCCAATTGGATGGATAATGATGTGATAATATAATAATGTGGACTTTCATATGTTTTGCTGATGTAATTGCACTTGTGAGTTTCCAATTTTACTAAAAAAGAAGAGCCGCCCTTTTTCTCTGAGGAACTCTTTGTATTCGTACGAACTTGTTTCTAAGTGGTCGAATTCATAATATCTTCAAACGGTGACCAAATGTTTGATCTCAATTGAATGTTCTAACTCGTAATTTTTATGAACTTGATATTGCACACACAAGCTATGAGAATTGGTTCTATTGGAAGTCGGGGTTATCTTTACTCAAGATGAAATTTAGATTCGATTCAGAATTAGTCCCGATAGAAGTTTTAGTCATCTCATAGTCGGCCATGATATTCAAATTTCATTCTATTGGGACTTAATTTTTTTTTCCCGGAAACGATAGCTTGCATTAATAAACAAAGATACAGGGGCTAAATAGCCCAAAGGGTCTCTCCGGTAATACAGAATCCGGTAGAGAACAAAGGCTCACAAGAGCAATGCAACACGAAAACAAAAACAAGCCGACAGAAAACGAAATAAACCTCGAACTTGGACCAAAATCTATAGAACATACGACAGAAAAGGTTATTAATCCGAATCTACGGTACTCTACATTATTTTGTCCAACGACTCGAGGTTATCGTCTTCATCGGAAGAGGCTCCACAAGGGAGAAAGGCTCCACAACGGGAGAAAAGCTCCCGACCTAATGGCCGGGAGAAACGAGCTCCCCACGGGAGACTCGCGGGTGGACGATAGTGAGGTGTGGCACGGCGGTCAGCGGTCGGTGGTCGGCGGTCGGCAGTCGGCGGTCGGCGGTCGGCGGTCGGCGGTCAGCGAGTTGGCGGCGAGGTGGTGAGATGGTGGAGTGGCGGTGGATGCCGGCCTCAGCTTCAGCGAGCCGCCGGCAAGACGGGGCGGGCGACGACTCTCAGCAGCGGCAGATGGTGGGGCGATGGCGGCAGTAGAGGAGGGGCCGGCATGATGGTGGCACGGTGGCGGCGTGGTGGTGGCACGGTGGCGGCTTGGTGGTGGCAGCGGCAGACTGGACGAATTTTTTTTTTTTTTTTTTTTTTTTTTAAAAAACAAAGAAAACAAAAGAGAAGAGCTCCCCCTACCTCCATGTTTCCCCTACCTCCATTAATGGAGGAGGGGAGGAAGGGGAGGAGGGGGAGGAGAGGTGGCGGCTGAGATTGTTTTTAGGGTTTGGGTTATAGAGAGAGGGGGGAGAAAAGAAGGGGGGAGAGTTTCACGCGTATTCTATTGGGACTTAATTGAAGTGTGACAAATAGAGTTTATAGGGGGAAAAACCATGAATCATATTGAACTTAAGAGAATGATAAAAACAGGCTCAGCTCTAGAAATTTCAAAATGGGCTCAAATTTGGTTCTGGCCTATTCTAAATTGGCTCGTTAGCGATGGTCCAATTCCGTACAATGAGTTTCGTCAGTGTCGCCACCACAGACTGGCCCGTAACCCATTGTCAACCGTCGACGAATTATCAGTATTTTTGTTAGTGCTAATTAAGTTTCACGCGACACAAGATGTTTTAAGTTAGTATTCATGCCTTGTCAGAAAATTTTTAGGATATGGATTCAATTTCTGTAAAATTTAGAGACAAGGACAAAAAACTTACGCAAGTGTTATAAGTGGATATGAACTGGTATCGGACTATCATTTTGTGTTATTACCGAATAAAGTGGTACTACAGAACGATGAAGTGATACAGAACGACGAATTGGTATTGCAGAACCTTGAAGTATTACTGCAGGCCCTTGAAGTGGTATTACAGGTCCATGAAGTGATACAGAAAAATACTCAAGTGTATCGGGTCCTTAAAACTAAAAAATTTCTAACGGGGATCTGAAGCCTAAATGAACTTATGTTGGGGCCGAAATCATATTGCCCCTTTTTGTTATTATATTATTAGATGCCATAAAGACCACTAGGTTCAATCATAGGCTTATTTTATAATATCTGGATAAAGTATTTATTTATTTTGCATCATCACATCATTGAAGCTAATGTTACCCTTCTTTAATCTCAGGGGTGCCGCATGAGATGCTGCTATGATTTTTGTTATATGATGGAAAGTCATTTATTGATATTAGTTTCGCCTTTTCCGCGTCCGTACCGTACATGATTTTACACGCACACATCTTGCGTTTTGTTTTACGGTCCCAATTCGACGTTCAATAATCCTGGACGCTCATCTTCTTAACGGTTGAAGACGAAGGTCGCGCGTTTTTCCATTTTCTTCTTATTTCGTATACATATGATGTTTTTTCCGTTGCTGTTGTTCTGATTTGCCCGTTTTTTCATTATTTTGTCGATTCGATTGGATGTTGGACAAACGTGTTTTTTTTTTTCGGATGTTCTTGAATTGCGAATCAATCAAACGCGATTTGATTCACAAATTTTAGGTTAATTTCTGGTTTGTATTTCTGATGGGTTTGTCAATTCTTTGTTGTGTATTGAGGATAGATTGGACAAGCAATTTTGTTTTTTCTTTCTTGTTCTCGTTCTGCCTGAGCTTTGTGCAGAAGTACTGCTTAGGCTTTATAGTTAGTTTATTAGATCCGATAAAGGAAGTGTGCAAACTGAAAGGAATTGATATTTTCAGGTATGTATTTATCAAAAAGACGTCCTTGTGCATCATTGCAGTTGTAGTAGGTGATTGTTATCGTTTTGTGTGTGAAATATCTATGGGCATTTCAGTGGTCATTTATTACTGAGTTACAAAACTAGAGGTAAAGACTACCCCTTGTGTTTCAAGCTTTAGTTTGATCATAATGTTTCATTTTCCACCCTTCCCTCACCTCCTCAAGTTTTGCCTCTAATTCTAACATACCTCTGAAAGAAAAAGGTATCTGATTTCTTCTGACAGGTATATAGATGAACAGGATTGATATTGACGAGGAACAAGGTAATGACTCACAGCGTATTGGAGCTGTGGGGACATTTCATGAATCAAGAACGCAAGATGCCCTAGATGAGAACGCCGATGGATCTGGGAGTAAAAGAAAGTTAAATGCAAAGGTATTGGATTTTTAATTTAGTAATATTTGCTGAAACAAGGTTTTATTATCAGTCATTTATGTAAAGCATCTGGCAAGATGGCATCGGCTATAAGAAACAAGGTAATCTTTTGTGATGAAATAAGATATGTTAGTGGCTCTTAAAAACCTGTACAAACAAGCGTAATAAAATTTGTAATGTTGCATGATTATCTTCAAGCTTCCATTGAGTATATAAGAAAAGGATAAAAAGTTAGAAGTATAGTTTACACTTTGAGCTTCTTGTCGAAAATCTGATCGTAGAATTTCGTTTCTGCAGTTTCTCTTATTCGATTTTCCAAGCACTCTGATACTAGCATACAAAAGCTTTGGAGTGGTTTATGGAGATCTAAGTACCTCGCCGCTTTATGTCTACAGTAGTATCTTTGTCGGGAAGCTGCATGACCATCAAGACACCGACACAATCTTTGGGGCTTTTTCGTTAATCTTTTGGACATTAACCATCATCCCATTGATCAAATATGTGTTTATTATCCTTAGTGCTGATGACAACGGTGAAGGTAATTGGCTCAGTAAGCTATATTCTAGTTGTTGCTCATTCTCTTTGATTCTTAACTAAATAATTGGATTCCTCAGGTGGGACATTTGCGCTTTACTCCTTGCTTTGCAGACATGGGAAATTTAGTCTGCTTCCTAGTCAACAAGCAGCTGATGAAGAACTTTCAACATACAAATATGGCCAACCAATACAGTCTTCATCGTCTTCAGCCCTTAGGAGAACTCTTGAGAAACATAAGAAGCTGCGCACGTCATTGTTGGTCATAGTATTGCTTGGGTCTGGCATGGTAATAGGCGATGGCATAATTACTCCTGCCATATCAGGTATGCTTAAATTGCCTCATTTTACATTTACAAGATGGAAGAATTTTCGTCATCATTGAGGACTGCTCTCTGCTTAATTTATGTTGAAGCACTTAAAGTTTTTTGGTTACTTAATATCCCGCAAATGAGAACACTTTTTTATCATGAAACCTCAAAGAACGACTCTGGGTTCTTTCAATCTTTCTACTTTTGCTATATTTGACATATTTCTAATATGTCTGGGCATGGGTCTTACTTAAGTACCGTATTATCTTTTTTATCACTCTGTGAGTTGGTTACTTGTCATCTTTTATAGTGATGCTCTCAGGCTGATATAAATTTCATTTCCTTTTTACTTATTCCTTCTTTTTTTTAGAGAGCTATTCTGTTACTGTAGCAATTCCTTGAAAAACTATTCCCATTTTAATTGCAGTGTTATCATCAGTATCTGGGCTCCAAAGTGCTGACATAAAGTTGCCCCATGGTATATACTTTATTGATCTTATCTTTACTCATTGATATCTTATTCTTGGTTAGTCTTTTTGGAACTTATAATTCATATTAACTTGTAGGTGCAACTTTGTTACTTTCTTGCGTCATTTTGGTCGGACTATTTGCGTTGCAGCATATAGGCACCCAGAAAGTTGGCAATCTCTTTGCACCAGTTGTTCTCATCTGGTTGATATCAATTTTCATTATTGGACTATATAACATAATACACTGGAATCCAAAGATTGTAGTGGCTCTATCACCACATTATATAATCAAATTTTTCCATAGAACTGGTAAAGATGGGTGGATTTCACTTGGAGGTGTCCTCCTGTGCATAACAGGTGAGTAGATGTACATCATATTTCATAAAACATACTTGTTACGCATATCTGACCCTTATGTTTGTTATTTGCAATTAGTACACTTGTTGCCTTGTTGGGTTGAAATATTTATTTTTATTTATTGTAACTTGTCCGCCATTATCTAGGTACTGAAGCAATGTTTGCAGACCTTGGCCATTTCTCTGCTAGTTCAATAAGAGTAAGTTCCTAACGAGGCTTTTCAAATATTGCTCATAGCTGAGATAAAACATGTATTATCTCAGGATAACGAGAATTAAATCCCTTAATAATCGAATGTATTCAGCTGTGAGCAATATTTGATTTATTGGTGATATTATTACTTGCATTTGACGTTGTTTGTTTTTTAATTTCCATTCTCCAGCTTGCATTCGTTTGCTTTGTCTACCCTTGCTTGGTGGTGCAGTACATGGGGCAAGCTGCTTTTCTTTCCAGAAATATCGCATCAATCCCAAACAGCTTCTACGATTCAATCCCGGGTTAGTTTGTCTTACATCTTAGTTGAGTTTTTTTCCCGATTATTTTTTTAATGCATAGCTTTTTTTGTTTTGTATTTTCTTATCTTGCAGATCCTGTATTTTGGCCCGTCCTTGTAATTGCTACTTTGGCAGCTATTGTTGCCAGCCAGTCTATAATTTCAGCAACATTCTCTATCGTAAGACAATGCCAAGCACTTGGATGCTTCCCACGTGTGAAGGTTGTTCACACCTCGAAACAAATTTTCGGGCAGATCTATATACCGGAGATTAACTGGATGCTCATGATTTTTACTCTCGCCGTAGCAATTGGATTTAACGACACGACCACAATAGGCAATGCATATGGTAAGTCACAAATACATATTCAGCTTTCTCCCAAAGTGATGAGCATACGATTGTCTCTACAACAGATCATATTAAGTCGATTTAGACCCCATTTTCCAGTCGTCTCACTCTTGCAAGTTTCTGCTTCCCAGGCCTAGCAGTCATGTCCGTGATGTTCATTACAACCTTCCTCATGGCGCTCGTCATAATCTTCGTCTGGCAGCAAAACATCATCCTCGCCATCTCATTCCTCGCCTTCTTCTGGCTCGTCGAATCCGCATTCCTCACAGCAGCGTTCACCAAAGTCCCCCAAGGAGGTTGGGTCTCACTCGTCCTCGCCCTAATCTTCATGTCCATCATGTTCATATGGCACTATGGAACTCGAAAGAAGTACAACTTCGACCTCCACAACAAAGTCCCTCTCAAATGGATCCTCGGGCTCGGCCCCAGCCTAGGGATCGTCCGTGTCCCAGGCATAGGCCTCATATACTCTGAGCTGGCAACTGGCGTGCCATCGATCTTCTCCCATTTCGTGACCAACTTACCAGCTTTTCACAACGTCTTGGTCTTCGTATGCGTGAAATCTGTCCCAGTGCCTTATGTCTCCCCCGAGGAGAGATTCCTCATAGGTCGAATTTGCCCCAGGCCATATCGCATGTATCGGTGTGTTGTGAGGTATGGGTACAAAGACTTGCAAGGAGACAATGGAGACTTCGAAAATCAGCTCATACAGAGCATAGCTGAGTTCATTCAGATGGAAGCTGTCGAGCCACAGTTTGCCAGCCCCGATTCTGTTTCTTACGACGGTAGGATGGCTGTAATAAGTTCTAGAAGTTTCCAGTCTGGGTCGAGCTTAGTTGTTTCCCAGGTCGAAGACATCGACTCTATTGAGATGATTCAGAGCAGCAAATCGTCAACTCTTCATAGCTTGAGGTCGGCTTACGAGGAAGAGAACCCTCAGATTAGGAGGAGAAGGGTTAGGTTTCAGGTGCCTCAGAGCCCTGAGATGGACCCTTCGGTCAGGGAAGAGCTCGTGGATCTGATTCAGGCGAAGGAAGCTGGCGTTGCTTACATCATGGGGCATTCTTACATAAAGGCTCGAAGGTCGTCTTCGTTCTTGAAGAAAATGGTGATTGATTTTGGGTATTCGTTTCTTCGCAAGAATTGCAGGGGACCCTCTGTGGCGCTTCACATTCCTCACATCAGCCTTATTGAGGTGGGGATGATCTATCACGTTTAGTAGTAAGTGCCCTTTTTTTCGAGCATTGTTGGGAATATACGTCTCGGACAGAAATGTTTGTGATGGCTTGTTTGCTACAAGTTAAGGATGTGTTTTGTAATGTTTTATGTCTCGTTGCATATATATTATTAAGGATGTTATATGTAATGATGTGACGAAAATGCTTCTTTGGGAAGTCAAGTAGTTGGGTTTCTCTAGATACTATCATTTGTTTTGAACACAGTTTTTCAAAATCAAGGCATCAATCAATCTTTTAGTTGATGATGATCGTACATAAGGACTAAGGTTATCTTTATTACTTTACATTAGGTTTTTCAGGCACATAGTGGGGTTTAAAGTCCCCAATCCCCATATCTTACGCAAAATCTACTCAAATGACCCAAAAAATCCTTATAGCTGATTGATTATTTGACTACATTTTTATTCGAGGACTCCTAAACTATCCCCGACGATATTGCTGGTCCTCATGTAGATGCTGGTAATGAAACGAATTTGTAGCAACTATTGGTTTTCACAGTTCACCGAAATCGATATATAGTTGCATTCATGATGATGGTAAAGAAGAATTCGAACCAATATCTCCATTGGTTATTATTAAAAGTATGTCGCAAACCTTACATTCATCATAATGATACAAGGTAAAGAAAAAAAAAGTCAAATAAATAGTCCGAGACAAGAAACAGTTCTCCTCCGAACAAAGATACAAGGTAACGTAAAATACCAAACGCTGACCCGAGTTTGCGGGTTGAAGAAGACAATTGCGCCCTCCATTGAATCAGCCCTTCAGATGATGCTCAAACAGAGAAGCCATCTCAATCTGCCACGATAAGCCCAAAACAAGGACGAATGTATCAATCGCTGAAAAAGAAACACATATCCACGGAACATTATCTCAGCCAACTTACAGCGGTCAGAGCTGCTTCAGAACCTTTATTTCCCGACTTGCCTCCCGCACGGTTCAAAGCCTGCAACAGTAATGGATTACTTTGTCTGATAACATTGCGATGCAATAATAAAAAGAGTCGTGTTACCACACAGATCAATTCTTTGATGGTTGGAAAGAAGGGAGAAAGTAATGACAATTTACTACCTGATCCATGTTCTCACAGGTCAGAACACCAAAAATGCATGGAACACCTGTAAGTCATCATAAAGAACGTCAAATTAAAGTACCAAGTTTGCGAAACTATAATGTAAGATTTGATAATGTCAAACAAAATTCGATATAATGGGCTTCGTCTTTCATACCTGAATTGAGACCAGCGGATAGAACCCCAGAAGCAGCTGAATTGGCCACAGCATCGTAATGAGTAGTATCGCCTCTAACCTATGAGTTTCAAACGGGTCAAAACATGAGTAACTTAACTTATGTGGCACAATGTATTTAACAAGACAAGTGTCAGATTTACTGTAATAATGCCTACGACAACGAAAGCCACACTGTTAGTATGAGCTTCATAGTCGAGGAGGAAACTTACAACAGCTCCGATACACAGAATTGCTTGGTATTTTTTCGACTTCCCAAGCTTGTCGGCAACTACGCCAATTTCAAAGCTACCAGGAACCCAGACAACCTAGTAACAAGAGATTTTAAATAATTGTGTATTATATCGAGAAACGAAAAAATAGAACAATGGATCAAGAACGCCCATGCAGTACTCGAACTATTTGGGAACCAGCCATACCAACAACTAGAAACTGAAATGTGAATAGTGAATAAGCTTACTAACATCAATATCATCTTCTCTGACCGAGTACTTCTTGAAAGTATCCAAAGCTCCCACCAGCAGTGGTTTGGTAACGATCTCGTTGAAGCGTGCCACCACCTTCACACAACAAAATTATCAATGATTTCCATGGAGAAAACAATTATAAGAAATATAGGAAATAAGCATGTATCCCTTGCATTGACATTCAAACAGTGAAACTATAACACAAATATCCAGCAAAAGAAAGCAGAGAAAGGGAGAATACAAAAATTGGCCATCATAATAAACTGAGATTGCCATTACATACAATGGCGAAGCGTAGGCCTTCGGCTGAGGTAAGCGAGCCAGTGAGTTGTCGAACTGCACTGAGTGTTGACGCAAAAGAATCCTTTTTGTTCTGTTTCTCAACCCCATACCCAATACCTGCAAACAATTCCGACGCAAATTTCAAGAACCGACCAATTAATGGATATTTACAAATGCTAAAAACAAATTCTTTCAGCATTCCGAGCAAATTATCCGTTGACCTTCGTCCAGTAGCAAAACCATCGCCCGCCCGCCCGCGCACGCATAATCTATTGTTGAAATGGAATTTTGAAATCAGAAAAAATGACAACACATACCAGACTGATGCCGAAGGTTCCATGGCGACAACGAATGAACCTGAGGAGTTGATAAGTTCGTGGGTTTCCTATCGAAAAGGAAGCAGCTCGAATTAGTATTGGGAGCTATAATCCCAACACAACTGCCGCAAATTTTAGGTGATTGTGCGCAAAAACAGTTCAAATTCATGTTTCTTCTTCTTCTTCTTTTCGTCACAGTAGTGGGTTTTCCAGGTTTTATGAAGCTTTGATGAATGGATCCAACCAACCAGCGCGTAAATACAAAACTAGTCACTGATATTCGAGTTTACCATCATATTAGTCCCTACTCCTTATTAGTATTTCTGTTTAGTCCCTCATGATTGTATTATGATAAATCAATCCTTCGTTAATATTTGCTTAGGTGCTTCAATTTTAATTTTTAACCCCCTTTAATTACAAGATTGGTTGGATAATATAATAAGGCACAAGTAAATTGTTTGTGTAACAAGTACGTAAATGCAATACATAATGCTGAACCTTAATGAAATATCATACATCTTAAGTAAATCGTCTGTGAATCGGTGCGTTTTGTCCCGTAAAACACCTATTTATATGTAAATTTCGAAGAGTCATAACTATGAATCTAAGAGCATCTTAAACTAGACCTGTCAAAACGGGCCGGCCCGTAGCCCGCTAACTGGCGGGCTTAAGAAAGTGAGGCCCGCGCCCGCCCACTGGCGGGCCGTGGCCCGGCGGGCTTAGCCCGCATAAATTTAAAAAATAAAATAAAACTTGAAAACCAAAACAATTAATAAAAAAATATTTAATCTATTTCAACTTCATAAATATTAATAATTTATTTTTAATTTTATTAAATCATAAAACATACCAAAAACAATTTAAAATTATATAATTTATATATATATATTTATCAATTAATATATATTATTTATTACCTGCCCGCCGAAGCCCGCGGCCCGAGCGGGGCGGGCCTGAAAAATCGGAGCCCGTCCCGCGGGACGCGGGTAATATTGTCGGCTCTATCTTAAACCATGACATAAAATTACAGTCAATTATACAGAATAATATAGTTGCGACAATGGTTTTACTCCAATCCTTGAACTCTATTTTCTACACTAACTTTTACTCAAACCCATAAACAAAAAATCAAATTCATATTTATTATATCATAATTGACTTATTAAACTTTACATTATAATGATTAAAATGTCATTATAATTATTAATATTTAAAAATTAAATAAATTATGAAATCGGCATATTATCTAATTATAACTTTATTAAATAAAAAGAAATATATCAATTAATAAACAAAAATTAATATTATTTTTACTTCTATATTATAAAAATATCAAATATTTTAAATTATTAAAATATTTTTTATTACTTAAAATATAAATAAATAGAAACTGCAACTTTATTTTTGTGTTGAAAATTGTGTGTACTCTAAATGCAGAGTATCTCTGCTCATCAACACAATACTTGTGTTAAATATAGAGTTTCATTGGAGTACAAACGTACTCTACTGTTATGTTTTATACAAAAATGGAGTACTCATTGGAGATGCTATAATATGTCTATTTATTCGTTGATTCGTTTTTAATTCGACTCAAATAAATTAATCTATAACACATTTTCTAGTTTTGTCCTACAAAGCAAGCGTGGCCAAATCGTCTCTGAGTCTGCGTGTTATGTCCTGTAAAAAAACAACTATTTATAGGTATATTTCGAAGTGCCATAACTATGAATCTAATATGCCTATTTATTTCTAACATCACCTCCACAGCCGTTCAAACTTAAGGAAAAAATCTAGCAAATCATCATCAATATGGTTGTTCGATAATAACTTCCAACTTGAGTCACTACAGTTAACATTAATAAAGACACAATCCCAAAGAAATCACGTCGGATATAAAGCAAATCACTACACCAAAAACCACTATAAAAACGTGCCAACTAGTCGATGTTCTTCCACATTCGTTATTCTTACATACACCAACGAAATAATAAAAAAAAATGAAGAAGAATTTACTTGTTTCGATCTTTATTTTGATTTCGTCGTTTTACTTTCTTATCAGTTTATCGTCGTCGTCGTCCTTTGAAGGAGAGCCTATTGGAAGACATAGAAGGGCTTTGATATTGGGCTCAGAGCCGCCGGACTGCGGCGGAAAGTGCAAGTCATGTAAGCCGTGCACGCCCATTCTCGTCTCTGTGCCGCCGGGGGACGCCGACCCCCCTCAGTACAAGCCAAGACGGTGGACATGTCAGTGTAACGGCGTAATATATAACGTTACATCAACCAATGCTTTTTAATTTATGTCTCATACTCTTGTCTAAGGAGTCTAGGTGGATAAAAACTGTGAACTTGGTCAGTCATAGTTATTTAAAATTTTACCCTTAATTGCTTAACTACAGTTTTTACCCTTACAAGTTTATCGTTAAGTTGAATTTTATTTTGTTAATTAATTTAATTAGTAATATAAGATTAATAAATTTAAGGGTGAGAGGCTAGGATAAACCATCAGATGATATGTCAGTTGAAATTGAAAAAGTAATTAATAAAATAAGAAAATCACTAGCTACCTTTAATTACTATATTTAGTTTAGTATATTTTTTAGTTCATTATTTTCCTACTTTAAAATTATAATAAATCAATTTTTCCTTTTTACATATTTATAACATACAAATTAAATTTAAATTATGATATATATGAAATATTTCACACAAAAATATTTATATTAATAGCACATGTGTTTGAGGAGATAATTATTCATGGCCTTTCAATGACTTTTTAAATAAAATAATGCAATTTTAATCAAAAATTAATAAAATGTGGTTGTTTCGTCCGAAATTAATAAAATAGGGCAAAACGCGTCCATTAGACGCGACGCCGCGGCTGATGACGTGGCACTAATCAATGAGTTTTTTTTCATTTTTACCAAGCGTCGCCCCCATTAGGGGCGACGATGACTTTTTTTTAGTTTTTATTTTTAACTTATTTTATATTTATTATTTATAAAATCCACCAAATTATAATATCACCGTTATTAATGTGATTTACATAATTAAAATCAATAAACGCATCTAATTTATTGTTTGTTTTGCGACGATTAAAATGGTCTGCATATCTCATATTTTTCGATAATATTATTTCTAATTTTGTAATAAAAAATACTTAAATTTGATTAAACTTAAAAAATAATTAAATATTTTAGATATTCGAAATATAAGATATGCATATCATTTTAATCGTCGCGAAACGAACAATAAATTAGATGCGTTTATTGATTTTAGTTATGTAAATCACATGAAATAACGGTGATTTTATAGTTTGGTGGATTTTATAAATAATAAATATAAAATAAGTTAAAAATAAAAATAAATAAAAAAAAAAGAAAATTCATCGTCGCCCCTAATGGGCGCGACGCTTGGTAAAATGAAAAAAACCCCTCTTTGATTAGTGCCACGTCATCGTCGCGGCTATTAGCCGCAACGTCGCGTCTAATGGACTCGTTTTGCCCTATTTTATTAATTCCGGACGAAACAACAACATTTTATTAATTTTGATTAAATTTTCATTATTTTATTTAAAAAGCCCCTTTCAATGGCGCATAGATAGTAATATCATATATATAGCTTTATATCGATTGAGTTTTTCAGTACCTGTTCAAGAGCCCATGAACCGTTTCGCGAGTTAATTTTATTATTTTACTCAATTTTTAAGCTTTTTTTCCGAGCTTTTGAATTAGTCGAGTAAACGAGAGCTCACCAGCTGAACAATTTTGTCTCTAAACTTGAGCACAGTATAAAATTTTCTCTAGAAAACGAGGCCAATCGACTCGTAGTAGGAAAGAAAACATGAAAAAGAAGAGAATTAACAACGAAAAATAACAACAGAAAAAGGAGACATATTTACTATACATATACTACGCAGCATGCCACTGCCACCGAAAGCAAAAAGCTTGTATATCATACGCCGGCGCCGGCGACATAAAAGATTATTATTTCCGCTTCAAATACAACTTCCACAGCAAAACGGTAATAATTAAAGCACGCTGCTACTTTCAGTTACATCATATTACCATCATAACAAAATCATACTGCTAAGATCCTTTTATACCTCTCGCCGTACACCTCCCCGTCCGAAGGCACGTTAGACGCCGAAAACGACCTCGACATCGTCCCCCTCCTCCTAACGCTCCTCATCCTCGATTCCTCGATCCTATGCCTCACAACGCAGAAGCACATCGACCCAATCGTCGCCACCATTATAACGCTCCCAACCACCGTCGCGTACACCGCGAGCCACCTCTCGTGGGCCCCGACGACGACGTACGTCAGGGAAATAAAGGCGACCGAGACGAAGACGCACGCCGCCCACATGAGCTTGTTTATCACGAACATTAGCTTCTTCTTCGCCCCGTGCTCGATCACCACCACCGAGGTCTGCACCACCACCACCGCCAGGGATATGAACAGCGCCAGGCTGTCGGACACGATGAAGACCAAGAACGCCGCCTCGCCTGCGACGTGGGCCTGGCCCAACGAGACGGGCCCGTCCTCGGCCCGAGACTGGACGTACTGGCCCGGGACTTGGAAGATGGCGGCGAAGGCCACGGTGGCGATGAGGACGGCGACGACGGTGGCCGAGTTGATGGCGTTGTTGAGGCCCTCCGTGTGGAGTTTCTTCACCTTCTTCGCGATTTCCCTGACTCGGACGCCGGTCTGGCAGGTTTGCTGGAGCTGGGATTCCACGTCGTGCCTTATGTCGCTCACCGTCTGCTTCAGCTGCTTGGCGGCGGTGGTGGGCGGTTTTGGGGCGCCATGGAGGTCCTTGGAGAGGGCGGCGCCGGCCTGTCGGAGGGCCGAGGCGAGCTCGGGCGTGCCGAACTTCTCGGCGACGTCTAAGGGCGTTTCGCCGGCGGCGTTCGTCGCGTTGGCGTCGGTGCCTTGGTGGGAAAGGAGGCACTGGACGATCTGTCGTAGGAGGAGGAGAAAAAAAACGAACGTGTTACGTTGTTAGGGGCATACCGTACTGTAAAATTGAAGCAATTTAAGGACGCTGACTTTCGACTAGTGTTGTAGGACCCTGGTTTAGGGGATTGCGCTTTAAGGATACTGAATTTTAGAACTGAAGCAGTTTAAGGACATTGACTTTCAATTGGTACTGTAGGACCCTGGTTTAGGGGATTGCGATTTAAGGATACTGATATTTAGAATTGAAGCAATTTAAGCACCACAATGCCTCGAAAGCCTACTTAGGAGAAAGACGAATATACGTTCTTCGGGGCATTATCAAAAAAATTTGAAGCAATTTGAGTACACGGACTTTCAGTTGGCACTTTGTTTGGGGCATATTGTACCGTAAAATTGAAGCAATTTAAGGACGCTGACTTTCGACTGGTAAAACCTACGCGGAGCTACCTATTTGAGGAGAATCCTACGTTGGCAGTTTCAGGACACCCAACTTACGAGGCTGCAATTCAAGGACAATGACCTCCCAAAATTAAAGCAAATTTAATAACACAACTAAGTTCCCAAATCCTTGCATACGTACTCAAATTGTTTCAATCTCGAAAATTACTGTCCTCAAATTACAGCCCGTAAGTAAGTCATATGACCCGAACCCTTACCCTTCAACTTACGATGTGACGAAAAAAGACCAGTTAATCCTAAGTTCTACCGAGATCGAGCTCGTTAAGATACGGTTAAATCACACGAGACGAAAAACATTACTACGAACCTGAGTCCGACCTTTCCTAACGGCGATGTGGAGGGCCGTATTCCCCTTATTATCTCCCAAGCCCACGACGGACGGGTCGGGCCTGACGAGCTCGTTCACGACCTCAACGCTCTGCCCCTTCACGGCCATGTGCAGAGCCGTTTGGCCCTTTCGGTCAGTCCTAAAGCCGCTGCTCGGGTCCTTTTCCAATAGTGACCTCAGCACGTCCAATCGGCCCATCCTCGCAGCCGTGTGCAGCACAGTTTTGCCGTTGTTCCGAGCAATCTTAGCCAAGTTTGAGTCTATGTCCAAAAGGAGGTTTACTATGTCTGTGTGCCCTTGAGCAGCTGCAGTGTGTAGGGCCGTGGAGTTGGCTGTATCGGTGGTCATGACTAGGCTGGGGAAGACCCTCAGCAGCTCTTTCAGCACCTCTGAAGATTTTTAAGACATGTACGATGAGTTTTCGACGGCTCTATAATATAACTGTAATGAGTTTAAAGGGTGAGTTTTTACCGAGGTGGCCTTGCTTTGCAGCTATGTGGAAAGGATCGTAGCCGTTGTTTGCAGAAATTGAGGATGTCTCGGCGTCCAAGTACTTGAGCAGCTCTGTGACGACCAAGGCGTTGCCGTTCTCGGCTGCTACGTAGAGAGGAGTTTCGCCTTCTTGGTTCTGTTTGGTTAGCCAATCCCTGACGATTGTACTGCCGTCGTTGTTGATGCTGTCGAATTTCTGAATGATTTCTTTGACTCTTTCGAGGTTGCCAGTTCGAGCGGCGAGGTGGAGCTGCGTGTCGCCGCGTTTCCCGGGCGAGTCTCTGCCTTTCCTTCTGTCGGCCGGCGAGCCGAAGCTGAGCTGTCTCTCCATGGCTAGCCTGAAGCTCTTTTGTTTATCCATTAGGCCTTTGAAGCTCTTCTGCTTGTCCATGGCTCTGTGGTTGAAGCTCTGCTGTTTTTCGATTATGGGGTTTCGGAAGCTAATCTGCTTCTCCATTATTGGATTCCTGAAGCTAATCTGCTTCTCCATGGTGAAATCGGAATCGGAAAGAATCGGCGGCGGTGAGAGCTGAAATCCCCAATCGCAGTTACTCTAATAGTTCTTTCTTCATGGCGAATTCAGACAGCACAGTGCGATAGCTCAGAAACCCAGATGGAGATTTGAGTCGAAATCTTTAATGGGATGGAGAATTGAAGAAAAGCCCACAGCTTATTTATTCGTTTTCTTCAAGAAACAACTGAAAAGGTTGAAGCTTTATGTGGTAGCAGTAAGATGATTCAAAATCATCGGACGACAATCGTTGTTTTGTTAATTTTCTGGTATAGTTCCGTAAATGGGAGAGGCACATTTTACAAACAACACAGTAACAAACATGGATAGTATTCTTTATCTTTTCTTTAATCTTGACGTGGAGTGTATTCGTACAAAATGATATTTATTGTCAAGTGCCCATCCCATTATGACCGCCATTGATGTTAACATCGTAAACTTCACGAAGCAAAACGACAAACAAGTGGTGGCTGATTAGAAGGGGCAACGTGGGGTCTTCCACAGCTGATCAAAACCAAAATATTTTATCCTTTTGCTGCTTACCTTCAGTCATCAAGGAAAGTCAGAACTACTATGCGTTTCCATTATTTTATCTTTTGCGATCATTTGATAACTTCAATTGGTCGTACTTTTCTGTTGACTAAGATGGTGCTATGTGTTGCTTTCAAAAAGTGGTTGAGGGCGAATGAATACCTTCATTAAATTTGACTTAGCCAGCAAAAATATCTTTTATTATTTCATCGTTTTACTGAGACGAACTGTGCTGACTGCTGAGATCAATAGGGTTCATGGCCCACTTCATCATCATCATCCATGTCCTCGATTCAAAGGTAAAGGTTAAGTGTTTCAGACATAACACAAGGAACAGAGTGAATCCTCAGAAAGATCCAAATGTAAATCTGTAAAACGTGAAAAAACGACAGAGAAGAGACAAATGCCAAGCAAAACCATGTGATCAGTGATTACAGTCACTATACTATGGTTTCCATTTTCCAATTAGCCGAAAGAAAAAGTTGTCGGCAGCCCAATTAAGATATTCTAATAAGATACCAAATGATAACCTCTTTTTCAGGTTTATCCTTTGTGAATTTAAAAATACATGAGGCAAAAAAAATGCACCTTCGATTCGTTTGGCCAATAGCAACTCTTTGCTTTCCCCGTGAAAATCTTCCCCTTTTTTTCCTTCCCTTGCCTCCTATTCATCAAGCTCAGCCCTCGATTAGTCCACGTACAGAATATCTTCGATCTCTCTGACGAATTTGGTCAAGGAAGAACATCTGCCCACTTCGAATGTCAAGTTCTGTCTTTCTCGGCTACGTCGTCGTTCCTAGGAGGAAACAAACACAATCTACGATTTCGCTGTTATCATCGTCTGTGTTGTCGTGATCATACTCTGAAGAAGAAGGCGTGCTTAGAGTAAGATCCGCTTACCGTCTCATATAACTGCTACCTTGGCACCGTAGTTGCCGGAAAATGGACGTCGTCACACAGCTAAAGCGCGGAATTTCGCGGCAGTTCTCCGGCGGATCACCGCTAATGAGCGGCAGATTCAGCTTCAAGCGCCAGGGCTCGCTCGACCCGAGGAGGAACAACCTACGATTCAGCTTCGGGCGCCAGTCTTCGCTAGATCCTGCAAGAAGAAAAGCAGAAAGCAGCAAAGGTTCTCTAACAGCGCCCGAGAACCTCAATTCCACGATGCAGCTTCTGTTCATGGCCTGCAGAGGGGATGCGAACGGCGTCAGAGAACTCTTGGACGAAGGGATCGACGTGAACTGTATCGATTTGGACGGGCGAACGGCTCTGCACATTGCGGCCTGCGAAGGGCACGCCGAGGTTGTCGAGCTTTTGCTTAGTAGGAAGGCCAACATCGATGCCCGCGATCGATGGGGAAGCACGGTAGATATTAGTTAAAATCATAGCTTAAGCTTTTAAGTACGAAGGGAGTTCATCATATTTTTAGCTTTATGTATTTGATTTCCAATGCTCTGCCAATGGTAAGGCTCTATCTGTGTTATTACAGGCTGCAGCAGATGCGAAGTTTTACGGATATGTTGAGGTTTATGAGATCCTGAAAGCACGTGGGGCGAAAACCCCGGTAAGGGAAAGATTACGGGTTTTAACCTTTTTGTCGTGTGCAAGTTCGTTTTGTTCATAGAAGTTTTGGGGTGAATGTTCTTAGAAAACCCGAAAGACGCCGATGGTGGTTGCAAATCCCCGTGAGGTTCCCGACTATGAACTCAACCCGTTGGATATTCAAATACGGAAAAGCGATGGCATTTCTAAGGTGTGTGGCATGTCTGTGTATGGAGTCGGGTTTTAGCTTGAGCCTCGATAATTTCTTAGACAATTTTTTTTTTCTTTTTTGGGACAGGGATCTTACCAGGTTGCTAAATGGAATGGCACGAAGGTTTCTGTAAAGATACTTGACAAGGATAAACACGCAGATTTTGAATCCATGTATACCTTTTCTTTGAATCTCTTTTCTTGATATATTCTCATTATTGTCTGCGAACTATGAAGTGGATTCGAGTAGCTAAGGCTGCAAATATAAAAAG
Organism: Craterostigma plantagineum; assembly: GCA_027422505.1. Classification (NCBI taxonomy): domain Eukaryota; kingdom Viridiplantae; phylum Streptophyta; class Magnoliopsida; order Lamiales; family Linderniaceae; genus Craterostigma; species Craterostigma plantagineum. Next base: position 5,342,890 of record JAPQWV010000044.1, on the reverse strand, counting down.
CGTATTCGATGCTCTCCTGTGTAGATGGCTATGAATCTTTTGCATCTTATGTATCAAATCGTTAGTATTACGCATTCTACTCTGCTGCAGAAACTCGTTCGAGCACGAGCTGACTTTGCTGGAGAAAGTTCGTCATCCAAATATCGTCCAATTTATCGGCGCTGTGACCCAAAACATACCAATGATGATTGTCTTGGAGTATCATTCAAGAGTAATCCTCCCTCTCCCTCTCTCCCTCTTTGTGTGTATGTGGAAGAGATAAAGGTCCATGCTTTAATACAAAGTTCATTTGACTGGTGAATCTTTTAGGGCGACCTATCTCTTTACCTTGAAAAGAAAGGGCGACTGTCTCCTTCCAAAGCATTAAGATTTGCGCTTGAAATCGCCAGGTAAACTATTTTTCCTCATTTGTTATGTGCCGAACGTATATCGCAATGCGTTGCGATTTTTTTTTTTGGCACAGAGGCATGAACTACCTTCACGAATGCAAGCCCGAGCCAATCATCCACTGCGCCTTGAAGCCAAGGTAAGAGCAAACCAATTGCGTAAAATTCTCTAGACCAGCCTTCGATCGATTTATTACCTACGGATTCCTTTAATTAATGTTCTCAAATCCCGCCAAGGCACCAGTAATATTTTGCTGGATTTTGGGAGGTCGGTCTAAAATCGCAGGCTTTGGTGTAATAAAATTGCAGACAATATCGCCAGATAAGGCGAAACTAGCAAATCCCGACGCTTTAGATCATTCGAGTGAGTCCTATGCAATAAAAGCATATACGCCTTTTCTTTTTTACATTATTTCCATGCTAATACGTCGTTTATGAAATAGGTTATTACATGGCGCCCGAAATCTATAAAGGCGAGATCTTTGACAGAAGCGTGGATGTCCACTCCTTCGGGCATTATGCTATACGAGGTGCTATTCTATTCGTTATTTTCGGGGCCTTCTTCTTTTTACCTTTCGATATTGTAACATAATTTTGTTATTTTCATTTAGATGATCGAAGGCACTCCGCCGTTTTCTAACAAATCTCCCGAGGAAGCCGCGAGGTTAATCTGCTTGGAAGAACAGCGGCCAGCATTGAAGTCGAAGTCGAAGTCTTTTCCGCTCGATCTCAAAGAGTGAGTCGTTCGTTTTCCCGTACGAAATTTGCGCTTATTTAATTGCTGTAATCGCACGCGCTTTTTTTCTTCTTCTACGATTTAGGTTGATCGAAGAGTGTTGGCACACGGATCCCATCGCAAGGCCTATATTCTCGGAGATCATCGTACGCTTGGACAAGATCGTCGCAAGCTGTTCTAAGCAAGGAGGATGGAAAGATACGTTCAAGCTTCCTTGGTACGCCATGGCTCGTGCGTTTTATTACTTTATTAACGCGTCAGAAAAACGGCGTAGTTTTGCTTCTAATTGATTTTATTACAATGTCCTATGTCGCAGGAAATGAGTTTGTTCGGTTCGACGTCGTCAAAGATTTGAATATCTGAGAATGTTCTTTGTCGTAGTTCTTTTGTACTAAGTCGTTCTTACGACAAATATCGACCTCGCCGAACCATTTCGACGAAAAGCGTAGGCCAACGATCTTTCATTGGCTCGACCGCCGAAAAAAAAAAGTTACATTTACGTATGTGCCAATATCATCACCATATGGAGGGCCAAAAGTATACATTTACGCTAAAATATCCCTTAATAGTGAAAAAAGAAAAAAATGAAGAAAAAAAATTATGGAGTTTCTTATTCTTGATAAAATTAGAACATGTTTAAAATACTACCTCAGTCCCACTTAGTTCTTCCCATCTTTCTATTTCGGGCGTCCCACATAATTCTTTCCATTTCCATTTTTGGTAAAAAATTATCCCACTAATTAAACTAATTACACCATTAATATTAAAAAAAGTCTTCTTGATTTGCGTGTCTACTAATAACTTTTCTCTCTCCGTACCTCAAAAGGTGTACTATAATATTAAAATAATGTGATTTCTTAATCTCCGTGCCCGCTAATCTTTGGGAAGATTTAGCTGGGACGGAGGAAGTAACAATTTTAAAATTCTAATTGGGCCTAATATAATGTATTTGCAGCCCACTTAGTCTTTTGTCTAATTTGTGCGAAACTACGGAAATACCCTTGGGCCATCTGTCCTATTCTAAATGACGCAAGCCCGTTAAGAATCAAACGAGCACTGAGTCGTTTTTCGACCTTTATTGGTAATCGTCTTCCTCGATACGTCTCAGAAATAGAAGAAAAATGGGGAAGAATCAAGCGTACAAAGCGATGCAGAGATCTCGGGTCGGTGCCAGCTCAGCTGCGCCAGAAGATGTCGAGGATGGAATGGTTCGTACCGTTTCATACTATGGTGCATTCAGTTTTTGGTTTTCTTATGATTCGATAAATCGTTACAGTGGTGCTATGTGCATAAGGAAATAGTCTCTATAGGAAAAAGTTGAGCGGTGCTTGATTAGGGTGTCGGAAGTTTTGAATCTGCTTAGGGCAGTTTTTTTTCTTTATTTTTCTAACCTAATCGAAGCTTGAATTTTGGGGGTTTTAGCTTATGTATTTTGGTATTTGAAATTTGAGGGGGCTTTTTTTGTTTTGCTTATTTTGTGTTATGTCGTTTTATGATTTTGCTTCCTTTCTCGGTTGCCTTTTCCCAAGTAATGTTGTATGGTAATGGAAGAAGTTGCAGTGTTGTGGTTAGTTGACAAATAGAAGGGAAATATTCATTCTTACAAATATTGATCGTTTTTGCCAGTGTGTGAAGGTTATGCAATATTTGCATAGAATTGCAATCTGTAGACCTAGACACTTTCAGTATATTAAGAATGGGTTGTTAAGTTTCTTTTGTAATTGCGTTGTTTGTTACTCCCTCTATGCATCCTGGGTACTTCTCATGAGGAGCGTCGCAGGTGGATGGCTCTTTTCATTCACCAGAGTGGCATGCTGCTCGGTTGGCAAGTCTAAAGACTTCTCATACAATAACTTGGGAGGAGTACAAGAAGAAGCAAAAGGTGATCTATGATGCTTATACTCCTTGGATTCATTTTTTGGTGCATGCTTAGTTAACCATAAATTGTAGTTTCTATCGGCCACATCCCTTAATTATTATTTTTTTCTCGATGCACTTTAGAAAGTGATAGTTCTGGGGCATGCTTGTGTTGTAAATGTCTCCTAAGCTTAGTAATCACTGAGTATTCTGTAGAATTAAATTCGAGTTCCTATTATTTCTCTGCTGGTTCTGCTGGTATCCCCTTTATATTGATCCACCTTTGTTATCGTACAATGCTTGTCTTTGTGTTACAGTTTCTAATGATGTAATTGTTAGGAAGAAGAAATGAAAAAGGGAGAATTGGAAGCAGATAAGGATAAGATGATGAGAGAGTATAGAGCCCAGCTCGATGCCGAAAGGGCACTCAAGCTAGCCCGGGGAAAAAATCACTCGAGCAGTAAATCCCGCCACAAAAGGGTAATCAATCCATTAGGCAGCGAATGCAATCTTAATTCCTTCGACTAATTGTCCGAGCTAAGCGTGGATCTTTTTAGCAGATAAGAGGGACAAAGATTCAAAAAGACATAGCAGCAAGAAGCGCAAGGTTCACTACTTTATTGACACATTCCTGAATGTTGTATCTTTATTTACCATTCGTCTATTTGTTTGTTGACTTGATGAAACATTCTTGCTTATTACTTTTACACAGCATTCAAGAAGATCATCAGATTCCAGTTCAAGTTCATCCTCGGATGAGTCCAGCAGTGAGGATGACAATGAGAGAGAATCCAAAAGATCGAAGTCTCGATCTTCGAAGAAGAAGAAGGAAAAGAAGCGGCGTTCAAGATCCAAGGAATCGAGGCGGGAAAATAAAGAGGCTGATGGGCCTCTACCTTTATCTAGGTTCTTTGGAAGCCTAAAAGACTGATCTGTATTGTTTTTCCTCTCCTGTATTATTATTATTGCCATTGCGAAGCTTCTGAAAAATACATTAATTTCCAGAAGTTCTTGAATTTCTCCATTTATATTGTGACAGAAGAGTGCTGTAGAATTGATGTTGGGCCCATATAATTGTGATTGGACCATAAGTGGTGTATAATTGATATTGGGCCAGAGGAGTGCTGTAGAAATCAAACTGGGCATTGTATAATTGATATTGGGCCGACAGAGTGCTGTAGAATTGATATTGGGACAAAAAGAGTGCTGTAGAATTGATAATGGGCCCAAAAGACTGCTGTAGAATTGATATTGGGACAAAGAGTGCTGTAGAATTGACATTGGGCCTCGTATAACTGAAACTGGGCCTTGTATAATTGATATTGGGCGAGATGAATGTTGTAGAATTGGTACTGGGCCCTGTCTATTTAATATTGGGCCAGTAGCGTGCTGTAGAATTGACATTGGGCCTTGTCTAATTGACATTGGGCCAGATAAGTGGTGCAGAATTAACACTGGGCCTCGTATAATAGATATTGGGCCAAAAGAGTGCTGTAGAATTGATATTGGGCCCTGTATGATTGATATTGGGCCTTCTATAATTGACATTGCGCCAGAAGAGTGCTGAAGAATTGATATTGGGCCCTTTGTAAATTGTATTGGGCCCAAGGAGTGCTGTAGAATTGATATTAGGCCTTGTATAATTGATATTGGGCCATTTGAGTGCTGTAGAATTGTTATTGGGCCAGAAGAGTGCTGCATAATTGATATAGGGCCTCGTGTAACTGATATTGGGCCCGATGAGTGCTGTAGAATTTATAATTGGGCCATTTATGATTGAGAATCGGCCTGAGAGTGCTTAGAGTAAACATTGGGCCTTTGATATTGGGCCACATGTGATGTATAATTTATATTGGGCCTCTATGATTTAAATTGGGCCATGAGAGTGCTGTGGAATATATATTGAGCCTCAAATAATTGTATAGGGCCTCGATATTTGTTATTGGGCCATAAGAGTGCTGTAGAAATGATATTGGGCCCCATATAAATGTTATTGGGCCAAGGAATGCTATAGACTAGTTATTGGGCCAGAAGAGTGCTGTAGAATTGATATTAGACCGTACGAGTGCTATAGAACTGATATTGGGCCTGAAGAGTAAGCAGTTGTTCCGTATATTGTAGCGGTTAATGTCGAGTTCCGTATTGGGCCTAATGGGTCAGCCATTATATGTTCCTCCAGGCCCAATAAGCCCAAACGAGAGCCTACATAAAAATGCCATTAACATACGTTATGTGTGGCGGACTCTGAAGAAACGCAGGAGCTCGTTAAAAAATCGGGTATGGAGATTAATGGGTTTACGCTTCACGATGCCGTACTTTGCATAGCAAATCTGTCTACTGTTGAATTTTCTTTGTTTGAAGCTTGATTTCATCCGATCAATGGAGTCTTCGATTCGCTGAAACATATGAAAAAATAGAGAATTTCAATTGATTGGTGTGCTTTAATTTCTATTCTAGGGTTTATGCAGTACATTGATTCAACCGAGGCTAATCATTTACCTTCTATCGTCGAAACTTCTCACAACGAGCATCTCCAACGGGTACTTTATTTTTGTGTAAAACAGAAAAATAGAGTACTATTCTACTCCAATGGGACTTTATATTTAACACAAATATTGTGTTGATCAGCAGAGAAACTCTATATCTAGAGTACGCACAATTTTTAACACAAAACTAGAGTTTTAATTCTATTTATTATATATATTTAATAATACATATTTTATTATATTTAAATATTTGATACACTATTATAATAATAAAATTAAAAATAATATAATTTATTTAATATAATAAAATTAAAATTAAATAATATACTAATTTTATCATTTATTTAATTTTTAAATATTAATAATTAAAATATATTGACTTTTAATTTTATATAATAAAGTTTAATAAGTCAATTTGATAGTAATATATAGAAATTTGATTTTTAGTGTAAAAATAGAGTTAATGGATTGGAGTGAAAACTAGTGTAGAAAATAAAGTTTATGGGTTGGAGTAAAAGCACTATAGCAACTGTATTATTGTGTAATATTACCTGTATTTTTATGTGTTGGGTTGGAGATGCTCTTAGGAATATCGTTGCTACTTGATAAATGTTGGAAACATCTTTGCTGCATCTTTTTAGCTGCAGAAAGGCGCGACTTGGGCTTTTCCCTTCCTGTAAAAATTTTGTAATTGCTTATTTGATTCCCCATAGAGTTGAAGACATACCGTAGGATCAAGGGCACTCTACTTGTCTTAAAATGGCCGGGATTTCGGGATATCGCGCCCTCGCACCAAACACGAAGAACGCAATAGTTGCAGGAGGCTTGGCGGCTTTTGTATTTGGAGTGTATTTCTACACAATGAGAGCTGTAGGTGGTACGGATGAACTTCAAGTAGCTGTCGACAAAGTCGAGGTAGCTATCGACAAAGTCGAGGTAGCTGTCGACAAATTTGAGGTAGCTGTCGACAAATTCGAGGATCAGAAACGCAGGAGCAACGCCGAAACAAAATTTGCACCCAAATCTTAGTTCTTTTTCAGGGTAATATGGATGATATGGTAAATGTTGCTGCACTGCTTTGTTCTTCGGCAAGATTTCTTTGATGTCCAGAAATAAAGTTGACATCTTTGTGCCTTGTGATCTTTGGGTACCTAAATGGATAAAGTTTATTCCATCTTATCATCAAGTGAACTGTCAGTAAATAACACGACACTGTAAAGTCGGTAACAGTTCACCCAAGAATGCTGTTTTAATACTTGAGGTGCTGTCAATATATGAGTCATGCTACTGAAAATACGGAAATAACTCTATAACAGCATTGGCGGAGACTATCTTCTAATCTTTAAGCCCGAGACGTGCCTTCAATTTTCCAGCGACGTGCGGCAGTATGTTTATGCTTTCTTGCACAGAAGCTTCGACGCATGATTCCAAATCCTGCATAGTGATACTTCCATTTGACTGAAGCTTGGCCGACTCGTATTTGTCTTGGCAAACTGTAAGAGCCCTTTGCAGTTTTTCCTGAAAAATTGGAGATATCATATGCAACTCAAATTTCAGCCATAGAAAACCGATTAGGCTCAATTACAAGAACATATTGAACGAAAGGACGAAACTTCAGTAAAGACTATTCATCATCATGTTCTACGACTAAAACACAGACTAATGTGGTATAACACTAAGCCTACATGTAATCCTTCATCACAGAAGCATGGCATGACCTAACAAGTACATAAACAACCTCGGACAGGAGGAAAAAAGTTCTTCCTTTTTCCTTCCTGACATTGTGGGTCTACAGGCTTAAGACCAAGATGGGACTAATTCTTGGAGCAAGGTGAAACCGTTCCAAATCATATCCAACATTGATAGTTTAGGGATTTGAGCCAATGATCGAGGGAATGAAATATTCCCCTCCATCAATGGGCCTGGACAAAGGAGAGGAATCTGTGAAGGTAGAAACGATATATATTTAAATTTTAAGTATTATATGTATATATCCTTTCCTGAAACTCAAGTAAAGGTCATACATCACAGAAAAGGAAAGTATGATCTAACTCACACAACCTAGAATTTACTCTAAGCTCACATGTAACTCTTCATTCCACAAGTATGACATACCCTAAGAAAGGGGAAAAGTTCTCAAGAAATAAGCTTTAATATTCAGTATATATATATATATATATATATATATATATATATATATACGCACTAACCTGAAACCTGGCCATCTCATCTTCAACGAGATGCTGAGAACTTAGCACAGGAACACTGCAATGCTCCACGCAATCACCAATTTCGTCGGGCTTCTTCCTCCGATCGAAGCACTCGTACGCACACTTGAAGTAGGCTTGCTGCAACAACAATGTACAAACAAATCGCAAGAAATTCTTTCAGTTTCTATCGATTAGCCGCTTCAAAATCGCGGATTTCGCCATCAGGAAACTTGCGAATAGGTAGAAATAAAACACGAAAACTAGAAAAAAGAAAAGGGAACCTGAAGGGTGAAATTGATATGGTCCTGCACGCCGGAGAGATGCGATTGCGCCGCTGCGTTGACCTCATTGAGCTTATGCCTCAATCGTTCGTTGACCAAACGCTCCTCCACTGCTGCTATGTTGTCCATCTTTGCTTACCTCTGAAAGAAAGGGAAAATGTTTCTTGTTCGCTGTTTTCACGAGGTTTAGTGGGGATTTAGGGCTTCGGAGGGTAGTATTGTAATTTAGGTGTAACCGTAACGCTGTTTGTTTAGCAATTATTTAGTTTATTCCATGGCTTCTTATCCTTCGATTAATTATTCAAAAACAATGTTTTGCATCTAAATAGAATTAGAGGTGGGAAAAAATAATAAATTACTTTCGAGGTGATTAGGTATGGGTAACAAATCTATATAACACAGATATCTACAGTTATTGGTTTGCCTTGAGATATTACGTCTTTTATACCATGAAATCAATTTTCACCCAAGATTTTCTTTTATGAATTTATGGCTTCGAATGAAATTTCATCACCTCTTATGTCATAAACTTAGTTCACCCCGTATAACACGTGTTTATATCGTATGTCGTGACTTTCAATTTCATCAAGTATTTCACCCTTCGGTGTTTAATTTGACTTGAATGGTATTTCATCTATTGTCTCATTAGTTCAGTTTCCAATTTTCATCCTATTATTTCACCGTCTTATGAGCTTTAATAGCTAATAAATTTAGTTTTCATTAGGTTTTCACATATCTCAGGAAATTCATCCTACCTCCAAATATAATTCATCAATTACTTTTCATTTTAGTCCAATTTAATAGCAAAAATCCAGGGTGATCAGTTACTCAATCAAACTAAATTTGTGCTTTTCCATTTGCATTTTCTTGTAATTATTACGTGATAGGTTAGCGGCGAAATATTAGTTTTTATTAATAAGTAATGAAAATTGATAAGCACGAATTAATTTATGTTCATTGAAGAACTGATCGATCAGAATTTATGATACTACAATTAAAACCAATGAAAAACGAAAAGAAGAAAACATGTGGCGATTTGTTCGAGGCCGCAATCAGAACGAAATCAGATCTGAAGGGCACGGAGAATCGCTAGTTTTTACTTTCGCCAACCTTCAAAACAAGGTGTTACGCCATTGTTATCGACGACCTCGCTCTGCAAATTGGCTATTTCACTTCAATACGTGTAAACAAAACAACAGAAACACAACTTGGATTGGATTGGTAAGCGCCAATTCCGTCCTAATATAAGCATCGCACGTTCTAAGGCGCTTGAGAGAATCTCAGAGAGAGAGAGAGAGAGAGAGAGAGAGAGAGAGAGAGATGGAGAGACCTTCACACATCAAATGTAGGAGTCTGTGATGGAGAAGCAATGAAGAAGGGCTGGTATATATAGAAAACCCTAGAATATAGATGGGCCGTGAAATGGGCATGCCCCAATCTGTAGGTGGGCCCAACAGAATTTCCTGAAAGTCGAAATATAGTCCAAAAATGAGGAAAAAGCTCCGACATTTCAAGTAGAATATATAGCCTTTACTCAAAAACAATTTTCGAAAAATAGTTTTGTTGAAAGAAAATTTCTGGTCAGGGTCTCAGGATCCTCAAAAAAAAAAAACTTTATCGAAAAGATTTTTTTGAAAAAAAGTGTGGTTTAATGTATGATCGTAACTTTAAGGGCTCGTTTGATATCAGTGTATTTGGATTTGATGGGTATAGATTATTTGCGTATGAGCATACAAGGATTTTGTTGACAGATTATTTATTATGTTTGATATGAATGTTTAATTATTTGGGTAATGAAGTATGCATGTGTGAGATGTGTATATAATTTGCTAAATAGACGGAAAAACATTTTTACCCTTCAAATATTAAAGCCATTAAAATATTAATAAAGCTACAGTCCATCGTCTTCAGCGTCTTCATCGTCTTCAAATTAAATAAGTTCCACTAGACGTGGGTAATGTTCAGGTTTGGGCCGGTTCTACCGGTTCCGGGTCTACCGGTTCCGGTTCAACCGGTTCCGAAACAGTACCGGTTCCGGTTCCGGTTCCGGGACCATTTTCCCGTAACCAGCCCGGAACCACTATACTGAACCCCGGGGCTGAAATGGGGCGGTTCCGGTTCCGGAACCGGCCCATTTATTTATTTATTTATTTTTTGTTTTTACTTGCATGCTTTGTGGCTTTAACGTTTTGTTTTTACTTGCATGCTTCGAACAACTACACTGTTAGTCCGAAGTTCCAAGAATATTAATTTTTTAGTTGTTGGAAGAATATTACGTAGTAACTTTTTAATCCTAAGTTCCAATAGCATACATAAATGGGGTGGCTTTTAACGTTTTGTTTTCTTTGCTTTTGAATTTGTCTACTGTGGTCCGTTCTCAATTAAATACTACATTATTACCTAGATATCTGAGCTTGACTGCTATCGTAATCTGTGATTCATCAATGTAAGAGTTCGAATAATTAAAAAAAAATAAAGGAGACTTGGCCCAACGGGCCGGTTTCGGTTCCGGCCCGGAACCGGAACCATTGGGCGGAACCGGGAACCGGAACCGGTAATCCACGGTTCCGGTTTCCCGGAACCGGCCCAATCCACTACTATTGGGCCGGTTACCGGTTCCAGAATCGGTTTGTACCGGTTCCGATTCTGGACCGGTTTCGTGGGCCGGTTTTGGGTCGGGTCTGGGTTGACCCGGCCCATTACCCAGGTCTACACTCCACAAATTACAGAAAAGCTTCAACTAGAAAAGCTTCATCATCTTCATTTACCCAAATTACAGAAAAGCTTCGGCGTCTCATCGGCTTCGATTCCAAATTGCAAGCTCAGATCTCGGGTTAAAAAGTTCCCCAATGATTACTCCGCGAAACCCTAACTGCCGCTGGCGGAGATCTTCTCAAGCCACCGAAAGGATGCGGCCGGAAAGGATGCGGCACACGCGCCTCCACTCCCTGAAAGGATGCGGTGCACGGAGGACGAAAGCTCCCGTCGAGTGCGCGCAGCCATGTCCGGTTGCCAGCTCCCGTCGATCATCCCGCCGCCAACACCCGCCTGTCGTCCCGCCGCCAGCTCCCGTCGGTCGTCGAGTGCGCGCAGCCATGGGTGAAGATCGAAAATTGATAGATGTTGTCGAAGACAACGATAATGGACGGACTATTATCAGGGGTAAAATTGGAATTAAGGTGAAATGTACTGACATACCCATCTCCTTGATGGGTATTTCTAGACCTGGCTGATAACCAATGTGCGTGTATTAGATGTGTTTGTCCATACAAGGCTGCCATATGCATACACGCATAACAAACACTACACGATTTTATAATACACATCTATTACCTATCTAAACAAGCGTATCAAACGAGCCGTAAGGATAATTTTGTCATTTTCCAGTAGGGCACTCTTTTATTAAGTTTTATGGCTGAATATGAATCGTATTTGTCTGTCAATTTAGATTATCTTAAAAAAGTATTGAATAGAAAGAAAATTACCAACTTCACGACATTTTTATATTCTTTATTTTATCTCTCTAGTATAGTGTTATATATATATATATATATATATATTATAGTACACGCATTTTAATATGCAAAAAATATTAATATTTGTTTATCTATTAGCACCTGAAAATATTCACAATTAAAATAATCAGGTACTTCCAAGCAAGAAAACATAATAATGATGAAACTCAAGCCATCACCTCCTTATCATATATCCAAGGCAACCTTGCTTAGCCCTTACCTGAGGCCTCTCCTCCAACCTCCTAATACTCGGAGCCAATCCACAAATATAGTCCTGCGTTTTTTGCCCTTCGGCCGACAGCCCATTCAAATCGTCCACCTTCCACCTACTCACCAAGTGCTCCAAAATGTCGTACTCAGTGTAGGAGCCGAGCCTATGAGCGACGGCGAAGTTCTCAAACAGATTGCCGTCCCTTCCGTCATACATCAAGTGGGCTGGCATTGATATCTTCTTCCTCATCATGTTCACAAAGGTGAGTACCGTCCCGTTAGGGTTTATTTCGAACAACTTCTCTGTTATTTTGGTGTAAGCAGTTTCGTCGCGCTTTTCAACGGCGGCTATGGTTTCACATATTTGTGTGAGCTTCAGGTCCCTGTGCTCGCGCGCCAGCTTGGCCGTGTTTCCGTGGGAGATGAATGTGGCTCGTTCTTGGAGCGACGTGTAAATGAACCCCTGATAGGATCGGTTTACGCGTTTAGAGGGGGGGTGAATAAACGCTTGACGCCTTTTTGGTAGTTAACCGGTTAAGGTTAATACCGGTGCTTGATTTTTCTCTATGTGTTATTCGCGGAAGCTTGTAGATCGGTTCTGACTTAGAAACCGATAATCTGTGCGTAGTGTTAGTGTGTGTGTGAAAGAAGATACCAGTTTGTTTCTGGAAGTTCGGAGTTAAATCTCCTACGTCTCCCCTTCTTCCTCGTGAGGAAGGTTCACTAGACTTCAGTTATACACTCACAGTACAACCTACCCGACTGCCCTCAGCCTTATCTAGTGAATCCCTAGGCAGTCGTAAAATACAATCCACCTACTTCAACAGCTTTTTACAGTCCGTCGGAATAACAATAACTCACTTACTTAACCTGACCGGTTATCGTATAGTGAGGACAACACTTTCTAAATTTCTCGCTTTGTTCTTGAATTTTGTCTGATTGATTTCTCGTGGTTGTGTTGTTGTCTTCTTCAGTGTTTCTTCTGTGATATATATACTTGTTTGTTGATGAAGAAGACCGTTGTGATATGGCTCCAAGTGCTGAGCTGTGCATTAAATGCACTTTCCCAAAATGGGTACTGTCCGGTCTTGGCAGCAGTCTATACTGTCTCATTTGCTTTTTCCATTCTAAGCTTGGCTTGACTTCGACCTGACTTCCTATGGCAGCCTTGCATTAAAGATTTCGACAGTAGGTTTCATTATCCCGCCTTGAGTAAATTTGAATCTTTGTATACGTAGCATCTTTGATGACAGAACTCCGGTCTTCGCACTTTATCGGTCCGGTATCTGAGTTCTGATCTTGGCTCCTGCCAGGTCCGGTATATGTGTGTATGCCTTTCTGTTTTAGGCACGCTTCTTCTGATAACCAGTCTTGTGTTCTTCTAACTAATATCCGGTCTCCTGCGCATATGTAATCTGCTGACTGACGTCCGGTCTTTTAATCTTCTTCTAACTGGTATCCTTAACCAGTCTTGAGCAATTTCCTTCAGACTGATTATCTGGTCTTTTAATCTTCGGTCTTATGTTCTTCTGACCGGTATTCTTAATCAAGTTTGGACAATCACCAAAACTGTTTAATCTGAATTCTTGATTCACGATTCCTAACAATTTCCCCCTTTTTGGTGATTGTCAAAACTCAACGAAGCAGAAAGGTATTTATTATATCAAAGGAGATTTGATACATAAACTACCAATCTATTACAACCGTTGTTGGCCTATCTATTCCTTAGATATGCTAAACTTCTTCGATCTTCTGGTTGTTGGCATCGTCCGGTTTCTTTGGTATATCCCGGTCTGCCTTCTGCTTCGCCTCAGTGCTGCAGCAGTTCCATCTGCCCTTTCTCCTTAGCTAGCAGCACTTTTTCTCCACACTTCTTGTCACAACCGGTATCTATACTTCTTTGATCTTCCGGTTGTTGGCATCCCAAGTTCTCTTTGGTACGTCCTGGTCTGCCTGCAGCTTCGTTCAGTACTGCCATCTTCCCTTTCTCCCCAATTAGTATTGGGCAGTGGGCAGTACTCTTCTTCCCCCTTTTTGACAATCACTTGTCCGGTATGAGGGAAGGTAGTCATTGTGCAAGGCAGTCATCATTACAGTTGTTCTCTCCTTCTGAAGCACAATGAAACCGGTAGCTCTGTAGCTGCGCTCAGATTTGACAGGGCGCTTCAAGGTCTGAAGAAGTCTTCTTCTGACCCGTCCAGTCTTAGCAGCTCGTACAAAGCTCCGGTTGTCTCCAGGACTCACGCTTTTTGTTGAGCTCCTTGGAGGGTCGGTTGTTGCGTCATGGTGGATATCCGCTTGTTGGCACCACTGGAAGTGCAACGAAACCGATAGGAACCGGTGTCCGGGTATGTACCTGGCATGGCGTTTAATCCCGGGTAACCGGTTCTCCTTTTCCAGTCCCTTTCCTTGATGGATTCTCGACCGTCTCTTCGAGAGGCTGGTAGGAGCGGTAAGGTAACCCATGGCTTCTCAACCGCTCGGCTACTACGCCGTCTCTTGGTGGGTCGATGGTCTACAAGGGACTGGAGGGGCGCCATCTTCTCCTTTGGGTCCTTGTAGTGCCCTGATGGTTCGCCCGGTCCGCGGCATCTTTTGTTCAGCTCTGGGTAAGAAGCTGATGACTGGGTGCATCTGATCCAACTCGTCCAGTCATCAGATAGCATCCCAGGGCTCTCCTTCTGTGCCGTCGGACTTGTTTTAAAAAGCCTGCTAGTCCACAGCAGCGTCTTTGTAGCTTTGTTTGACCGCCGTGAGGTCTTTGAATGATCAAATGAGTGAGTCTGCATCCAGTCTGTTGGAGATACTGCTTTGAGGCGATTGGGTAAGAAAACTGGGCTTGGACTTGTTAAGCTTTTTCTGGTTGTGAGGCTTATCCTGACTGAGGGTTGTGGATGTTTCGGTAACTCAGGCATTTTGAACTTAGTTGTTGTTGAGTGACTGGGATTTTGAAGAGGGTCGTGAGGTCTTTAAATAGCCGAAAAATTCCTGTCAACTTGTGTCACGGGTGTACAGTATTCCAAGCCATGCTTATCTTCTTTTCAGTGCGTCGGAACTTTATGTCTTGTCCGATGACAGAGATTCGTTGATGATATGACTATTCACCTTCTCTAATGCAAGTTTCAAAGCCAGCTGTATAAACTTCAATAATATGTGCATTGATGGGCACAGTTATCGAAGAGACCCGGTCTTTATCCGCTCAGTAGGAGTCGCATGTTTATCCATTGGTCAGTCATGGATAGTTTCGGTTTCAGAAGGCCTTTGAGACAGCTTAGATACTTAGACAAAGAGTAAACTCTGCTTTTGAGAATCAGTCTGATGCAGTTGTGTGTAGTTCACCGGTTTGTCATTCCTGCACTTAGTCTCTCTTTCCTGATTTCAGTGCTTTCGACTATCTTCACGGGGTTGACAGCCTTGGTAATTCTACTGCTTTTCCTTTTAAGGCTGTAACCTTCCTTCAATAGAAGAGCTTGCTTGTTGACCCATGTTTGTCTGCTCCTTAACCACTAGTTAGAGTCCAAAGCTACACTCAGTCATTCAGTCGCCTGAAAACCAGTCTCCATGTAGAGCACCATCACGCCATTTGTCTGGAGCTGAGATTATTTCCCTCACCGATTGCCCTTTAGTTGTCTTTCTCCGGTATGGATTGTCGGTCTTTGATGGGAACTTCCGGACTTAGTTGATCTCAAGACTAATTCAGTTCCTGCTGATAAATTCCCCCTTAGTTCGTATTTCCACCAGTTATTCCGATCAGTCGCTAGGCTGATTTGATTGTCTCTTGAGCGCTATTTGGTCTTCTGAGAGCCTTCTTCTTCCCTTTGCTTGAGGCGTTCCCCCTCAGTAGGCTCCCTTAGGTGCAAACTTCTTGCAATACACTGTCCCGGTTTCTTTTAGACAAGTATCGCTCTTTTGAAACTGGTTTGTTCCTTTATTGCTTGATTTTCCCGGTTTGGAGCTTCCTTTCCGGGGTCCTGTCTGGCTGCTACCGCTTGGTTATTCTGATCATCTGTTGTGCCTTTCTCCAGACACCTGATTCCCTCTCTTTACTGCATTTTTACCTAAAGCTTGCCAGTATATAGATGACTCACAGCATACGCTATGGTCCTTAGGCATGATGTTAGTACAAGGCTTAGAAAAAGCAATTTCTGTTTTCTTTTCCTTCACTTATACAGTAACCAAGCATATTGACTGTAAGTTCTTTCTTGCTTGTACCGGCTCAGACAGTTGCTGGATACCTATTTCAAAGGTAGCCGCTGACTTGGCACATGGTTCGATCTCAGCGAGAGTCTTTCCCCCTGGGCATGTGCCGACAGCATCTGCTGTCTAGAGATTAGTAGAACCGGTTGAGTTTCTGCATGTATTCCTGCAAGAACAAATAAAATCTTCGGTACTCAAGTCTCTTTGAGTCCGGTTAGGAATTAGTACCTTAGGTATCCATAATTGGATTATCCTAACGTGTCTACCGGTAGTGGGATCAATAAGATATTTATATTTATTATTCCTATTCTGAGACCGGTCTTTGGGTCTTCTGTAGCCTTGTGTCCCTGGTTTTGTATCGTGGCCATTCCCCCTTGGTCGTTGAGGTCTTCTTCTTCGTGAATCATAATTTACTCCTGTATTCCCCCTCACTTGTTGGGGTATTCCTTTATGTGGAGCATTTCTTACATTATTCCCCCTTGCTACCTGAGGTCTTGTCCTTGCGTAGGACACTGAGGAATTGTAGGTGTGTTTCACTCCAGTTTCCTTAGACCTGTTCATAGGAGCAACAGAAACTGGGTTATAGTTTGCAGGACGAACAAAGTTGATCACCTTTGGAGTAGTAGGTTGTGCGGATGTTGTTGGTTTGTCAACATCAATTCTTTCGTCGTATCCGAGTCCGGTTCGGTCACCAGCATCCCTTAGGGAACCTTGGAGACATTGGAATCTCTCTGTTGACTTAGTCCATGACTGGACCAAGGCGGTCAGCTTCTTGTTTTCTGATGCATTCTTTTCGGCTGCTTCTTTGAGCTTGAGGTTTTCTTCCTGTAGATGGCTGATCTTTTCAAGAAGAGGTCCGGTATCCTCTAGCGCTGGTGCTTTTCCTTTTTCTGCCATTTTTAACTTCTCGTTCAGTTTCCAGTATTCATCAGCCATACTTTGAAGAGCATCTAGAACTTCTTCATAGGTGAACTTATTTTCTGGATCTGATTGATCTCCCATCAGGCAGATAAGATCTGGTTCAACTTTGTGGTTGCTTGGTTCATCCTCTGAACTTGATTCATCGGAATCGGTATCATCCCATCTGTGGCTATCTCCATTAGTCGTGGAGGTTTGTGCCTTCTTCCACCTTAGGTGTTGGTTTGTCTCCTCTTTGGAGTCATTCTCAGCTTTGGATCCGGTCCTGTCATATTTAAGTTGAATGTTAGTATTATCGCTTAGCTTACGCTGATTAACCTGTGTCACATTGGATGATTTTCCGTCTTCCAGAGCTTCTGTTGGATTTTCCTTGAGCTCGTTGATTTCTTGGTTTTCCCCAAGTCGACTTAGTTTGATCCACACTTCCTTAGCGGTCTTGCCTGTCATAACTTGTCTGAAGACTTCTATGTCCAGAGTTTTGAATATGGCATTTTTTGCAATATTATCCAGATTTGTCTTTCGTCTCTCTTCTGCTGACAGCTCGTGTCTTTCCTTTGGAATTTCTCTTGGCTCGTCAGGGTAGACAGCATGTCTTGCGTTTATCTTGTTGAACACGAATGGTCCATTTTCCAGTACGTCGATCATTTCATCATCTTGCGCATAAAGGTAGGTCATCAACCTTATTTTCCACTCAAGAAAATTTTCCCTGCTAAACATAAGAAGCTGATCTGATAAAGTCATGGTTAGTAAAAAGAAATCAAGCAAACCCGCTCTGATACCACTTGATAGGATCGGTTTACGCGTTTAGAGGGGGGGTGAATAAACGCTTGACGCCTTTTTGGTAGTTAACCGGTTAAGGTTAATACCGGTGCTTGATTTTTCTCTATGTGTTATTCGCGGAAGCTTGTAGATCGGTTCTGACTTAGAAACCGATAATCTGTGCGTAGTGTTAGTGTGTGTGTGAAAGAAGATACCAGTTTGTTTCTGGAAGTTCGGAGTTAAATCTCCTACGTCTCCCCTTCTTCCTCGTGAGGAAGGTTCACTAGACTTCAGTTATACACTCACAGTACAACCTACCCGGCTGCCCTCAGCCTTATCTAGTGAATCCCTAGGCAGTCGTAAAATACAATCCACCTACTTCAACAGCTTTTTACAGTCCGTCGGAATAACAATAACTCACTTACTTAACCTGACCGGTTATCGTATAGTGAGGACAACACTTTCTAAATTTCTCGCTTTGTTCTTGAATTTTGTCTGATTGATTTCTCGTGGTTGTGTTGTTGTCTTCTTCAGTGTTTCTTCTGTGATATATATACTTGTTTGTTGATGAAGAAGACCGTTGTGATATGGCTCCAAGTGCTGAGCTGTGCATTAAATGCACTTTCCCAAAATGGGTACTGTCCGGTCTTGGCAGCAGTCTATACTGTCTCATTTGCTTTTTCCATTCTAAGCTTGGCTTGACTTCGACCTGACTTCCTATGGCAGCCTTGCATTAAAGATTTCGACAGTAGGTTTCATTATCCCGCCTTGAGTAAATTTGAATCTTTGTATACGTGGCATCTTTGATGACAGAACTCCGGTCTTCGCACTTTATCGGTCCGGTATCTGAGTTCTGATCTTGGCTCCTGCCAGGTCCGGTATATGTGTGTATGCCTTTCTGTTTTAGGCACGCTTCTTCTGATAACCAGTCTTGTGTTCTTCTAACTAATATCCGGTCTCCTGCGCATATGTAATCTGCTGACTGACGTCCGGTCTTTTAATCTTCTTCTAACTGGTATCCTTAACCAGTCTTGAGCAATTTCCTTCAGACTGATTATCTGGTCTTTTAATCTTCGGTCTTATGTTCTTCTGACCGGTATTCTTAATCAAGTTTGGACAATCACCAAAACTGTTTAATCTGAATTCTTGATTCACGATTCCTAACAACCCCATGTACGGACAGTTCTCAGTTCTCAAATATTAAGAAGGCGTAATTCGAAAAAAGAAATGATGTATTAGGGTGTGCATTTTCATTCGAGTAGCAATTTAGGAACACTAACTTTAAAAATCGTTAACTTAATTTTCTGCCAGAACTTCCAGGTCCGGTTACTTATTTGGGATACTCACACGAAATGGACTTTCGGAGTGAAAGTTCATTTGCTGAATTTACCATCTTAATTAAATTCAAACGCGAATTTACCAAACACTTTTTTAGCACTCCATTTTTTTTAAAATGACACTTTAACAAGGCCGAGTTTTGGGTAAAGCAAGTGAAGCATGGGCTTTACGCGTCGAAATTTTGAGGGCCCGCGAACGCAGTGGCGTAGCCACGTCTGCATCAGTGGGTGCATGGACCCACAGAGTTTTTCTTTTATTATTTCTTATTAGAAAATCAATAATATACATATTATTCAAGAAATATCAGGGGATGGACCCCACTTTCATGTCTAATTTATTTATTAAGGAAATCACTCACTGAGATGAAATTTTTTACGTATTGGACCAAACTAGGCTAATGTTCTAGCTCCGCCACAGCCCGAACGTGGAGGTCGCAGCGAGGCTGAATGGTCTTTTTGCAGCTTCGGCATCTCTGCAGACAAAGATCGCCGGCGTCTCACACAAGGAAATGATTGCATGCTATTGGCAATCGAAACCTTAAAGACTACCGTAGAGGGGAAAACAACAACCGCACTTGGGCGGGAACCATAAACGATGCAATCTAAATTCACTTGGTAAAAACTCAGCATTTTGTATCAGATTGAACGTAACCCTTGAATAGAAAGAGGCCGAAAGAGAATGCTTCGGAAAATAGGTGATTACTTTGAAGGAGAGGGAAGCCATGAAGAACCTTGGAAACGTAACGGCGCGGCTGGTTGGAGAGCGAAAGATGGGCTTTTTTTGGAATCGAACGGTGACGGCGTTCGTCAGCGAAGCCATTTTATTTTTTATTTTTTGAAATTTTTCAGGTTTTAATTTTGAGAAATCTACACATAACTCCCTAATCCCAAACTATTAATCAACTAACTCCCCCTTCCCATTCATTTATCATCAAACTCCCCATTTCAAACTTTTATATCATGTAGCTACCTAATGGACGATTTTAGCCTTATAAAAACAACAATATTACCAAAAAACCTGTCAACACCCACGGACCCCTACCCAAAATTTGTAGTACTAATATACGTATTCTTGTAGTACCAATGTATAGATGTTCGTGGTACCATACCATGGTACCATTCCGTGAGATAATGTAGTACCATACGTAGGTTTGTAGTACCTTTTCCGTACCATTTGCTTAACTATCGCACTACCCTAAAATTGTACCCACGGACCCCCTACCCAAAACTTGTAGTACCAATATACGTATTCTTGTAGTACCAATGTATAGATGTTCGTGGTACCATACCATGGTACCATTCCGTGAGATAATGTAGTACCATACGTAGGTTACTTGTAGTACCTTTTCCGTACCATTTGCTTAACTATCGCACTACCCTAAAATTGTACCCACGGACCCCCTACCCAAAACTTGTAGTACCAATATGCGTATTCTTGTAGTACCAATGTATAGATGTTCGTGGTACCATACCGTGGTATCATTCCGTGAGATAATATAGTACCATACGTAGGTTATTTGTAGTACCATTTGCTTAAGTATTGCAACTCCTACCCTAAAATTGTAGGACAAATATACATATATTTGTAGTATCAATATACAGATGTTCGTGGTACCGTATCGTAAGCTAGTGTGGTACCATGAGTAGGTTACTTGTAGTACCAAGGCAACCGTCACGGACCAAAAATAATTCAGATTCCAAAAATTCCTTACCCAAACTTGAAGTATCAATATACGTATGGTTGTAGTACCAATCTATAGATGTTCGTGGTACCATAACGTGATATAGTGTGGTACCATACGTAAGTTACTTGTGGTATCTTTTTTCGGTACCATGTGCTCGGCACAACTTACGTATGGTACCACACTAGCTCACGGTATGGTACCACGAACATCGATACACTGGTACTACAAACATACGTATATTGGTACTTCAAGTTTTGGTAACGAATTTTTCGACGCCATCCGAATTTTTTTATCGTGACGGTTACCGTAGATATTGGTACTACGAGTAACCTAATCTTGGTACCACACTAGCATATAATAAGGTACCACGAACATCTATATATTGGTACTACAAAAATCGTCCATGGGCTCACGGGATGGTACGGCGAACATCTATATATTGGTACTACAAACATACGTATAGTGGTACTACAATTTTGGGTAAGGGTGGGCCGTGGGTGTTTGACAGGTTTTTTGGTACCACGAACATTTGTATATTGGTACTACAAAAATCTTCCATGGGCTCACGGGATGGTACGACGAACATCTATATATTGGTACTACAACCATGCGTATATTGGTACTACAAGTTGGAGTGATGGCGTGGAGATTAATAGAGGGGCAAAATCGTCCATGAGGTACTACAAACATACGTATATATTGGTACTACAAAAATATAAGGGTAAAATCGTCCATGGGGAGTTATGTGTAAGATTGTTTTGATTTAGGGAGTTTGTTAATAAATAATATGGAATGAGGAGTTATGTGTAAGAAAATAGGAGAAGGGGGATTTAACGGAAGTTACCCCTTTAATTTTTCGGTCTTTATTGTTTTCCTTTAATTCTTTCAGTAGTTTGAGATAAACCACGTAACAACTATGGACTATTCTTTCCTTTCTGTGGCGAAAGTTAGAATTGGAAAACCATGAGGATGATTGCAAAATAAGGCGAACATGTTATTTAACGACGTCGTACTTCACGCACCTACTTACCACCCATAGAATGCCTGGTAAAAACTAGTGGGGGCTTGTCTTTGATTGTAGACTTCAGCCGAGCTATTTTTTTCCTATATATATGTATATTCATTTCACTTATAACAGTTGAGGGAGGCCCCTACAATAACAACCAATCTGAGTTAACGCAAAAAAGAAAATCAACACATTTTTCATGCTTGCATATATGTTAATCAGCCAGCATCTCGTCAAATCAAAAAGAGTGTCCGCCGTCTCCGAGTTAGCTTAGTAGTCAGAAACGGGTCGGTTCAGACCCGTCGGGTCAGTTTTGGTGGGCGCCCATATATCCGCCCCATTGCTGCTCGCAACTCCTTCGATGAGTGAGGTCGGCACAAGGCATAAACCCTTCGATCTTAGTCCACCAATGCCCTCGACGCCCTTCATTTATACAATTTTTTTTTATCTAAATTCAAACTCATAATATGCTCGCTCACTTCAAGCCTACAACATTTTAAACTTTTGGGCAAAAAAAAATCACTAAACATGGCATCAAAGCTCAGATTTAGAGGTCATAAACATACGAACGTGTTGATGCATGTTGAGATCATTAATTGGCCTTTATCCCACATCGAATAAATCAATCTCTCAAATTCACTATATAAAAAAAAAGAGCATATACCTTTGATTGTGAGGATGGCAAAGTGTACATGTAGGGGGCGCTCAGCACCTTAACCTGTTCGTGTAAGAACTTAATGTATTCCATTGATTCGTGAAGGACCGAAGCCGTATCACTCTGTCGGGCAAAACACAACTACTTATTACAACCTTTTAGCAGAAAGAACTGAGATTTGTTCGAAAAATAAATGTCATGTATTTTTCAGTACCTTCCC
This sequence comes from Craterostigma plantagineum, assembly GCA_027422505.1. Lineage (NCBI taxonomy): Eukaryota > Viridiplantae > Streptophyta > Magnoliopsida > Lamiales > Linderniaceae > Craterostigma > Craterostigma plantagineum. Next base: position 5,320,432 of record JAPQWV010000044.1, on the reverse strand, counting down.
ATATGGCGAGACGAGCCCTTGAAGAGCGGATATTCGCTCGCTGAACTTCTCCTTTTCCTGTTTTTTTTTTTTTTTTTATCGAAAGGGAGTTAGTTATGCGCCGACTGCATTTGAAAATTGAGAATGAGCTCTCTCACCTTAGAAGAGAGGAGGACGTCGGTCTTGGGCCGTTTGTTGTGCGCCAAGTCAGCGAATCTCTTTCGTTCGAGAGAGACGAGGCTTCTCTTCTGCTGATGCATCATACTTTTTCTTTTTTTTTTTATCTGTTCTACACAGCTGAAATGAAAAACTATACATTCAATCCATCGAAGCGAATATCGTTTTCTCTATTCGGAGAATACTAAATCGATGGTAGAAATAAGTAAATTAGGAGACAGAGTACAAGAACCAACATGAATCGAACTCATATAAGCTCTCATGTACTACAGACAACATGAACTCAATGCTAAAATCTTTTTTTTTTTTTGGGAAGTTAGATATTTGTATTCCATTCCAACTAGTACTATTACATCAGTTTCAATGTTAAAATCGTGCAAGCTATATCGTCTGAACATAATCATCCATTGCTTTATTCAGAAAACTTCATGAGCGGCCTTTTTGCCAGTGACAGTGAGAAGTGTGACTGAAAATAGGAAACTTAGAGGAATAATAATCTATGTAAGGCATCGCCGTTCACTAAGAATAACCATGCTGTAGTAGTTATATACAAGCTCATCCCAAAAGAAGAACCACTGGCAACAGCAGATTCGAGTAAGATGAAACAAAGTTGTCAGAAGGTAAATGGACGAACAAGAAACTCACCACTGAAAGCAATATCCTAGGTTGAAAACGCACCGATTTGGGAGTTCGATCCTCAGAACCCACTAAAAAGAAGAAAAGGAAAATCCCAACTTTTCAAGCCCTTATTTCGGAAAATTCGAACAAAACGGGCCCTTGAATCAGCCTCGCTCAACGACTATTTTCCTGCTTCATCATATGTCCCAAAGGGTTTCAACATACATGCAAAGATATGGTGCGAGAAAAGAGAAAGATTCCGTCTTTGACTTCTACAGCCGTTTATCACCGTAGCAGACGAAGTAATGACGTGAATCAGTGGCGCTGTTTTTCAACCTGGCTTGAAAGCTGTGTACTACGACACTGATGGCAGAGGAAGAAAAACAGAGGGAGAGAGAGAGAGAGATTGTTTGAAATGTGTGTTTTTTTTCTTTTGTTTCCAATATATAGTAGATTTTGTGGGTAGCGTAGCGATTGTCTATTTTCGTATAAATATTGATGACGATGGTGGCGATTCGATGAATTGTGGACGAGATATTATTATATGCTGTTTATATGCCAGCTAATATACAGCCGTTAGATGAGGTTGAAAAGGGAACTGAGCAGAGATACAACTTTTCCGACGTGACGTCACTTTTTTTAAAAGAAAAAAAAACTTTGTTTCCTAGGGATATCTATAGAAAATTACACTATTATATAATAATTTTGCAAGTCAGTACTCATGTCATAAAATTTTTAGATAAGTACCCGTTCGACTATGCGTACCATTTTTCCAGTCTTGACATACCTTTTTATATGTTATTTCGTACCACGTTACGCATTTATATGGTACCTATATACGTTACATACAGTACCTTGACAAGCTATATGGGATACCGATTTCTAGCTGTATTGATGTACCATAATACGTTGATATAGAGTACCTAAATGTGTTGTGCGGCGTACCTACGGTGGATCGGGTACCCATCTGCAAAAAATTTATTCTGCTAAGTACCTATATATAAAAAAAAATTGATAGGGTACTGAATTACAATTTTTTGTGTAAACGAGTATTTATGGGTAAAAACCCATTTTCCTACTATTTTATTAAAGAAATTAACCAAAAATGATGCGATTGGCGCCAAGAAATCAGTTTTTCTACGACAGCCACGTGTCATGTCGTTGAAATAACGAACACAGGTTTGGGCGAACACAGTCAAGGGATTGGTGGGCCCATATATTACATTGAAGCAGTTGAAAAGTAGGATCACACGGTTTTATTTTGGTACTAAATTTAATTCAAAATACTAGATTACCCTACACACCCTACGCGTGTGAAAAAAAAAAGGAGAGCAGGTTATTTATTTTTTATTTTAAATAAATAAATTCTATTCTATTTTGTCAGAGCGTCAGTTTCTCTTGGTCTCCTTTTTTGCACAATCGTAACGTAAGTAGGAATTGCAATTAGATGAGAACGTGGTTATTTTATTCATTGTGAACGTTTCTCTGTCCTAACGTGGGAGTTGCTAATCCATTATTTAGTATATAGCAGTTTCTTTAGATTTAAGTAACTACCCAATTGGTTCGATTTTTTGGCACAATTGCTACACCAAATTGAATCAAAATTAGACAGTTTTTAAGTGGTCCTGAGCATTAATAAAAGAGTATAGATGAAAACCAAGCATCAGCTATGAAACGATCGATTTATTCGTGTTTGTATGGTCCTTTAAGCCACAAATATCGATTTCCAAGCAATCAAGTCAAGTATAATAATGTATGACCTTCTTCTAGACTATATAGACTTGTTGGAAAGCTCAAACTAATTAGTCAAATTAAATTTCGATAACATTAAACTGATTATAAAATATTATTTCCCCTAAATTTCCTTCTTAATGGTCCACGGCGTTAATTGAGGCGAAGAACACGGAAGCTCACACTGACGGAGACATTCTTGCACTTATTGAATTTCTCAAGTGCATTTTAATTATATATTATTATTAAATAAAATTAACATCTGCAAACAAAGAGAAAACCTAGCGAACTCTTTTAACAACATTCACATTTACACTTGCTGGGTGAGTTCTTTGCGAGGCATATTAGAACAAACTTAAAGAAAAAAAGAAGACATCTTAGTAAGCATTACCTTCAACGCAAGAAACCAAGTCGAAATATTTCTCTTTCGGAACTTCCTTAGAATAGAAGAAAAGAACTCCTCCGTCGCCATTTGGGCTCGTCGGCTTTCAACCCTAATGTAAGAAGGGAAAGATTGTTAGGACATCGAGTTAGTATTGGTTCATTAATTGACAGAAACCAAAAGTTAACTGGGCTTTAATTATTAATGGATCATAATAAAACTTTTTGGGTACAAATTTCACTACTGTTACAAGGTTGAACGGATGTTGACCGTTGACCGCGGGTCAACGGGGCCGGAGGGTGACCGGCCGGACTCGGCGAGTCTAAATCGTCGAGGCATGTGTGGGAAAATCTGGATGGAGCCAAGTCTTGGCCGAGTCAAGACTTGGGTTGTGCCAAGCACCAAGACTGGCCTAACCTTATGCGGACAAAGCTAGGCAGCGTGCGAGAGTAGGCGCACGCAAAGCAAGCAGGCCGGGGCAAGACCGTCTGCCCAAGGCAAGAAGGAAAGGTCGGATATGTGCGGCATCGTTGGATAGCACGGGCGCGCGGCATGGGCGCGCTCGGCAGCAACGTGCGCGGCACTTGTGCGCGCGAAAGACAGGCAACGTGCAGCTTCAGCGCACAACATCGGGCGGCATTGGCACAGAGCGCAGCATGTGCGCGGGGGTGAGCTAGGGCGCGGGATGTTGGCCACGCTAGCCACCTACCAAAGCCACCTACCCACATGAAGACAAGATCTCAGGCACATGAGGGTGTCAGAGATTCCTTGCAAAGGCATCACATGGGAGTGTCAGAGATTCTCTAAAAAGGCACCACATGGGAGTGTCGGAGATTCCCTGCAAAGGCATCTTTTTGTCATATGGGGGGACAAGAAGCATAAGCCTCACGTGGGGGAGCCAAGGAGCATGTGTCTTCAGATCCACTCCTCTCATTGGCCGATCTAAATCGAGGGAATCTTAGAGCATGGGCTATAAAAGGGCTTCATGGCTCATTTGTTGAAAGGGGTGGAATTCGGAGGAATTCACATAGGTGGAATTCAGAGGAATTCACAAAAGGCACGAAAATCACTCACAGGCACTAAGAAGCACATTGGGGCGAAAATAGAGTGTTGTGAGGAAGGTTCATGTGTTGATCAAAGAGGGTCAAAGTGAGCCATATACACTTTAAGTAGGCTAAGTCGTTAGCGTTAAAGTGTCGTGTCCTTTATATTGCGAGTTCGTGGTAGAGAGCTTGTAATTCCCGAAAGGGCCCCATTCTTTGTGTGAATAGAAGTTTGGGTTGGGAGGATTCTCCCGTAATATTGTGGTGTTTCGCCTTGTTCCTTTCTTGTTGGGTGCGAGTCAGGTTCAAGGGCGCACACGAGCGCACTTAGGGCAAAACGTAACTTGGGTCGTGAGAAGTTCGAGTCCGAAGCAAGGCTTCCGCATAATTACTCCGCACGGGCGGATAAGTTGGGCAGGCTGAGTGGCAAGTGGGGCGCGGCGCTGCAGGACGCTTGGCGCGGGACTTGGCCATTGCCGGCACACCAGGCTTAGAACGCGAAAAATTTCTAAGTCATTGGCGGGTGTGACAACTACCGACCCCCTAAAATTCAGTTATAACATAACCCAATACCTCACTAAATATCCATACCATATCCATACCATATCCATTCGGGTTTTACCCGAAAACCCAACCTGCCCGCCCCTATTGAACCCTAGAGGAAATTACAAGAAATAAAATGAGGAACTTTACCATGTTCGCCTTACGTGAACACCTTACGTAAGCACCTGTTGATGTGGCACTGATTCATCCCATGTCGACATACCAAATCAACAATGATATATGATACTATTAACACATCTTAGGTGTCATTGGTCGCCATATAAGATGATGACGTGGCATGTTTATGCACACATATCAATGCCACATAACATGTGCAACATAAAGCGTAAACATGTCACAGCATCGTCCGAGATGTCGACCAATGACGCGTATGATGTGTTAATTAGTATCACATATCCTCTAATGTTGATATGGTATGTCAACATGACACAAATCAGTGCCACATCGACGGCCCCTACGTAAGGTGGGCACCGCTCAGATAAGGCGAACGCCGTAAAATTCCTCAAATAAATAATACCAAGACTATTTATTTTATTTTACCTGATTCCTCCTTCGGCATTGTGCAGAGTATAAGGAACGAGCAACCACGTAGCAAGGAAGAAGGAAGCCGGCAAGTTGGAGAACAGAGATCTGATACTGAAAAAATCGAACGAATAAAAAAGAGATAGAAATTATTACGTAATACTTTCCCTCGACTTGTCGATATGGATTATTAAGCGATCGACTTATTACGTTGAAGAGCGCCGGCGATTCTTGAAACATCCCAAAATCCTTGGAGATCATTAGAGTCTGGCGCATCAGCAGCAGAAGCATCAGCTGCAGAAATTAGAACAGAAATTGTTCTGAAGAAACGATTATCTTATCGTCTGCTTTTTTTTTATTTACTTCTTCTTACCATGACTGCAATAGAGCGGAAGCATGCTAGAGTTCCATTGGTTGTAATGGTAGCATAGTCTTCGTATTCTGATTCCAAGAATCGACGCTCGGCTGCAGCGAAAGCCAAGAAACGAGGATTTCGAACATCTATGTGATGATGTCCCCATGCTTGCCTGAGGAAAACAGAAAAAAAAAGGAACAAAATTTTCATGCTAAGAAAAAAAAAAAAATATGCTGCTATGCTGATTCAGCATGTCCAATAATAATTACCTGATATCGATGGCCATAACGTCGGCGTTGATTCTTGGTGTTGGGATTGTGTAGTTTGGTGAAAAGACCTGTTTGAAGGAGGAAGAAGAAGAAGAAGAGTTATTATTACATTTACAGTTGTTAAGTGCCTAATGTGTAAGAACTCAAAAGATTGAAGATTTTTCAACCTGACTGCAGATTTCACAGGTGATGTCTCCCTTTTTGTTGCACCATCTCTGAATACACTTCCTATGAGCAAACTGAGCAAAAGAATCAGAGAAAAAAAAAGCTCAAAGATCATAATTCGAGCTAAGAAAATCAGATAGTGAAAAGATGCAATCTTTGAAGCAAAACGCAGTGGCAAAAGAGATATTTTCTGAGCGTAGTTGGTAAAGCAGACGGGAAAATATTTAAGGCGGCAAAATGAAGTAGCACAATGCAAACAATTTACCTCAGCTTAGTGAATCCAAGCAAATTAAAAAAACGAGTTAAAATCCCAGTAGATGAGGTGAGGCTAATTAGAAAGCAGGTATACAATAAATGTTCCAAATTTAAGACAAAAAAGGGACGAGGAAACAAGGCAATGGACCACGAAAAAAGTATAAACAAAAGAGGAGGAAGAAAGAAACCCCATTATCCTAAATATAATAAATTAAAGTAACTGAAACCTTTAGAGTTCCACTGCAAGCACAAGGAGCCTCCATACGCTTTTCATCTTCTTCCTCTTGACATATTCTGCATTCCCTCAAATTACTTCCTCTTAATACACTTTTAACTTCGAAACCTCCGTTCAAAATCCCACCTTTACCATCACTAGCACCATGGCTGCTATGAAGACTCGTTTCATTACCGTGTTTGTTGGTCGCCGTCGCCGTCGCCGGCGATGAAAGAGACGATTGTTGATGAAACTGTGTAGCAACTGATGATGCCACTGCTCTGTCGACGCAAACCACCATAAACTCATCCACCATTTTTCCTCTCTAACACTCTCTCAACAGATGTAAGTAAAGCAGCTTGAAAATTTGTGGGTTCGTTAGTTCGGTCTTTATGGGGAAGAGCAACATAACATAAACATGAATCATATGTGGTTGTTTTTTTTATTAGTGGTGGGGTGGGTTGAGTTCCAAGTTTTGAAAGGACAGAGCAGAGCAATAAAATAAAGGCAGAGAGAGACTATCGATTTGTGGGGTGCGGAATTTACGAAGTGGTTGCATGCGTGGAGCTTCGAATTGACTATAATGCCCATGGAATCATTATTAACCATGGTGGGGAAACGATAAATATCTTTCTTTTGTCGTGTAACGAAGGGAACTTGTGAGTAGTGGGAATTAATTGAATGGCAACTCTTTTGTTTCCTTTCCCTTTGTTTGCTTTCAAATAAGAGAAATAAATGAAAGATAATTTTGCAAAATTGAAATTCTTTTGGTTACTTGTAATGGAAATCATTTGAGTGGAGAAGGGCAATGACGGAAATTCCATTGGCCGCTTGGGTTGGAATGGGGGGAATAAACAAGTGTGCTCCGTTTTCTCGTTTGTCAACTCTCTTGTTGGATAGATATTACTCCCTCCGTCCCATTTAAATGTTCCCGAAGATTAGTGGGCGCAGAGATTAAGAAATCACATTATTTTAATATTATAGTACACCTTTTGAGGTATGAAGAGAGAAAAGTTATTAGTAGACACGCAAATCGAGAAGACTTTTTTTAATATTAATGATGTAATTAGTTTAATTAGTGGGATAATTTTTTACCAAAAATGGAAATGGGAAGAATTATGTGGGACGCCCGAAATAGAAAGATGGGAAGAAATAAGTGGGACTGAGGTAGTATAAATTTAGGTAAAAAATTTAGGGTAAGTAAGTATGTGGGTCATACAAAAATTTATTCCGTTTGTTCAAATTTACTTTTAACTTATTAATTATCTTAATTCGTAAGTCACGCTGGTAGCCAATCTGTTCATAGTCGACAGAAAAAATTAGAAAATTCAGACTGAAATTGGAACAATGGGTCATATATCATTCATTCTATGATCGATCATTTAGTTATCCTGAAGTGGGAGACTTTATGATGGCTATATTTGTATATTAGGTGACAACATTATATGATATTGATGATGAGGCGCGTTTATAGGACAAGAAAACAAAGAAAAAGATAAGATATGTGATTTAGGTTCCCTTGCAAATGGTTTATGTACAGGTTGGTATTAGTTTGGAAGAGAGGCGAAAAACGAAAGGATGTGACGATTTGTCAATACGATAATGTTTGGCGCCGCCTTTAGTACCAATAATGAAAGTCACTAAAGGTGTTTAATGGCTAATTATATTCAAGTTATTTAAGAACAGGGGTAACCCTCACCATCAGTGATGCTAATTATTGGAATATTAGGTTCAATCCTAATATTAATGATTGAACTAAATATGATTAACGTTGACATCCCTGCGTTTCTTACCAGAGAAGTCAATAAAAGAAAAGGCTAGACCTAAACAATGTCTGAAGATAATCTTACAAGTTATTACACCCCACTTAATCGACCTAATTATCAATAATAATGACTTCAAAAATTTCGGATCCCGTCAAAGAAAAGAAAACAACCATTTAATAAAACACATAATGATTCATCTCAAAATTGCACAAGTTAAAGAAATCATTCACCTGAAAGCAAGAAATTAGTTCTTGAATCGAATGCTGCGGCTGATTCCCGCGTTTATACCAGTGGCTTCTCCGCCGTAAGGGCCGTCTGGCTTTCGAATGTCCCGAACTTGGCCCTTTCTGCGAACTTGTGCTTTTTGGTGTTTTAACTGTTGAGAAGTAATAGAAGAAGGATGAGAATACAATATATTATACATTATATGCAATGGTCAATCTAAATATGAAAATTTTACCTTGTATTTCTTCCTGGGATTCTTTGTGAGCTTCTTGCGAGATCGAGTCAATCCCCTGTTTTTCTCGATCTGTGGAGATTGGACGAAAGCAGAAAATTTAGTCGGTGTTTGGAAATCGGTAATGTGGAGAAAATACTGTTGCTCGTAAAGTTTTAAAAAGTAGTACCTGGCGTGTGATGAGACGCTTTCCTTCTACGTTGTCGTCGGGCAAAGATGGAGGCTCTGAGGTTCTGTCAAAGTAGAGGTACAGTACATAAGCAGTCATCGAAAGATTCTCGCAGATTAAGATTAAGGAATATCAAAGAAATTGCAAGAGTTTACGTAAGTAAAGATTGTCATTGATCATAGATTCACGTTGATTCAGCAAAAAGAAAAAAAAAAAAGAAAAAGGTCTGTGATCTGGGAAAGGATTCAAATTCGTATTTATTCTGTATATATATCGAAGGTCTATTTGAAAAATATGAATTTGTATACGTACCTTGAGTATTTTTCGGATTTTGCAGCTTGCTTAGCCGCATGTTGTCGTTCTATATTTCTGTAAAACTCCAAGTCAGCATCATCATCGTCGCTTTCCCCTTCAACGTTGTCATCTCCATCATTGCCCGATTCGTCGTCCTTTTCAAGGTCAAATTCCATGTCGTCTCCATCGTCGCCTGATTTAACCCCAGCCCTGGACAGAACTCGTAATTCATGCTTTCGTCGTCTTTCTCCAATATCGTCTCGTTTAGGCAAATCATCATCACCAGAAATAGCCTGACACATACACGTGTGTTAGGTGATAACTCAGCTACAAATAATACACAGAACTTTTAAAGGATAGGAATAGCACTGTATAGTTTATAAATCAATGTGTGCATTCTGAAAATATGATAACACAAAGCCGTGGCTGGTAATGATTTTCATACCTTCCGTTTATTTGGACGAAGAGGGAGTTGCTGGGAAATCTTGTTAGTGCTACCGTTAGCCAATTTACCTACTTCCATAGCTTCGTCATCAAAATCATCCAGTGTTTCAAGTTGTCTGCAAAGTGGAATTATTTTATTTCTTTGATCAGCATCAGACGATGCAATTAATCAACATGTTGATAGCAGAGGAAGTATGGGATTAACATCGGGGAAAGGAAACCTGTTTACAGGTTGCAGGTTTGTGCTGCCTGCAACTTTCTTGGGTGCAACAGACGTAAGAACACCTTTCTTCTTCAATCTTTCCTCCAGGGCAGCCCTCAGTTTCAACATTTCCAAGCTCTGCTGCTCGCCAACTTGTTTGACCTGACAAAATACAATTGAAGCAATGATCGTAGTAAACACCATCAAGAAAACAGAAATAGGAACCGGATATATCTGAAAAACAGATTTCAACAACTGGGCATGATTTGACAACAGGAAAACTGCAAAAATGCAGAGTAATGAAATTTAAATATTTAACTTACATGATGTTGCTGCATTTCATTTTTCATTTGATTTTTCGTACCCGCATCAAGCGTGTTATCCTGCTATGAATTGTCATGCAAAGAAAATGTTACAGACTGGAAAAAAGGAATAGAAGGTAGCTTAAGACAATATGATACTTGAAAGAAAGCATCAACCATACATAGCGAGATAATTTAATACTTATACCCTGGTCGTGTCTTTTGCATAAGGTGTTTGTCTGTTGGTTGCTGAATCAGATTCTAATGCAAGAGTCTCTTTATCTAACACTGTAGCTGCAACATCATTTGCATCAACGTTCAAGATGTTGTCCATATCAACAGGAAGGTTTTCATCGATTTCTTTTATCTGCCGCCAAAAGATAGGAAAAACTATTGTAAGATACATCAAGAGCTTGATGATTTTTAGTCAATAGAAATAGGCAAGGCACATCTTAAAGAAGCTTCACAAAAAAAAAAAAACTAGAATGTAGAAAAATAACGAAAAAGAACCTTATCTACTAAATTCTTAATAAGCTCCAGGCGAGAAATAACTGGATGATCACGAACTGGATGCCCTTCAGACTTGAGAAGTAGATAGAAGGTAATCGTCTGGCAAAAGCTTTGCAACAAAAGCTGCTTCACCTCGAGATAATGTAACCCTCCTTTCCTTGCATTCTTTAGTCCTTTTATCTTCATAAATTTTATAAAAAAAAAAGGAACATTGTGCTTAGAAGCTAAATCGTTGAGTATCTCGAAAAGAGACATCAACCACTCAACTAAAAGTTTACCAGCTTCTACACTAAACTTTTACATAACAAATACTTCATTGTCAGCATTGCTCTCTCTCAAACCATCTTGAAGATATTTATCATATCAATCTGGATTTCTACTCAAGTTGCAGAAATAGCATAAATAAATGACCAAGTACATTGGTCCTTACCTCACGAGATATGTGAAAGGATAACATACGAGATGCAGCACAGCAACAGGATCATAACTTACCTTGTTTACTAGTGGAGTGACTTTGTTTTCAAGCTGATGCATCGCATCATTTAGCTCAGACAAGAGGCCAATTAATTCTGGGGCAGAGCTGTAGAATAGCAACTAACCCGTAAGAACACAGTAATCAAGTGTAGACAGACTCTTATAGTTTAACCAATTAAATAAAAAAAGCAATATATCAGAAACCTGAAGCACAAGTCACATAAGTAACATAACTGTAATAGGATAACAAAAATATCAAAAGTTTCTATCTTCCCTCATTAGATATGATATGTAGGGAAAAATCAACAAGACTAATAAAGAAACTATTGATGCCAGAATAACAACCAAACAAGCAACGGCAGGGATTACGCGAATGAAAGTAGAACTAACCTGTATACGACATCCATTTGCTCTTCTTTTGTCAAAGCGTTTAAGTCTTTCTTTACTATTTCATAAGCCATATCATCTCCAGGTTTGATTCCTTTGTCACGAGAAACTGTTGCTGGGGGCTTTCCGCGGTGCAAAAGTTCCTGAAGCATGATAAGCCCACTACGTTTTCAATCCAGCACTCTTCCACACAACTTTATGCTAACAATAAAAATTTATTTGCAGCAACTTCGTTCACCTCAAATGTGGGCTCATGATCTCTCTCATCTTGACTAGAATCTCCAAGACCGAAGTCCTCCATTGACAGATGTTTTGCCTTTTCGTTTTGCAATTTCAGAACCTCTGCTTCTTCCTCAGCTGCATCCTCATCATCACTTGATTGCGGCTTAGAATTCAAAATATAAGATAAAACTTCTCAGAGGTGAACATGGATAAATGACATTATAAGATACACTTTGTCATAGCTGTCAAGATCAGAGAATTTAGCCAATGAAAGGTTTAATCTCTTGATCAATTCAAGTTACGACATCTTACATAGCTTTTAAACTCATCTTTCACTTGCTCTGTAAGATCACTCACATTAATGATATTTTTTGGTAGATGAATGATGTTTTTAGATAGCGAAACATTACGCAATTCAAAGCTTGTAAGAAAACTAATAGTGACTAGAGTTGTCAGTTGTCAAGGATATATGTTACATCGAAATCCAAACCCTCAAAGGATAGTCTAATCTAGTGGAAAGTGATCGATCTCAATATTACTACTGCTGAAACTGACAGACAGCAGAACTGTGGAGGTCATAAGTTTTATCATCTAAATAAAAATCATCTTAAGAATTTTCACTAGACACTATTGAGTAGAATACCAATAAACCAATATTTCTTTAGATGATTTCACTGCAGAAATGCTCATACCAACCAAGTGAGCATTATGTTGAAGATAACAAAATAGAACAATAAAATATGTTGATATTTTATTAGTATGATACCTCATCAACATCAGCACCATACAAATCCTTTTTCCTGCCCCAAACAAGTCTTCCTTTTTCCTCCTCATCAGCATCATCTTCATCATCCACTCCACCAAAGTTGGCCCGCAAATACTTCTGAGTCCTCACAACTGAGTTCATCACGATTAATTACCCGATAAGAAAGTTTTCAAACAAAAGAGACAAAAGATATGGAAGACAGAGACCACCAAATATCTCACTGATAAAACATAATCAATATGGCACGCCGCATACTTACATTTATCAAACATATCCATATCCACACTGTCCACATTGTTATTTCAGTCACATAACACATTACACCCATTACAAATAAGATCACTGAAATAACTCATACACATTTAACGAATACGTTAACAGACACAGGGAAGGCTACTTTGATGACTGGATTACGTATTTGTTATTTTGCTTTCAAATAATGTTCGTTACAGGATCATTACTAATGATCAATTATTTCCCTACGATGTTTACAAAAAGGCAAGAACAATGCAACATAAAAGGAAAAATACAATTATAGCTTACTCAGGGCTTCCAGGCCCTTCGGGGGCACATCCTCCTCCTCCTCATAATCACCACCATCATCATCACCTTCCTCATCCTGATCATCATCATTCTATTGAAAAGGTCAAGGAGTAAGATACTTAAAGAGCCTATAAACGAATAACAAAAGAAGCATATCAAGTCTAGATACATAATACACGACCTAATCTACAGAAAGAATAAATGAATGCTGATAGGCATACTCCTCCAGAATCAAGCGATCAACATAGAGAGCAGAATCCTCAGGCGTGATTAAATGAGCATACATACTCAGAAAGGAGAAGGACGTTAGAATCTGCCACAAAATGGAAAACAGGTAGTCCAACCTCAAAATCAAACACGGGCTGCTCATCATCTTCATCAGATTCTTCCACGTCATCATTCATGTTCAGTGGGACAACATCTCTATTTTTGTGAACTAAACAAAAGAAAAACACAGTCAGAAATAAGCAAACGCATGCCAATCATCAAAAATTAATAAATTTCTCAATGATATATAAACATACACGCATCAATCTCATCATTCATCATGTCGTCGTCATCTAAGGAACGTGACTTGTTCTTCGCAGGAACATCTGCCTCCTTCTTCTTGTACTTCCCCGCCTTTTTCCCCATTGCTCTGTAGCCTCACTCACTACCTATGCAAAAAAAAAAACGTAATCTCCATCAGTTTTTATGACTTCATCGAGCATCTCGAGGATTACTCGCAAAAAGCAAGTCCATCGCCAGAGAAAAAAAAACAACTGAATAGCTTGTCCTCACACACGATTCCTCAGTATACTCCAACAGCAGCGACTGATCACCAGGCGGCGGGCGCTACAAAGGGTGGTGGTTGGTGGCGTTGATCTTTTCTTTCTTTTTCTTTTAGAAGATGTGGAGGAAGAAGATTAAAAAAGAACCCTAAATTGACCTCTTAGTGGGCTGAAATATTTATTGGGCTGTATTTTAAAGGAAATTACTTCGGAAACGGGTACGGTTATCTGATATGGGTCGGATCCGCGATATGAAAAATGTTAAAACCCTGCCCTCAACGTCAACACAATAGCAGTTCTGGGAAACAATAGAAAGATCCAAATTTCATCACTGAAGACTCTTGTTCATCCTTCGATCGAGCTCGGACATGGTAAAGCTTTAATTCTCTATGTGTTTCTTTTAGATGTACATGGATTAAGCCGTTTGATAAAATGTTAATTAAGCAGAAAATATTTGAAAATCAAATTCGATGCTCCTGAATGTAGAATCTCGATCTATTCGGACAGGATAGTTATTCGATCGATTTTTTGTTCGGAATCTATATCCTTTAATTGGATTGGAGAATAATCGTATCGTTACAGACGTTGGTGGCATTATTTTATGCGTCGTAGGCTGGTTGGTTGGTGATCCGAAATTGGAATAGTAGTCAGCAATTGAATGATGATCTTACACAAAAGGAACTGCTTGAGGAGTTGTACCAATTGAAGTTATGCTTTATATACGGGGGAAATGTGCTGAAAATCCCCTACGTTAAAACACTTTAACGATTGAAGTGAATCTTTGCTTTATTGAGTGGGTTTGCGAAACGATATATCATGTGTAAATTGTAATCAGAATCCTTCAATTATCATAGTATGGTTCAGCTTTTATGATTATTTATTTTCTTTGCTTCTGCTGATTCTGTTTCTTCTGTATGTAGGTGCGTTTGCAGCCAGATCCATTCCTCAATGAACTTACCAACATGTTCGAACGAACTACAGAAAAGGGCTCTGTTTGGGTCACTTTGAAACATTGTGAGTTTTCCCTCTTCGATTATCTTGTGTAGCCTCTCCATGATAACTTCTTAAGATTGTGAGTTTTTACTGATGATAGACAGCTTCAGTTTTCTGGTTTTGCTTCTTAACGTTGTATTGTTTGAGTTGAGAAAACAAGTCAATGCATCTGAGGCTGAATATATGTTCATAGAATGATTTCGGTTCCTTGCTTTTTTTTTTTATATAAAGCCTCTGACAAGTCGAAGGCGAAGAGGAACAAGATGAATACGGCTGGAGAGAAGATCGAATACAAGTGCCTAATCCGAGCAACAGATGGAAAGAAAACAATTTCCACACTTGTATGTGTTCTTTACATCTCTTCCACCCATTCTTGAATCTTGATATTAGAGTAGAGCTAGTAAGGGAATGGATGGATTGTAATATCCCTCATCTGCTTAGTAGAAGTGATTCCATCCAATTCTTGGCATCACCTATCATCTTGTCTTAATCTACCCAATTCGATGAGATTTTAGTTTGATAATCTGCAATTTTTTTCAGGTTGGTTCGAAAGATCACCAACGTTTTCAATCGAGCTATGCCACCATCCTAAAAGCACGCATGACGTCCTTGAAGAAGAGGGAGAGAAAGGACCGAAGAAAAACGACTGATTCTGATAAAAAGTCAGACTCGAAGAAACCATCTTCTTCGGCTAAAGCATCGAACTAGGCTCTGATTTCCTTTTGGTTGGTTCAAACAATTTATTACAAAAGGTTTTTTCTCATCAGTTATGTCCCCATTTTGCTGTTTTGCCTTTGAAAACTCCATAGATATCTTTACCGTCTTCGCCAAACATATGATTTTGTCGAACATCTTTCAGTACATGAAGTTTATTGTATGTAACTTTTGCATTTCCTTTTGGCAATTGATTTTTTTGAGTAAACGATAATTTTGGACAGGAAACTGCAATCATGGTTTATTTATTTGGGCTAACCAAAATATAGGATTGGGCCGTGTAAGCCTAAAAACATTTTTCCTGATATTTATAGATTATTATGCTGTATATATATAGATAAAATATTATCGCTTTTATTATGTGCAACGTTGCAGTTACGCTTTAAATACTTTTCTAGTGTGCAACTGTATAAAACGACAAGACAAGGCTGACCTGTACATTTTGATCATCTATAACCTTTTTATTTAATTTATTAGATTATTGAACCAAAACAAAAGGGCGTAATTATTGCTGGGAATCGTGCTTCTAATGATATACAAACATGAGCTCAACGTATACTTAATTGCTACAAATTTACGGTAATAACCACGTTACTTTTCTCAGCAGGAGAAAGAAGTTGATATCTAAATCACTTGTTTTGGTATGTTTGTAATACTTTTATAAAATTATATACGTAGATATATATATATATATATATTTTTTCAAACGAATTATATACGTAGATAATATATGGAAGACCTAAATTCGACCATGATTTTACCTACACGCTTTTCAATAGATTTCAGCTTTGCGTCTATGTCTATGTAACTAATTTTATCTGACACTTGAATTCTCCTAATTTGTCATTTTCTCAAGTAATGCGCTGGTCTACTAATCACATAGGAATCTGTTTCTCTCAGATTTGGTGAGGAACATAATAAAAACGCTAAAGAAGCTTCATTTTCAGTAAAACATTTTTTTGGTCAATTCGATGAGCTGATTTTGTTTGTTTTGTTCGGATTCAGATGTTTGTTCTTTTGTTGAAGTAAGCTGCCGACGAACTGAACAGTTCCGAAATGAGAAGCAGTTCATCGCCGATGTCGTTGGAGCCGAACTACAAAATCCCAGTCAACAGGTGAGCGCCGCGATTCTGAACGGTTGTTGATCTTTGCAGAATGCTATTTGGTTTTTTCTTTTTGGTATTTTGGTTCTCGGCTCTTGAGATCAGTTGCTATTTGCTGTGCTAAATGTGGCTTCGTAGCTCTATTTTTTCCTGATTTGTATAGGAACCTTTTTGGGTTCTTTTCTTCTTAGTGTTGTTTGTTTGAATGGGCTCTGTCGCGGCACTCATGTAGGCCTCATTCTCTGTTATATTTGTGCTAATGATCACATTAGGTTTCCTTTGATTATGTTTTATTTTGGTGGAATCTTCTCTTCTATGAGGTGGAGCGGCTGTATAGCCTGGGATGTGTTTGTATATTAATCCGTTTACGAAAAACTCTGACTTCTTTCGTTTCTTAACGTGTTTGAGAAACGAGTATATCGAAATAGGGATGGATGGTACAGCAATTCTGTGTATATTTACGAGTGTTTTAACATATGAGCTGATCTTGTTGGAGAATAGGAGCTGATAAGGCAAGCGAGGCGTTTTGTAGGTTCGCAAAAATGATTCTTCTTTTATGTTTAGACATTCAATACGACAGTTCAACCGAGGAAGAGGTATCCTTGTTTTAGGGGGAAACTCAATTTCGTGAAGAAAAAGTTGCTTTAGTTTCTAGTTGCTATCAAGCTCTGCAGATGAGTGAGATTTCAGTGTGGTACGTAGTGTGCAAACATGTCTTTTTCTTAGTGCTAACATTAATGTCTCAGTGCGGACATCAGCAAGAGAAGATCAAGAAACCGAGCTTGGAAAGATGGGGAAAAACCTCTTCACGGTCCAATCCTCGACAGATTATTAGGATGCAAGTTCCCAACACTGAAGCTCGTTATGCTCATCATCGTCATTGGAGCATTCATGACATTCCTCCGTTTGCCTTCATTTCACGAGACAGATTACATCTCTCGGTCACGTCCCAGGTATCTCACATCATTTACGCTTCTCATATTTGACTCTCGAATCTCCACAATCTCTTCATATGGAGAGAAATCGCATCGATTCGTAGGTCAAACTTGGTTGACAGATGGTTAAGAGAGAGATTTGGGTTCGATTTGAGCTACATATCGCCCTTAGACATAAACTGGGACGAAGTCTCAGATGCGCTAGATACACTACCCGAAAGAGACGAATACAAAGGAATAGGTTTGCTGAACTTCGACAGGCAAGAAATTGATCAGTGGAAGGAGTTCTTACCAGACGCAGAGCACGTCGTCTTAAACTTAGACTATGCCCCTGAAAACATCACTTGGGAGGCATTATACCCCGAGTGGTTAGACGAGGAAGAAGAGTTCGAAGTCCCTACTTGCCCGAACCTGCCCAAGATCTCTTTCCCGGGAAAACCCAGGCTCGATCTCATCGCTGTGAAGCTTCCCTGCCTTAACAAGTCAAAGAACTGGTCAAGGGACGTGGCTCGTTTTCACCTTCAGCTCGAAGCTGCTAGGCTCGCTTCGACCGTCAAGGGCTATCATTCTGTCCACGTTCTTCTCATTACTCAGTGCTTTCCTATCCCTAATCTGTTCGCCTGCAAAGATCTGCTCGTCAGAAGGGGCAATGCATGGCTCTATAAGCCCGACTTGAATAAGCTTAGGGAAAAGCTTCGTCTTCCTATTGGGTCTTGCGAGCTTTCTCTTCCTTTGAACGCCGACGGTTAGCATTCTCATATCGTAGAATTTCGATCTATTTATCTGAGAATGCTCGTTAAAAATGGTGCTTATACTATGCAAAAGCCTCGTTCTTGTGTACAGTATAAGACCGCCCTTTATTTACCTGCGTTTTGAAGCTTCTAGAAGGTTCTAATGTGGAAGTACCTCACTTCTCCATGCAGGAAAAGCCACATACTCGGGAAATGCAAGAAGAGAAGCCTACGCAACCATCTTACACTCAGCCCACGTCTACGTTTGTGGGGCCATCGTCGCTGCTCAGAGCATACGAATGTCGGGCTCGGCCCGTGACCTCATCATACTCGTCGACGACACCATCAGCGACTATCATCGGACCGGGCTCGAATCTGCGGGCTGGAAGCTCATCACAATCCAACGAATACGAAATCCCAAGGCCGAGCCCGAGGCCTACAACGAGTGGAACTACAGCAAATTCCGCCTATGGCAACTCACCGACTACGACAAGATCATATTCATCGACGCCGACCTTCTCATCCTTCGAAACATAGACTTCCTCTTCTCGCTGCCCAAAATCACAGCCACGGGCAATAACGCGACGCTTTTCAACTCGGGCGTGATGGTGGTCGAGCCTTCGAACTGTACTTTCCAGCTTTTGATGGATCATATCGATGAGATTGAGTCCTACAACGGGGGAGATCAAGGATACCTTAATGAGATCTTCACATGGTGGCATAGAATCCCTAAGCACATGAATTTCTTGAAGCATTTCTGGGAAGGGGACGAGCCAGAGATTAAGGAGAAGAAGGTCCGCCTATTTGGCGCTGACCCGCCTTTGCTGTACGTCCTTCACTACCTTGGGCTGAAGCCATGGCTGTGCTTTCGTGACTATGATTGTAATCACAACGTCGATATATTGCGAGAATTTGCCAGCGATGTGGCTCATAGAACGTGGTGGAAGGTCCACGATGCTATGCCTGAGAATCTGCATAAGTATTGCTTGCTGAGATCGAAGCAGAAAGCTGCTTTAGAATGGGATCGAAGGCAGGCTGAGAAAGGTAATTACAGCGATGGTCATTGGAAGGTCAAGATAAAAGACTCGAGGCTGAGCACTTGCTTCGAAGAGTTTTGCTTTTGGGAGAGCATGCTATGGCATTGGGGCGATAAGAATTGGACGGAGAATTCTACTACGACGGCGCAGTTACAGGTTATTTCGAACGAAACTGCTTCTCTTCCTACGCCTTTGTGAGAATTTCTCGCGTTCTTTTTTTCGAGGATATCATTTCGTTGCTTATACGTCGTTTCGTTACATGTGAAAAGGTCCGTATATAGCGAGTAAGAGTTGATATTATATGCTGAGTTTTCTAGATTGAAGAAACGATGCTATAGTTTTGGTGTTCATATGCTACAAGTTTACAGCCTTCATCATCTTCATCAATGAAGAAACCTTTTGTTTTATTGCATTGCTTGTCTTTAGTTTCTGTCGGTAAGATCACAGCCGTTTGATTCCCAGTAATAAAGTTGCAAACGCACTTCACTCTCTTTACAGTAAATCATTGAGCCGAAATGGCTTTAGCTCGTTCACACGGCCACATCTTCCTACAAGTTGAGCAATTATTTGATCCCAACTTGTTTTGGGGGTTTTTGTCTTGATATACCACAAAGATTTTTGTCTGTCCCACGAATCTCCGATATAAGTTAAGCGTTCGTTCTCATCTGAACTCCACTCCTTAATAGTAGTCGTTTCCTTAGAGATTTGAGAGAGTACATATTAGTATAGATGAATTGGTCACAGATAGTTAAAACAAACGATGAGGTGTTCATATTCGATAATTTAGGGACAACGAACTCGGACAAAAAAATAAATAAAGAATCACATTGTGGAATGGCCCACGTTATGCATATCCTCAAACTTTTTTTCAAGCATAAATAAAGCCCATTCTTCTATCCATCTTCAGAACCCCATAAACCAATCCCAGTTCACTACCAAGAAAAAAAATGGCTTCTAACAACTCACATTCCTCCACTCTCCTCTCACTTTTCCTCGCAATGTTCCTAACCCTTCTTACAACCTTAGTTTCCTCGGCCACCGAGCACTCGACGACGGTCGCTTCGGACCAAATCAAGTTTTGGTCCCGAAACGTTCGGAACGAAATGCCTATTTCCATCGTCAAGAAGCTCTCTCCGATGAGCGCAAACGATGTCAACTACTACGCCGACTTAATGACGTCCAATAATAAAAACGACAAGTTCTCTGCGGATGCTACCTTCTGTTCCCTGGCTAGGCTGGCATGCAGCCCTAACCTCGGAACGTCAAAGACCGTGGAAAACACGTACACTACGAAAAAAACGTACAACATCAACGCTTTCAAGCGAGAAAACGACGAAAATCAAGACCCCTTCTCCTTCTTCAGGCTCGAAAAGCTTAAAACCAACGGCCTCGTTCATCTCCCTAACCTCGATGAATCTCTCCCCGAGCGCTCCTTCCTTCCCAATACAATCGCCTCGCAAATCCGTTTACAATTAGAAACCATATCCAAAATCTTCCCCGATATTACCACGGCGAAGAATACGAAAGAAACCGTCGAAGCGTCGCTCTCCTACTGCAACGCCGGCGCGATAGAAGGCGAGACGATGACCTGCCCTAAATCGCTCGAACAAATGATAGGGTTTGCGAAATCGACGATTGGCGGAGGTAATAATAAGAAGCTGATTTCGCTGACTTCGAAGGGCACGCAAGGCTCAAACGGCGAAGTGATGGTTAGAAACGTTAAGATGTTCAGTGCTGAGAAAATCGTGGCTTGCCACGAGGCGTTTCTTCCATTCGCTGCCTACTTCTGTCATTCTTTGGCTTCGACTCGACTTTACGAAGTCGATTTAGTCGACCCTAAGAGTTTGAATCCCATCAATATGATGCTTGCGATATGCCACATGGATACTTCTCCGTGGCCTAAGGAACACGTGGCATTTCAGATACTCAAGTTTGGCCCCGGGCAAGGCGAGGCTTGCCATTGGTTTACACAGTTGGACCTTGCATGGATTAGTTCTTAAGCTGATATGAAGCTCGCTTTAAGTACTATGTCATTGTAATATTAAATTATGGTTAAGATTCGCTTTGTGTAGTAATTGCAACAAGACAAGTGTATGTGTTTTATGTGTGGCAGTGTGTCAGTGTGTGTATGATCTATAAAGAACTCGTTTTGTGTACTTTATGAAAGGGGTCATGATCAAAGAGTCTCGAGGAATATAAATTTGAAGAACAATTGCGGTTTATGAAATTTCTGTTATTTTATTTTTTATATGTGATCGAATGAGGAGAAGAACTAGTGGAGGAGAAGTGTTTTCTTGAGCAAAGTTTTTTTTACTTAGCTTATTGCTCACGTACAAGAGAGGGATGAAGAGAATAAAATTTCGGCCAACTCATTCTTTTGTTTCTATTTCTCTTACTTTCAATCACGTATGATGCATGCATATAAATAGATACAAATCACACACAAAGACAACTAAGCATTCAAAAAACATATCATGCGTGTAGATTTCTTTTTGACTTGTATGACAATCATATCATATCTTTATTTCGGCTTATATCGACTAAGTTGGCTGTCATATCACGCTTGTCCCTTGGCCTCTTTTCATGTTTCATATTTCTTTTTTACTTTTCTGCCTTCACAATTGAGCTTATCCAACAAATTCCCCCCTTAAGCTCAATCTTCTTTCGGTCTTTCAATCCTCCTTAAACTTAACTCTTTTTCGTCTATCGTATGTCGCGGCTCGCCACTTGACGTCAATAATTGCTTTTGTAATCCTCGCCATATTTGCCATCTCATCGTACTCGTCTGTCACCACACAGCTCGGAGAATCTACCACTAAACTTTCTTCTTGGACCAGCTTCGCCTTTTGGCTGGTTTCTTCTAACGTGTTTTTGTTTTCGAACAGTTCCTCCTCCGCGATTTTTCTGTGGATTTTGTCGTACTCAAGATTCTTCGGTATGGCGACTAGATATTTCGCCTCCGGTGGCTTGGCCTTCGTCAGCATCTCGAAGGTCTCCTTCGTGGTTAAGTTAGTCGCATCTTTTTCCTTCATATTTTGGTTATCGTCCATCAGCTTGGGGACCTCCTTGGTCGTCGTCGCGATCTCATCTTTCTCGTCTGCCTCTAATTTTCCGGCAAGCTTGTACTTCTCGTTGCTTCGAGTGTTCAAATTATTCATGTAGGCCTCAAGGCTGTCTCTCGCCTTGATCCACTCGTTCACTTCCTTCTCTTTCTGGCGCTTCGTTTCTTCGTCTAAATATTTTTCTTTATTAGAACTGGCATATGTAGGTTCTCCCGTCCTCACTTTAGCGACTTCGCGATCAACATGTCGCAGGACCTTCGTCGTGGCTGCGCCGGTTGTCTCTTTCACGCCGCGCTTCTGGTTATCTCTTCGCATGGCTTCTTCAACATGCGTGGTTGTCTCTTCAACTGTCTCGACGCCTTTCTCGGACACTGTTTCTCGTGTCTCTATGGCTTTCTCGTTCGCCACGTGGTTATAAACTTCCTCCGACGACGTGTGCATGGCATCGTCAATCGTGTTTTTCATCTCATCGACATTCTCGGATGTCTTCACGTCGATCTCCTCGACTTTCTCAGCTGGTTGTCGTGGCGGCGTTTCTTCATACGCCTCGTCTTTCTCGAGCTTTGAGAGCTCCTCCTCGTAGGGAGATTTCGTTGTTGGAGTGGTGGTGGCTACTTCACGAGTGATATTTTCTTTTATCACTTCAACGACTGCTTCAGTCGTCTTCTCTTCTTTCACGGCATTTTCGGCCTTTGGAGATTTTTTCTCCTTTTCTTCACCTGCGTCTTTCTTTGACGCTCCGCCTTCACCGTGAGTTGGCTCCTCGGCCTTTGAATATGTTTCCTCCTCTTCAGTGACTTCACTGGCTTTCATCTTTGATGATTCGCCTTCTTCTTTTGTCGTCTCGGGTTTTAGTGGTGGTTCGACTTCTTTCTTTTCCACCATCGGCTCAGCGTGATTTTTATCACGCTCGCTCTCCACGACACGAGCTACCTCTTCTCGTACGGGTTCGCCCTTAACGTTCTTCTCGTCCTCCTTCGTCGTCTCAAGTTCGCCCTGTTTTTGTGGCTGAACTTCGTTGCTGCTATCAGCGACTTTATATGCTTTCTCCAACAGATCCCAGGCTTTCTTGGCTTCTCTCGTTGCGCCTATGGCTCCGAAACCGGTAAGATCTAACGCCTCTAAGATGAGAAGGCGCGCGAGACCATTTTCTCTCACGGCGGCTCCCAACGTCTTCCGTTGCGACTTTGTATACTTCGTCGTATCTGGTGAAAATCCATCTTCGATTATTTCCCATAAGCCTTGCGATTTGAATAGAGCTCTCATTTCGACGCTCCACCTTGCGTAGTTATTCTCGGTGAGTTGCGGGATTAACATGTGGTCAAATAATATCAGCTTCCACACCATCGGCACTATCGGCTCTGTCGGCTCTGGCGATATCATCGGTTCTGACTCTCGCTCCGCCGGTATTGGCGATACCATCGGCTCTGATACCATTTTGTTATTTTATTTTTTATATGTGATCGAATGAGGAGAAGAACTAGTGGAGGAGAAGTGTTTTCTTGAGCAAAGTTTTTTTTACTTAGCTTATTGCTCACGTACAAGAGAGGGATGAAGAGAATAAAATTTCGGCCAACTCATTCTTTTGTTTCTATTTCTCTTACTTTCAATCACGTATGATGCATGCATATAAATAGATACAAATCACACACAAAGACAACTAAGCATTCAAAAAACATATCATGCGTGTAGATTTCTTTTTGACTTGTATGACAATCATATCATATCTTTATTTCGGCTTATATCGACTAAGTTGGTTGTCATATCACGCTTGTCCCTTGGCCTCTTTTCATGTTTCATATTTCTTTTTTACTTTTCTGCCTTCACAATTGAGCTTATCCAACAATTTCAATATGATCCATGGAAGTGTGATAAACGCTCCCTAAAAGTGTCGATGCATGGAACCATTAAGTTACAAACGTTAAAAAAAATTATAGTTGGGTTAGGTTATTAAAAAATCAACGACCTTCACTACTACATATTTTTCACTCCGTTTAAGGTATAGAATATGATTTCTTGGTGAAGGTTGAAACTTGGGGAAGTTTGGCGTACATCGATGCTAACTAAGTATCTATCAATTTCTTACATCCGAAAAACCCATGAAGTTGCAGAGAAGTGACGATGAAGAGACAAAGGGGCTCACACTTGACACTTGCAATGAGCCTAAAAAACCAGTAGTATCTTCGGACAACCATGCATTTAGTACAATTAATTCGTCAACTTGCTACCTGGGATTCTTGTCCACATAGTAAAAGAACAATATCACGATTAATTTTGTACAATTAATTCGTCAACTCATCGATCGTCGGGTCATAATATTATATGAGAACGATATCACGATGAAGATCGCATTGTTGGACTAAGACCATGTGATGGAGTTTCTCATAGCCTAAAACTTTTCGTGTATAAATACCAGCGTTTTTCCACCTTCGAAAACCCCAGAAAAAAAAAAATCGATCTTTAGTTCAATATCATTATTACATGGCTTCTTATGTCACCTCCCTTTCTCTTGCATTGTTCCTAATTAGCCTTACAAGCTTAGACAATCTCTCAGCCTCCGAGCATTTTCCTTCTTCCTCGCCAACAGTAGCCTCAGAACAACTTAAGCTATGGTCTCAAAACGTCGAAAACCAAATGCCTATTTCCATAGTTAGAAAGCTCTCTCCAATGAGCACAAAAGACTCCAACTATTACACAAACCTAATGATGTCTGAGAACGACAATAATAACGTCCTCTCATCATCAGATTATTCCAACTTCTGCTCGCTTGCCAAATTAGCATGCAACTCGATGCTCGGCGATTCGAAGACTGTCGAAAATATATACACCACGAAAAAAACCTACAATAAGTTGTCCTCGTTCAAGCAAGAAAACGACGAAAAGGAAGACCCTTTTTCCTTCTTCAGGCTCGAAAAGCTTAAAACCAATGGCCTCATTCATCTCCCAAACCTTAAAGAATCTCTCCCCGAACGTTCTTTCTTGCCCTACGAAATAGCCTCTCAAATCCCTCTAAACACGGAAGCCATCTATAAGACATTTCCCGATATTACAGCGGTGAAAAAGACGAAAGAAACAGTCGAAACTTCCCTTTCTTACTGCAACGCTGGCGCAATAGAAGGGGAAACGATGAGCTGTCCTAAATCGCTCGAGGAAATGATAGGGTTTGCTAAGGCGACTTTGGGCGGTAGTAACAAAAGGCTGATTTCGCTGACTTCGAGGGGCACAGAAGGTTCGGACAGCGAAGTGATGGTTAGGAAAGTGAAGCAATTCGATGCGAAGAAAATAGTCGCCTGCCACGAGGTTTTCCTTCCATTCGCAGCCTATTTCTGCCACTCTTTGGCTTCGACTAGACTGTATAAAGTCGATTTAGTCGATCCTAAGAATAGTTTGCGTTCGATCAATACGATGCTTGCGATATGCCACATGGATACTTCGTCTTGGCCTAAGGAACACGTGGCATTTCAGATACTCAAGTTTGGCCCTGGGCAAGGCGAGGCTTGCCATTGGTTCACACAGTTAGACCTTGCATGGATTAGTTCTTAAAAGCTGATATATGTCTTTCGTTGTAATAAACTTTCTGCTTCCCTGTAATAACGAAGGCGATTCTTAGCCGTAGTAGAGCAAATTTTGTTTGCGCTTTTAAGTACAACTTTTGAAAACCCCATACGCATCGTTTCTTTCTCGCCTGCGAAATTGAATGAAAGTGAAATCCATGCAAAGAGGAATTTTATTATGTGAGTTGTGTAAGAGAATGGGACTATGGGAGGCTAAATGAGGTAATGATCAGATCCACACACACTTTAGCTGGGCAAGTTTCTTGGCTACAGTTTTGCTAGCTTTTAAGAATTGTATGTTATTTTGAGTTTATTTAACTTGATTTTCGTCATGTTATATGTATCGGTGATTTGTATTTGATTGGATTAGTAAAGTCCTTATTCACTTCATCAGGAAAAAAATAATTTAATATGGTCGTATCATAATTTTAAATTGTAGATTCCATGACTGGCCTATTTGGTTGAGGGGAGATGCTAAATCTCTCATTCATCACTTAGATTAGGGAAGGTATATTAAGTTTCAGGCCCAAAAATGCTTTAAAATAGAGTTAAGACCATTTTCGAAAAAACATTAGTATAAAGGACCAAATTTAGAGATAAGGACCTAAAATATGAACTGTTATTGTGTTTTCCATAAAATGAAGTGTTATTTCAGAAAAATGAAGTGTTATTTCAGAATAATGGAGTGTTACTACAGAACAATGAAGTGTTACTGAACAAATCGGGTCCTTAAAACTAATCTTTTTCCTGACAAGGCCTGACTTCTAAATTCAGACCCTGACGGGGCGCCTGAACGAAAATTGCCTCAAAAACAAACTACTACCAACTTTGTAAGAAAAAAAATACCTCTTTAGGTGTACCAACTTTGAAATATTCCACACTTGCCTTTCAACGGAAGTAGAAAATAGGGAAAAATAGAAAGGAAAAAGGAAAACCAGTTAATAGGAAGAAATAAATAAAGAAATAAAAAAACAAAAGGAAATAGGACACCATTTTGATATTTGGTGTTTTAATGGCGTCGTCTCAGGTGTCACACGCCTACATTCATCTCTGTTCATCAGAGATATCACATCTTTTGTTTTACCATTTTACCCTCACGCGAACAATTAATACCCTAAAAATCTCCTCTTACTGTTTCCTTTCTTAACCGATCAGCGATCTCTGCGTGCGACCGAATCCTTACATGATAATCCTTGGAAGATATAAATCGGCTTTCTTTACCTGTTTTGGCGGATGCATTTTGTTGGATGATGGAATATAAAAGAATCTCGAAGATTTCCTTTCCACCTTTTTAGCTCATATTAATGCGATCCGAAATGGTGAATTTGTTGGAATGAGATCTGCCTCCTCAATCGGGTAGCTGTAGCATCAGCTCAAGTTACTGCTTTCTTGAGAGAATTATGGTTTATTGTGTATTGGATAACGTTGTTTTGCAATTTGAGGTTTTCACTTAGTTTGGGGATTGTATTTGATCATCTGATGATGTTTGCTTGCAGACTGTGACACGCCCTTGACGAATTTGTGTAAAGAGAGCGCGTTGAGAGATAGAAATAGTTCGTTCGGGTGATGTCTTTTGACGGGCACATTAGGCAATGGAAATGTGGGACAGGTGGTGCAGTCAATTTGCAGAAAGTGAGTTCTATTGTTCGCGATTTTGGGGAGCCTTGCCTTCGTCAATCACCTATAAAGATTGTGATACCCGTAAGAATCTCACTGCTGATATTCCCATCTCGGACATTCTTGTGATAATATCGAACTGTCTTTAGGTCCTGATTGACAATGTTGATACAATAAAAAACTAATCTCGACATATGAATCAACACTTGTGCTCTGTGATTACTTGAACTTGTGGCTTTTTGTTTAGTGTTGTTCCATATTGTATTGAGAAGTGGTAAAAGTTGTTTTAAATTGTTTCATAACAATAGAACTTCTTTCACCTCTTTCTATGTTCATACAGATGACGAAAATGCTTAAGCCAGACAAGTGGCAGGCGATCTTTGACAATGATGGAAAGATTTTTGGTTTTGAGAAAGTGCTGAAGTTGATTGTTCTAGGGGTAAGGTTTTTATTTTCGTAGCTTCTTGTTCTTCTCATGGCTTGTATCTCAATATTGCTTCGCCTTTGATTAGCCGATCATAGCATCTCAAGTGTTGCGTACTCTTGAGAACAACTTTTTCTTCTCCGTTTTTGAGACGCATTTGAATATTGAGCGACTGATTGAAAATTTTATTGGACCCTGAAGCTCAATTTGAGTATACTTTGGTGGTGCTTTAAGCCGATCCTTTCTGGGTTCTGATAGTAGTATAAATAATTAGAAATCAATTTGTTACCAGCTAAAAAATAAGAAAAAAACTCTCTCTGTGCTGAAAGACTCCTTTTCATGCAGGGTGTGGATCCATCCATAAGGGCAGAGGTCTGGGAGTTTCTTTTGGGCTGTTATGCATTGAGCAGCTCTGCAGACTATAGGAAGCAGTTAAGGAATGCTAGAAGGTAATGGGAGTACTAGAATTTGTCACTTCAAAATTTTGCATATCCATAACCTATCATTTATGCCATATATCGTTTATTTTTACTGTTTTCTGTTGTTTAAGGCACATTCAAAATTTTTATACTGGTTTTATGCAATTGCAATGGCATGCTCTGCATTAAATCATTGGAGATTGTTGGGAGACTATCATTAGCTACTCGAAGTTTGTGAATCGAATACATGCCAACCTTTCGCAGGGAAAGGTACAATGACCTCGTTAAAGAATGTCAGCTGATGCACCCAAGTATAGGAACTGGTTCGCTGGCCTATGTTGTTGGTTCGAAGGTCATGGACGTAAGGACGAGTTCTAGAGATGATACGGCAAGAAATGCTGAAACAAAAAGTGAACAAATCTCCGTAGTCAGTAGTCATGGAGATGATAATTCTGCATTAGGTGGCAAATGTACAGATACATCATGTATATTCAGAAGTAGTGACTCAAATGACCTGGCAATTGAACAAGAATCCACTGCCGAAGGAGCGTATGATTGCTCTGGTCATCCATCCTCTTCTGATCATGACAACTTCATTTCCCCAACCAGACATGAAGTACCGGAGGCAGAAGATGTAGCTGAAAATCATTTAGAGTTTCCTACGTTGCCTGTCATGGATTTGTTCGACAACTGTGACAATGACAGAAAAAAAGTTAGGGTAAAAGAAAGCAAATTTTCCGCAGAGTGTAGATTAAGATATTTAGATGCACGTATGCATAGTTTTGAGATTAACAGCAATGCTGATCTCATTGTCGAATCGGATAACCCCCCACCAACTGATATATGTCCATATGATCACCCCAATAGTGAAACCTCTCATCTTGGTCAACATGAGTCACATTCTCAATCGGATAATCCCGACGACGCAGAACTGCTTAAAGGTCTCCAAATATCAGATTCTAAAAAAGCATTTTCCACACATGCGATGTCGTCTCAAGGACCTGTCAGTGAAGACAAAGTGTCTGATTGGCTATGGACACTACACCGAATAGGTAAGCATTAATCTTCTACTTTTGTGTGTGTTCCCTGACCCATATTGGTTGCCGCTGCCTCGGGGAAATCTCATAACTTTCTCATTCTATATGTTCTTCAGTTGTTGATGTAGTCAGAACGGATAGTCATCTTGAATTTTATGAGGATCCAAAAAATTTGGCTAGAATGTCAGATATTCTAGCTGTGTATGCATGGGTTGACCCTGAAACAGGATACTGCCAAGGTTAGGGTATATTTTCCATTATGAGTTGTTTACTAGTGGATTTATATTTGATGATGAGATCTTGTACAAAACTCTTGTGATGGTTTATTGCAGGCATGAGTGACTTATTGTCCCCTTTCGTTGTTCTTTTTGAGGATAATGCTGATGCTTTCTGGTGCTTCGAGATGCTCTTAAGAAGAATTGTATGTGCATGTTTGTAGGGCCTTTTTTTTGTAATCTATATTTTTCATCTTTTAGTTTGCTAAAACACGGTCTATAACTACTATTCAGCGGGAAAACTTTAAGATGGACGGGTTAACTGGCATCATGAAGCAGTTGCAAGCACTTTGGCATATATTGGAACTTACAGACAAGGAGATGTTCTCTCACTTGTCCATTATAGGTGCAGAAAGCCTTCACTTCGCCTTCCGTATGCTTCTCGTGCTCTTCCGCCGTGAACTTTCTTTCAATGATGCTCTTTGCATGTGGGAGGTTTGTACGCGCTCACGCATCTATCTATCTATAAATATATATTCTGATTACAGTCACAGCTTTGCTGGAAATTCACCATTTTGAGGGACACATACTACTCTCTCCTTGGGTGTTGTTTCCATGTTTTGATGTTTCAATGTATCTTTTGTGGGTTAAACAACATATGAGATTGACTATTCTAAGAAGTGAATGTTCAATTTTTTTTGGGGGCTCTCTGCAGATGATATGGGCTGCTGATTTTGATGTCTCACTAGCTTATCTCTTGGATGAGAACTGCCCAGACATATTGTCCATACACTTACATAAGGAACCCGAGGTTGAATCTGAAGAAGAAAATATCAGTATTCAGAGTGGTGGACAAAAGGGTGCCTTCCCATCAAAACATGGAACTATAGAACGCTCCAACTCGGACAACACTGGGATGAGATCGACATCAGCTAGGCCATTTTGCGGCTTGACGAAAACATTCTGGTCCAAGATAGACCGATTGCAGCATTCTAAGACGGCGGCATGTAAAAGAAATGGCGATGATGAATTGCCTGTGTATTGCGTCGCTGCCATCCTTGTTATGAATCGTCACAAGATCATAAGAGAAACACGTTCCATTGATGATCTGATAAAGGCAAGTTTATATCTTGTTTCTGTGGTCTTGCTTCAGTCTTCTTATCATACTAGTTCGCACTTCAAGTTTGTAGTTTGTGAAAGGTCCTTAACCTTATTGCTTGAGTTTCTTACGCATAGTGGCTTTTTTTAACTGTATTAACTTGGAAGATTTGGATTAGAAGCAACATCAATGGCACTATAATCTAAAACCAAGCTGACTAAGAATCCACATATGTAGGAACAGAGTTTTCTCCTTTCTGCTGCTCCTAATCTTTCTCTGTTCCCCTGCATTTGATCACTTCTTTACACGCATTTTTTGCAGATATTCAACGATAACGTGCTTAAGATCAGAGTCAAGAGATGTGTGCGTACTGCTATTAAACTGCGGAAAAAATATTTTTACAAGGTTAGTGAACTTAATCCAGCGATTCTTTCTAATTTCAGATACCTTCTTCCATAACTATGAAAACGTTTTGTTCTTAAAGTTCCCCTTTTCATTTCAACAGGCAGTCAAGCATAGTAGTTCAGCAGCTAACAGGGGTAGTTGAAGCTTTGTTTTTGGCCACTCGTCGGCTTTTAGATGTTCAATCGTTGTCGACCGATTCCCTAACATAGGTGACTTTTACGGGAGGAACTCAGAGAGACGTGAATGGCATGAAAGAAAAAGGTCCCATCTTTGCCTTCGCCTCAAATGCGTCTTACATCTTCGAACTCAGATAATATCATCACCCTCCCTTCATTCTTTGAAACGTTTAGGAATTATTATTTGCTGTGGTTTTGGTTGAAATGCTTACACTCTCTGGGATCACATCTCGACTGAAGCCTGAATGTTTTTCTTACATCATTTAAACAGTGTAGGACACAGAAGCTCCCTATTTGCCCATGTAAATATTAACTTCTATTTTCCATATATCGCAACAAAAACAGTACCTTTGAAGTTTTCCCATTGTGACGAAAACATTTTACACTTCACTTTCTTACTTGTACCCATGTAACTGCCTTGGAGGCACGCCGACTTTAGGCGGATTAGGGATCGAATCTTCAGAACCCAAGTCATCGATCGGCGGCCTCTTCTTGTGATGATCG
The DNA here is from genome assembly GCA_027422505.1 of Craterostigma plantagineum. Lineage (NCBI taxonomy): Eukaryota > Viridiplantae > Streptophyta > Magnoliopsida > Lamiales > Linderniaceae > Craterostigma > Craterostigma plantagineum. Next base: position 5,288,827 of record JAPQWV010000044.1, on the reverse strand, counting down.
GTCGCCGATTGATAAGCCATAGCCAATGCCAAAGCCTAAATTTTTCAACACGCGAAAAAATTAGCCCGTTACCATTTCAGAAGAATAAAAATCCGAAGCTTACTTACTATGTGGTCTTTCTCAGGCGGGGCGTAAATCCCAGTAGTAACAGTAGTTCTCCTTCGAGTATTCTCCGAAGGGGCGTTTTTAATTTTCTTAAATCCCGTCGGGACAACGATTACGGGGAACCCCACGAGGTTTCCGACGCACACTCTTTCCCAAACCGTCACGTTTCCTACGAACGCATCTACTTTGAAACTCTCCCTAACTTCACCGATCAATTTCCCTCGCGCCCTTTGCGCCTTTCGAGAAGGAAAACAATAACACAATTCGTCAAAAAAAGAAGGAAATTCCATTACATCAAAACATAATCGACGTACTTGGACGTAATCCACGGCAGGTACGACGCGGGCCCGCCTAAGCTCGACGGGCCACTGATCTTGAGCTTCGTACTCGTCGTCGAGGCCCGAGCGCTGCCACTCGTCGAAGTGGGCCAACATGTCGACGTCCATGGTGAAGTTGAGTATTCCCTGGGCAGAATCGACGGTGTAGTTCAGCTTGAACTCCACCATTTTCACGCCTTTCGACCTCAGCTTTTCGACCACCTATTATTTTTTAGAAAGTATTTGGAGCTTTTAATTCCATTCGTGCGTACGAAAATTGATATGAAATTGACTTACATCCATCTCGGCGTCTTCCAAGTATCCCACGTTGAGCTTTGTGATGTCGACTTCAAAGGGGTCGGAGAAAGGTATGTCTCGGGATGAGAGATCGTTCTCATCCTTCCCGCGTATTATGTCGAGAATGATTGCGCAATCTTCCGCGCTTCTGCAGAATGGTCCTAATTTGTCCTGTTAGAGAATGATTGGTTTACGCCCAGAGAGAGAGAGAGAGAGGGAGTGAGAAATGATACCAAACTCTCGGAGATGCTCATAACGCCCGTCCGGCCGATGGTTCCAAAAGTGGGACGTAACGCCGTTACGCCGCAGCGAGCCGCGGGATAAGTGATCGAACCTGCGGTCTCCGAGCCAATGGCAAACGGAACAAGGCCTGCATAGGAACGGCAGCGGTTATACACACACATACTTGCAATTTTTGGAACAATAAGTTTCAAAACTGAAGCAATTTGAGCACAACTAAATTAAAGATTGCAATTTTGGAACAATGAGTTTCAAACCCGAAGAAATCCGAGGACAATAAACGCCAGAGTTTCGAAACACACGGTCCTCAAACTGCTTTAATTTTGAAACTTTTTTTGTCCCAAAAATTGCAACACTTACTCTACCTGTCCTCGAACTGCTACAAATTTGAAACTTACTGTCCTAAAATTGCCACCATTTAATTTACGTCTACTGAAAATACCACTCAACCATATAAACATGATAATATATATATATTATATATATATATATATATATACATATTAAATACCAGCCGAGGTAGAAGCCGCGGGCCCAGCCGAAGAACCGGTGGAATATTCCTCGATATTCCACGGATTTCTCGTCCTCCCACCGAACCAAATATCGTCGTACGCCAACGAGCCCGTCACAAGCTTTGCTAGTAGTACGGCACCCGAAGATTTTAACCTGTTTTTTTTCTTTCTTTGTTACATCATCAGCACGACGAACAGTTCTTACGCAAAATGGATTTAGATTCATACGCATATTTGAAGGAATAGAATACCTCTTATATACCCAGGCCTCGGCGTCGAGGACTTGGTTTTTAAACGACTTAGAGCCCCAAGTCGTCTTATATCCCGGCACTGCGATTATATCCTTCAAACCGTACGGGATTCCATGGAGTGGGCCTAAATGTACGCCTTTTGCCAGCAATTCGTCGGCTTTTTTCGCTTGTTCGTACGCCAGCTCTTCAGTTATAGTCACTACACATTCGAGAATCGGGCCATATCTGCAGAAGGAAAGCATTGAATCTATTCTATGTTCGACTACACACATGCATATATAGATAGATAGATAGCTACCTCTTCAGTCTGTTCAAGAATATTCGGACAAGTTCCTCAGAAGTGACCTGTTTAGACTTGATCAGCTGCCCAAGTTCCAGAATCTGAACGCCAACAACGAAGTCTCATTTGTAAGAAAAAGAGAAACAAACAAGGATAGTGTTGTGAAGATCTTTACTTACACTCATAAATGCAATATCTTCGTCGCTCTGTGGCTTCACTACATTCGAAAGAGAAGGATAATTGAATCTTTTCGGTAGATTCTCTGCAGTGCTGTGACGATCCCAAGTGGGATTGAAAACCAACGCAGAAGGATTTTCCAAGCCACCATTCGCCGAGGCAACTAATTTCCTGGTCGATCTTATGATAGGAATGTTCAGCTCCTCGGCGCCCTTTTCGATCTCTTGCATCTACAGACAAGAACTTGTTAGAAACTGTTGCAGAAATACACCAAAAAACCCAATTTTAGTACCTTTGCATCGCTGAAGAAGCTTGCATCGAGCATTTCAAACCCTTTGCACAGGGAGTTGTGGCTGCTCATTACCGAGCATCGGCTAAGGTTTTTGTGGACTCTCACACTGTCCTGGCATGTAAGAAAAAACACTCTATAAAACTGAAAGAAGGGTTTTTTAGAGCCATCTTATGCACCTGTATTACCTAGAGAAAAGGGTCTGTTTCCATGATAGTTGATATGCATTCACCTGCTTTAAAACTGTTAGCCTAATGCGCAACAACAGATTGAATCTGAATTCGTAGCAAAAATGTCTACTAAACTACGACTGTAGAAATCTGTGTATTTTTTTGTCTTTGCCAGCATTAAATGCATCTAATCAGCTTCATTCTTGTCTGGGGGACCATAAATAACTACGAAAATGAAAATCACGCAAAACCCCTACAAACCCCCCAACAGTAAACATCGATTCATAGGCTGAGAAAAAAGACACGGAGAAAAGTAAGTACCATTGAGCTGATAGAATCTGATTCAGGTCTCCTGCGTACGTTCGGTTCTGAAGGAGTAAAGCCGCCGTATAAGAAGAAACCCACCGATACGACGAGTAAGCAAGAGAAGACACGTGTCATGCGAGGAACCCATCTTCTCTGACACGTGTTAGAGAACTGCGCTCCCATTTCGGAACTCATCGCCGACTTAGTTAACTCCTTCCCCTTCGTTTAAGCAAGAAGCAGCAGACCCCCCTTTCCTATTTATTTCTCTTGGGGATATTTTCTTTTTTCTTACAATCTTTTTCGTTTCGGAGCGATTCTTGGCCGACTGGTTGACTTTCAAAAGTCGTTTTCGGAGCATTGTTGCGATCTATATATATATTTCCTTGCAAAGACAATGTTATTTACATGGGAAATTTTCGATTTCGACCGAAAGTTTCACCTTATTACGTCAAAGAAGTGTATCAAATGGGGAAAAAACTAAAAAAATTGATACCTTGTAAGAAAACAGTTACAAGGAGGAAAAGTAACTGAGCAGAATAATCTTGCAAAATAAATGTTACTGTGCTGTGCACAACCTTAGTACACTACTTAAAGGTCACTAAAAACACTAGGCCTGATATAAATAAGGCGGTTGGGCAATAACCGACGAACTATAATCGGCGGGCCGCTGCTCAATCCCAGCGACAAAATTCGCATAATGGTAAACATCAGAAGCTTGAGCCACGGCACCAGCCGATGGTCCAACACCTTCCATCGAAGGCTGAGCTTGGTATAAGCCAGCGCTCGAAGGCTGGCCAAGGTACTTCTCAATCAAGCCAGCATCAGCAGCGTGCCACTGATAAGGGTAGTTGCCGTGATTCACAACCACGCCTTGCTGTTCAGACACATCGACGGGTGGCATTCCACCGTAATAACTCTGAGTTTGATAGAGGTTTGCATGAGAAGTTGATGGTAATGACAGGGCTGTGCTAGCTGCTTCTCCGTAGAGCATAGGTGGAGCGGAGTAAGTGACTACGTGGCTGTTGTGCTTGTTAGGCTGTTGGTGTTGTGGTGGCGGTGGTGGTGGTTGGGCGTGGCTGAGGTAGCTTGGCCATGTTGGATTTCGAGGCCTTGGCTTCTTCGATAGTGATGATGATGATGGGTCGATTCCGTTTGGTTTTCTTTTCTGAGGTGGTGGTGGTGGTTTTTTGTTGGCGGTTTTCCTGTTGGACTCTATGAGTTTTTCGAGTTTTTCGATGTTTTCGCTGACTTGCCAGCCGGGGAGGATTTTGGCGGGGTCGATCTTGTGTTTTTCCAGGGTTTCGCGGATTGACTTTAAGGCTGCTAATTTCTTCTTCTTTCCCTCCAACTGAGGATGGTAAGTAGAAAGAAAGTTCAGCAATATAGAGAGGTTGAATTGAAGTTAATGAGAAAAAGTGGATGGTGAAAACTTACTGGGGCAGCTTGTTTTGGACTGTTCCACGAGGCTTTGGATTCTCGGAGATAGGTTAGCAAAATCGTTTGAGGGTTAAACTTCTCTTCTAACCCAAAGGTGTAGACCATGTTGACAGCGTCTACGTCCATTTTAACCTTCAGCAGCTCTTCGACTATTTCTGCATGCGTCGCAAAAGTAATAACAATGTATTCACGTTAATGCCCGACAGGAGTATCAGCACGTCAATCACGCAAAGTACAACGTCCAAGTTACCCAACACCAAGAAACTCCAAACGTGTTTCACTCGAACTATTCAACACTCAACTGTTCTTGATTCTGTCAACTTGAAAATGTTTAAGATTTAAGCTCCATTTCCAGGGAACAAAGCAATGCTCATTTCTACAGCAGAAACATGCGACTTAATGAATCCTATAACAACAAGAGAAGCCACATATTCACCTGATTATACCTACCACAAAACGGAGAAACAAATGAACCTATACCCAATCTGAAAACAGCAGAAGGACACTCGCACACACAAAAGATAAGACATACCAATCATCTTATCCATGAACTTCCTCGACTTCTTTAACAAACCAGAGACCTCTTTACCATTTCCCACCACAGCCAAATCCCTCACATCCCTTCTCCTAAACGTAGAAGGGACCCCAAAACAAGCGATAAACATTAACAAACCGCGGGCGTCCACCTCACTTGCCATAGCCAACCCTCCTTCTGTAACCAATCTTTTCTTCCATGTCACCGCAACTGCTTCTGCCTCGTCTACCACGCTCTTATCCACATCCACCGAATCCTTGTTTTCGCATGATCCCATCATCAAAAGGAAACACTCCAGAATGAAAATCGATGCCTCCCGCGAAGCCATCATTGGAGAATCCTTCTCAAAAGCCTTCTTTCCCTGCAAATAAAACTTGCCCAAGGAGTCCAACACCAGTTTGGAAGGATTCGTTGCAAGCTTCAAAGAATGAGGAACCTCCTCACGAAGCTTCTCCAAGTCGTTTAGGTGCGTGAGTATGTACCTCCTCATGCTTTTGCCGCACAATGCCTTGTTTAGGCTCACGGAATTCTTGTGGTCGTGAGCCTTTTGGGGGGGATTTTCAGAGGTTGGCCTGTTAGGGTTAGGGCTCTGCTGCGGAGGAGACGAATTAGGGATTTCCGAGCCTTTCGAAGGTAAAATCGCCGTGATCGAGGATCTAATTGAGTGAAGGTGGTTGACGAGATCGTCGTAGCACTGCTGGAACGACGTGAGCGCCAAAGTGAGGCTTTTCAATTCCGATATAGAATTTACGATCAGTGGCGGTTCGGCGGGAGGATTCGACGACGGATTCTCCGGCGGGTCCGCGGTCGTTCTCAGTGGACTCGGCGGAGGCGGAGCCGAGGCTGAATCCTTCCGTGAATCTTCGTCAATCTGAGATGGATCCGGCGTCGAGATATCCGCCGTTCGTGGTGGCTCCGGCGGTGGAGGTGAGGCGATGACGGTGTCCATTGAAAGCTGTTCAAAAAAATTTCCTATCGTTTTTTCCCTTCCTTTTTTAAACAATCTTCTTCATCTGACTCGCCCTAGACATTGCTTCATTGTACGGACTGGTTCAATAGCCCAATGGGCCAAAGGCCCAATTTTGGTATCATCTAAATGTTCACAAAAAGGCCCAATATAGAACATAAATCAATCTAATACATGAATGTCCAAAGATGAGGCGAGCCGATTTAATATGAATAGTATATTTAGCACATTCAAATGCTATAATAAATGAATATCTCATATTTAATTTAACTAAAAATAAATAGGTAAAATAGTAATTAAAGTAGTGAGTGATTTTGTTTGAACTTTCAATTTTTTTTTTAACAAAACTTAATTCACAGACCATTTAATATACTCACCTCCGACTCCCACCTTTAGTAGAATATTGTACTATTTGCCAGGGCCGAATTTGGGGCCGTGCAAGCAGGCCTACAACACATGGCCACAAATCCAGCCCAGTGTAGTATAGGGCCTCGAATAACAAAATTTAACATAATATAAGAACCCAAAAGAATTGATAATTATTAATGCCACATATGGGCCAAATGGCCCAGGGCCACCCTAAAGAAAAAAACGGCCCTGCTATTTGCACATCAATGCATGGACAATAACATATAAATATATTTATTTAATTTAAAATACTTAATAGAAAATATAATTTAAATTTAAAAGTAATTAGCTAATAATAGTAATTAACAATAAATAGTAAATAAAAGTAGTGGGTTTTTTTTTATTTAATGTTTTTTTTTTAAATTGACAGTTTATTTATACCGAATTATGGAAAAGATACTAGAAAAAAAATTAAAATAATTATATTCATATTTTCTTGACCCTTGAGGTTCGTGTGGCGCCAAGATCATAACCAACGGACAAGAACTGAATTATGAAAATTCCCATCTTCATCGAATTTTCAAGGCCACAAAAATAAAAATTTGCTTGAAAATAAAAAAACAAAAAGCCATACGTCTCAAAAGATGACCAGCTATGGCTGCTGCTGCTATCTCTTTCCCTTTCTCCCCTTCTCTGATCAAACGTAGACTGTTCTCTCGAAAACCCATCGGCAATTTCTCAATTTCCTGCGCGAAGGTCGAAGATAATGAGGATACAAACTCGGCGGAAACCCCAAATCAGCGAAAGAAACTATCGCAGCAGTCTTCATGGGAAGCGAAGGATTCCCTGGGCAACGATTACCTTTACAGGCTCGGAGCTGAGGCGGATAACATGAATATTGCCGTCGGAGCTAGGTCCGGCGTCATCGACGAGCTCTTCGTCGGCAATTTCCTAGGAAAAGACGGTAATAAAAAAATCCCATCACTTTCACTCGTGTCGCTTCCTTTCTGTAGAAATTTATGCTTGGGTCTTTCGCCTGCTGCGTTTTCCAGCGGATATTGTGTTCGATTATAGGCAGAAGGCGACTAGGTCTTTCGAGTATCTTCAAGGAGACTACTACATCGCTCCACTCTTCCTGGTAAGCCATAGTTTCTCAGCGGCTTAATGTCGAACACTTACTGTGCGTCTGCGATGAAATTATTTTAGGGTTGTAATCGCTTAAGTATATGTTCCTCATTTCTCACGTGGCAGGATAAAGTCGGTAAGACCATGCAATCCCAGATCGGTTTTCTCGTCGGAGGAAAATAAAAACTTAATCTTTTCGAATACTTCGGTTTGCAGTAGTCCACATTGCGAAGAACTACCTCGCTCATGTCCTCAACATCAAAATCCCGCTGATATTAGGTGATCTTAAGCCATTACAAAGAGTTACAATCATCATATGTTGTAATGTTTTCTCAAACAGGCATTTGGGGCGGGAAAGGACAAGGGAAAACGTTTCAGACCGAACTCATATTTCGGGCTATGGGGGTCATACCCGTTATCATGTCGGCGGGAGAATTGGAATCAGAAAACGCAGGTAAAATACGACCCCTTTATTCGAGATACTATTTCAAGAAAAAATCCCGATTGTGTTTTCTGTTTTCTATTTTCCTTTCACGACAGGTGAACCTGGAAAACTGATTCGAGAACGGTACAGAACTGCTTCCCAGGTGATCCAAAACCAGGTAATACATACATACTTTTCGCCGTGTAAGAATTGTTGATTCGAAGTTTCGACCAGTTTATACGTTATTGCAGGGGAAAATGAGCTGTCTGATGATCAACGATATCGACGCTGGCTTGGGTCGGTTTGGTAAGTGAACGAATTCGACTTTACGCTTTATTACTGAACACGAAAACCACCGACGTAAAATCTCCCGAACTTTTTTTTTTTTTTGGGAATTCTCAGGCAACACACAGATGACGGTGAACAACCAAATAGTGGTGGGAACTCTGATGAACATCGCAGACATTCCCACGAGGGTGAGCGTAGGGCAAGTCTGGCGAGAAACCGACATTACGAATAGGGTCCCGATTATAGTGACGGGCAACGATTTCTCGAGGATTTACGCCCCTCTGATTCGCGACGGAAGAATGGATAAGTTTTATTGGTGAGTTAGAGTTTTTACGACTCATCGCTTTCGAAGAAAGGTCGACTCATCTTATGTTATTTATTTATTACAGGCAGCCGACGGAAGAAGACATTGTGAATATTGTCTGGAAAATGTACGAAAAAGATGGGATAAGAAAGGACGAGATCGCCGTGATTGTCCGCGAATTTCCTAATCAAGGTACATTTTTTTCACATCGATCGACGTCGGTATCTTTTGAATTCAAATTTTTTTTTTCTTACAATTTTTAACGCCGCAGCGCTGGACTTTTACGGCGCACTACGATCGCGAACGTATGATCGCTCCATACTGAAGGTAGATTTACGCAGTAATTCGCATCTTTCTATACATTAACCATTTTTTATATTGCCTATATTTTAAAAAAAATAAACAGTGGGTGAATGATTGTGGTGGTGCTGAAAAGATTGGTAAAACACTGATGAAGCTTAAAAAGAATGATCAACTTCCTGAGTTTACTGCCCCAGAGGTAATCCTCTTCTTCATGGATTTTTGTTATAAATTTTTTTTTATCGTAACTTTTCATTAATAATAAATTATAATAATTATTCTTATTATCTGATTTTTTTGTTTACTTGCGTAGCAAACATTGGAAGGTTTATTAGAATCTGGAAATGATCTTATTAGAGAGCAGAAGCTGATAATGGAAACTAATCTTGCAAAGGAATACTTGAAGAACATGGATTGATTGTTTTATATCATTCATCATCATTATCATCATCAATATCGAACATCAGTTTTGTATTACTTGGATCAAATAGTGCCTTTTTTTGTTCCCATTTACACGTCGATACAGCATTGTATTACACATAATTAATTTATTTTTGTTTATATAAATAGGTTTTCTTTTGTTACATATATGTATAATAGTGCAAAAGGTTTTCTAGCCCTTTTTTTCCATTCATGTAAGGAGATTGAGCCAAATAATCACGTGCTTCATGGATGTGCCAACACAATATTTATTGTTATTGCTTTCATTTTACAATGGGACATTCGGATGACTTATTTGAATATTCTCCCGTTTGTTTAAGGTTTATTGCATTTTCTTATGATTATTTTGAATAATAAAATGACATTAAGATGGTTTTAGTCATTCATAAATCGAACACTCGTCTTGTCTAAGACTTTCTTGCCACTTCACTGCCGACGGATTTGAAGCTTCGAATTCAGAAACATTAAAAAATATATATTGTATATAATATAATCCCCAATCTACGACCGAAAGTCAAGAGCATATGATTATTGTGTGTTTCTGCGGAATTATATTTTATATATGTCCATAGGGCAGAAAAAATTAATATGTTATATGTCGATCTTCAGTCAAAGATAAAGGCTTCAATTTTATTAACTGAATAAAGTCTTTTCTTATAACTCTCGAAAATCTCAATATTTTCAATAGAAATCTAAATATTAACTGAATAATTAAATAAATCAACGAAGGAAGTCAAAATCCAATTGAATCGAAAAAGAAACTAATAAAAGAAAAATAATAAATAAATAAAGGGGCCATATCTCTTCTTCATCCACGAAAGACCACGTTTCACCTTTAATATAAAGAATTCTCCACCGCTGCACACTGTCACGTGTCGGTGAATGTGGGCCCTACATTTCTCACCCAAAGTCTATGCGTTCTTCCCAAGTGGCAATAACAACCTTCCACTTCAATTGTCAAAGATTTATGGGTCTTGGGATTATATTTAAAGCCGAGCTCAAAGCCCACAATCACACTGTGTTCATCACTTCGTTTAACTCTGTTCTTGTCTTCGAAGTTCGAAGCCTCACCAGAAAGATTGATCGACTGTATATATATTTAATATATACAATTGTTTTTGCACAGAGGAGCTTCACTACAACAGTTCTGGCTGGGTTTAGAGTATCAGTGCTAAGCAATAAGAAAGTGAAGATTAAGGTTATGGAGCTGTGGAGAAAAGTTGTCTTCCCTGTAAGGAAAGCTTGGTTCTCTGTTTCTGCTCGCGTTAAGGCTCGCAAGAACGGTAAGAGTAAAGTTTTACCATCGAAAGGAACTATCGGTCTTTTTCTTACCATGTAGTTTTCTTGATTCATCTCTGTGGTTTGGTTTGTAAGTTCCAAGATTCAATTTTTTTTTTCTGGGGTTCGAATTTGATTGTAGGTAGTCCTTTGGTTCATTTCAACATTTGGGTTTCTGTTTTTTTCCTTATTGAATATATAAAAAAAAAAAGAATCGTATCAAAGATTCTAACGCAACCAAAGAAGATTATTATTATTACAGTGGTCTTGTTCGAATCCCATCTAGAAGATTTGAGTGTAATATCTTTTGTTTTGTTTTGTCATATTGTTATGCCATAATGTAATTGGGAATCTTGTTAAAATCCACTTGTCGTCTGCACTCACGGTGGTGGGCTTTTGACTTATATTATTCCTTTTCATCACATCTCACCTACAAAATAGCATCTGAATAGTCCACTCAGTCAGTGAAGATGGTCAAAAACTCATCTTTGTTCTTGTAATAACAGCAATGTTGTAGGAAAGAAAATGGTGATTCCTTTGCCATTGCCAAAGAGAAGAAGGCAGTTTTTACAGAAGATCTTACTTTTTTGTTTCTTTTAACAGTAATTTGATGTCTGCTTTCTTTCTATCAGGCGCTGGACTTCTGAAGCTTCACGACGACATTCAGACATGCGGGTACGAGGATGTACAGATCATGTGGGAAATGCTGAGGAAAACCGAGCCCTCTCAGGTCATTGCTCGCCATACCAAGCGCAAGCGAAGATGGCTATGGAGAAACATTGCACCAATTCGATCCTTCGCCAAACTCAGTGAGAAAAGATAGAGTAACAAACTGCTGCTTAAAATGATTCCATTCAGTTGCTATGTTGTGCAAGAACATGTGTTACTACATCTCAGATCGAGTCGATCGCCTTTTCCTTGGAAGTGGGGCCGTTTTTTGTAAATGTACCTTGTCATAATCTCAAGAACAGCACAGATCATAATAATCCAAAGACAGGTTTTTTTTTTTCCAGCAAGACTGTGTTACACAATGTATACTGAGTTACTACAACATCTCACAGTTGAGGAAGTAGTAAGGAGACAGAAGAACCAGTCATGAAACGAACTAATTTAAATATCTGTGTTGCTGAAATTAAATAGAGAGCAATTTGCATAGTTAAAAAGGGTACATTACATACATGTCTATGGCATTAGGTGAAAGCTGACCTGAGCTGAGCCTATGACAGAGTGATTCTACTACAGATATTATTCCTGCAAAACTGTTCTAACACTTCCCTTCCACTGATCATATCATAAATTACAAGAAAAAGGTGAAAAAGAATATTGTAAGTAAAAAGACAATCTAATCATACAACATCATAGCCACATCAGCAGCACGTACCATATAGGTTTAGTTCTGTTCGTTTCTGTGAATTTTCCATTAGATATCCCCACGCTTGGTCAAATGTATCTTCGAATGGAGAACTTCAAGTGCATTGCGCTTGCTGGAAAGGCGATGAACAAGACCACATTGAGGCCAGACGACAAAGCATTAGCTTACTGACATATATCCACTCATTCTTCAAACGCACGTGTGCTTATTTTCTCTAGCAATAATGGCCAGTGTTGGCCGAGCTGCCCTGGATTCGTTTCCATGGCAACCTTAAATTCTTGTAAAGAAATCGGTACCAAACGATTACCCTGCGTCTGAAGCTGATAGCCTGGCCTTACCCCATTAACTAGCTTCGTATCGGGGAAATGCTTGTGCCCATCAATCTCTTGCAACTTTTGCCCTGACCTTGATATTCCCCTGAGTTCAATGCTAGAGCCAACTAATCCCTTGAGGTAAGAATCCAAACCAAGGTTGAGTAAGTTGGCACAATCCAACGACACCCCTTTTTCAAGACCATGAATGAGTGCTATACGTTCCATTCTTTCCCTCAACGTGGCGCTGTCCAACAAAGCACCGTGACTAAAGAAGTCTAAGCGACTAGTGCTTGGCATTTGGGCCCCACCAACGCTAACTTGAGATGGCCCGCAATCTTGTTTGTTACCATTTCTATCTCTAAGGTCAGTCTGGCCTTTGTCATTTACAGGCGCCGAACCATCAGGCAATCTCCTCAGCTCAAGCATTTTAGAAGGATGAGAAACCAAGTGCTCGTTATTCGTATGAGGTGGTCGGGCAATTTCTTGATGAAGCTGTGCTAGCCTATCAACATCAGGCAGGTCTATATTCCCATTTTCAAGCACCGCGTTTGAGCCACTTGATTTATTTTCTGTAAGCTGATGGGAATATTTAGCCTTTCCATTCGACAAAGCAACTGAACAAGAAGGCTGAGTCGTGTTATTGTGGGAGGTATTGTCGTGGTAAAGTTCCTCATCCTTGTGATGAATTGGTGGGGGAAGTTTCGCAGTCGAGGCATTTTTCAGAACTGAACGGATAAACTGATTGTGGAGCGTAATGTTTTCCCGCCCGAGAATTCTGAGGCAGAGCTTGTTGAACTCAACCTTTGACAGTTTTAAACTCAAGAATCGATGCAAATAACTGAAATACTGTTTGGATCCATCTGGGCCTAGTTTCTTGACTAACTGAGCCTTCAACTCAGCGATATCTATTCGAGAATGCTGCTGAGGAGGCTTCATCGTTGTGTCTCTCCTCGGAAACTATATATCCATACAACAAAGACAAACTCTACTATATAAGAAGAACTAAAGCATTACTTTTCTGATCCACATCACAAAGCCCCTTTTCATACTTCCCTTCGAATGGTAAGTTCGACGGCGACGAACCGAATCCCATATCCTAACCGTCGCCTTCAAAACATTCAGACAATCGAAGCTCCGACTTCAGACAATAAGATCTGAAATTTCCAGCCAAACTGACTCTCCCTCCAAAATTATGAACTTCAGATACTCTCTAGCTTCAAAAGTGTGATTCAACCGAACCTTTATTCACCCAAAACCTAAAAACCAAATACAAAGAATTCCCTGCAACTCTCAGCAAACCACCACAGCAAGCAATTGCTTTGAGAACTACTAAAATTCAGCGACAACCCAAATTCACCGATTCATCAAAAGGTTAGACCGTGAAGTTCCACAGTCCACTTCGAATTCCGATCACAGCAGCATAATGCATCAGGGATAACATAAAATTCCAAACTTTATGCTGCATATCAGCTCGCCGAACCTGGAGAATCGATTCGAACCTCTTGGGAACTTCAGAATTCAGATTCAACGCTCGAACCAAATGAACAGAGTACACTCTAAGCTTCAAATTTCAAATTTCTGCTTCGCTTCACTTCTTCGGAGAACATGCTACTCATTCCGACCGTTGCTCCTAATCCCTTCCGAAAAGATTGGCTTCGCATTCTCCGTTTCGCCTTCCAATTTCGCCTTCCTATCAAATCATCCACTGAATCAAGAAAATCTAAGGGAACCCTTTTTCTCTATATTCTGTCCCCTGATCGCTCTCTCCTCTTCGATTCGAAGCTCCCTTTCTCTCTCCCCGTTATTTCTCTCTCCTCTCGCCGTGTCCCAGATTAGATTGGTCAATGCTCCATTTAACAACTGTACAACATTCTATGCGTCACGTACGACATATATAAGTTGTACATTACGCTGCAGCAATAGTATCTTCTCTGGCAGAAGAAAAATGGTTCTGGTAATTGGATTTTTACTCAATTTGATTAGCTAATTAGTCAAACTCGCTCTGAAACGCGTGCACTTCACTCGCGCTGCTATTGGCTAACGAGAAGCGGCTAACACATATCGTTACTTATACAGAGCAACTATACGAACTTGAGCAACTAAGACACGTTTTTACCACTTCTTTGCAAGAAAACAAATCCACGTTTGCTTTGAACACATTCCAAATCCAAGGGAATGTTTCCCCTTAGGAAGACAGTGGTAGACTATGATGTCATCATAGGAAATGTTTCCCGAAAAGAAGACAAGTCGTCGAAACGTTGTGAGGGAATCTCATTGTAGCTAAATCCACGTAAACACATGGCGTACGAACGACAAGCTGGCGAAAATAGTACGATGGTTCTGAAACTACGATATGAACTAATAGGCCAATGAAGGGAAAGTTGCAATGTGAATTGGTGATATTAAGATATATAAAAGGTTCCAAGAATGCATGCATTAATCTTCTGTCAATTCTTTACTAGCTGAGAACGAATGGGAATGCATTGGGTTGATTATTACTTATCCTAGGTTAGTTGCCATATTCGATTCTTGTAATAAAATGTGTGTGTTTTTTGGAGGTTTTTTTATCCATGGGCTCTATATGTACGAGGAGAACGAGTAAACTCGATGTTTCAACGACAACTCAATAACTAAGGGGGGATTAATCACTGCCATTGCTGATGAGTTCTTACAGTTCAAATGTTGAAAGAATGAAAGCTACAAACTTGTCTTCAATAAGAAGAGTTTGTGTTCAACTACACAGTGCAGCAGAGTTTCGAATCGATGGAAGCCAAACACATGGAGAATGCTTGGTAGCCCGACAAAGGGTATCTGAAAAAGGACCAAAAAAATCGAATCTTTAAGGCTATTTTTTCTTGTTTGAAAAAAGAGTTTATTAGCATAATTCACCTGTAATCCATCAAGAATTTAGACTTCCCAACTCTTCCGAGCTGAAGTATAGTTTGTTTTCCATTTCTCTGCAACAAAAAGGATACATTTTTAACGAATTCAAATCTTTCTGGCGAAAAAAATATTTCGTTACCTCCAAAGTTAACTGAAAGTTCTTCGCCGAGCTATGGATTTTAAGGCCCGTCCTTCCTCTATCTTTGAAATCAAGCTCGTACTGCTTCGTAGTCTGCAATATAGTAACACCTATGATCAACAACTGTCTATCTTAAGACAGTAAAAGTTTCGATACATATATCGAATCACTCACCTTGTTGTAAGAAGGAACCTTTGAGTATAACTGATGAACTCTATCGCTGTTCTCATCCCATTCCATTGGCAGTCCATTAATGTGTTGTATCTGAAGAACAAAAAGTGATTCCCAAATTTAGACATAATTCATGCAACTAATTAGCCCTTAATCACAATTTTATTACCTGGTTAACATTCTTCAGCTGCATAGACTGATGCTTAGGTATCCAAGCCTTCATAATTCGGTAACAACCGCTCCACGTCGAGACAGTAGGAACAAACCTACGAAACGAAGTGAATTGTAATAACGATCAAATCTTGGCGAAATAATCTCTAAATTTTGCTCCTTACCTAACTGCAGCCAACAGTTTTGGAGTTTTTTTGGCTGAATTCAGACAAGGGCCCTGCAGCAAACACATCAAATCCCATCTCAAGATTAACTGAGATCGAAAAAAAAAAATCCCGTTTTCTTTTTGCTTTTTCCATGGTAAAGAAATGAATTTTACCTGGTCCCATATATGATACTTCGATCCAATAATGTTAGCAGTGATGATTCCTATTAAACTGTCTTCGGCCCGAGCCATTACGCCCCTCGCATTTTGTGCTACGATGAATTCAGACCTTCCCTTTCGCCTTCTATGATGGGCCATGGCAAGCATTCGATTTTGTCTCCCTTGTCCTTCCTAAAAGAGATGTAAGATCATTCAATAAACAAGCACACTTATCGGTAATTCATGATTCATTTCTTACAGATCAGCCGCAATCTCATATAGATTCCAAGAATCGATAAACCAAACATATCAAAGCCTTAAACGCAAACTACAAATAGGTTCTTACATTGGTATAAAGAGTGTACAAAGTCCCTCCATCGAATCCATCTGGCGAAGAATCTCTAACAATGATACAGCTACACCTCCCAACATCCACGGGCAAAGGCCTATACAGCAAATGCCTGCAATAAAGGTACAGCCCATGCTAAAAAAAATCAAATCTTTACAACAATATGATCAATCCAACGAAATCTACTCATCAAACACTTGCACTAAATTACCTATTAGGAAGATTCGACCAAGAAGAGGCTGGGGCAGATTCAGAATCAGAGTAATCCCATATCTTCAGCCCAATGCCCAAATCAGACTCATTTTTCTTTATGCATAGCTGAAGTGACGTCGGCTTTAAAGGGCCATCCTTTATCTGATGATGCGATGGATCTTTATTCCCCTCATTGCAATTAGCTGACGCATGTTGGCTGAAATTCGGACACACGTTTTCTTTGTCGAGATAGTGAGATTCAAGTGGGACTCTTTCCCTTGAGCTGCTGCTACTTGGCTGGTTTCTCTCGATGAGTGGGCTTCGATACGTCGAACTGCTGCGATGCGTTCGATTCGTGGCTGTTATTTTCTTACAGCCAGTCATGGTTTGTTTTGGAGGATGGGATGTGCTTTTAGCGTGGTAGATTTTAATTTTTAAAGGTGGTTGGAAAGATTTGTTTCTTTGTCCGATTTCTTGATGTTTTTTTCTATTAATGTGGGGATTTAACGGCTATTCGAATTTGAAATTTTGAACCGATGTGTAATAATTTTGTGCTTTTGGCTTGGGCCTTGGGTGGTGCTTTTATAAATGTCCCAACGGTCAGTTTGTGCACTCACTCACTCTTTTTCATTCATTTCTCTCTCTGCTATTGCAATTTAGTCGGGCCAATGAGATTCTATCAAAGATCTTTAAATTTTTAAAACGAAAAATTGGCATATCAACATGCAACTGTGATTCAACAAGAAGATTTTTCAGAAGTCCCACGAGTTCAAATTCTCTCTGTTTGTCAATAGACAAGAAACATAGATCATGAAATTGGTCCCACGGAAACCATGATGTCTCAACCAACAGGTAAGATTCAAATTTAGTCAATCAATGGAACCTAAGAAATAAAAGAACAAAAAAAAAAATAACAGTCACAAAAAAGAATGAATAAATTCACAATTCTCCGCAAGGATAAAAAGGAAGTCTTTTGATTCAAGTTCTAACACCTCATGTGTAAGACGAACACCTTTAGTAATAGCACAATTACAGTCAATATTTCCAATTTCAGGGCTCAAATGCCTAACCAGAATGGAAAGCTAAAAGAACCTAAGCTTACCCTTACCCATGTCTCTCCTCGTCTGCTTCAACTGACAACTAGTTTTCTCGGCGCCCGTAAGGCCATAACACGACGAATTCTCAGACCCTAGGGTGACAGCAAAGTAGAGATAAACAGTGCATAGAAACGCAAGAAGGCCGAGAGCAGTAAGAAGAAAGCGATGCCTTTGAACGAGCGTCGAAAAGCTTCCCAGGTCTTCACCTTTTTGGTACTGCTTCTTCGTTGTAGACTGAGAGAAGACGGTTTGGGACTGTGATCTGCGATGGGGCGAAGTTATCGTTACTACGTTCTCGACGGCCATTCTTAGGTTATGATAACGAGCCTTTTCTCCGATTGATTCCTGCAATGATTTCCCAGTTTAGCTAATGAATAGAAATGGTGGACGAAAGAATCAAGCCAGAACCTCAGATCTTTAACAGTTAATTTCCCATGTAAACAACATGTCTGTAAAATCTGTGGAGGATTAATCAACCTAGGCTACCAATCTCTGCCTCGTTCATGTATGCAATAGAAATCAATGTCCCCATGGTTCTTTATCTACTGGAGATATAGAATTTCCTTGCCCTAGATGAGCAACAAATCGACCCATGATAAAGCAAATACCCAAAATTCAAATTCAGCTATTTCTGATTGGCAATAATCAAATGTCCAAGTTAGGTCCACAAAATCACAAAATTACAGAAACAAATAATTGATCGTACAACACAGAGAGATTGTACACGCATTGAATCGCCAAAACGTAAAAGCAAGAAACAAACTTACTGGTCAAGAAAAATACGAGTCCTCCACCCCTAAAAAAGTACAAAATGGGATAATCAATACGTCAAATTTTCATCAATTTCCGAAAGCCATTCCGTGAACAAATGGGAATTGCGTGTTGAGAAAGGAAAGATGGAGGGCACTAACTAAGCAAAGCGTCGATCTTTATTATATTGGGGAAGAAAGGAAACGCATCGCATGTTCTCTGTTCTTTCTTACATAGGGACGATTTACGTGGGTCTAATTCTTTTTCCGGCCGTTGACTGCGTTGTAGGGTTGGAAATAAAATGTACCAAGAAAGCAAAAAACCATCCTTAGTCGTATTCTTTGACTGATTTGTTTATATCATACAGAATTAATTATCAACAAATAATCACGAGCCCATATTAAATGTTTAATTTTTGGAGTTATTATAAGATCAAGATTTTTTATAAGTATTACCAACAATAGTAGACCTTTTAATAGTTCGATCCATCTCATTTGGTTCCTTCATTATCATAATTGGAGTTCGAGGATTATCGTTGCTTAGACAAATAACATGAAGAGAGATTATTTTTAGGTCCTTTTTATCTCTCTTACATAACCTCTTTACACCAATAATAGATAAAGAAATACATAAAAGAATAACATGGAGATAACAATGATTCGTGATAATAAGGTCAAGAATCCACTTAAGATTTGATCAAGTCATAACAAACGCAATCAAATAAAAGTAAACAGTATCTCCACACTAACACCCTAAACATGCAGAGAGACTCTTCTTCCTCGGGAGAGAAAGACGCAGATATAATCTTAAAAGCTGAACAAAAGCCAACGCAACTCTTTCGTTAAATGTTTTAGTAATGAAATTCAAAAGCCAACCGTGTTTCTTCAGTTCAGTCTTGAAAATCACCAGCATTCTCCAATAGGTAGTTGATGGCTAGCTCTTCATTCCTATCGCAGGCTAGGAAGGCCTCAATAACAAGGGCTCTATCGAATCCCATGGCTTCCATCTACGTAGAACACAGACAAACACTTTTAGTTTGACTCTGAAAAAAATATAGAGAATGTGAGAGAAGATCGATACCCTATCAATTGCCTCCTGCTCCTCGGGTGTTACGCTAACGGTATGGGACATATCTTGCTCATCCTCATAAAATATACCCCTACATTACAATATATATATATATGACACTCTAACACGTTAGAAGCCTAGTATGTAAGAACATATGCCATTATATGTTGAGAATCACAATAACCCACCCCTCAGAACCATCAGCGGGTTCATTGAGTAGCTGGAGAAACTCTGATTGATTTTCTTGTATTAGGGTCAGAAGCGAAGGATTTTGCTTCCCAAGTTCTTGAAGCATGGGCTATATGTATAAGACATATACCACAGGCAGATGTTATTTTCTCCCTTCGTAAGGGAAAACTTTTAGAACATGAGAATACACAGAGCTATTACCTGAAGGATCTGCGGATTAGCACGAAACATTGTACGCAAGGCTTGAAACTGCATGCAATCAATGGAAGCAAGATTAACATAGGTACAACATTTCAAATAGCAGATTAGGATATGATTAGATCTAAGCTGGTTGGTTCAATTTAAAGTGCAACAAGACATGAATTAATCACAAGTATTCACCTCCACGGTCAAACACTAGCCATTAAAATTGACCTAACAAGGGATGTTTTGATAGTTGATGAAATGAAACATCACCTGTGGGTTACCCCTAAGGAAATCAAGGGATCCAAGACCACCACCACCCTCAGCACCAGGATTGGCCTCCTTATAGAGTCAACAATTAAACATGAGGTAACACAAATTAACATTCCAAATAAAGTATCATCGTAATAAAAAAACAGACCTGAGGAAACAGATTCAGAGGAGATGAGTTAGGTACTCCTGAAACTGGTGGTACATTTTGTGCAGTACCGGTCAGTGCAGTTGAATTAACGGCAGGCTGAGATAATGGAGCCGAAGCTTCAGTGCTTTCAGGGATACCCTGTTAAAAAATAAAGGTTATTGTGCATATAGACACCATGGGATATAACTAGCAAGCCTAAATCGAAATAAAAGAAAAGAATCCTACAGAATATAGGTAGTCAACGGCTCTTTCTGGATTATTATATGCAGCACGAAGAGCACGAGTGACAGTTTCTTTGTCCCAACTGCCACCTCCCATATCCATAATTTGTTGGATAGTCTGCTCAACGCTATTTCCAGCCACCAGATTCGAAGCAGCTTCAGCATAATTACTATATGGTTCAATGCAACAAATATTTAATTTAGTTGAAGAAAAAGTTCGTTTAGTTTGGCTTGCTGTCTATTACAGTAATGCTGGAGAATCAATTAGACAAAGTTCCATACTTGGCGGTTGGATCAACTACAGATGTTGTGCTAGTGCTACTTGGAGTTGGGGCACTGTAAAGAAATTACTGTACTTCAGAGGGAGCAAATCAAAATGAATAATGCCTACAATTGTTTCAAACTTACGGAGCAGGTTGGGGAGCTTCAGTGTCGGAACTAGAAGTAGGAACTGGTGCAGCAACCGATGTAGGCTGCTTTCAGTATTGGGAGAAGAATTTGAGAAGTTAGAAAATGCAAAATGGAAAAATACAGAACTACAATGAGTGCTTCATACCTGGGAAGATGTTGACCCAGTCGAGCCCAACGATTTACTCTGCAGCCAAAGAAGAAGAAACCAGAAATGCAGTAATGCAGTGAAAAGGAAGGAATACAGTGTGTTCCATAAACTTAGCAAACAAGTCCGAGTCAAAAAGGCTATTACCTTTGCCAGCATCACCACAAGGAAATTATCTTCTGAGACCTTATTTTCTGCCAATGTACTTTCATCTTTCAATACTTTCCCATTATGAATCAACAATTGCTGACCACATGGATAACTGTCTTTCCCCTGGGCATCCTCAATCTTTTTCTTGACTGCCATAATCTGGCACCATTAAAGAATATCTCCGTGAGCAAGCATGCAGACAATAGGACAAAATGCAGGAGATCGAGAAAATCAGCCATCGGAGCTCAAGAAAGCAAACTATACATCCGCCATCATTTGCATTAACTGCATAACCTAAAACCTAGCTAAACACTCCAATAGTATTTTTCGTCCAAAGAAAAACTTGATAAACCGTTGCATATCATGATTCAATAGTCTCGAGATATAATCCCTCTAAAGAAGGTTATACGTACTATTACAGAAAAGGTTAACAGACCAATTTCGTTTCTCCAAATATCTAACAGAAACAGCAGAATCCTCGAACATCAAAAGAACGTTTCTCAATAACTAAAATAATAGGACATGCGCCATATTTACACATAAAATAGGATAACAAAGTGAGTAATTGAATCCATCAAACAAAAAAAAGTATATATACAATACATATACAAAACAATTCGAGGAAACGAAAAAAGCGTCACTTAACGGTGTCGTTTAGCTGGACGGTAATCTGAAACTGGCTGCCTTTGAGAGTTTTCACGGTGACCTTCATATCGTCGAATTTTCTCCCAATTGAAATATATTAACGTAATTCGAACTGCTTCCAGCGGAAGAGGGGAGGTTAACCACTGAAGCTCTCCAAACCCTAGAACGATGCAGATCGAGAACTGAAAGTAGAAAAGGAAGAGAAGAAAAAGGAGCAAAAAGAAATAGTAGTTAACTGAAATCTCAGATATACAAGGTAAGGTTGTTTCCCCAATTCACTTTATACCTCCATGGAAGGTCTGCACGTGCGCAGTCACGTGACTCGATCGTGGTATTAGATTGGGCCAAAAGAGATGGGCCTAGTTATTGGGCCCTTACATATATGTAGTCCTGAATAAAGTGGGCCGTTCACAATCACACTAGTCAAATTGTTTTAAACAATTTGGTTTGTCAAGTAATTACTATTTTACCCTTATATTCATTTCATAATTACTAACTTATGTCAAAAAATGTGGGGATGAAAATGGAAATCAGACTACACCCCATTGACAACCTAACAATGGGTCCTTATTTGGCACGTGGCCCATCTAATTAACGAGCTAACATTTCTCTTTCTCTAGGAGCCCCAGCCCAGTGGGGCCCAACAGACAAAATTCCTAAAATACCCTATCAAAATCAAAATTGAGGGAAGTTATACTCAAGTATCTAAAAGTATATATAAAAGAAAAACCAAATCGATCCCTGCCATAAATTTTTTATGGTATGTATCTAATAGAACTAAATCCTTACACATAGTTATCCGTTTGGCGGAAGGTACCTCATATTAGAAATTTAGGGAAAGTAAAAATATATTTTGGTATATAACACAATAAAAAAGATAGGTCATCATGTATACATATATATTACACAATATAATTGAGAATTTGATACTACATAAACACGTCATATTGTACGTTATACGTATAAAAAGATACGTAAATGGTAAAATGGTACTAACAAACACAACACTTAGTGAAGGACGAGGCGAAATATTTCCTCATTCCCAAGCTCATATAGACACAAACACAAAAATATAACACTATATTCCACAGCACTTGTAAAAATCTTCACAGATTAACAAAGAATTAATCCAAGACACCTTTTTTTCCTTCATTTGATCAAACATCAAGAGGCTCATCACCTCAAACCTTTATACTAACTACTACACAACACACCATATATTTCTTAAATACAGCAAAGAATAAGGCAAAATATAGGAAGAAAACTGAAAAGAAAACCAATCCCAATAAACTCAACAAAGCACTCACGGCGCATTCGTACCATCATCTTCATCGTCATTGAAATCTCCTTCGTTTTCCTGCATCATTTCCATAAGCATGGCGATCTGATTCTGAAGCACATTGTTCTGCCTTTCGACTTCAGCTCGCTTGCTTCGTTCTTCGAGCAGCTGTGTCTGAAGGTGCTCGAGGCACTTAGCGTCTTCTTCTAACTGCTCGTTAAGACCGTCGATCTCTCTATCCTGCCAAGAAAAAAAAGAGAAGCTTGCTTGCATATGTATGGATGAAATCAAGAAAAAGTTTCCTTCTTTTTTGTTTTCTGTTGCTGTTGACCTTTCTGTTCATTTCTTGGACTGCTATCCTACGCATGCTCTCAACGACGTCTACGTTGACGAGCTTACGCTTCTTACCGATCAGCCACCCACGCGGGTAGCTGGCGGACTCAAAGTCCGGCGGAGGGAGTAAGGATTCCGCCGACGGCCGCTTTCCGTTCGTCGCCGGCGTCAAGGGCTCGAATAGGGCTTTGCGCTTCTCAGAGAGGATAGTCGATGGGCTGCTGCCGCTTGGGTCCAGCTCCATCGCGGCGTCGCCGGCGGCTGAGGGTTCTTGTACCGATTTGTTCGCCGATGAATAATCGTCCGGCGAGACTTTTTCCGTCGTCTTCGCTGTTCTAAAACCTGGGAAATCGATCGTTAGTCAAAGGGCAAAAGCCAGACAGATCTAATGGAAGTAAAAAAAACATGGGTTCGTCTTCAATTGGAAGCAAAAGCACGAAAATAAAGGAAGACAGTTAAGGGTTTTTACTCAATCTCCTCCTCGATTTCCCAAAGATAGGAGGAGGAGCTTGGGAGAAGCCATTGACGAAGCTCCCTAATTCCATCTTCTTACCAGAATCGCCCTTTGCTTCCTCCATAAGCAAAGTACAGTTCTGTAACTTACACGCAAGAGAGACTTTTCCAACGGCACTTCGAATTGTGGTGTACTTAAAATGGAAGATGAAGAAGATATCGTATCATCGGAAGGTCTTTCTTCTTTTCTTTTTCTTTGGGTGGTTGTCGCTTTAGTAGTTAGCCTCGTTTATTGTTCCTGCGTTTTACGTCTCTGTCCCATGTGGGCTCCACACTGTTTAATTTATGATGATTCCTATAATTAGCCTCGTGGTTTATTTGTTTTTAGACAAAATAACATGGTCCCAAATCGTTTTGGATATTTTACTAATTGTCTTGTACGCCTTTTATTGCGCTTGAGGCCAACATGTTCGATATAATGTTTGTACCGTCGATTGCTATGGATACCATTGCTTCAGTGCTTTTTATTTGATGCTCGTTTTCCTTTATCAGGTGATGTTTTTCGGAGGAGAAACGTCTTGCTAGTAATTGCACACCCCGATGATGAGTCCATGCAAGTCTTGAATTGAGGTGCCTATGCTATTACTTATCTGATTGTTGGAACCACTGAATTTCAAAGGATTGTTGCTTTCGAAGTGGGAAAAGAGTGGTATTGAATCTGCAGGTTCTTTGCACCTGTCATCAATTACCTGATTGCAAGTGGTCATAATCTGCATCTATTTTGCATATCAACTGGTAACTTTATTCGTATCTTTATGCCGTATGTTTTCTGCATAGAAGCATTCGTTGGTTACTTTGTCGTCCCTTACGATATGTTGAAGCTGTTTACACAAAATCGAGTTATTTATGTTTGGCTTTAAAGCGATTCTTTGTCTGATTCAGGGCTTTTTCCTTTTCTCTTGCAATTAAAATCTAAGATTATAGCTTTCTGGCATTGCAGGTGATGCTGATGGAAAAGGGAGTATTAGAAAAGAAGAGCTGTATCTGGCCTCTGCCGTGCTGTGCTTAAGGTCAGTGCCTTATTTTCTTTTTTCCATTTATACAGTTCTCTGTGGTTCACTGTTAATTTCTGGTTTATGAAGTTTATGAAAGATTGATTAATTTCAAGTTATGCAGATTCCAAACCATCAAGTGAAGATCCTCGATCACCCTGATCTGCAGGTATTTTTTTCCCAGAATCTCGTCGCGGGCTTTCATTTCTTGGCCAATGTGCTAATATATTTCCCTTATTTATTTTTTTGCATTTTGTTTTATCAGGATGGTTTCAGCAAAGCTTGGAACTGGGATCTTCTGGCAAGAATTATCGACGAGCAAGTGCAATCGTATTCTATTGGCACGGTAACGATCGCTTCAGACAGATCCCAGATATTGATTTTGCTTTTCCTCTTTGTGAGCTCTTACATCAAGTTTCTAGCGTTCATCTTATCTTTCATGTTTCTCCTCCTTCTACAGATCACTACCTTCGATGATTACGGTGTTTCTGGCCACTGCGAAGGAGTGAGGTTATTGCCAAAGTGCGATTTGCGATTATGATCATCTGCTCACATGCTAAGACTCATTTTTCGTCACAGAAAGCTAGTTTGTGAATCTTCAGAGAGAAATCTTGAAGCATGGGAGCTTGAACATACTTTATCGTGTCTTTCTCTGTAAGTTTAGACAAAGTATTAGCTGTTATCTATTTAGAAGGTCCACCGCCAGGCGTAGATATCTTACTAATGATATGGTAGTAAGGCACGCTTCCAAGCCTCCACCTTCTTTCCCGCCAGAAATCGTGGTAAATCAAACTTAACTTGTAATTACTATCGACTAAAAAATGCCATCGTTGAAGTACCATGAGGTATTTTTTGCTTTTAATGTTAGCAGAACGTTGCTTTTGGAGTCAACATCATCGCAACAGCAGTCTCAGCGACGATACGAATGGCTTCTTTCCTTTGGGAACTGCACTCTCACAGCAGTAGCAAACGGTTCCCCGCACATACTGCCTTCGATGGCGAGGGACTCCTTAGGACCACACGAGCCCTTGAGCGGCCATTACATCCTCATCACAAACCGTACGCAGACGTGGATGAGTCCCGCCCAGACGATCACAGACAAAATCAGCCTCTTTGAGATGTACCAAGTCTCAGCGTGGGTTCGAATAGGTGGCCGCGCGGCTAAGCCTCAGGGCATCAACGTGCCCTCGGCGTGGACGGTCAGTGGGTCAACGGAGGCCAAGTTGAGGTCGACGACGACAAATGGCACGAAATCGGCAGTTCTTTTAGGCTCGAAAAGCAGCCCGAGAAGGTTATGGTTTACATTCAGGGTCCCGACCCTGGGGTCGACCTCATGGTCGCCGGGTTTCAAATCTTTGCCGTGGATAGACGTGCGAGGTTCAGACACCTGAAAAATCAGACAGAAATGGTAATCAATAATAGTTTGTGGGTTATACGTATATATACATATATATATCGAATCGATTCTTTCTGACGCTCGAGCCCTGATTTTTTTGTAGATACGAAAGCGCGACGTTGTCTTACAGTTTACCTCGTCCGACCCCACATTGCTAGTCGCGACTTCCGTAAGAGTCGAACAGAAGCAAAACAGCTTCCCGCTCGGCTCATGCATGAACAGGTCCCAAATAGACAACGAAGACTTTGTCGACTTCTTCTCCAAGAACTTCAACTGGGTCATTTTCGGGAACGAGCTGAAGTGGTATTGGACGGAGCCCCAGCAGCAAGGCAGCTTCAACTACAGAGTCGCCGACGAGATGATGAGCCTCTGCAATAGCCTCAACGTTAGAGTCCGCGGCCACTGCATATTCTGGGAAGTCGAGTCGGCGGTCCAGCCGGGGGTCCGCGCCCTGAGCCAGAACGACCTGCCCAGGGCGGTTCAGGGCCGCCTGACCCGCTACAAGGGGAAGTTCGAGCACTACGACATGAACAACGAGATGCTCCACGGGTCGTTCTATCTTGACCGTCTTGGGAAGGACGTACGAGCCCAGATGTTCAAAATGGCCCGTCAGCTCGACCCGTCGGCCTCGCTCTTCGTCAACGACTACCACGTCGAGGACGGCGCAGATTCGAGGTCTTTGCCCGACAAGTACGTTCAGCACATCCTCGACCTTCAAGAACAGGGGGCGCCCGTGGGCGGGATAGGTGTGCAGGGGCACATAGATAGTCCCGTGGGCCCCGTCGTCTGTTCGGCTCTGGACAAGCTCGGAATCCTGGGACTTCCCGTGTGGTTCACGGAGCTCGACGTTTCGTCGACCAACGAGTACGTCAGGGCCGAAGATTTGGAAGTTATTCTTCGTGAAGCTTACGCTCACCCCGCGGTGGAGGGAGTTATTCTTTGGGGATTCTGGGAGCTTTTCATGAGTCGGGAATATGCGCATTTGGTCGACGCCGAAGGGGAGGTTAACGTCGCTGGTAGGAGATTTCTTGAACTGAAGAGGTGGATGTCTGATGCTCACGGAGTTATCGACGAACAGCGTCGCTTTGAGTTCAGAGGATTTCACGGATCGTACAAGGTCGAACTCGTTGGTTTTGGTGGTCGAATGGGTCATATAGAGTCGTTAAGACTTTCGTGGTGGATCCCGGCCAAGATAAGCTCTCAATCACCATAAATCTGTGACATCATGAGATCATACATCATGCATGGCCGTCAGTCGTCTGTGTTTTCTCATGCATTATTGCATATTCACTGTAAATAATAATAATAATGATAATGAAGTTCAACCCAAGATCTCCCAATCGTTGTTTTGCTACGTGCTCTTGTTTTTTTGTTTCGCCGGAATCTGACTACTCTCCATTCTCCAAGCGGCTCGCTTGGAAGTATGTATGTGTATAAGCCCCCTTCCTTCAGCTCTCTGCTCCATTTTATCTAAGTTGTGGGCAGTGGCGGAGACACGTGAGAACCAATGGTGTCACTGGACCCCACTGAATTATTTTTTCCTTTTATATTCTTAGTTGAAAAATTAAAAATACTACTTAAAGTACTTTAAATATCCAAAATGAGCCCACTGAAGATTATTATTTTATTTGGACCCACTAAGTTTTTTTATTCATATTTGGACCCCACTAACCAAAATGTCTAGCTCCGCCACTGGTTGTGGGTTCGATGGTATGTGTGGGTTGGTTGGTGATGTTTGGTGGCTCGTGAGATATTGACTGTTTTGCGAAATTCTTTGTCTAAGTGGCCTTTGAGCGTCAGCTCTCCAAAGCTGCTGCCCCCTCCTCTCTTCGTGTCTCATAGTTATAGATAGATGATGGCCCCTTCAACGTAGAGAGAGACTGTTAGGATCGGTTAACGTGTTTAGAGGGGGGTGGATAAACGCTTTTCTCTTTTTGGTAATCAACTGGTTAGGGTAGATACTTGTCCTTGATACTATCGAATATGACTTATCCGAAAATAGATTGGTCGGTTTTGAACCAAGACCGGAATGAAAATGTGTTTGATGTGAGTGTGAAGGAACACCAGTTTGTTTCTGGAAGTTCGGAGTTAACTCTCCTACGTCTCCCCTTCTTCCTCCAAAGGAAGGTTTACTAGATCTCCAGTTATACACTACACAGTACAACCTACACAGTACAACCTACCCAGCTGAACACAGTCGCATATAACACTGATCGCGTGCGTGTATGTTTAAATAAAGGTTCGTGCAATTACGTCAAGTAATAATTAAACGAATATATTATAACTAGAACCACGCGCGATAGGCAGTGTACCTATCGTTTGTAATATAGCTATAGTGAATATCCGAGTATCGAACACGAGGAATAAATTGATTACTAGTATTAACCTATCGACTCGATATTTAGCCTATGTAAATAACGGGATTGATTTATGCTACGAACTAATTTAACAGAGCAACTTAAAGGATTGGAAGACTAAGGAAGCACAACTAGAAATAATAAGAGTGACTTAAGATGACAAATATGTGTTCGGGATTCGAATCCCGAAGGGTGTTGTCGGCTAAGGCTACGGAATATCATTCCTACGTGAAAATCAACTAAATCGCGGTAACTTTCTACCCACTCACGGATTTGCTGTCGCCCTAAACGTTTGTGGGAATCTAAGATCATTAATTACCAAGCGGCGAGGATCGAGTATTTGTTTTCGCCATATACTCGAATCCTAACGTCTACGAACGGCCTAATCGTTATTTAGCTGTTGCCCTAAACGAGGTACCATACATTCACATCAACACATAGACATATTGATGTAAAGAAGCAATATAATAGAACGATAAATAGTCGAATACACGTGTTCACGATCATCTTACGCCTTAACTACGACATAACCCAACATTCATCTACTCCCAAACACACAAGAGGATTAGCTACTCATATTAGGCAAAACAACAACGAGATTCAAAGGAAACGAGGATAGAGAACTCATAAAAACTTCCCTAAGAAGTGAATATGGCGTTTCTGAGGTGGAGCTCTCGTTCCTCGATCGACTAGGCGTGGCTTCGTTGTTGGATCGTCCCTTGAGCTTCTCCGAATCACGGGACTGCTTCTAGTGTTCTTCCTCCTCTCCTTTTCTCTAAGTTTTCGTCCCTCTGGAGTTGTGGTTGAGTTCTGAGAAGAACTCCCCTTTTATGCTTCGAATTTGGGCCAAAACCCTGAAATTTGGCACGTTCACGGCCACTAAACGGGCCTTCACCGCAGTGAACGATGCATTTAGGCTGACTTTTCGTCTTTCTTAAACCCTTCACGGCCTCTTGCACAAGGAGTCACGGCCGTGACGGCGCCTTAAACCCTAAATCTTGACTTTCTGTCACAGGTCACGGCCACTGGCAATGATATTCACGGCCGTGAATCAGTTGACTTTTCCTTGTTGAGCTTTCTGCCTCGATTCACGGCTTCTCGCATGAGGCTTCACGGTCGTGACACTTAATGTCTTTTCTTTCTTTAAGCCTCTGCCGTCGTTCACGGCTCCTCACATGATAGTTCACGGCCATGACTTGACCTTCTTCAAGTCTCTGTCGTCGTTCACGGCTTCTAGATTTGAGATCACGGCCGTGACTGAGGACATTGTCGATTTCGCATCACTCTGCCGCGCTTCACGGGCACGTGCATAACATTTCACGGCCGTGAACGTTGCAGTTTCTGTCTTAGAGGCTTACTGCCCACGTTCACGGCTTCTTGCGAGTTTAGTCACGGCCGTGACTCTTTCCTGACAGCTTCATATTTGGCCATTTTGCGTCGTTTTTTGCCTCGTTTTCGTTCCTTTTCGCTCGATAGCCGTTCGAAGGTCCTACAATATATAAATAGGTGTAAATAGAGCCGAGAAATGCAGTGACAAAAAATACTCTATTATAACTCAATAAATACAACAATAAACGTATTAAAATACGTTTATCAAACACCCACCTACTTTCAAGAGCTTGTTAAAGTCCCTCGAGAACAACTCACTTACAGACCGACTTTGATTTATGTACAGTGAGGACAACACCTAAAAAGACTTGCTTAATCGCTTGAGAGCTAAACTCCTTAACACTCGTTTTTGTTTGAAAATTGGTGAAGTTGTTTCTTCATCATGCCTCTCTCATTTTTATAGTTGGGCTTGATGTAGGGAGTCGTTGTGAGATATCTCCTAGGACCGGTCAGTGCATTAAATGCATTTTACCCAAAATGGGTACTGTCCGGTCTTTGTTACAGTTCAGGTTGTGCCATGTGCTTTATTCCTCTTTGAGCTTGGCTTGACTTGAACTTCATCCAGCAACAGAGATCTTCAAACGATAGAGGCATGCTGCTCATGTGCAGCCATGAACTAATTTTGAGCAGTACTAGTTGGCTGAATGGACACAGCAGAAATAAATGCTCCACTGATTCATCTGCTACTCCACAAAGCTTACATCTCCCTTCAGCCATGTCCACAGTCCACACCCACGCAAGCAATCTGTCAGCTGTTAACACTCTTTTCTGTAGGATCAGCCATATGATAAAAGACTATTTGGGGATATTAATCCTGTTCCAAACAGCTTTGTGGTAGGGAAAACTGATAATTCTCCTTTGAGCCATTGATATCCCGATTGCACAGAATAGTTTTTTGCTAAATAAGGAAAGGTGATAAAATTATTGGGACGTCCGAAATAGAAAAATATGATAAAATTAGTGGGACGGAGTGAGTATTTTTATTTACCTTATCGTGTCCTGATTTAAGTATAGGTATTTCTATTAAGGGTATATTACGTTTCAGGCCCCAAAATGTTTTAAAATAGGTTTCAGGCCCTTTCGGAAAATATATTAGTTTAAAGGACCTAATTTTCGTAAATTTTAGAGATAAGG
Source organism: Craterostigma plantagineum (assembly GCA_027422505.1). NCBI lineage: Eukaryota > Viridiplantae > Streptophyta > Magnoliopsida > Lamiales > Linderniaceae > Craterostigma > Craterostigma plantagineum. The sequence continues at coordinate 5,257,868 of JAPQWV010000044.1, read as the reverse complement.
ACCTAAGGTTACATAAGTGTTACTTCAGAGCAATGAAGTGTTACTGAGGAACAATGAAGTGTTATTTCAGAACAATGAAGTGTTACCTAGGAACAATGAAGTGTTATTGCAGAACAAACAAAGTGTTACTGATGAACAATGAAGTGTTGCTGAGGAACAATGAAGTGTTACCAGGGGCGGACCCACGTAGGGGCTTGGGGAGGCCATTGACCCCCCGGCCGCTATTAGGTTAACTATAATATATGCATACGATTTTCAGAAAATTGGTTGTAGTCCAGTGGTTGTTAGAGTTGTATGAAAATCCCTGGCTTTGAATAACCTGGGTTCGAGTCTTAGTGACGTTTTTTATCACAATTTTTAGATATAACATGGGCTGAGCTGGGTACTTGACCCCCCAGTCGTGTTGGGCTGGGTACTTGACCCCCCAGTAATGTTGGGCTGGGTCCGCCCCTGAGTGTTACTGCAGAACAATTAAGTGTTACTGCAGAACAATGAAATGTTACGGGTCCTTAAAACTAATTATTTTTCTGTCAGGGCCTGAAATCTAAGTTCAGACCCTCACAAGGGCATGACACAAAATTTGCCCTTCTATTAATTGGTCACTGATTGAAACATTGGAAAAGTACTTTTAGACGCTGCACTTCAATCAATCGTTATTAATTTCGTTTGCAGTATTTCTCTCCTGAAACTGAAACTCCGCAGAGAGCAAATTAGCATATAAAAATATTTATTTATTTTGAAGTGAGTTTACATTAGGTAATATGACTAAACACTAAATCATTTCCAGTCGTACTTCTTGGTTGCATACTTCTTACCGCCTTCTCCGTACCAAATCCCATCATTTTGCACAAACCAATAATGGTCGACAGCTAGACTAAAGGGCGGATCTTTAGCGTTGTATGCATCAAAAGTTACTTGTTTTGATCCCCACCACAAATGACAGAAGAATAAGGTTCTTCCGAAATAGTCTTCACATAAACCCCATTTATATTCTTCGCTGGTATATTTGGTCTGAAATCCGATGTCGCGGCCACGAGATTGACAACGGACCACCAATTTTGAAATAGATTTTGGTACAATATTATTGACAACATGAACATGGTGTTCAGTAGTAAGAAAGCAGCCACATGAATATCGCAGGATGTTAAGAATTAAAAACATAATTATATTTATTTGCTTCTTCATGGTCGGTTGTTTTGTGGTTGCTATGTGAACTATCAAGTGTATATTATTTATGTTGTTTTTCTTCTCTCTTTTTGTATTTCAGCAATAGTCAACGATGAAATAGTATTACGAGGATATTACATTTTTTTACTTTGTGTGACGTCGATACTTTATCTGGTCAAAAAATCATGATCAATAAAATTTTAACTTTAACAAGGCTAAAAAAGCAAAGAAGATTATATGAGAATCCATCAATAATCTTTACTAATCTAAATTGCACACCTACATAATATTTAAATGCAAGAGTGGGTGTTTTCTTATTTTTTATTTTATGTTAATTAATTTGAATAAAAAAATCTAATTGGTTAATAGATACATCAAAAAGCAGTTTTTAACTCACTCTCACTCAATGTTTTAAAAAGTGTAACGCACAGTACGTCGCGTTTTAACTTCGATATTGCGTAGCGTAAAAAGCGTTGCGCATTGCAAGTATTTTGGACACTCGATTTTTAATATAAATATATATTTTTATTATGTAACAAGTATAAATATGCGACAAAATCATTAATAGTTTCTCCATAAATTTAATGAAATAAAATATAAGATACAAAATGTTGATCGGATTTGGAAATTACAAAATACATAAATTATATATTAAAATTACTATGAATAAAATAGGCCCAATTAATATAAAATGTATTTTCTTTTCAATTATGATCAGCCCAAGACGTAAAGTGGATCCAATTATTAAATGATAGGGTTTTCTTCCTCATACTGTATTAGTTGCTTTCCAAGGGCAGTAGAAGCTTTTTTAATTATTAAAAATAAAAAGAAAGAAAAAACGCTAAAAAGAGAACGCTTCAAAGCGTTATTGAAAAAATAAACGCTTATGCGCGCCACGTGGCGCGCTTCAGAACGCTATTTTAAACACTGCTCTCACTATTAATATAAGAGTATAAATAGATATCTAAAATGATTGATTTGGGGGACCGCCTTGTATTAGAGTTGGTAGAATATTGGTCATAATTTTAAGAAGGATGAGAATATGCTGGTCCACTTAAAAAATGTTTATCAATAGACGTTCTTGCACTAAAAAAAAGCAAATAAAAAAATTCAAAATAAACAAATTGTCACAACCGTTGATAGACCAACATTGAACTTGGGGTTAATTCAATTTCAGGCCCCATTAAGATGTTTGGATTTGGGTTCAGGGCCCACTACGATGGGCTTTAGTATTAAGGACCAATTTTTTGAAAAATTTAGTATTCAGACCCTAAAATGATGCGAAAAGACATATTTAACCATGACATATGCCAAAATTATGCTGGATACCTAGATGATCCGATTCCAGACAATTATAACAGTTCCGCGCTGAAAAAGAACACTTTCTTTCATTTGAATAACAACAGTCTTGTATTGAGTACCAGCGTCTATTTAGTAACAAATGATGTTGCAGAAGTAATACACCATTCAAAAATAATACTGGTCCCGCAATATCATTTGTTAATGTGTTACTGCAAGAAGCGGTATTATTTTTGAATTATGTGTTACTTCTGCGACATCATTTGTTACTAAATAGATGTCATATGATACTAACTCAATACAAGACTGTTGTTATCCAAATAAAAGGAAGTATTTTTTTTCAGCGCAAAACTGTTACAATTGTTCTTGAACCCTCCAACCGACCATCCCCACTGTTTTCCTAGAAAGAAAAATCATCAATATATGGACAATGCTCGATCAGTAGGAAAAATGAGGTTCGATAGTTCGATGTAATAAATATATATGTTAATAACATTTTACTATCGATAAGTAACGTCTTATGACGTTAAAGTAACACTTACGGTTTTTATACTAACAAATCAGTATTATTGTGTAACAGTTATAATTGTTCTTGAACTCTCCATCCGACCATCTCCCCCTGTTTTCCTAGACGGAAAATTCATCATTATAGGGGAGCAATGCTCCTATAATAGGTTACCAATTTTCAATCTCGAAACGTGTAATAAGATCGAAACGCTAATGATTCAATGTTTATAGGAGAACTCAGTGGCGGAGCCAGGAGCTTCCATCAGTGGGGTCCAGTATAATTGGACCCCAAACCCTATATTTTGAAAACATTTCAGTGGGGTCCTAATAGGGTTATTTTTTTCAATTTTAGTCCTAGGATTAAAAAATCATAATTATTTTACTAATAAAATTTTTCTTTCAGTGGGGTCCATGGACCCCACTGGACCTACTCTGGCTCCGCCTATGAGAACACTAATGGCCGTCGTGCCGAGTTTAGGGTCTACCGAAACAGATCTGCTACACAAAATACCACATCAATACTTATGAAAAACAAAACAAGGTGTTAACAATTGACTGTGCTCGATCAGAATGAAAAATGGGGTTCGATAGTCTGACGTAATAAATATGTCTGTTAATAACATTTTACTGTCGATAAGTAGACGTCAAAGTAACACTTACGATTTACGGTAACAAATCATTATAATTGTGTAACATAAAACTGACGTCAAATACCCATTCAGAAATCACTTTACTAAGAGTATTTTCGTCAAAACATAATTTTGGGTCATTTTCACTTAGTTTTTCAAAAATAGGTCCTTTAAACTAAAAAAAAAAAAAAAAACTGACATGGCCTCATTACTAATTTTAAATTCTGACAGGGCTCGACATAAAATTTCCCTTGAACTTTATATAGTTGTGCACAAATTCCAATGTTTAACTTTATTTAATAATGCCATTTGTAATAATGTGATTGGTCTTTTGAGATTTTATTATATTTTCAATTATCTCTTTATTTTTGTTATTTTTTATTTTCACCATAATTCATGATTTTTTTCTCTATAAATAGAGACTAGTATTGATATATTTTGATTCACAATTTCAAAACATTCATTTTCCTATAATCTCTCATAATTTATACTCCTTATTTTTCTCATCACTAATTCTATGACCAATATGAAGCAACTTGGCAACTAGGAAGCTCATATTGCTCTAAGAAAGGACTTAGATTCAGCCGTGGGAGTGCATGTACAAATAATGTAAGTAGAAATCAATATGGTGGTCCTAATTACTTGCAACGACGACTCGCGCCCTACAGGTGGCACATGACCCGTTTTTACGAAGCCACGTGTCGATGCAGTGCTTGTGGAACGTATGTCCACACAAGGGAAGAGTCCGACAACGATCCCCAGTGATGAATTCATCGATGCAAATAGCGCATTCCTCAGCAGCGCTCGTGCCACCATCATATACAGCTTCAGGAAGCCGCTCTATATGATCGCCTGATAGGGCTCTCAGCCGCCGCATACAATAATTTCTGATGACTAAATATGCCAAAACCACCAATAATGCAGAAACTCCCGAACCAATACCACAACCAAACGCGCCACTAGATTCGTAGTATACGCCATCTGAACATTAATTGATTGTTATAACCGCAACTTAGCTAGCATTTTATTTGATATAATATGATATAGTGGCATGTGTTTAGAAGAAGAAAGAAGAAGAACAGCGAAAGAAGAAATGAAACTACACACGCACATATAATGTGCCTTTCACTCATGCGCACTACACACACAATTTCTTTTCTACTTAACTATTTACTATGGAGAGGAGCGACACACACTTTCAGTAATATCATTATATATTATTATTAGTGGTAGTAGTAGTCGTGTATGTGTGTGTTTTTCCTTTTATGCATGTGAAAAATGGCAAGCGACATTAACTTGCACTAGTCTAAGGAACTACGTACGTACGGAGGGTAATCTTTCCGAAAAACTTTTGGAACCAGTGAAATTAAAAACTATCGCAGAAAACCTTCTCTCACAAGTCACACATATGATTGGCTATATTAGCTCACCCATTCACACCTTATTACCCTGAGCCCCACTACGACCATTAAAAAAAGACATCTACCTACTTTGTGATTATGATGTGAGATATAGTTGCAAGCATACAGTAATATCATTCTATAATGTGTTTTGAGCGCTCCCATTAAAATACTTCGAGTGACTTGAAAGATCCATGTGAGAGTTATGCGTGATACGTAGTGGGATTCTACTGGAAATATTTTTGTCTTGTGATATGATTGCGAAGTACTACTTTATGTCCCATGTTTGACTAGATCATTCATCAGATGACGACGATTCCGATTTACTATGCTTTTACATCTTCTGAGGATAGCATATGGGCATTAACTCAGTGACGTAAATTCCTAACTTGATTTTTACTTTATTCCTCTTTTATGATCGATCGCGATCAAAGCTAATTTGGGAATCGGTGGTTATATAAGATTTTACGTACATGTGTTATCATCATCGGTTACTTAATTTTCCACGATATAGTAGGTTTATGTTCACAATTCATATTTTATAGATATCAGCGGTGTGGCTGTTAGCTCATAGCCGGACTATGTGGGGATACCTCGGGACCGTAAAAAATATACCAACGTGAAATGAAAAAAAAAAAAGTTCCATGCCCGTTTAAGCATGTAGCACTGACTACCACTTATCCATACAGAAGAAGCCATGTTGTGTTTCCTTATTATCTCAATTTAGGGATAGATCTTGTCCCACTTTTGTGCCACTTTTCAAAAACATCATTAAACATTGCTCTCATTAGTGTTAAAACACCCGTCAATGACATTATATCATAAATACTGTTATATCATCCTCAATTTATATCAAACATGACAAGGGCCCTCAATCAAGAGGAATTTTTCTTCTTTTTTTTGAACTGCGGATTATTACTCTATACAAGTCAAGACACAAGTGGCACATAGATCAATCTAGTGATATTGTTCATCTAAATATCTCTGTTAGAAATCATGAATTTGAAGAATTTAGATTAAACAATTTTGGTGATTGGACTAAAACCCAACTAAGATTACCGGTTAAGACATAGCTGAAACCGGATGCCTGAAAGCAGTTTCATTAAGGGTAATCGAGACCGGAAGATCAATAAAGACCGGAAAACAGATACCCGATGTGCCACGATCAAAAACCGGATGAAGACCACAACTGGAAAACAGTGAAGACCGGAAAACGGATACTGGGTATGCCACGTGGTCAAAGATTCAAAATTATCAAAGGCGCGGCAAGTTAAAAACCTCTGGCATACATTTAAGGAAAGGCTGAGATAGATAGTCTAAGTTGAAGTCAAGCCAAGCTCAAAGATGAATAAAGCACACGGCACAACCTAAACTGCAACAAAGACCGGATAGTACCCATTTTGGATAAAAATGCATTTAATGCACTGACCGGTCCCAGGAGCTATCTCACAATGGCTCCATACATCAAGCCCAACTATAAAAAGGAGAGAGGCATGATGAAGAAACAACTTCACCAATTTTCAAACAGAAACGAGTGTTAAGGAGTTTAGCTCTCAAGCGATTAAGCAAGTCTTTTTAGGTGTTGTCCTCACTATACGTAAACCAAAGTCGGTCTGTAAGTGAGTTGTTCTCGAGGGACTTCAACAAGCTCTTGAAAGTAGGTGGATTGTTATATATGACTGCCTAGGTGATTCATTAGATCAAGCTGTGTTCAGCTGGGTAGGCTTTACTGTGTAGTGTATAACTGGAGATCTAGTGAACCTTCCTATTGAGGAAGAAGGGAAGACGTAGGAGAGTTAATTTCGAACATCCAGAAACAAACTATTGTTCCTTCACACTCACATCAAACACATGTTCATTCTGGTCTTGGTTCAAACCGACCAGTCTATTTTCGGATAAGTCATATTCGATAGTATCAAGTACAAGTATCTACCCTAACCTGTTGATTACCGAAAAAGAGAGGGTTACTTGATATTTCTATTTACTAACCATGACTTTATCAAATAATCTTCCTATGCTTGGTAGGGAAAACTTCCTTGAATGGAAGATTAGGTTAATGAACATCTTTACGCGCAAGGTGATGAGATGATTGATGTGATAAACACAGGACTGTTCCTGTTCAACAAAGTAAACGTACAACACTCTGGACATCCAAACGAACCACAAGAAGTTTCTAAGGAAAGACACGAACTGTCAACTTTAGAAAGACGGAAGGCGAACCTCGACAATGTTGCCAAGGACATCATGTTCAAAACATTGGACATAGGAACATTTAGACAGGTCATGACGTGCAATACCTCAAATGAAGTATGGACCAAGCTATGCCACATTACGAAGGGAATGACCGAACAAAAGAAAATTCAGAAGGCCATGAGTTTGAGCTCAGACAAGACTGGAGGAGATGATACCGGTCCAACCAGTGAAAATACTGGCAGCAGTAGAATGCCCCAAAACTGACGATGAAGAATCTATCAGAAAATTTGGGGAGTTCATAGAAAGAACTCCGAATAAAACACCCAAGGTAAGGAAGGTGAAAAAGATGAAGATTCTAACACATGCTTTTACTATGGCAGGACTGCCTCAAAGAAAAGGAAAGATCAAAGAAAACAAACCAATTCAACAGCAAAAGAAAATTACGTGTTCAAGTAGCTAAAAGGAGTACCGCAATGGGATGACACAGATTCAGAAGAATCCAGCTCAGAAGAAGAATTGAGCGAATGGGAAAGTGAGAAAGAACTCTCCTGCCTGATGGCAGATCAACCAAGTCCAGAAGAAAAATTCAGCTATGAGGAGGTATTAGACGCTCTCCAGAACATGGCTGATGAATACTGAAAGTTTAGCGAAAAGCTGAAAGCTGCAAAAAAAAAGGAAAGACACCAGTACAGGATGATACCGGATCGTTAATTGAGAGAATTGCCAACTGGAGGAAGTAAACAACAGGCTAAAAGAAACCACAGAGCTGAAGAATTCGGAGAACCAGAAATTATTAACGTTAGTCCAGTCATGGACAAAATCGTCTAAAACTCTTCATTGCCTTCAAGGAACAATGAAGGACACTAATGACCGGACAGGTCTCGGTTACAGAGAACATACAAACACTAACGAGGCATCGATATCTCATCAACCGATCATCTCAAAGGTAGTTAACTTTGTTCGTCCCTCCAATTTCACTCTAGATCCAGCACCCTCTATAAACAGTTCTAAGAGGACACGACTGGGATATGTAGACCCCAAATCCTCAATATCACATAAAAACACATTACCTCAGAAGGTAATGGGGAACACTTATAACATAAACAACGTCTCACACAGAAGGGAAAGACCTCAACAATCAAGGGGGAATGCTCATAACACATGCCCGGAGCCCCAAAGATACAGAAAACCTAGATACCGGTTTCTAAACAGGAATAAAAATAAATGTAGATATCTTATCGACCCTGTTACCGGTAGACACGTTAGAACAATCCAAGCCTGGATGCCAAAGAATCTAATCTTCAACCGGACCCAAGACTATATGGGTACCATGGACTTTGTTTGTCATTGCAGGAACTCCCGCCCAGCTAGTTACTAAAGGGCAACCAGACAATTTTTATTGCAGCTAGAGAACTCGACATCGGAACTATTGACTGCAATTAAAAAGTTAGGGATAAAATCCAAGTAGATTAAAATTTAAGAAAATCTACTAACAAAGAGATTCTTGTTTAGTAAATTACCATACTTTATAATTGTATTTTATGGATTAATTTTGAGTTTTAATGGGATCTAATATTTATAAAGGGATTTTTCGAAAATTTATTATATCTTTATCTTATCTAATTTGATGATTTTTTACAAAGGCACAAGTCGGGACCGGAAGATGTTATTTTTTAAAGAGTTTATCAATTTATAGAGGTTTTTTTATTAGAATTTTTCAATGTGAAGAAATCTTTTTCCATTTTATTGCCAAGGAAATAAATAAAATATCACGGTGGACCGACCCAAATCGGAAATACCCGGCCCGTTAAGTATCCACTGAGCCGAAAAAGTTGAGCGAAGGCCTTATTTGTGAAAAGGCAGCCGCCGTATCATATCGCCTGCCGGAATTTTTCCTTCGTAAAATTGTGTGTTGTTGGATCCGAAATTGAGCTGGCCCTAGCTCTAATAGCAAAATGGTTAAGGGAAAAGACGTCGTAGATGCCATGGAAGTCGATGACAAGGATTCAACCGCCGCCGCAGATCCGATCAGTAACCCGAGATTCTCCATCAATGGTGCTTTGATTATCCTAGTATACACAATTTTTTGTTCTTGTAGCTTTCTTTCTGTATTGTTCTTTCTATTCACGTTGTTGGTTTCGGGTGGCGTGGCTTGTAGTTTTGCAGTTGCTGAAATCGGCTCAGATGCAGCACGGCTTGCGGTTTGGTGACTATACGCGTTATAGGTGGAGTTTCAGTTTTGTTTTTCTGATTACAGAATGCCAATGCATACTGATTTGATTGTAGTTTGTTGACGGGTCTGTTTTATTGATAAGTTTGTGTTGTTTCCAATCTGAATATGAAGCTTTTCTGTTACTAGAAGCCCTTGAAGGTCCTTTGTTGATTGATCTCTCCTTTTCTTTTGTGTTGTTTTCGAATTTGACTTTCTAGGAGGTACTGCACTGCACGGTTGAGACGACTGTATAAGTCTCTGAAATTCACACATGGCCGTGGGAAGTTCACGAAGAAAGCAATTACGGCATCAACTGTGACTGAAGTCAGGTAGCGAGTTGACTCCTTTGGTTTATGTTTGATGTTAGAATCTTTGATGGGTTCTCCCTTGAGGTGATTTTTGCTTTAGAACCTGTAATCGTATAAAATCACTTATGTTTTTTCATTAATGTTTAGATATCTCCATGTGGTTTTATATCGTGCTGAGAGAGCGTGGAGTCATGCAATGGAAAAGAAGACGTTGCCAGATGGACCAAACGCAAGGCAGCGGGGATACCTTATTCGTAGGCTAAGGAAGGCGGCAAAGTGGGCATCCATATTCCAGGAATTATGTTCTGTCAAGGCTGATTCCAGGACATCTCTGGAGGCAGAGGTATTTAGTGCTTTGTATTTGAATATGCTATAATTTTATTGTTTTCTGTTGTTGCTCTTTTAATTTTGTAGTATTATTTGATTTTGGTGATTTGATGCTCAGTGTGCAAGGTATATGATTTTATATGGATTCCATATCCCAGGCTTATGCTTCTTTCATGAAAGGGTACTTGTTATTTGAGCAAGACCAGCACTGGGATGTTGCATTGAAGTGCTTCAAAAGTGCCAGGTAAAAATCGATTCATCTTTTGCCTCTTTCCCGGTGCTATATTCTAGGACCTAGAGAGGTTATGCTGGTTAAGATTCATGCACTTTCTTAATTATAATAGGGCTGTTTATGAAGAGCTTGGCAAGTATGGAGATCTGGAGAACCAAGTCTTGTGTCGTGAACGCGTAGAAGAACTTGAACCCAGTATACGATATTGCCTACACAAGATTGGCGAATCAAACATACAGGCTTCTGAATTGGTCCACATAGGGGAAATGGAAGGGCCTGCTCTTGATCTTTTCAAAGCTAAACTAGAGGTCAGGTTGTAACATAATCAAACATATTGCAACTGATTGATATGAGGCTTTCAATGAAATAGAGTTTCTTCTTGTTGTTCTAACTTACTTATGCCTTTGGGTCATATCAGTTGTCTGGATTTGATCATTTTTCTTTTGTTCCCCGATTGGCAGGCTGCGATGGCTGAAGCTCGATCTCAACAAGCAGCGTCGATGACTGAATTTAATTGGCTTGGCCATCGTTTTCCTGTGTCAAATGCAAAGACCAGGAGTTTCATACTTAAAGGTTTTCTTTTTCTTTTTAAAAAGCGATTACTCCTTGGCCCAACATCCAATTCTTGAACTTGAGTTCTGATGTTGCCTAAAACTTTATATTTTGATCTGTACATGATTGTCTCTGGGTGAAAATTTTGGTGCATAATAAAAATCCAGGTAGGCTGTTAAACCTTATTAGCGTTTAGGTTTATATTTATAAATAAACTGAAAACTGACGCTTTTGTTGCTGTACCTTTATTGGTGAGGCAGGTTGGTAGCTGTTCTGTTTTAACTCGTTCATCGACGATTATGAAGCTCTGCAACACCCAATATCATGTTTGATTTCATGAACGTTTTCAGCTCAAGACCTGGAGAAAGATGTAAGCGGACCCTCGGCAAATGCACTCCCTGCAGAGAAAAAAGTGGCTATATATGACAAAGTTTTTGCGGCGTATAATGAAGCCAGGAGCTGTATACGAAATGACTTGGTAATGGCTGTTTTTACTAATGATGTATCTCCTGGTTATTTTCTCAATGAGATAGCCAGATCTTGCCTTATATTCTTGCTATACGTCTTTGAATTAGGCCACTGCTGGTGATTCAGAAAATATGAAAGATGACCTGAGTGGTCTCGATAAAGCCATCGGTGCCATCTTGGGACAGAGAACAATTGAACGCAATTTACTGTTGGTTAGTATAGTGAAGAGCAAGCTCAGTAAGGTTCGTGATGATAAAACCGAGAAGGTAACAAAGCCCGAGGAGCTTGTCCGGCTATTTGATCTCCTCCTACAGGTTAGAGATTTTCTTTATCACTCTTGTCAGAACTGTTTTATTTATATCATGTGGCAGGTTTGTTGGGTTTATAGTTAGTTTGCAACAATGCGAAGATAGAATGAGATATTCAACGTAATCTTAAGTAATGATTTTACTCTTCACACAGAACACGACCGATCTCTCAGATCTTGTGAGTTCGGGAAGAGGCAAAACACCAGAAGAAGTCGCATTTGTCGAGCAATGCGAGCTAAATAGCTTTGCGTTCCGGGCAGAAAGGTTGTTCTTAAACAGCAAGCGCCATTGAAATTTTTAACTTCGTTAATTTCAGAAGGGCCTTATCTATGGTTTCTGTTGATTATTACATTTATCAGCATCATGGACAAGAAAATTTGAAACAAACATTGATTGGCCTCTTTGAAACTCTTCTGCAGGTGCTTTTACTTGGCAAAATCTTACAGCTCTGCTGGTATGAGGGCAGAAGCATATGCTTTGTACCGTCAAGCCCGCTCTCATTGCAGCGATGCTCTCAAGAAACTCCATAGTTCTGCTAAACCTGATCTAGTGAGTGACTGAACTATCTTCATCCTCAAAGCTCTACTTTTTTACGTGAAAATCAAATGAGTTCTACAACATCCTTTCATCTCCTTTCCTTACAGGCCACGATCGAGGAGTTGAAGATGCTGTACGAACAATGCAGATCTTGTATCTGTATAGAGCACGCAACTGGGATCATGGAGGCAGAGAAAGCTCCAGAAAATCTGTCGAAAAAGATGGCAAACATATCATTAACAGGAAAAGACCAAAAGGTACTTCTTCAGCTTTGTGCTCGTCATAGTTCTGTTTCTGGCGATCTATTCGTTCTTACATGAAACCATGTTTTAGGCCGAGAAACTGCTCTTGGAGAAACTCGATGCTTATGAATCTGCCGTGGGCGACCCATCAACAAAGTCAATTCCTCGAATCGAAAAGTTCCCGCCTTCTTTTCAAGCGGTTCCTCGCAACCCTATCGTCCTTGATCTCGCTTACAACATGATTGAGTTCCCATCTCTTGAGAACAGGATGAAGAAAGAGGTCAAGGGATTCATAAGCAGGCTTTGGAGATGAAATAAAAAGGTAAGAATAATAATGAGCCCATTCCATATGGATGCCTTTTCTTCAAATCTTTCTTAAAGAAATGTTGTTTTGGATTATAGAGTTGCCACACAATTATTGAGATTTTGGATGATCTTTTCTGTGCTTTTAGACTACTTAATATTTGTATCTGAATTTTTATTTCAAAATTGCAACTTACCGCGAAATAAATTAATGCTATCTAGAAAAAGTAGTCTTAAAAGAAAATTCTTATTCTTTTGTTTGTTTTAAGAGCTTCACAAAAATCACCCAAACAAAGTCTTTTCCCTTATTCTATGCTATGTGTCGTGCATATCAATTTTAGGTGTGGTAGCGTCCGTGCTAAAAATCAAATGGTAAAATCCCTAACGTAGCAAAATAAAAAGGGGAGATTGTTATTTCTCTCTTCTTCCGATATATCGTACTATATTGGTCCCCCCCCTTGATGTTAAATGATGCTACTGTATTGTACCATATGATGGGGGTCTCATGTTTTACTTATTGTACTATGTTGTTATTATCACATGTTCTTGTGACGTCTTGTAGGTATCAATTTTTGAAATGGATTGATCGGATTCTTCTTATGTACATTTTACTTTTGTTGTATAGTATAGTAAATATGATATTGATGCCCTCTTGAAAATAATTGAGATTTTCTTTTTACAATTTTTTCTTTAGAGAAAAGGTGAAATGATAATGGTTGTTCGTCTTTTTTTTGGATTTAAGCGATAAAATTCAGCAACTTTCGAAAGTTTTTTCGTCCTCAGTGATCATGATTCATGCACAGAGGTTTCGATTCCACTTGCATTTATATAAAATCATGATTATTTATATTCCACTAAATCTTTTTTTTTTCAATATATTTCTAGAAGATCATGGTTATTTTATATTCGTACATATACCATGGTTGTTTTTCTTTTAAATGATGGGGCGGTCGTTGTTGGCCAATAAAACTCACACAAGTTCGACTAAAAGAATTAGTCAACAAAAATAAATATGGACCCTAACATAAAATATATATTTAGATTATTTTATTGAAATAATTTTAGGTTATCTTGTGATGGGATGATAGGGATGTTGAGTTTATGATGTCTTATATTTTTGGAACTATGATAACAAATCGCCAGACATGTCATGTCATTGAGTAGATGTAGTTCCTTAACTAGTTGTTTGCTTCAACCTTCTATTAAATATATATATATATATATATGTATAATATGTAACTTGGAAAATGTAGACGTGTGACTTAGCTTTATATTCCTTTTTCAATGAAGCAATAGTATTCCAAACAACGAAAGACTCTCTGGAAATTGCAGAATGGTTAGGTGTTCTAACTTTCGTATAAGTATATTAAGATATTTATCGATCCTACGAAAATAATTTCTATTATCATTTCAAAAGATATGCATTGATTCAAAAATATAGTACTCATTTATCCAAAGGATTTGAAGGTTACGAGCGATCAATGCATCATCCATACAAATCAAGATTTCATTTTTCATATTCTTTGTTCACATACCCTAATATCATCATAAAATCGTCGTATATTTATTTTTCTCTCGTGTAATATCTCTTGTTTACAATATGCGTCTTTAGCCCATATTATTTGTACCGAAGTTGGTTTTTGCATTATTAATTATTTTCTTTATGTCGTTGATGCCATGAATTTGACTTTATAATCTAAAAAATATTCTACAATTACTTGACCACAAAATCTAATAGTAAATTACAACCACATCCTAGAAACTAGAAAGTATGGTCAATAGTCACAACACATGCTTTGCTTTTTGTTGACCTCAATGACTATAATATATATGAGTAACAATGTTTCTTTTATCATTATAGACATAGATAGGGCATGGTATGCTTCAGTGCACTGGCGGAGCCAGCGTTGGGCCAGTGGGGTCCATGGACCCCACTGGAAAAAAAATTTATTAATACTTTAGGTAGAAAAAAATAATTATAGGACTAAATATGAAAAAATTTATACTATTGGGACCCCACTGAAAATTTTTAAAATTACTGGGTATGGGGTCCAATTAACACGGACCCCACTGATTTGAAACCCTGGCTCCGCCACTGCTTCAGTGCCAATCCATTGCATTTCATTATATTGTTTTGATAATAAAATAAAACCGTTTACATGGGATAAACTAAAAGCTTAGGATGCATACGAAATTTTATTTTATCTTTAATAATGTATAATAGTAAAATATCATTAAGGTCATGACGCTCCCATTAGACAACACACTGCATGTTTGCATGATGATTACAAACTAATATACAATTCAAAATTTATATTATAGAAGAAACAAAGGGATATGGCAAATGTCTAGGCGTTAGGAATCAAAGAAGGTATTTAACATTATTAATTATTAGAGAATATTGTTTAATATATAGAAGCACATAAACCCAAGTACTGTGTCCTTCGATTAGGATGCAAATGGGTCCCACCTTAAATGAAGGGAAATACATAATTTTTATTATTGTTAAAAACAATATAGTTGCCATAAGATCTTGCTTCTTAGTGGTATGGTAACAAGTAACAACTAAGAAATCACAAGTTAAGCCATAAGATCTTGAATGGAGATTGCCGATAATTAATAACTTGAATGAGTTTGTGTTTGTCACTTATGACATATAGCCATTACTTAGTTGGTAGATTATAACGATTATTTTGAATTTTTGTAAGCCTCATTTCATACATTTTTTTAATTAGTTTTTTTAACCTTTTTCAATAATGTGAAGTCATCACCAACAGATTTCTTCTTTTATGTGCTTTATTTGTTTTTTTCCGTCGCACTTATGACGAAGCACCGTTACAAAAAAAAAAAAACAAATTAGGAGCCGTTTTCTACGCGCATTTATGCATATAAATTAATGAGAGAACTTACGGTCTAAATGTCTATTAACTTCATTGAGCAATATTAATGTAATCTATTTGACATATAGATAAAAAAATTATATAAATTAACTATTAATCTTATAAATATGGCAAGGATTATTGGCTAGAATACAAGATAATAGAAAAAGAGACATCATATAAAATTCATATTATATAACAATATGTATGTTACTTTTATAACCATTTTCGGGACATAAAGTACGACTCACAATGTATCAATAATAGAATTACCTGGTGGAGTGATTTCGAAGATATGCTTGACTTTTTTTTTCCATACCAACGCTTTTATCTATGTAAACTACATCATATAAATCTTCTAATATATGTATATCTATCATTTTATAATTGGAGAGCACCCCATACTAACTACATGATTTGGCGAGTCAATGATAATTAACTTTTTACCCTTATTTTTTAACTTAGTCCAATTATATCATACAAAATCAATTTTGCATATATTTTGAAAATAATGTAATTAAACTTAGTATTTTAATTTCATCTAAAAAATATAACCAAAATTATTAATTAACAATATATGTATGTACTATCACAAGCATTGAGTGTGCATGAAGTACTATATATATATGTGAGTAATTTTCCTCAAATTGAATGGTATGTTTAATCAACATAATTACTATTTTACTCTTAATTTTAAATTTCAATTTATATCCTCTAAAAATCAATTTTTGAATACTCAAAACTAAATATTATAATTTCACCTATCAAAAGTAATATAAAAAGTAAATTAATATAATTATATAGATACACACGTCGAGAGTGTGCCAAAAATACTAATATTTATTAAATGAGATGCTAGTCTTGATCGATCATAACAAGGGGGTTCTTTGGAGAAGAGAGGAGGTAATTTAATATATTCCATTATCATAAATTTGCATCAACATGTACTGTGGAAAAGGTAATAATATATGGGGTCTTTACACATAAGTACCTATTTGAAAAAAAACTTGTAATTTACTACCCTGTCAGAATTTTTTTATATGTAGATACCTAACAGAATAATTTTTTTGCACATAGGTACCCGATCCCCGAAAGTACACCATACAACACATTTGGGTAACATATATCTACACATTTGGGTACCCTATATAACAGAAAATAGTACGACGTATGCTATTTAGGTACGCCCTATGTAACACACAGGTATGCCGTATGTACGACATGTGGTATATTTAGGTATATCAACGTATTACGGTACGCAATATACACACAGGAAGGTACGACATGACTAAAGAAACGGGTAAAAATTAAATCGGATCCTATCTATAAAATTTTCTGACATGGGTACCTATGTGTAAATATTTTATCCAAATGGGTATTTTTCTATAGATTCACCATAATTTATTCTAAAATAGAATATATTATACTTTAATTACAACGAACAGCTCAAGTGAGCTCAACAGCAGAGTTACTGTAGCCGCTATTGTACAGTACCGCCGAGGAACATGGGTTGGGTTAGTAGGGTTAAATTAAGGAAACCATAGTTGAGTTAGGAGGCTAACCATGGTTAGTTAGTAGGGAAAAACCCAACCCATCCTATATTGCCCGTAAGTAGCACGACAATCTCAATTCCCCATAAAAACCGAACAACTTTTCTTCTTCATAAACGTCAAAGATAAGCGGCGTCAAAGTCCAGACCAATTAATTCCCGACACACCTAACACTTTTCACCTTGACGCCGTTAAGTGAGTTAATTACAAATTTATGCACTTGACCAAGTGTCAATTACAAAAGTAGGCACTGTGTGAAAACAGTTGCAAAAATAGGCATTACTTTATTTTTTTTCTTTTTTTGAATAAATTTTATTATGTGTACAATTTTATTACAAAAATAGGCATCTTTTTATTTTATTTCTCTTCTATAATCAAATTTAAAATATAATAAAATAGAAATTAAACAAACAATTGATCCACACCAATAAGATAGAGTCGAACAAATGATAAAAGATATGATATATGATATGAGATAATGTATAATGAGATCCGGTTAAGTGTAGTAATCGTCAAATTAGTGGAGGATACTTAATATGAAATAGGTGGAGGATACTTAATAGAAATCGTTAATTGGTTGTTCGTTTTCAATGTTCACCTATTCTAATATTAATGTGATAGAGGTAAAATCGATACAATAAGACGTGTTTCCAACATTCTCTTATTGTTCCAATTAATTCAAAAAACCATGTATTAATTCAGCTAGGCAAAGTCAAAATTTGCACGTATACATAAGTATACAGTTTAATGGATTTATTTTTAATTCAGCTGCTCTACTTCGAAAATGAAATATTTGACCATTAAAAATTAATAAAATATATACCAGCAATAAAAATAAATATGAAATATAATGGTAAAAAATGCCTAAATTTGTAGTAGTTTACACACAGTGCCTATTTTTGTAAACTACATTAAAAAAGATGCCTACACATGTAAATGACCCCCGTTAAGTGCCGTATAGTATTAAATGTAGTATACACATAATCTATATCTTTGACCGGCGATTCCGATCACTGAAGCAAGGGCGTGTTTGGATAGTCAACTGTCTGAAATTATTGCAACTCTATTTTATTTTCAAATTGGGAACCGATTTCTATAGTTTTTCTTACTACTAAGTAATTGCAAGAACTGAAATCTTTTAAAAAAATACATTTCTATTTTATTATAGGGGAGGCCCACATAGTAACTGTTTTAAATCAATTGGTGTGCCAATTTTTAAGTTTTTTATTTTTTGTATGTTTACTCTTTTAGTAAATAAATAATTATTATTAATAAAAATATTCACTAGTAATCAATTTGTATTTTATACACGCAAGCATAAAGTGTGCCAACAATACTAGTAATATATAATTTACCCTGGTCAGTAGAAATATTGATAAGCTAGAAACATCATTTGACCGACTTGTAACTGGTTTTACATACATCAGTCATGGAAATACCCTTGACCAACATGCAAATATTCAATTTTAAATATGTCAACTTTAATAAAAGTTCTAATCTATACTCTATTATATAGGGCTCAGCTTGGATAAAAACTGTAAATTAGAATGTGACTTGGTCTGTCAATTTATTTTATTTGATAATATATTTAATTAATAAAATTTAGAAAGCCACTCACTAACTATTAATAAAAGTTATAGGTTTAACTTTTAATACTTTTTGCAACTTACAAGCGCATGGGTAGAATGTGCTAAACTACTAAAAATTATGCGTATGTACAAAATTATTCAGTACCTTTTCACTACATAAATAATTGAAAGTATCTTATCTACCAAACATGTCCCTAGCGCATGACCGGCACTGACCGGTTTCTCCAAACTCAAAAAAATTTATGATCACAATGAACGAACGATACGATAGAAAGAAAAAGAAAGAATAATATTTATCGACAAACATTAATAAAAGCAGTCAGCTTCCGTCTTCTTCTCTGCTAATCGAAAAGCTCTTTTCTCTCTCTCTCGCCTCCATTACCAACAACACTATACCAACTAAACTACTATTACTACCCATACCAAAGTTCACACCCATGCTTCTATCAACGTATGCTCACGATACCCACGCACCACAATCAGACAACAGTACCAAGACTTTTTAATTCTCTCTCTCTCTATCAACACTTCACATAAAGCACGATAGCTAAATTTCCTTTCTTTTCTTTTTTCTTTTTCCTCATCTGTGCTTGCTTTGGTGTCACGCTGTATGAATTCCGTGTGGGTTATGGCTCAATTTTGATGGGCTGTTGTTTGATTCGTTTCGGGTTTGTGAGTATGAGAGATCTGCTGTTTGCTTGTTGTTAAGTTTGTTTAGTGTTTGTCTGAACAAAAGATGTCTGCCTCTGAGAACGTTGATTCTAATCCCTCCTCTGTCAAAGGTGTGAATTTTGTTCCTAATTTTCACTTTCTGTTTTTAGCTCTGTCTTGATTTTCTTTTTCTGTTTCTTCTCTTATTTTCTTTGGGTTTTCAGATGATCCTAAAGAAGCGTTGTACAGAGAGCTTTGGAAGGCTTGTGCTGGCCCGTTGGTGACTGTTCCTCGTGAAAATGAACTTGTTTTCTACTTTCCCCAGGGTCACATGGAGCAGGTTATTTTTCTTGCAAATTTTTCTTTCCTATTATGGCTTTATGTGATTTACCTATGTCTTGATTAATCTAAGTTTCTCACAGTTCTCTTACATTCATGTTGCTAACTGTAGTTTGAGATGGGATGAAAGAAACGCATATGGGGTTTGATTTTGGTTGTTTTCCTCTCTTTTTTCG
Source organism: Craterostigma plantagineum (assembly GCA_027422505.1). NCBI lineage: Eukaryota > Viridiplantae > Streptophyta > Magnoliopsida > Lamiales > Linderniaceae > Craterostigma > Craterostigma plantagineum. Next base: position 5,238,000 of record JAPQWV010000044.1, on the reverse strand, counting down.
TACAATAGGTTGAGGCATCAACAAATCAAAGTGCTGACAAGCAGATGCCTTTGTATAACCTTTCGCCTAAGATTCTTTGTCGAGTTGCAAACGTTGTGCTGAAGGTATACGCTTTATTACAGATGATTGTCAATAAGTGTCTTGTGAAGTATGCTCTAATGTTGTTTCGTGTTGTTTTTTAGGCCGAACCTGATACTGATGAGGTTTACGCCCAAATTACGCTGATGCCTGAACCTAATGTAAGCCAACCGAGGACAACCTTTGCATTTTGATTTTCTTTCTTCATCTTTGGGACTTTGCAATGAATAAATTATTGCAGCAAGACGAAAATGCGGTGAAAAACGAAGCTTCTCCGCCGTCGCCGCCCCATTTCGAAGTCCATTCTTTCTGTAAGACTCTTACTGCATCAGATACAAGCACTCATGGCGGATTTTCTGTCCTCAGACGCCACGCTGATGAATGTTTGCCTCCTTTGGTTAGAATCAAGTTTCATATAGTTCGATTACAAACAACTGTGAACAATGTTTTGTAGCTGTAATAATTTCCCGACTCTTTTGTTTCGCAGGACATGTCGAGGCAACCTCCTACACAAGAGCTGATTGCCAAGGACTTGCATGGAATCGAGTGGCGATTCAGGCATATTTTTCGTGGTAAGTTTTCGTCAACTTTTTTTCGTTTTTTTGCTTCTATTTACATTCCCACAAGCGAGGGTAAGCAACTATGGTTTTGATTGACTTAATGAATTTCAGGTCAGCCGAGGAGGCACCTCCTTCAAAGTGGTTGGAGTGTCTTCGTTAGCTCAAAGCGCCTCGTTGCTGGCGATGCCTTCATCTTTTTGAGGTCTTATACCAATTTCCTTACATGGTTTTCTAATTTACCTTCAGCTGTCTGAATTATTGCACTAATTTATTCTTCAGGGGAGAGAACGGTGAACTGCGAGTGGGAGTTAGACGCGCTATGAGGCAACAAGGGAACGTACCATCTTCGGTTATATCGAGCCACAGTATGCACCTCGGCGTTATTGCAACTGCTTGGCACGCGATTCAGACCAAGAGTTTGTTCACGGTTTTTTACAAGCCAAGGTAGAGGGAAAGTGCCAATGTCTGACTTGCATTTGTTTTTCATATGGGCCTTATTGACCATTGATGATATGCTATGTATGTCTGTTTCAGGACAAGCCCGTCTGAATTCATCGTCCCCTACGATCAGTACATGGAATCTGTTAAGAAGAATTATTCGATAGGAATGAGGTTTAAGATGAGATTCGAAGGCGAAGAAGCCCCAGAACAGAGGTTAGGCTTTCGATCCACACTTTGAAAACCTTAAAGAATGACGTTCGATCTTCTTACGTTTCTTATGGATTGCTTCCTATATGCTCATTTGCTGCAGGTTTTCTGGAACTATAGTTGCTGTTGAAGACTGTGACCCAAAAAGGTGGCCCGATTCGAAATGGAGATGCCTAAAAGTACACATTAGTTCGACTGAACACGAAATTTTTTCAGCAGATTCCTAACAGCACTTTCTGATTTTCATCTTCTGTCTTAATTCTTCTTCTCCTTAAGGTTCGCTGGGATGAAACATCTGCTATTCCTCGGCCCGAAAGGGTTTCTCCATGGAAAATCGAGCCCTCTCTTTCTCCGCCATCTTTGAACCCACTGCCCGTCTCAAGAAACAAGAGGCCCCGAGCTAGCTTTCATCCATCATCTCCCGATTCTTCTGTTCTTACCAGAGAAGGTTGTCATTCAATTATTTCCTTATTTCAATCTCTTCTCTTACATACTCTCAGTTGTTACTAGATAAATATGCTCTAACATCAATCCTCATAATGCTTGTACAGTTCCTCATAAAGCCATCGTAGACCCTTCCCCTGCCATCCCAACAAGGGTCTTCCAAGGTCAAGAATCATCGGCCTTGAGAGTCCCTTTCGTCGAGAGCAACGAGCCAAGCTCTTCTGACAAGAAACATACGTGGAGTCACCCTTTAGAAGATGGTAATAAGTTCAATCATTCTCCTTCTCTAACAAGATTCGGACAAGATAAATGGATGCCTCTATTAGAAAGACCCGAGCCATCATTTGCAGGGCTTTTATCGGGTTTTGGGTCGCAAGTCAATAGGCCCAGAGATTTCTTCTTACGTGGCAGCGATCAAACTATGTTTTCTAGAAGACAACCGCCCGAAAATGAGCTGAAGTATGGCAACGGAACTGCCTGGTCGGGCCCATCGCTTAACCTCATGGGTTCGAGCATGAAGCTCCCTCATGAGAAAGGCGAAGATACTTCTTACCAAAATCGTGGAGATTTTAGATACGGTTCTTTTGGGGACTTTTCCTTAGTTCCTAGTCCTAGGGCGGGCAATAAGCAGAGTTGGATGATGCCTAGCGTTATGTCGCCTTATCTTCAAATGCAGCAACGTTCTCAGCCCATTTTCAAGCAACATAGTGACGCTGTAAGAACGAGCCAAGGGGATTGCAAGCTCTTTGGCTTTAATCTCGCGGGTAATTCTAAGGCGACGAAAACTCCGTCGTCTGAACAAAATGGGACGACGAATCAGCTACAACAGTCGCCTGCAATAGAAACAGATCAAAGGATAGATCAATCAAAGGATACGTCAGTTTCTATAAATGAGAAGGAGAAGCAATCCCAGACATTCTTGGCTCGGGACAGAGAGAGCAAAGGCCATGCCAGTTCTTCGACGAGGAGCTGCACCAAGGTTTTTACTCATCTTTTTTTCCTCGACGTGTGATTTTCCTATTCGTATTTTGAAACGTGTGTAACTTTATTCGTTGTTTTGTTTAATTTAAGGTTCATAAGCAGGGAAGTGCGCTCGGTAGGTCTGTGGATCTTTCCAAGTTGGACAACTACGACGAATTGATCGCCGAATTGGATAATCTCTTCGATTTCGACGGTGAACTCAAAGCACATAGCAAGGATTGGCTCGTCGTGTATACTGATGACGAGGATGATATGATGCTCGTCGGAGATGATCCATGGGAGTAAGATATCATCCCTTACATCATATGTGTACGAAGAAAAAAAAAACGAATGCTAACTGTTCGTTCCTCTTTGATTCGAGCCAGGGAATTTTGTTGCATGGTTCGAAAGATCTTAATCCTTACAAAAGACGAGGTTCATCGCATGAATCCAAGCTCCATCCTCGCCAAAGGAGAAGAAACATCTTCTGTCGCCGAGGATGCAAAAGAAGGGAAGAACCTGGGAATCACATCGTCTTCGGGCCAAGACGAGTGCTAGTCATTCGATGCGCTTTCTTGGTAACTAATTCGCTTTTTCATCTTCGAGTCGAAAACGTATTATTACCATCTCACCCCTGCCCGTTAATACAGGCTAGGTTGAATGAATAGCCTCGTTCTGGGAAACAGAGCGTAATAAGAGAAGGGTTGTAGTGTGAAATAGTCCCTTTAAACATCTCAAGATGATAAGAATCCATTACTATCGATCTATGATGTCTGTATGTCGCTAAGTGCAGTTCTGAACTCTGGCGATAAATGCTTCGATTTTCTGTCTTTTTTCTATATACATATATGTGTGTATGTACATCGTTGGCCTGAAAATCGAATGTGTGTCGATTCGACCCGTGTAAATATACCTGATTTACGGGTCGACATTGATGTAATTGGAAGAGCTTTGATGCAAGTCCTATGATTTTTGTGTAATAGCAGTGAGCTTGGTGATGATGGTATTATATTGATACTCTGTTTCTCTCTTCTCAAGCTTTGATTAATTACAAAATATACCCGTCTTTTTGGTATTATTTGCGGTTTAGAGACTAATTATGCAGCAACGTTTCAAATTAAAGTCCAATGTCATCAGAATGTATCTATTCATAGCTGAGGGACTTGTACGGCAATTACTCATAGCGACAGACAGGGACTTAGTTGAAATTATTCATAATTACAGGATACACGCTTAATTATCCCTATGATGTGTAAGGAGTGACTTCACCTTCCTCAAATCGAAACCCAAGTGAGGTTATTTGCCTCGCCGATAACATCGATCGATGGCGAAATGAAAGGGTATTAGCAGAATTAAATTCCCTACAGAGGAGATTTCTCGAATCCGCCATGGATGAAAATCGAAGGTCCAAAGGAATCCTCGAAACACTCGGTGAAGAAATCGTCAGAATCATCATACCAGTATCGATATGCATGTTCTTAGTCCTCGTCCTCGTCTCCTTGCTGAACGGGGGAAACTCTGATTCCAACGATTTATCAATTACATCCATGGCCACCGTCGCCTACGCCGAGAACACCTCGGATTCAATCTGGGACAAGTTCAAAGGCGCTGTCTTGAACTCATTGGTCTTCGTCGCCGTCGTCACCGTGGTAACCTTCTTCTTGGTCCTCCTCTTCTACTTTAGATGCACGAAGTTCTTGAAATACTACATGGGCTTCTCAGCTTTCCTCGTTCTGAGCTTCATGGGTGGCGAAATTGCCCTGTTATTGATCGACGATTTAAGCTTTTCAATCGATGCCGTCACATTCGTAGTATTGCTGTTCAATTTCACCGTGGTGGGCGTTTTAGCAGTGTTCATGTCGAAGATGGCTATTCTAGTCACTCAGAGCTACTTAGTAGTCATAGGAGTATTGGTTGCTTATTGGTTCACTCTCTTGCCCGAATGGACAACTTGGGTGCTTCTTATCGCCATGGCTTTGTACGATCTTGCAGCAGTTTTATTACCAGTCGGGCCATTGAGGCTCTTGGTCGAGCTCGCCATGTCTAGGGATGAAGACATCCCAGCCCTTGTCTACGAAGCTCGACCAATTATTGCAAACGAATCAGATGAAGGCATAGTGCATAGGAGAGTATGGAGAGATCATTCGAATGAAAACCAAGTGGTGCTTACTTCTGATACAAGCTCTACCAGTGCCTTAAACTCTACGTTCGACGAAAATGATGAGAGTAACTTGGCTAACGCAGAAGAGGGGCGGAGGGTTTCAAGGGATGACTCAGAGCTCGTTGCTCCTCTTATACAGCATAGGATACACGTAAGAACGAACGAGCCTATTTCTGGCGATGTTCAGAATCTTGCTATCGAAGGGATTGGGCTGGGATCTTCGGGGGCTATTAAGCTTGGTTTGGGCGATTTCATCTTCTACAGTGTGTTGGTAGGTAGGGCTGCTATGTATGACTTTATGACGGTTTACGCTTGCTATCTTTCTATAGTTGCTGGGCTCGGTATAACGTTGGTTTTGCTGGCGGTTTATAGGAAGGCTTTGCCCGCCTTGCCCGTGTCTATCTTTCTCGGGGTTTTGTTCTATTTGCTGACACGGTTCTTGCTCGAAGTGTTTGTCGTAGAATGTTCGATGAACCTTTTGATGTTTTGATGGAGGGTTGAGTGTTTTCTAGTGTTTTAGATGAGCAGTGTTTGTATGCTTATGTGTGTGTTTGTTTTTGTAATAGAACTCCCATTGATGTGAGTAAACTAAGCTTTTGCTTGTTTTACCTTGATGATGATGTATTATTATTATTTATTTATTTGGGTAATTATTATTATTATTTACAAAAATGGAGAATGGGACAATATTTTTGATTCGATATTTTATTTATTGTTTTCGGCCCTTTTCTTTTTATATATTATGGCTTTCCTCGTTCCATGTCTCACTTTCTTTACCATTCTTTTGCAACGAGGGAGGCGTAATGATCAATGCATACAAATAGCAAAACTTTGTAAAACTGAATATTTGATATTGATAATAAAAATAAATATATGTATACGTATATGAGCATTTAGGAATCAGGTAATTTTTGCGTGCAAGAAAGCAATAGAAGGTTAGAAGAGTCAATACACTCTATTTATATTATATATAAAATCTGCAATTATCATTTATCAACGCAACCTATCTATATATCCGCTTTCGGGTCTCTCTCTGCAGCCCTCTCTGAACTGGCCGATCAACTCTCTTGTCCAAATTTCTTCTGATTTAGGTGATTTTTCTTATGTATAGTAGAGTTATTCATACGTATGGTGTTTTGAGCTGAAAATTTTTAGGTTTTGCGGTGTATTTGAGCTGTGAAAAGTTTGTTTTTTCGCAAGTAGAAGCCGTGGTATTCATTTGTTGCTGATGGAATTTGTGATGTCGGGTGATAATTGCTCTGTCAGCTGAGATGGAGATTGAATCAATTTTTTTTAAGACTGAATAATTAATGGTTATTTTGGATTCGTGGAAGTTTAGCTCTTTGTAAATTTCCGTTGGTTATCGCGGTTGTAGTCATAGTTTAGCATACTGAAAGAGCTTAGCATCGTTGAAAATAAATTTGGTCACTGACCTTAATTGAGCGACTTTTACTTGCAAAACATGACATTTTGGGCTAAGACTGGCCAGATAAGAGATGCGAGAAGTTGGGGATGAAAAAAATATTAGTGAAGAAAGGTTATGAGAGACAAATGCATGAGCTTGGTGGTGTTTGTTACATTTCTGATTTCAATGTTTTTTTTTTTTCTTTTTTCTACGGGAAAGGGGCTTTTTATATCATCTTGATTTTGGTTTTCAAATTGCTTACATCAATGTACAGTTAGTAGTTCCAAAGAAGAATGCATGATTCCAATAAATTCGTTCTGATTAATGCTGATTTCTCTCAGGTAGACATGGCAAGTTCTTTACTTCACTCAACCAATCTGCCGACCTCAGTTGGTTTAGGGAAAAATGGGCGGTCTAAAGGATCTGATAATAGGAGAAGAGCTGCAAAAATGTTGGCCAACTTGCGGGTTTCTCCCATGAGGATGACAAGTTTCTCCGGTCTACGTGGAGCTAATGCCCTAGATGTGATAGGTAGGCATTCTAGCCTCACACTTCAAGAGAAGGCTGCAGCGACTTTTCCTGCGAAAAAAATACAAAAGGCACGTATGGCACCGCGGGCCATGTTTGAGCGCTTCACGGAGAAAGCAATAAAAGTGATCATGCTTGCACAAGAGGAGGCAAGACGGCTTGGCCATAACTTTGTTGGGACTGAACAGATCTTGCTAGGACTTATTGGTGAAGGCACAGGGATCGCTGCTAAGGTTCTCAAGTCCATGGGTATTAATCTGAAAGATGCTCGTGTAGAGGTGGAGAAAATAATTGGGCGCGGTAGTGGGTTCGTTGCTGTGGAGATACCTTTCACTCCTAGGGCAAAGCGCGTTCTTGAACTCTCCCTCGAAGAAGCGCGCCAGCTTGGTACTTCATTTTGCATGCTTATGTCTCGTTTTTAAGTTGACAGAACATGCAGTGCCTAACTGGACGTGTTTTTGTTCTCGTCACCTTTAGTTTGGACACTTTAATCGACGTGTTGCATTGTTTTTGTTGAATTGACGTTTTGGGGACATCACCTCTTCATGCACGATGTTTCGACAGCTATGAGGATTTTTCTAATTGCTAAATTTTCTCATCCCTTGGTGAAAGTAATGGATTTTTGTTTTTATCATTTATGAACTATTTCATTTATCTGGTTGTTGTTTCTGTCCAATTTTCAGGTCACAATTACATTGGATCTGAGCACTTGCTATTAGGATTGCTTCGTGAGGGTGAAGGTGTTGCTGCACGTGTGCTTGAGAACTTAGGGGCTGATCCCAGTAACATTCGAACTCAGGCATGTATTCTTTAATTAATTCTTCCCATCTAATTATTTTAACTTTTCATGTTGCGAATATTGCATTTCATCTGCACTTCAGAAAATATTGTTTTTGTTAAACGACTGTTTCACGGTTTATTTTGTAGGTTATCAGAATGGTGGGTGAGAGTGCCGAGACAGTTGGTGCTGGTGTTGGAGGTGGAACCTCGGGCAACAAGATGCCTACCCTGGAGGAGTATGGAACCAATTTGACAAAGCTAGCTGAGGAGGTAATAATTCTAATGACGATCAATTGGCAAGATTGGAATATACCGAGACTTGGTTTCACTTATAATTCATGATTTTTTAGGGTAAACTAGACCCTGTTGTGGGACGTCAAGATCAAATAGAGCGCGTCACTCAAATTCTTGGGCGCCGTACCAAAAACAATCCTTGCCTCATTGGAGAACCTGGGGTAGGAAAAACAGCTATAGCGGAAGGTTTGGCTCAGAGAATAGCAAACGGAGATGTTCCCGAAACTATTGAGGGGAAAAAGGTACCCCATTGGCACTTTTCCTAATGATTTGGTGTGGAGAGATAACATTAATGTGTAGTGTGTACTCATTTAAGAAGTTTATCTTTTGGATTTTCATCAGGTTATTACGCTGGATATGGGCCTTCTCGTTGCTGGAACGAAGTACCGTGGTGAATTTGAAGAACGGTTGAAGAAGCTGATGGAGGAGATCAAACAAAGTGACGAGATAATTCTATTCATAGATGAGGTACACACCTTGATTGGAGCTGGAGCTGCCGAAGGTGCAATTGATGCTGCTAACATCTTGAAGCCCGCTCTAGCTAGGGGCGAACTACAGGTTATCTCGAAACACTTCAAAAATTGTTCTAATGATCTACGTCATGGCGTCTTGACGTCAGATTAATTTTATTTCTGTGACACGTAAAGTTACTTTTTTTATTGTTTGAATAATAGATGCTTTTAAAAGGTTAATATTCAGTGCAAAGGCTTGCTTTGTTCACCATGCGTAATGATATTTAAAACAGTGCATCGGAGCCACTACGCTTGATGAATACAGAAAGCACATCGAGAAGGACCCTGCCTTAGAAAGAAGGTTTCAACCGGTCAAAGTTCCTGAACCCACCGTGGATGAAACCATTCAGATTCTTAAAGGTCTCCGAGAGCGTTATGAGATACATCACAAGCTTCGGTACACTGACGAAGCTTTAGTTGCTGCAGCACAATTGTCCCATCAATATATCAGGTGTGCACTAACATCAGTGTCTAACCACACAAGAAATCAGATTTTCTCTTAATGATCTGTAGGTCATTATGTTAAGTAAATATGAACAGTTCGAGCAATGCATCTAAATATGATTGAGCTTGTTATCATGAGAGCCATAGTCGGCACTTAGGCGCTATATAGTAACTGCCAATGGATAGTTAAGGAATTTAGATCGTCTCATCGGATCTGTATATTTGTTCTTTCAGTGACCGCTTTTTGCCTGACAAAGCTATTGACTTGATCGATGAAGCCGGTTCTCGCGTCCGCCTTCGTCATGCACAGGCAAGGGCTTACACTTGATGAAACTCTCCTTTACAATAAATAGAGTATACCATAACCTCTCTCTCTCTCTCTCTCTCTCTCTCTCAACTTTTCCTTTCTGGCAGCTCCCTGAGGAAGCAAGAGAGCTCGAGAAAGAGCTCAGGCAGTTAACCAAGGAGAAAAATGAGGCTGTTCGAGGTCAAGACTTCGAAAAGGTATTCTAGGTTTTTCATTATACATATACAAGTAGTTAAAAACTCTCAATCCTTTACCGTAACATCTGTTATCTGATTCATCCAATCGTTTCAGGCCGGAGAATTGCGCGACAAGGAAATGGATCTCAAGGCACAAATAACTTCCCTCATCGACAAGAACAAGGAGATGACCAAGGCAGAAACGGAGGCCGGCGAAGAAGGCCCAACCGTGACAGAATCAGACATTCAGCACATCGTCTCCTCTTGGACGGGAATTCCCGTCGAGAAGGTATCGACCGACGAATCCGATCGGCTCCTCAAAATGGAGGAGACACTCCACACGAGGGTCATAGGCCAAGACGAAGCTGTGAAAGCCATAAGCAGAGCCATTCGCCGTGCACGTGTGGGCCTCAAGAATCCCAATCGGCCCATCGCCAGCTTCATCTTCTCGGGGCCGACTGGCGTTGGAAAGTCAGAATTGGCCAAAGCATTGGCTGCGTACTACTTCGGCTCTGAAGAGGCCATGATTAGGCTCGACATGAGCGAGTTCATGGAAAGGCACACAGTGTCTAAGCTCATAGGTTCCCCGCCTGGCTACGTTGGTTACACCGAGGGCGGGCAGCTGACCGAGGCGGTCAGGCGCCGTCCTTACACAGTCGTCCTCTTCGACGAAATAGAGAAAGCACACCCCGACGTTTTCAACATGATGCTTCAGATTCTAGAAGATGGAAGGTTGACCGACAGCAAGGGAAGGACAGTCGACTTTAAGAACACTCTTCTCATCATGACCTCTAACGTTGGGAGCAGTGTGATTGAAAAAGGCGGTCGACGCATAGGTTTCGACCTCGACTACGATGAGAAAGACAGCAGTTACAACCGTATAAAGAGCCTTGTGACTGAGGAGCTCAAGCAATACTTCAGGCCCGAGTTTCTGAACAGATTGGATGAGATGATTGTGTTCAGACAGCTGACTAAGCTCGAAGTGAAGGAGATTGCTGACATCATGCTCAAGGAGGTGTTTCAGAGGCTGAAGGGGAAGGATATCGAGCTTCAAGTGACCGAAAGGTTTAGGGACCGTGTGGTTGAAGAAGGGTATAACCCGAGCTATGGTGCTAGGCCGCTCAGGCGAGCAATCATGCGTCTCCTCGAAGATAGCATGGCTGAGAAAATGCTCGCAAGGGAGATTAAGGAAGGAGACTCTGTGATTGTCGACGTTGATTCTGATGGTAATGTGATAGTTCTCAATGGTAGCAGTGATTCTACTACAGAATCGTCTTCTCCCGAGCCTGTGGTTGTGTAGGCTTTGTTGATCTTTGCTGCCACTTTAATTTTCGACTGGGCGAAGGCTATCATTAATCTATAGTTTTGAACTGTTTTCGGACAGAAATGTTCAGTGTGCTGTAACCTGGAAATGCTGTATTTGTTAAGAATGCTTTGATTTGTCAGAACTCAGAACTGAAATAAGAATGCTGTGCTTCCTATCAAACATTTCAGACACAATCTTTCAAACTTGGGTGTATATCTTTACTGTGATACAAATGCCTATACAACCTTTTTCCCGCAACAATACATACTCCATTGAACAGAAGGGAGGAGAAAATAAGTATAAAAACTTGCATTGCTTGGTCCTTTTTTCTTTCAAATAGAACTCTAGAAAGGAAAAACAGTCCCAATTGCTGGTTCACGAGGTTTCTGATTGTGAAGTTTGTCTACCATTTGTCGACGAAGGATGACCGATTTCTTTCCTCGACGCCTCCCAAAGTTGCTGCTCTATTCCTAGTTTCCTCAATTCTGTCAATCCTCTTTCAACTGCAGAGATGGAGAGGATATCCCAAGTTCTTAAACGTAGAATATGGATAAAATAGCAGTAGAAGGGATCAATAGACTCCTTAGGGTTGTTGTATGTATTTATTTGTTTACCATCAACTGCATCATGTGAAGTTGGAGATTGACCACTGCGGCTTATCCATAACTGAAGTCTCTCTTCGGCGATATCCTCCTCAACACCGTGCACTTTAGCCCTTTTCCAGAAATATGCAAGCCACGCCTACAAAGAGAGGCTCAAACTTAGACGGCAGAATTCGACTTCGACTTGATAGTATTCGTACAAAACAAAAAAATGCCAAATTTTTTATCCTTATCTCATGGATCTTTAGTATTATGCTGATAGGGAAAATGGAGGTTTCAGATAGCTAGAGCTCTTACAGCCTTAAACAGAACATCTTCGGACTCCTCTGGACTCAATTCTGCAGGAAATTTAATTCGAAACCCGAGTCAAAAGGTAGCACACACACACACAAGGCGTCATTTAAAAGCATAAACTACAAGGAAGTGAAAAAAGGATAGCATGTGTTTTAATATGAGCTATAGATGTTGCGTAGTAAAAAGAGAGTATGGTTCTCACCCAATGCCTCTGTGATCTTGACATCACCATATGATTTTGGATCTACAAAATAAGACAAAAAAGGGTAAGTTTAGAGTATCATTAAGCAACTTTGTCTTCCACATAAATTTGTCTTAGAGCCGCATCAACACTGTCGACGCATTATGTTAGGGATAGAAGCACGGTCGAACTCCAAAAGCTCCAATTTAATTAAGGTTATAATAAGGTGGGTAAATTAGGAAGAGGTCAAAATAATTAAACTTGAGTAGCATATGTCCAACGAATAATGAGAAAGCTAACAATATCAGATAGAAATAGTGGAACATACCCATGAAGGTCTGCCGAATTAAGGCAGAACGCCGGTTTTGGGCCACTGTAAGGACAACGGCGTCCTCAACCTTCACATAAAAATGTATGATAGATGAGCGAGAGAAGAATACTGGCTGCCCAGCACTTCTAAACATAAACATCAGATATACAGAAATTCCTAAGCAAAAGATAAAATCGCTGGAGAACCTTTAAAGAAGCTAATTCCTTCAAGCCCATTTCAACAGCAAGCATACTCTCAATATTCCCTTCCCCGGTTAAATCATTAAAATCCCGAGCAAGCTTACTACGGTCTGAATCATCTCCAGCTACATATACAAGAAATATAGCCTATTTACTCTGGTTATAAGAAGACATAAAAAGATTCGAAAGCCATAAATCATTTCAGGGAAGAAGTTCTCACCATCCCACGAATCCTCTCTGGCCTTCTGTCCGGCGGAAATAACCACCTCAAACGGCAGAGGAGCTAAAGAGGACCAATATTCACACTTTGTGACTGCAATGTCCGCACATATACCTGTTGGGCGACCAGTTTTGGATAAAACCTCAGGAAACAATTTGCATAGGGAAACTGTACTGCATGAAACTAATGAATTGAAGAGACCAACAGAAAATGCATTTTGGGAGATGCCATGATTTGACAGAAAGTTCCACAACACTGAGTTTCACAAACAGATATAATCATATGTATTATGTTAACTTAGCGAAGCGTATAAGTAAAAAAAAATTATGCCTCAGGAATGCCAATATAAAAAGGAAAAAAGAACCCATAGTGCATAAAACTATTTTATATCCAGGACAAGTTTTAGGAAAACTACCGTAGCGTGCAGCCAAGCTCCAATAACGAGCAAGCCAACATCTCTTTAGAACAACCTCTTCCTGGCACAAACCAAATATCGGTAGAAGTAAAAACTTCTGATGATGTGAGCGTTTAATGCATTAGTTACATATTATATACAAAGTATTAATTGTAACCATCTCTTCATGTGTCAAAACCATCCTCTGAGTCATTGTCCGGAGCGCTTTTGCCTCAGATTCCGCATCACGGAGCTGTTCAACAGCTACAGACCTCTCACGTTGCAGGTTCTGGACAATTATTCATATAAAATTCGTTTAAACAAACACAGCAGTTTGTACTATTAGATGGCGAAAAAGACTCCAAGAAGCATATATGTCACCTGAAGTTCCACCCGCAGAGCTTCCAATTCTACATCCCTTCCATCCTTTGTCTGCTTTGCAGCTTTTAAAGCAGCCTATTATTGAGGTGCAATACAGGAGACACATAAGTAGGCTTGTCTCAATTATTCCAAACCACAAAATAAAATAATATGTTAAGAACTGTTGTCGTATTAGTAGCTTCCAGTTAGGAACTAGGATAGATACCTCTCTTTGTTTCAAAGCAGCCTCTTTACTGCAAAAAGTATACCAGTTATATAAAAAGTGGCGTTTTGTTTAGTGACCAATTATACAAGTTAACACAGTACCGGCTCAATAATTTAGCTTCCAAGGATACGCCTTCTCCAAGAGAAGCAACCTAATAAAAGGAGAAAATTATATTAACGAACAAGGCAGGTTGATTACAAAGGCAAACAACAGTCTTTATATGCAACAAGTTAATTAGAAGTCTGAGATGTGACCTAAAATTTTAATCAGTTAGGCATGATGAGATAATTTGAAATGAAGAAAATGACAAGCATCAGTAACCTGTTTCTCCAGTAGCTGAGCTCTTGCTTCTGCTTCTTCACGTTTTTCCTCAGCTCGGCGAAGCTGAGAGGCAAATCAACCATTACACTTCAGGAAAACATTGCATTCTTACACTACACTTGGCCTAGCACGAGACTTCCATAAATTCTGCTTCTTCACGTTTTTCTCTATGCCACAAACAAAGTGCTTACCTTTTCTAAGATTGCTTCATTCTCCTCTTGTAACATATCAAGCTGCACAGTGAATTTTGTCAGTTGGCACCATATAAATATTAAACTTGCAGTTCAATAAATTCTATATAAATAAATAGTGAAGCGCAGCAGTCAAACAAATAGCTCAAAAACGCTGAAGAGGTCCAAGAATCTAACCTCATCACGAAGTGCAGAATCCTCTTGCTGAGTTTCAGAACCTTTAAAGTCATGCCTTATGTCAGGCACAAACCTGATATAATTGCCAGAAAGCAGAAGTTATACATTAGCATCCAAAGTGAGAAAATATACACATATACATATATGTTATCTGGTAATTATAATCAGATATTCAAACGCATATGAATGCTGACAACTGTAAGACCTATCATTACCTCTTCTCCCTCAGTCTGCTACTCGGAGGTTCAATTGGAGGAATCGAAACAGGAGTTTTCAGAGAAGATCTACTCGGTGGCGCTGCTGCCGTAGTTGGGGCTGTACGAACAGACATTGAAGGTCGTCCAGCTGAGGTTGAACGGACTGATGGAGTAATGTCCGTAAAGTTCCGACCCAACTACAAGGCAATGTAATACAATTACAGCACCAGCGTGGTCATTCTTAGTACCACATATTTCTCGCTACATCTTTAAGGGCAATCAAGTTACAGTAAGAGTATCAAGAACTCGGGGACTAACATTTTTGTCTACAACTACAATTCCGAATTGCCCCGGTGCCAGATGTTCCTAATCTACTAACTATAAGAAACATATATGTAATTCCAATTAACATAACTCATGGCATCCAATGAAACAATCAGGAACCAACAAGCTTTTCCTTGCAAGAAATAGCCAGCAGAAATCGGTCCTCTTCTTAACTATCACAGTCCATCAATCTACTCTAAAGAAAAGAAAATGTAACATCACAGACAAATATAAAGTGACTAATCTGTATACCGAAACGAAATAAAGAAATTCCTAACAAATTAAATACGAAGCAGACAGTCAAACACCAAGTCAATTAGTTCAAAGCAAGTCAAACTGTTTATGCAGATTCCGAAATTAAATGGGAAAAACAAAGAATTCCTTCTATACAAACAAGTCAAAACTATTCAATAACCAATAGAGCAAAAATTTATTCAGAAGCATCTGACATAAACCAAACATACCGCAGGAGAAGGAGATCTGTTCGGCCTCGAAATTCCGATCGCACCCAAACCGCCGCCGCCATTACTGTTGCCAACAGTTTTGTCGCTCCTATTGCTAAAGCTCGCATTGGTACTTCCCCCGAATCGAAAACCCAGGTCATCGTCCTCATCCTCGTCGTCCTCGTTCGACGTCTTGCTCGCCATCACGAGCGCCAAACGCTGAGCTGCGGCTTTCGCGGCGACGTTTTGGGTTCGTTTTATCGTGGACATGGTGGACGGCGGGATCCTCGACCGCGGATGCGCCGGAGAACCGACCGGCGAAGACGAACCCGTGCTGTTGCTCGAACCGCTCCATTGCCGGGCGTAGACCGGGCTCTCCGTTCGGTTACGGTTGTTCATCTATGGGTAAGGGTGTGCAAAATCGGAAAATTAGCTGATTTTTGGAAACTGATAGAGGAAATCTGCCAAAGGGAAAGTTGAATCGGATCCTTCGTATGTTGGAAATCGGTTGATCTGCCGACGACGAAGTGATGAAGACGATGATGAACTGAAGGAAGACTCAAGAGACAGCTCACAAGCTGTTTCTAATTTTTTATTTATTTTTATTTTTTGGGTAGGTTAATTACTCTATACATCCTTGTTGTTTCTGTAATATCTGATTAGGTCCCTTTTAAATTACTTACTAATTACATTAAATCCTTTCCAGTCTTTCAATTCTAGCATGGTGCGTCTGCGTATATGGCTCAGATTTACCATGTAAGAAACCATTTCTCTGCACATTTCTATTCCTTGGAAGAACTTGATGAGCTTCAAGGTTTCTGTTTTTTTTTTTCAAGCTCGTAAAGATCCATCCATGGAGAGAGAGAGAGAGAGAGAGAGAGAGAGAGAGAGAAGAAGAAGCTTTGACCACCCAAAAAGAAGATTCATTACAGTTCCTATATATACCATTAGAGAAGCTTCCATCTTCATCAATGATGATAAACCTAAACTGTTCATAAGTCTGAAGTTAATCGAAAACTGTTTACCAGTCAGAAGATGCTCTTTCAACGTCAACTCTTACATGTGCATAATCTAGAAACAAACTGTTCTAACAACACAACAAAAACGTCGCTGAAATGAGCGACGAGTCTCCTCATTCTAGAGTTCTCTGACTGAGTCTGTAAGAAGAACCCAAGCCGCAAATTGAATAGGAGATAGATAGATATCCTACTTATAAACGATTAAAGACACTTCATTTTTTCTTTTCTGTCCTTTTTTCAAATCTGAACTAATGGGCCGATTTCTAGAAACCTGAATTGCTCTTTGTCTTCATCTTCATCACCATCATCTTTTGACTCAGCAATGGGACCTTCTAACAACATTCGAAGGGAGACGCGTTTGGATCCCACGCTTCAGACTCGTGTAAATTGTCCAACTGGGACGATAAAATAATATCTTCGATATATAAAATAAAAACACGGATCGGCCAAGAAGATGACAGACAACCAATCCTAGTAGGATCATCTTTATCTGCTGCTCTTCCTATTTCTTTATAAGTAGTGTAAACCTTTACCAGCAATCTTCAGTTTCAGACCAAAGTCATCATCTTAACAATTCTTTATTTACAGCCCACAGAAATAACTTTTGAGGTTGGTTGCCTCTGCTTGTGAATTTGAGCTCGAAATTTGTTCCTGTAAAAAGGGTTTCTTTGATTAATTGGAAAAAGTTTCGTTTCCAAGATTAAATTCGTGGGATTGTATAATCTTACATCATGACAACGGAAATCAAGCAGCTTGTGTATTTACCTTCAAGAACAGGGAGACATCTGCAGCGTTACCACGATGATCTTCGCCTTGTCGTAGGGTATGTGTAACGATTGATCGATTCACTAATATGGGTTGTTCGATTTCGATTTTTAGGGTTCTTACGAACGACGTTTCCCCCTTTTGCGAATTTCGCAGGTGTATCCCATACAGAATCAGGAAATCGAAGGAATTATCCCCAATTCGCGGAACCCTAATCGACGATCTTGAGGTCCTTCTCATAAGCTCGCAGAAGACCTCAAGAATGATGTTCCCTAAGGTAATTAATTCCCAGCAATCCCACATCAGTTTTTCGAAGCACAAACCTTCGAATATTACACAGAATCATTCATTGAGATTGATCTTTCCTTGTAATAAACTCTTCAGGGCGGTTGGGAACTCGACGAAGACATCGAGTTAGCTGCTTCAAGAGAGACGTTAGAAGAGGCTGGCGTCGTAGGCTTGCTTGGGGTAAGCTTTTTCTCTTACATTCGAATCCATTTTCGATATATCGATCAACTTTTGCCCATTACAACCTTCTCATCATCATCATCGTCATCGTCCATTTTTTCGTTCGCAGGATAAGCTAGGCGAATGGATATTCAAGAGCAAAAGCCAAGAAAAATACCACGAGGGATCGATGTTCCCCTTGTTTGTCACTGAAGAACTCGACGTTTGGCCTGAGAAAGACGTCCGCCGCCGAGCGTGGGTAAGTCTTACTGATGCAAATTTCTCGTTTTCTGATGGTTTTACTGATGTGGGAATCTTTTTATTTCTTCAGATGAAGGTCGATGAAGCAAGAAAAGCGTGTAGTCAGCAATGGATGAGAGAAGCTTTAGAAGCTTTCCTATGTCAGTTTACGCCTCAGCAGATGTCAGAAGAAGACGAGGAAGACGAAGAAGAAGGTGAAGATGATGAAGAAGGAGAACAGTCGTCGATCGCTTCTTCTTATGTATTAGGGTTGTGCAGAAGCGAAGAGTTGCAGAAAAACGTAGGAGAAGAAGTTGCTCGGTATTTGATCGTCAGCTGATCATGGGCTCCTCTGTTTTTTTTTTTTAAGTCTCTTAGCTTCGTAGGATTGTACATGGGAAAATTCTTTTGATACATTTTGATTCTTCTCTGCCATTACAATGTATGTACGTTGAAACATCGTCAGTCTCAACAACTTTGTATGGCTATGGTGGAATGGAATGTTCTCTTCCGTTGGTTCTTCAGACAAAGGTGTGCTCTACATTTGGGATGGGTTTGACCCGACCCGACCCGTGTTTGGAAATCTGATTTGTGGGCTCAATTTGTCCAATGGCCTTAGCCCTGCGCACTTGATGGGCCGTTTTAGATAATTTAGCCCATGGGTTTGAAGCCGGTTGGTGGACTTGTTTTTTACTTAGGCCCAACTTTGGATTAAGCAAAACACAAATCATAGAGGATTTTTAAATTTCCTAATATATATATACTAGTAATTTAGGCACGATGCATGTGCTACTGTTATAAAAATATTATATAAATTTTTGAATGTTTGATTTTTAATAATAATATTTTAATTTTATTTAGTATGCATAAAATGACTTTGTGGTGTCATGTTTAATATAATAGTATTTCAAATGATATTTTTTAGTTTTATTCAATAATGGGAAATCGTAATTAATATGGAATTGTAACTTATTTGACATTAGATGTGAACGTCCGTATTACTTTGGTGAACGTCTCTTATATTTTCAATTATTTTTATTTTTGAGATGAAAAAATATAGAACGTGATTTGCCTCTCTTAGAACGTGGTTTGAGTTGATAATATTTTTAAGTTACAATTAATCTAGAAATTGACACACCAAATTTCTAATTGCACACACATGGTTATGTTTGTAGTAATTCAAAACTGTAGTGTTTGGTAAGTTGTGAACGTGGGTTATGTTTTTATAATAATAATTATTAATTTGTAAGTGAAATACCATTAGTCAATACACAGACCAAAATTAATTAAATTAGTGGCAGTTTAACCAAAGCCCTGACCATTAATAAATAGAATAGATAATACACAATCAACGACTAGAATGTCTTGGGTGAATTTTTGTATTTTCTTCTTTTTCGTCGAGTTTATTTCCATATTCTGACCAAATTGGACAACCTCAGCTTCTAGCGGAGCTAATCTCTCAACATATGTATATCTTCTCAAATCAGTTTAAAAATATAGGAATTCGACAGTTTAACCTATTTCTTGAACTTTTGTCGTTTGCAACCAAAAGCTGATGTAACCCTTTTTTCGATTTAATCTTATTTATTTCTTATTATACACATATAATGCTTTATATATGTCCCTTTTATTGTAATAGTTGGTTCTTTAAGGAATATGGCCCTCCCTTCTGTCAAACATATTCACATGCACACACTGCGTAATTCATGTCATATTGTTATTTTTCAAGATCAATTCAGTAACTAATAATTAGGAATTCCGGGTTAATTAACATTTAAGTTATATGCGCTTTTATTTTATTATATAGTATGTTTTAATGGATTTTTTATATAAAACAAAAAGCTCACACAGAGAAAAGGGCTTCTGAATTGTAACATGTCGCACACATGCAATGGGGAAAAGGCATAAAGATAGATAATATGTATTAAAATATAATCCTCTGTTTCAAACCTTTATGGACATTTGGGAGTTGGCACGAGAATTAAAAGGTAAAAAGGTGTATATGTTGACACGTCTTTTAAGAATATTTAATATTATTGTATTGATTGGTTGTGATAATTTTTTTCCTAAATAAGGAAATGTACAAAAGATGTGGGACATCCGATTTAGTAAAATGTATAAAATGATTTAGGACGGAGGAGTATGAATTTTGTTAAGTGACCACTTTTCCTATAAGGTTAATCCTTAAGGGAGTGCATCACTTTTTAATTTTATATAATTTATTTAATGTTAGAAATAGTTGCTGTAGTTGTTGTGTTTACAGTTTTCCTTAGTTCAACGTTGGTTTCTTTTGACAGTTCTTAGGTTGTGTAGTTGGAAGTTATATTACATCGTTGGAAGTTATATGTATCAGCCTTTAAAGGGCTACATCATACGTTGGATAATATAAGCTTACTTTCAGCATCTTCATCTCTCAAGTTTATTAACAGTGGTATCGGAGCTTAGGGACCCGCAGGTCCTGGGTACGAATCCTCACGACCACCCATTTATGAGAGTCACGTCTAAGGCTAGATGATAGAGAAATCAGTCTAGAAGTGAGGGGGCGTGTTGGAAATAAATTATATAAAATTAAAAAGTGATGCACTTCCTTCAGGGTTAACCTTCTAGGAAAAGTGGTCACTTAACAAATTTTGCTCATGTAAAAGTTTTTTTTTTCTGAATGACATCTGCTTTGCTAAGAAGGATCTAAAAAGAAAACTCTCTCTCTCTCTCTAGATTAACTAACTATCTGACCACAGCAAACCCTAATCATCCAATTCAATGTATAGAGTTTATGGAGCACATAAAGTTAAAAAACATCAATTCACGTTTTAATATCACTATTATTTTCTTCTTTTAGATCAAAATCTTACTAATAGAATATTATTAGACGTCCCAAAATATAAATTTAAAAACATAAGCGTCGGATGATACGAATGACATATTGATGATTAACAATGTATATCCACAATCTGATCGAATAACATTATAAGTCATCATTGCTTTCTCAAAGTATTAATAACAATTTCATATTAAAATGAATACGATATGATGAAAATGATAGGAAACAAAGCATGTGAGTGGGGTGAGACACCTTTAGAATGAGTTTCTAAGAGATAGTCCAAAAAGTCAAAGGCATCAAATCTAAAAGATCGAAAAGCTTCTTTCCAAAAGAGCCAAAACGTGCAATTATTATGTTTCTATTTAAAAAAATATATAAATTATTATGCTTCAATTCATTTCACGTAACGGAAAGCAATAATCAACTGTAGACCAACTGATACATGTTGGTGCCATTATCGATTTGGGAATCTCTAGGCACATTACTCCACTCGTACATATTTTTCAAAATTTATCAAAAACGTTACATCTTTATATATACATGTCTATTCGTTGCAAGATGCTATAATTATTAATAGTACCTTCGTTCCTTTGAACAAAAAGTGTATGGACACAAGACATGATTTCATTCAAAGGACTTGGAGTTATTATTTTTTTATATACATCAATGAAATAAGTAGCATTCATGAGTTAATATTCCCATACATTGACAAAATTCGAATCCCATGTTACATTTTGTTTTTTCATGCTTTAACACGAACTAAGGCATCAGATTCTGTCTCCAATACCAAGTAAAGAGAACCCTAGTCCATGTAGATAAGTTTTAGATGCTAAAGAACAACCTTAATTACCAACGCATTGTGTTCTTAATACACAACACACATTGAAAAAGGAACCACCATAGCTATATGGGACTTTTATGTAGCTAGTTAAAAGAGAAGAACGAAATAAAATTAAAGATAGAAAATGGAAAGTAGGGTTGTCTTAAAAGTGAGTGGTCCGAAAAGATCAAAGTGAGAAAGAAGAGAGGGCAAAGTGGAAATCTTGAAAAAACACTTTTTGGCAGTGCTTGGGCATTCTTTCTCATACAGTGCAAAGTAAGTGAAAGACAATAACAGTTACCCTACCCCTCAATCTCTCTCTCCCTCCCCTTTCTCTCTCGTAGAGATTGAGAGAGAGAGAGATAATGAAAGGTAGTAAATATTTTTTTTGTTAGAGAATGGTCTCAGCATAAAAAGGAAAGATGCCTGTTCGATAATTCGTCTTCTACTCCACTGATTCTGATGCACACACTGTACGTCTACGTCGTCATGCATGTAAGAGTAATCAAAATTGATAGAAAAAGGAGTCTTTTATTGATTTCTTATTTTGTTCGAATTTAGTTAATTTTGTGTGATGTTGAGAGTGACTCGTCGAGCATTTAACCATTACAACTATGGCACTGAAAAACATGCAGTGCAGTGCTCTCTTATTTCATTAATGTGGTGCGCAGAGCCCTCTATTATTTTCTGACCCATTGAAGGAAAATTCATAAATATTGCATAGTATTTACATTTGATTTATATATATGTGATGTGATAATGTACCGCTTAAATACTTATTCCATGGCAGTCTATAGACGACTACTCATCATTTCTTGACTGCACTCCTCACTTCATTGCATATATCAGCCAACAAAGATCTTGTAATAGTCCAAACACCAAATCTAACGTTACAAAAGTTGAAGCCATATATATCTATATATATTACACGCACTCTCTCTCTCTGTGTGTGTGTGTCAGGGCAATAAAGTCATGCTGGAGATACAATCAAGAAAATTTAATAGTTTTGTTTCTTGGTAAGATGGTTAATAGGAGAGTGAATGAATGAAATATATGTCGAGCTGTCGATATTTTCATTTTGAATTTTTGATCCCACTTTTACGCTGATAATAATTGTATTTAGTATGTGGACTTGGAACGTTTTGTTTCCATCTATATGTAATGTAATTCATAATTACCAAAATAAAAAAATTAAAAATTATACACGTAACGGTTGAGAGGTCCCTCAACTAAGAAGCTATTTACCGTTATTGACATCACCACGATCAAGACTTTCCACCAATAATAATAATAACCACATCTGAAACATTAAATTACAAAACACTATTTTATAAAACCCCACAAAAAAGTGTAATCAAGAAAAACTAAAAGCTAGTTTATTTATACAACACAAACGCCACACCACACACCAAAACAGCTAAAAAAAAAGGCAGCCTTTGACAATAACAAATCGAAATTCTCCATGCATAAAATATTTGTTAATTATATCCAACGAAAAGAGATCATGAGATTCATGATTATCATCACTTAGTATGATCGCCTGCCCTAATTTCCCACTCCTTCAACGCCTCAGATATATAACTCAAACCCAAAGAAGACGAAGTAGCAGCATTATAATTATTACCAAGAAGACGATCAACACTTTCTTGCTTGAACCTCGTCTTACACGAATGGCAAGTAACCTCCCAAACGGCGTCGTTCAGCTTCTTCGCAGCATTTTCTTTCAGCGCCTGAGCCTTCTCTAGATCGGCCTGCGCTTGCTGTCTGATTCTCTTAGCACTCTCAAGCTCTCTCTCGGCGAACTCAATCTGTCTCTTCGCTTGTTGTCTAGCTTCTTCTGCGTAGCCCTTTTGAGCCATAGCCATGGTGAAATCTCTTCTGTCGCTGACGTCACTGCTAGAGTTATTGCGAGTAGTGTCTTCTTCGACCTCAGACGAGCCTATGGAGAGCTGAAGCTGAGTCGAATATTGATGGCTGTTGTTGTTATTACATACTACGTCGGCGGTGGAGTTTGTGAGGAGTTGAAGTTCTAGGTTTGGAGAGGTAATTGTTAACGTTGTAAGAATAGGTTGGTGATTATGGGGTAATTTTAGGGAGGTTGTTGGCCACCGTGGAACGCTGTGGTTCGCGTCGCTCGATGGGCTAGGGCTCGAGGCGGTTCGAGAAAGGCAAGCCGGCGCCGGCGCCGGCGGAGGTGGTTGGTGGTGCCGGCGGTGGTGGCCCGTCATGGTGCAAGCGTCTTGGTGCTCGATGAAACTCTCCACCCTATATATAATAAAAAATTGGAAAAATATATATGTAGTGAGTAGTGGATGGTTGATAATGGTGTAAAGCCTATGCTTGTCGGAAAGATTATTCTAATCCTAAAACAAACTCTCGATCTTGGACGAGGATTAACGTAGTGAATTAATAAATTAAGGGTTGTTGATATAGGTTAAAACCTAATTAAAAGACATTCTTGGGCTGCTACAAGAAAATGATTTGAGACATAAAAAAGAACAGTCTTTCTGCAAACCTAACCTAAGAACAGACACACCCACGCAAGAAGACAGCCTAGTCTACTACTACACATGAAGTAAGAAAAAAAAAACATTCTACACTGAAAACCATGAAAATCCCACAAACAAGAAAGAAATAACAAATCGAATTACCTGGAAAAAACACGCCCACAATCGCAAGAATGCCCTCTAGTCCCACAAGTCTTGAGATGTGCCTTATAATCAGACTGAACAGCGTAGCCCTTCGAACACCTTCCGCAAACCCACTGCTTGTGCGTGCTATGCTTTCGCCGGAAGTGTTTCTTGATTCCGACAAGATCGCCGAGGGCATGGCAAGGGTCGTGGTGGAGACAAGTAGGCTCTGGGCAGACGAAAACGCGCTTTCTAGCGATAGGGTTCTCACGCTTTAACAGCTTCCATGGAACCTTGTGCCTCCTTCTGTGCATCTGAAGGTTCTGATCTCTCTGAAACCCTTGGTTGCAGATTTCGCATACGTACTTGTCTGATTCTAACAGGGTTTTCGGGGATAGGGAAACAACTTCTGCGTCTGGATCTGCGTGTAGTAATAATAAAAATTCAATCTTTGGTTTCATACATGGAATAATTAGCTCGTATGGAGTTTTATAAATCACCTGGGGTGCCAGCTGGCCTTCTCTTTCGCTTGCTTGAGCTCATCCCATTTTCATGGCGGGGAATAAAGGGCTGCTCAGAGGATGATGCTGAAGGATTCATTGTGTTCTTGAAACTGAACTTCTTGTAATAAGATCAGGGAAGAATCAAAAGGGTATAGAAAGAAAAGGTGTGCTGATCTTCGATGAGCTTCGTTCGTCTTTAACAAATGATGATGTGATTTAGGTTTGAGTTAGGGGTGTGTGGGCTATGGAATATACATCTGCTGTGATGCACACATATGAGGATGAGAAGGAAAAGGCTATTGCTTTAGGTAGATAATCAGCTTTTTCTTTTTCTTCTAATTTATTTGATTATATTTTATAATAAGGTTAGCTCTGATTCTTTCCTTTTCTCTCATACCTCGCATGAGAGAGAGAGAGAGAGAGAGAGAGAGAGAGATGGGGTAGGTCTTGAGACTTGACTCTATCTATGGGCATGGCAATATATGGTTCCCATTTGATCATATTACCAGAAAAAAGCAATTGGATTATCATCATTACTATTTATATTATTATTATTATTATTATACAGTGGTCTATTTGTTTTTCATTGAATTTTTTGTTGCATAGAGATGATGAGGCAAGCTGAATTTATATGTATACGTATACGTACACGCTACGAGTGCAAGCTTTTGTCAGATATAATTATAATAACGTTGTTGGCACACAAAATGATAACTAAAAATAACCATTCGAAGTAAAATAGAGGATTATTTCTATAAAAACCCATATGTTGAAATGAAATTATAAATCATCTATGAAGTTGATAATGTTGGTGAATTTGATTGCTGAAATGGGGTGCCAAATCCAATGTCCTAGCACTATATTATTCAGATTGTAGGTACAAATTATGGGTGAGGATAAAAAATTGCTGGTTGCATAAACGATATTCATTACAAGAATAAGTGATACGATTATTTTTCTTATTATTACACTTACATGTGATGTGATGCAAGGTTAGAAGTCGCGTCAATTTAAAGTCTTAAAGATTAAAATAATACAACAAAATACATCAGTCTTCATAGTCGAGTACCGTAACTCAATGAGGAGAATTTTCTTAGAGTATCAATCAGAGTTATTATTTTTTTGGACCACTTGATGGGATGGTAATATTATGTGAATTCATTAGCATCTAATGACTGAAAAGTCTTAATAAATTATGATTAATCATAAAACAAAAAATTGCAGCCATTTATGAACATGATTACAGATACATAGTAAGAAAAGTCACTAATTTTTCATTAGTATCATAATTTACGTGATGTCCATACAAGTATTTGCAGTCACACAAAATCAGAAAATCCAAGGAAGATATTTTGAATTTTTTTTTATAAGAAGAATATCTCAGCCACTTGTTTGGTTAGTACAGCAGATATAACAAATTAAACAATTAACTGTCGTCCACTATGATATGATATCTATCACCCTCCTCTACTCGCACAAAATCTTTATGATTAATTAATTAAAAAGAAATCCTGATAATTGATTAATTAATTAGTCCTCTATGAAAAAAGACACCTTTTTCAACCAACTAAAATAATGTCAACATGCGGCAATATGCTATGGGAATGAAAAGAGAAACTAAATTAAATACTAAAAAAAAACAAGATATAACTTTTTTTAATTGCATTTATAATGAAACAAAATAAAGAAAGGAAACAAAGGGAGTTGGGAGAGATGATTGCTAAAGACATTCATTCCTTCTCTTTCCAAAGCTGCTGCATGTGTGTGAGAATCCAACTCCCATCATGTCTCCTCCTTTCCATTAATTAATTTAATTTAATCTTTGTTTATATTATTATTTGTCCTTACTCTCATAACATTTATTACAGAGAACAGATGTATACTTACACTTACATATATGTGTGTACAGTATGATACAACTAACCCTAGTGCAAAATAAATAAACTCAGAAATCGAAATCGTTGAATATGTACATGAATGGAAAGTATTTCTGTTGGGTCGAGAAAGTTGTATTCATTTCATTGCTTTCGGAGAAAGGAAATGTTGCAAAGAAGTAAAAGCTGGGCAAATTTTATCTTCTTGGGTTATTACAATAAATGAACAAACATAGGACTGTTGGGATAATACAACATATTCAGAGTTCTTTGATTGATTGTTCTTCGCAAATCATACGTCATCGTTTTGTTGTCATCGCATCACATGAATGTGTTTTCTTCTTTTCTTTTATTGTCCTTTTAGGATGTAATAGATTCGTAACCATCGATCAAAACAAAGCCATGATTAAATTATAGGAGAGAATGTTGAGTGTTTATATATAGTGAGCTAAGAAACAACGTTATTGGGTAGAAAGAAAGCAAACGAAGAGATATATGTTGATGATCGTCAAGACAGCGACAAAAGGGTCTTTTTCAATAGAAAAACATGCAAGATTTTGGATTATGTCTAGGTTAAATGTAAACATAATTAATTCTTTGCTATTTACTCTTACTTCATTATTATTTTCCGAGCTTTACTCATTTACGAGCACCATACTTGGTTATGACTTATGAGACGACTTTTGACGCGATTAATCCTCTTGTAAGAAGTATTATGTGTAATTGTGCAATACTTGTCACTTGCCATATACTTGGTTCATTAATTAAAAAGTAATTGGGCCAACTAATGGGCCAGTATGTTACTATTTGGGCTTACACTATATAGGAACACGAAATTTCAGCCCAAAACTATGACATAATGCTTTTGGGGAATTCCACTTGCTACCCAGTGGTTTAAGCTTTTCACCTGGTGTCCAAAGTTATTTTTTAATTTCGGTAGGTACCCCTGTGTTTAAGGCTTTTCCAACTGATATCCAAAGTGTTTTCAAGGTGGATAGACCTAACTTATAACGTGATTTTTAATGGACAAAAACGAGACTTTTAGGTGTAAGCTTTGTTAATTGCTAATGGAATTCTAGAAATGACTGGTTCCGACACCTAAAAAGATTTGTAGCTTTTCAAAATCTCGATGTTATATGTTAGGTGTATCTATCTTGAAAACACATTGGACGCCAATTGAAAAAGTCTTAAGGGGTATCAACTTGAATTGAAGATACTTTGAGTATCAGATAGAAAAGTCTTAAATACATGGGTAGCTAGAATTGAAAATAACTTTGGGCATCAACTGAAAAACATAAAATATAGGGGTATCAAGTGGAATTCTCCTAAAGTTTTGGATAATGAATTAGATTAAATTAGCTGAACATCGTTAACAGGGAAAGAGTAGAGTAGAGTAGAGTAAGAACTGTGGCTGCCCCATCAATGGAACGAAGCGAAAGAATACGAGTCACAGAGAAAAGGATGACGAGGAAAGAGGTAATCTGAATTATAGAACCAAAATGCATTTTGCTTTTCGTTTCTCCAACGTTCGTTTTTGCGAAAATGTGTTTTTTCTTGAAGGCAGATACTTGAGAGGAAGAAATCGATCGACAAGAGAATCAAAGATGCTTTATCGGTTAAAGACCACCTCGATTCCTTCCCCCATCTTCGATTCTACTCCGCAGATGGTTCGTTCAGTTTCCTGAAATCAATTTCGCGTTTCTCTCCCTTAATTTAGTTGCTGCTGTACATAGCGTGGAGATTTAGAATCCATTCAGACAACTTAGATTTGAAACTTTTTTGTGTTCTGTAAGATCCCGTCAGAATTAGATCGGTTTCCTACTTGAGCCTTTAGTCGAACAGATGGTGTCATGCCTTCTAACAATTACTTCCATCATATATCATAATAAGAATGAAATAGAGAGGAGAATATAGAAGAACAACAGAGAAGGAAATGGTAGATAGAAAGATAACAGAGAGATCGAGGGATTAGAGAAGAGAGGTAGACGAGAGAGATGAAGACTGAAGAGAGGAAATCAGATTAATTCATTTGCTTAATCGTTTCATACAACCCCTAAGGCATTATAAAGGAAATTACATAGATGCATAAATGGGCCAAATCTAATAAGATAATAGTATAGGTAAATGGGTAGATGAATGGGCCAAAGCCCAAGCTGATATGAGTCCATTTGCTCCATGTCGTCTTCCATTGTCGGGTCCTAACATTACCCCCCCGTTCAAGCATCCTTGTCCTCAAGGATGAGCAGATAGAAACCTCGACTATGCCAAATAATGAACCTCCGCCATAGCATGCTCTTGTCGATACACATTTTCCACGATCGAATGGAAAGAGCGAACTCGCAGCTATCACTCTACTTCCTCCGTAGATCACTTCCTCGATAATATGCCATCGATCTCCGTCAAGCGCCTTACTATGATCTTTCCCGACACCTAGCTGCTCGACATAAACTTGAGCTCCCTTCACACAACCGCTTCTATACACTACATAGATCACCAATGTAAGAATGATTGGCCCTTCGAACTCCGACCACATTTCAACCTTACCAACATTATTCATCACACTAGAAGCATCAACCCACACTAACGAATCCTTCTCGAAGTCTTTGGAGCAGAACGCTTCAGCAGCAGTAACCTTACCTCGATCGAAGGGTAGGTTTAGCTTCATGCTTTCGATAGCCCACCATCCTCGATCAAACGACATATTTTGATCAACGAGAATTATACGATGCTCTTCAAAGGCAACCTCCAATTCATCCGCAACCTCCAAGTCGTCATTACCCGTGAATAATATCACAACAAGCCCCATTTCTTCGACGATACGCCAACGTCCTCGATCAAAAGGTACATCAAGGTCCTTCCCAATGTGCAGTTGCTTGATATATTCACGCCATTGGTCTGCTACCGTTGTTACCCATCCGAACAGCGCATCCATAACCAATGCCAATCCATTGCTAGCTAACACATACTCATCAAACAATATCAACGAATCACCAAGCAATATCGATTTCTCCTCATAATAATTTGGCAAGCTATCATACGCTAACCTTGCCACCATCACGCAATCATCAACTAACATCGATTCATCACATATAACATCAACAATGTTATCATTACCCAACATTGATACCTCATCAACCAACGTCAACTCCATACCGTCGAACGATGAAGGATCGTCGTCAACCGACACCATCGCTTTACTCCCAACGCTAGAGGCCAATTTATACTCAACCTTAGTCGATTCAAACTCAACCACAAGCGGTTCAACTTCAGCCAACACCAATGACTTAGCCTCTTCATCACCCATCACCAGCTTCATATCGTCAACCAAAGTCTCGTCATCAACCTCAGAGAATGCCACCACCTCTGCTGCTTTCACAAGATCATCAAGGTCTGACATCGCTTCTTCAACAGGAACCACAGATTTCCCAACACACTTATCATCAATCATCCATGAATCATTCTCAAGCAATGAAACATCATTATCTGATACCAATTTGGGGTGGGCTTTTTTAAGGATGGCTTCTACAGTGGCCTCTTGCCTCTTGGCTAGGTATATGGCTTGGGTTAAGGTTCTAGGTTTTTGAGACTTGACATTTTCCCTTATCTCCCCTTTTAGCCCACTGATGAAACTGGAGGTGATGTAATCACCAGGGAACCTATGGTTATAGAGCATCATTTGGGACTTGATCTCTTCAAATCTTTCAACATAGACATCCACACTGCCAGTTTGCTTCAGGTCATGGAACTCCCCTACCATCATTCCTGGTTTCATGTTCATGCTATCGAGTTCATGGAGTATTACCTGTACGGTGTCCTGCATATTTCGTTGACCCCGAGAAAACTCATCCATCTGCCGCTTCATATCCCGGAGCGAGGCCATCGTAGCTTCGTGATTATACGAATAACCTGCCATATTTGAAGTAAAATCCGAGAACCGATGGCTCTGATACCACGTTGTAAGATCCCGTCAGAATTAGATCGGTTTCCTACTTGAGCCTTTAGTCGAACAGATGGTGTCATGCCTTCTAACAATTACTTCCATCATATATCATAATAAGAATGAAATAGAGAGGAGAATATAGAAGAACAACAGAGAAGGAAATGGTAGATAGAAAGATAACAGAGAGATCGAGGGATTAGAGAAGAGAGGTAGACGAGAGAGATGAAGACTGAAGAGAGGAAATCAGATTAATTCATTTGCTTAATCGTTTCATACAACCCCTAAGGCATTATAAAGGAAATTACATAGATGCATAAATGGGCCAAATCTAATAAGATAATAGTATAGGTAAATGGGTAGATGAATGGGCCAAAGCCCAAGCTGATATGAGTCCATTTGCTCCATGTCGTCTTCCATTGTCGGGTCCTAACATGTTCTTACTTCTTATCATGCTGAAAACTTGTGTTGAGCTGTTGATCTATACTTGATGATTCTACATTTATCAATGAGATTCGATTCTGTTCTTCGTAGGCTTAAATGTGCACTTGGAATCGGGGCGAGGCAACAAGCTCGCTCTTCATACGAAAAAATACATCCAAAATCTGCTTAAGGTAGTAATACGAATGGGGTACTTCATACATTCTTCTTTTCGAGTTTGTTCAAGTCTGCTTGTATTTCGATGGTTCTCCGAAATGTTCTTTGAAGATAAACATGGAGGCTGCTTTTGGAGCCGAGTGGGCCGACGAAGAGAAGATAAAAAGGAGAGAAATGGCAGCAGAGCAAGCTCGATATATATTCGCTCGTGAGATTGCGAATGATGAAGAAAACGATAAGGAGATTGTAGGTTTCTTACATTATCGATTCACCGTGGAGGAAGAATTATTCCCCGTCCTTTATGTGTATGAGTTACAAATCGACCCTCGTGTTCAAGGGAAGGGAATAGGAAACTTCTTGATGGAGCTAATCGAGCATATTGCTCGACAGGTTAGATCATGATTTTGTCATATCGTTTTTCTTGCATAGTTTCGCAACTCTCTTATGACACAACTTTGGCTTGTAAATATCTTAGAGCGGAATGTGCGCCGTGATGTTGACTGTCCAAAAGCGAAATCGATCAGCTATGGACTTCTACACTAAGAAACTCAAGTAAGTGATAGCTTCAAAGTTAAATACTTTGTCTGGAAAGTTTTCGTATTCATATTAAGAGAGTTCGATTTTATCTTATGCAGATACACAGTTTCCGCAATCTCACCATCGAGAGTCGACCCATTGGTAAGAAAGCACACACTTACTTCAGTTAGCACTTTTTTTCCTTTCCTTTCGACTTAAAATCCTCTGCTCTAATCCTTTCAGTTTCCTTACACAGTTGGGATTGCACAAGAGCTACGAAATTCTCTGCAAAACGTTCGACCAAGAAGCCGAGGAAGCACTAATTTAGGTCATACACTTTCTTTCTTTCCTTGTATGAGATTTTCGTAAGATCGAAGCAGGTCTTTTGTTCAGAGGCGATTAATACAATGTCGGAATTCGATAAGAGCAGAGTTGCATCTGGCCTGAAACTTACATAAGCCCACCTTACAGTTAAACAAGGACGTCTTTACATTATGCTTAAAACAACTTTTTCCGTCGCAGATAAATAAGCGCGACGGCCCGACGAAGGATTACTTCGACTAGGAACCAAAGACCTCACAATCTACTATTCAACCAAGAAATAATGTTATCACCAACTTCATCCTTCTCAGGCTCGAAGAGCAAATCGTGGAGAAGCCCGTCGTAGAGCTTAATCGTCTTGTCCTTCGAAGAAGCCTTTCTATAGAGCTTCCTCGACGCGTTAGGATCAGTCACCAAGTCATCAGTCCCATGAAGAACGAGGAACGGTACAGTTATCCTCTTCAGATTCTGCTGAAGATGGGTCGTAATTCTCAGGATTTCATAACCCGTCCTCACTCGGATTGACCCGGTGAAAACCAGCGGGTCGGAGTATTTGGCCACAAGCGCTTTTGCGTCCCTCGAAACTGCTATGCCCGCCTTGTTGGCAGCGCTGAGCTGGAATCTCGGCAGTAAGAAGGCGATAATTGGAGCTAATACCTGCGCCATTAAAGAAAGACTCAAAATTTAATTGAGTAATTCGATACGCTGTTTACGAATAGTTAATGAGATGATTGGTACTTACCGCGAAAATTGGGTGTGATGGCTGAACTCCGACTGCTGGCGAGGTTAGTACTACGCCTGCTATACTCTTTCGCACTTTTGGGTCGAGCGTTGCCTATATAAACATGCGTGGAAATTATTACGACGGAGATCATTATTACATGATATTCGTATGAAGACGATGATGATGATATATATTATTACCTTCAGTACTATAGCCCCGCCAGTCGAGTGTCCGAAGCAAAAGCATGGAAGCCCTGGATTTTCAGCTAAAACCTTGCCGAGGAACATTTTCTACCATAAAACAAGACGAGAAAAAATCAACAAAAGAAGCCCGAAGTTTCTGATTAGTCGCAAAGAAAGTACTCTCAAGAATTAGCGCCATACCAAATCGCTCACTGCATGGTCGAGGGACGGGACGTACGCGTGAAGGCCATCGCTTCCACCGTGCCCTAAAACAACAATGTAAGAGATGAAAAAGCCATTAAAGGTACGTACATATTTGAAAGTCTATATTTTTGGCTTTTAACATTGGAAAACTTGGAGCTATCTACCTCAGCCCTGATTCACTGAGCAGCAAAAGACTACTACTGCGCAGTTTTTTAACTTCTACTTTTAAACCGAAAATGTTTGTCGATTTTTTTCAACCATATATTATCATCATGTTCTAACTACGTGGAGATGCGAATGCAAAGGCAGGCTCGGGTTATTACACGAATAACGGGCTCACGAAGGTATGATGTGCTTCACATGTTATTAGGCAC
The DNA here is from genome assembly GCA_027422505.1 of Craterostigma plantagineum. NCBI lineage: Eukaryota > Viridiplantae > Streptophyta > Magnoliopsida > Lamiales > Linderniaceae > Craterostigma > Craterostigma plantagineum. Next base: position 5,204,983 of record JAPQWV010000044.1, on the reverse strand, counting down.
CGATATAAGCCTTCCAAGAATCGGTGATTTTTTCATGGCCTGCAACATCCAAATATATATGGGCTTTGTAGAACAAACAAGTATACCGACGATATCGAAACTATCTATTATCTTTCCATATCTTCGAGTTTCTAGGCTAAAACTTCGCAAGATTGAGGCTCGACATTGAATTACTAGTAAAGATTGGCCATTTTTCGTTATGTTTAAATAAAATTTCTTAATGTAGTAGCAGCAGCAACTCACCAATCCAATCCATCCCATAAACCTTGAATCCATTTGCAGTGAGCTTCTTGGCAAAATCGCTGTATCTACCGCTGTAATAAAGAGACCATTTTTGCGTGTAATAATAGGTGAGAATAAGGTGATGAAATGGAATGGTCAAGGGTTTGAATATATGCCGCGAAATGATACTACCATATAAACAAACCTGTGCTCATTTAAGCCATGCATGAGAACCACAAGGCCCCTGAAAATCCAGAAATCGAGCTAAATCTATTAAGATATAAACGTTATAATAGTGATAGAAAGAAATAATAATGGAAGAATAAAACGGTAAATTTACCTGACTTGGACCTTCGCCGGCGTCCAAGATTGAGTGAAAATGGTGTCACCTCTCTTGGAAACAAAGAAAGAATAATCCCTCTCCACGCTTTCGTCATCATCCTCCACGACTCTCTTCACCGCCAAAGCTCGCCTGGCCGCCTCCTCCTTATCCACGGCGACCCTCCTCGCAGACGGCGGCGCCGCCTTGTCGGCCGCCGCCGCCGACAGACACCTTTTCCGGCCGCGAAACGGAACCAAAACGATCAGGATTAAAGCGTTAACGATCAACAGCCAAAGGCTCCTCAGCGCTCGCAGAGATAGCAACGCAACGCTAGCGCCTGACGTCAGCATTATGGCCGTTGAGGTCGTCGTCTGTTCGCTCATTTGTTTGTCTTAAATTCAGTTCTATCGATAGCTTCAGCTAATGTAATCGATTAATCGAGCGGAAAACGATGGATTTGAACGTATAAAATTTGAAATCAAGGAACCCACAGCAAATATTCACGTTAATATCCTTCTTCTTAAACGAAAGAAAGAATCTGCAGACAATACCGTATATTCAGAAAAAAGAAAAGCTAAAAGCAGATATCGAATGAGCAAATGTTGGGGAAGAAGCTAGAAATTGTGAGGACAATATTTGTTAAAATTTTCGTCTGAGTTTTCTAATCTTGGGTCGGTATATGTAAGGTGGGGAGGGAAAAGCGGGGGTCACTCACGGATGTCAATGGCGGCTGAGAAACCTCCACGTGTCCTTCGTTATGCGGCGCGCAGAGCGGCAAGGACACGTGTCGTTTTTACAGAGTTCGTGTCAGACGAGATACTCGTGTTGGGAAATCAACTTGTTGAAGGTAACAAAAAGATTTTTTCGGATAAGGTTGGATTTTCATTGACTGGCTAGAAGACGGCGGAAGCTTCCACGTTTTACCAATTATTAACTCTTTCCTTCAAAATTACCCACGTGGTTAAACTATAATTGGGCCAAATCGTTGAGTTCGGCCCAAGTAAAATCCTGCATTTTGGGCCTCACGGGCTTGAGGCACAATCACGGCCTTTATATTTTGGGCATGACGGCTCAAGGCCCAAGTTTCATGGAGGTGAAAGAGACCTTTTTTTTGGCAAATTTTTTGGTTATTATTAGGGCCATTTACGTTTCAGGGCCTCATTTAAGTTTCAATTAGAGTTCAGATCCCTGTCAGAAATAATTTTTATTAATTATGGTATTTATGGATAAGTATGCTATTAATTATATAGTTGATAATAAATATGGTATTAATTAGATATAATTAGAATCATTAATTACCTTACCTAATTAATTATATATTTATTATCTATATAATATACATTTATAATATATATATATATATATATATATAATTAAGAGATTGGCAGGCCGGCCCACGGGCTAGCCCGCTGAGGCCCGCCCCCTAGCAGGCCAAAAATATCGAAGCCGAACCCGCCCTTTGGCTGGCAGGGCGGGCCGGCACGCGGGCCATATTGACAGCACTAGTGGTAACACTTCATGGGTCTGTGGTAACACTTTATGGATCTATGGTAACACTTCATGGGTCTGTGGTAACACTTCAGCGGTCTGTGGTAACACATGAGTCATTTTCTCTAAATGAAACTTAAATTAGACCATCTCCAACAGTCAAACGCAAGCGCAAACGTATTTTGCAGTAATAACCATATTTTGCAGTAACTGTTCTCCACCGTAAACTGCAAACGCAAACGCAAAAGAATATTCCTGTAATATTTCCTTTCCTACCAACTTTTATAACTTTTCAATATCACCCCTATATTTTACTACTTTAGAAACTAACCATTATATTCTTTTAATTTTGATTTAGATAAAAACATATTAAAAACATAGAACAAAATATTTATTAAAAATATTGAAATTTCCGTAGTTGTGCGTTATTTTCATAATTTATGATGTATTTTTATTTGAGTACTTGTGTTATTTTGAGTGGTAATTTTGATGTTTCTATTGTGATATTTTGTAAAATATTTTAGATCTATATTTGTGGTCAAAACAATATTTAATTATATTACATATTAATAAAATATAAAAAATTAATAATAAGATATAAAAAATTATTACTAAAATAAAAGGTTAAAATAATTGTGTATGATATCAATATAATCGTAGTATACACTTTAATATATTTTATTTATTAAATAGTTTTTATATGTTTGATTTAATAATTCAATACAAGTAAATGGCCTATTTGCAATTTTAAAACATCAAACGCATTTTTGCGATCAGACGCAAATTTGCTTTCGAAACAAGAGAGAGAATGCAAAAAACGCATTTTGCGTTTGCAGTACTGTTGGAACAGTTTTACTGCATATTTGCGTTTGCGTTTTCGTTTTGCAGCACTATTGGAGATGGTCTTATGCCCTTATCTATAGATGAAACTTACATGGGTCCTTATCTCTAACTGAAGATATGAATTATCTCTAACTGAAAATATGAATTAGAGTCTGACTCGTAATTGCACTTATTATTATCCGATTCCTATCCCCGAGTTGAAATACAAGCTTTAGAGATGAGAATTGAGCTTTCATGGAAGAAAAGCAGCCGTTTTTTTCCTTTTTGTTTTTTTCCTTTTTCTTGTTTTCGTTCATTTATATATCTTTTCCTTTTCCTTAAGACATGATATGCACAATGCAATGAATCAAAAGTGTTACGTATCAGCATCAGTAAACGTAATGTAACGAAAAGAAGAACCATGCTCAAATCCCATAATAAAAAAAAACAGATCTTTTTCATCTTTTGCCAAACAGCATTCAATTCTGCTACCTTTTCCACAGCCTTATAAATATAACCCATCTCGCCATGGATGAAAATCCCAGGTTTTTCTTTCTTCCCTCAATCATGGCTCGTTTTCTCATCGCTTACTTCTTACTATGGTCTCTGTTTTTCGCCTGTTTCAGTCGAAGCTTCGTAGCAGACGTAAACTTTCCCAGCATCAAACATGAGGGCTCGAAAAAAGGAGGAGACATCTCCGTCGAGTTCCTGGTCGTGGGAGATTGGGGCAGAGGCGGGAATTTCAACCAATCAAAAGTCGCCACTCAGGTAAGAAATTTCAATCTCAATCCCAAGAAAATGATGCCTCTTTCATACATAAATACAACACACAAATTTTTGTTCAGATGGGATATGTCGGAGAGAAGTTAGACATAGACTTTGTGATTTCAACGGGCGACAACTTCTACGACAATGGACTGAAAGGCGAAGACGATCCCCAATTTCAGAGGTCGTTCACTGATATTTACACAGCTGAAAGCCTTCAGACGCCGTGGTACATAGGTAATAATGTAGTCTTACCACTACACTTAAGCGTATAACTAACATAACTAACTTTCTCGTTAACAGTGTTGGGAAACCACGATTACCTGGCAAACACAGAGGCCCAGCTTAGCCCCGAGCTTCGAAAGATCGACAAGAGATGGCACTGTATGAGAAATTTCGTCGTTACAGCAGGTATTCTTTCTTACACAGTACACACGACTTTATGTTAGTTATAAAAAAAAAAGATCGAAAACCGAAAGTACCCTTTTCGTCAAATGTGTGAAGGGATTGCTGACATTGTGTTCATAGACACAACGCCTTTCGTTAAGACGTACTTTGACAATCCTAAGAAGCAGAGCTTCAACTGGGGAGGAGTACTTCCCAGGGATGGATACATGTCTTATGTCACAGAGGTTTGTAGTTAAACTGAGCTGAAATCAACGAAAGCAACTGATGAAAATACTAACCGTTGCTCGATTCGATTTCACCTTTAATTTAGAACCTGGATTTAGCGCTGGGAAAGTCGAGGGCTCCATGGAAAATTGTCGTAGGGCACCATACGATTAGAAGTATAGGCCACCACGGCGACACTCAAGACATCGTCGATCACATTCTTCCGATTCTTGAGGTCAATTCTAACCCCAATTTGATCTTACAATGTTCTTGTTAGTTAAACCACAATTAGCAGCTAACGGTTACATCACAAAAAAACGAAACTTTTTCAGGCACACAAGGTGGACATGTACATCAATGGACATGATCATTGCTTGCAGCACCTTAGCAACAGAGAAGGGTTAGTCAAATCGAAACTCCTAATTCAAACTAATTACATGCTACTTCCAAGCCAACCTTGATCTCCTGTAATTGTTTTATATACAGTTCAATGCAGTTCTTAACGAGTGGAGGAGGTTCCAAGGCATGGAAAAACGATTTTAAGTATGGACTCCATAGCAACAACAGCATGCATTTCTATTACGATGGCCAAGGTTTCATGGCCGTGAAAATAACACCCAAGAAGGCAAAGATTGAATTTTTCGATGTTACGGGGAAATCTTTGTATAGCCTGAAGTTGAGATGAAGGCTGTGCTGTAGCACCTTATTCTATAGTTGAGAAATGCATCGTAAACTGATTATAACAGTAACGTTGTTTGCTTTTTAACAGCGTTAATGTGACAATCCATTGAACTGAAACAGAAGCCATTATATGTACAGTAAAGAAACAAAAGCAAGACACAGATTCTTAATCGAGTTATCACGTCACATTACGACAAAACACTACGACTACGACCCACTAAGGAAAGTACCTTTTTCATACGAGCCTCAAATCGATTCAAGCTGAGACAAAATGGTACTTCGAATCAACAAAGCTCTCCACATCCCAGAGGAAAGAACCGAAAGTCACAGCTTCCAAAACAAGCCTCCTCAACCCGCCAAAGCTAATCTTGATATTTTCGTCTTTCGAAGGATCGATGTTTCCCTGAGGTGTGATGGAAATCTCTGGCCTTCCAAACAGTGCCTCAGTGTGCTTCTCAACGATGCTTATAGCCTCTTTCGATCTGATCGTAGCATATCTCTGAAGTGTCTCCCCATCAAAAGACATGACATATGCCCTCAATCTCGACGGTTTTATAAAGGGCCCACCAACATCACCCGAAAAAGAAGAAACTTCAGGGTGTGGTTGAGCATTTCTCATGGACTCATTGACACTATAGCCTTTAGGTTTTCTCTCTTCTGCAATCTCTATATCGCTCGCTTCATCGTCCATGCCTTGAGGAAGAACTTTCATTGTCTTCTCCAATTGAAACCGTTGGTCGATCCTTTTGAGGAAATATCCGTACATTACAGAAGCTGCATAGACCTGACCCACCCTCAGTTTGCTGATAAGGGCTACAGAATTTGAGTCACCTATTCGGTTTCCAAGGATCAAAGAAAGGTGATTTTGAACCATTTCATATGCTTCGGGCGAGTGAAGGCTCTCCAATTTCTTGTCTTGGCCCGGCCAGGCATCGACTTGCCCATTAGAAACAGCCGACGATGAAATTGATGGAACCAAAGGAACTTTGGCATCCATAAACTTTTGCACCACCAATGCGTACAGTATCTCTTCTAGGGCATTTCTCCTTTCATTGGCCTTCACCTCTGCAATTCTCCTGAAATCAGAAATGTTCCCACCATTTTAACTTCCACGAGCTACATCAAGCGAACGAAAACATAGAAAAACATGTGGAATCTGAGCTACAATCTACCTGTACAAAACGAGGTCAGTAGCAGAAGAAGATGGGTCTTCCTTCTCCTTTTCAGCGTCACGGTCACTTTCAAGCTGGGCGAGCTGTTGTTCCACAGCAGCAGGGACAAGATGAGGGTGACTAACTAATATCTGAGAAAGAAATTGACCAATTGGAGACTCGAGCTGAAGTGGAGCGATAGGAGAGGACGAATGGCTCGAATCAGAAGGTTGAATCGAAGCTCTAACTGTGGTGTGCCCCCTCTTTAGATACTCTGCTTTTCGGTGGCGTAGCTTCATTTGAGAGCTTGAAGGGATTTTCTGCAATAGTATAGTCCAAAAGTGAAATGAATATGCATGAATCATGATGTATTTAGGACTATCGAAGTTTATTAACTGGACAATCAACTAAAACCAATAACAAAAGATCCCACCTCAAGTATTTGACATATAACACAGCACTACAGACAAAATTTCCACGGAAGTGACTCGATATGGGCGATGGATAGAAGAAAGGAGACCCACTTATGTATTTTCATATCTTCCCATCAAAATTACAAAATAAATAATAAAACAAAATCCCAATGGAAAAGATTAGGGTTTGGTTCTTCACAGAAACTCGACACAATCCCCCTTTTGTTGCAATATGCAGCATATCAGATCCTCCATAAAAGAAAATATATCAAAAACTGGAAAAAATCTGCAAGTACCACATAGATAAAATGACCACGCAACGAAATAATCAAGCTATAAGCTACCCACAAAACTCAATAACCCACGCCTTCAGATCTAGCAAACAAACAGCAAAGATTCAAAGATCCATAACATCATACCTGAATCCATGAGCTAGAAATCATGGACATGGGTCCGACCCGCAAGCTAACGGGTCTGTACCCAGCTACCCCATCATAACAAGGCACAAAAGAAGCACGGAAAGCAGCAACGGTTTCCATCTTCAGAAAAAAGAAGATATTCTCAGATTAAGAAATCAGCTCGTGGGTTTTGATGAATGGGTGTTAATAGCGTACGGCTGTAAACAGAAACGGAACTATTTCACGAACTCGTTGGGAGATCCATTGATTTATAACACAAGCTCGTCAGAATTGACTCGTCAACGATGAAGAAGGATGTATAATCTTTGCTTCACCAAGGGTATTTTAGTAATTGACTCACTCCGTAAAGATCTTTATTCTTTAGTTAGTATCGTGGAGATTTCTAGACCAAGAAAAGTAGGGCCCATTTATGATTTTGGGCCCATTTAGTTTTGCTGCCAGCCATAAAAAACCATTATGCACAACGTGTCTTATTTTGACTGGTAAATAATTGTAAGTTGTGTTTATTGTTTTGTGTTTATTTATGCTACAAAAATATTTTAGCCGACTTTTATCTTTGTCCACAACCCCTTGAAAAATAGGATACACAGAAAAAAAATAATATAATAGGAGTTAAAATCAAATGTTACATACTATAATAGGCGTAGTAGCTACGTAGTCTATCCATTTATTTGCAATTTAATTACTTACAATTTTCATATCACTTTTAATTTTTAATTTATTGTATTCATGCACCTAAATATAATTATAATTTAAGCGCCCACTTAGAGCTTGCGAAAAGTCCTCATGTATATAGATGGAATCTCTTTAGTCTTTAATATACAAACATTCTTCGAGTATGTCACACACATTATACTAATATCCATGGAAACTACCTAATTCCAAGAGCAGAGATTCACCCAAAACACATAAAAGAATTTATGACTTTATGAAATTATATAATATCGGAGTAGGGCCTCAAAAGGGTCTTTATCACATTCACGACCACTCATCTCAACCAGGAAGACTTGGGATAAAGAAACAACTAAGGAAAACAAAAAAGAAATAGAATTAATAGATTCATTCGTACGCATACTAAAAAGAGAAACAGTCATATGAACTATTCAACGCATCATGGATTTTCTTGCATAGGAAAAAACAGCTCACTTGCATGTCTCAGTAAAACGCATGCAAACGTAGCTTTCGAATAGTGTTGTTTAAAATACATACAGCTCAAAACGACCCCAAAGAAAATTAAGTTAATTCCCCTTTCCTTTTCTATTACTACTTATTGACATAACTTAATAATGGCCTCATCTGTCAATCAAAGAATATATACAAGTCGTCGTCTCATCACTTCCCTTATTACAAAGAAAAAACAAACACATTATCACTTCAACATTAATTATCTACAGTATATAATACAAAACACCCTTTTCGCAATCAATCTGTTCTATTCAAAATGGAGAGGAAAAAGATACAACTAGCTGAAGAAGACGAAGAAAGAGGAAAGACTGTTGTAGATAAAGATCATGGGATTGTTAGTACAACTAATTCTTCAGATTATTGTCTGAAGGAGGAAATTGCCTCACATCCCTTATATGGTGTGATGGTTGAGTCTCACTTGAACTGTTTGAAGGTGGTTTTTTTATTTTATTTTTTGTTTTATGCCGACTATTTTCTTTCTATTCTATTACAACAAGATATCCAATTCCATGATTGCATTATTTCTTGCAGTTATGCTTGGAAAACAGCAGTGTTGTTGTTGATGATAATCATTTGTCTCAAAGTATAATGAATAAGCGAGACAAAAATGAGTTGGATCTGTTCATGGTAAACGTCTAGCTTTATATAGAAGCTTCTTATTACACATTGTTTCATTATTAATATTATTCTTACAAGGAATTTACGTCTGTGTATTGCTGCATAGGAAGCATACTGCACGAATCTTGACAAGCTTATGAACGCAATGGAGAAACCTCAGAAGGAATCAATGGAGTTTATCAGATTCGTGCATTCACAACTTAGTGATTTAATGGAGGATAATGTTTCTTCTTCGTCACCAAATTAGGTTGTTTTGCAGCAAAAACTGAAGTTATTTTCTGATTTAAACGGAGGTTTTAAGAACTCTAATTGCTGTGTGATTAGTTTCAATTTACTTTCGATTTCATTTGTTTTTAGGACAATGCACTGTGCTTTTTGTAATATTGTAGTTTGTACTTTTTCTCTTCCAAGATGTGTTTTCTGTTAATGGAATAGGAGCACGAACAAAAAGGCAAATCCTACAAATCGCCGGAAAGGTCGACGATTTATATCGAATGATCGCTTTCGAGGAGTAATTAATATTCTCGTGAAATCGCTACTCAAATCTATTTTCGAGAAATTGCAACAATTCTGCTAAAATGGAAAATTTTGTAATATAGCTAATTTTAGAGGGGCATCTTGCAATTCGACAATTGAACAACAAAGAAATCACCTTGGAGCTTCCATCGTTGGTGGTGCTACTGCTACTCCTCAGATCTGCTGACGAAGAAAGAAAAAAAAGGGAATTGATCGCTGACGTGCTGCTATCAGTGTATAGAGGTTTTGATGAGGCTGTTGCATATTGCTTTTATCGTTGCTTTGGCATTTGGACTAACGGCGATCCTCATCTACATCACTGGGACCAATCTTGGTGAGTGAAATATACCGTGGAAAATATGGGTTTTTATCTTGTTTATGTTTCTGCTCTGGCGATTGTGCGTGTGAGGTAGGTATTGATTATTGAAGACTTGTATGATTCATGTGCAGATGAGCGGATTCGTGCTTCAAGTGAAGATTTGGAAGCTTTAGAATCCCTGAAGAATCACTTCCAGAAGTGTGTGGTGTGTTTCCTTATTGTCTTTTGCAATCCCTTTAGCTTTCCGTTTGCCTTCGCGTGATATAATTCTAGAGTTATTGCAATGTTGGAACATGTAATTCTTTGAATCTGTTTAAGGATAAAGCTTTGTGCTTACAATAGAAACATTGCTTCGGAGATTGCGGCATTGTGTTTTGCGTAGCCGAACAAGCTTAAAAATTTGTCTTTCATGTCCAGAATGATGATTTTAATGTGTTTTGTAGTAATTGATTGCGTTCAAAGTGGTTGCATATAGGTTCTAGCATATGGATTTGAAAGATCAAGAATATAGGTTTTTGAGTTTTTATCTGCAAACACAGATCAATTTTTAAAGTTTAGATGGAGATTTAGAGTTTAATCCTCGGATGTATATGACTGATGCTTGTGCAGCTATATGGTTTTTCCACTAAGTGTGCTTCTCCCCGTGCAGAGTGCAAATGGATTAGGATTACAAGCTGTGAGAGGCGGGGACAATTGTGAGATTACGCTGAGGTTTCCTAGTGAAACCATTCCTAAATGGGTAAATTTGAGTTTTGGCATGAATGATTTTGCTTGTTTCTTACTAGATCTGTTTAGGTATCCTTAATTTTCTTGTTCCTATCTATTTTGGAAAAGTTAGTCCTTGAGATTTGGAGAAATGTAGTAGGCTTGCGCTTTTTGTAGATGATTTGTTCGTTAGTTTTTCAGCTAAGGTGTGCTTTCTCACTTGAGTGTTATAAAATATATGAGCAGAAAGATCCCAAAACAGGTGAACTTGAAGGACTTTCCTTTGACTTCAACCTCTGTGAAGCAGTAGCGACATGGGAACAGGTCAGTAACCTATCTCTAACGCTAAATCTGTCAACAATGCCTATCATGTTTTCTCTCTTCATTGAAAAAACTCTAGACACATGTATCAGTTGTTATGAATTCGTTACTCTGATTTCTGTGACACATATCTTCCCTCCGAAGATTGTTTTTGCATTCAATATGTCTCTCTTTGTTTGCCATAGTTAATTTGTTATTTAGTGAGGGATTTCTCAGGTGCGGAATAGTACCACAGTTCTGACTCGGGAGTTTATTGATGCTTTGCCAAATGGATGGGAAAATTACGCATGGAAGAGGATCAACAAGGGAGTGCTTCTGTAAGCGTGTTTTCTGTCTACGAGCTATGCTACGATGGATGCAATATGCCTAAATATTTCTTTTTATGCGGTGGAAACTTTTGCCTTTGCACTCTGATTTTATTAGTGTTATTTAACACGTTGATCGTCTGTCAATCATTCAGCACGAATCTGATAAAATGCTCCTGTCTTTGCTGCAGAAACAATTGCAAAAATCGAACTCTGTGCATGGAAAAGCTTTCTCTGGTGCTCCCCGACGCTCCACCGTACACACCAAGACAATTTGGTAGTTGTGCTGTAATAGGTAATTCGGGCGATCTTCTCAAGACTAAGTTCGGCAAGGAAATAGATAGTTACGATGCTGTTTTCAGAGAGAACGGAGCACCGATAGAGGTTGGTTTATCCCATCTGTTGCAGTTTTATACTCAAGAATTCAGTTGTTGACGATCCAATTCTTGTTTTATTCAGAATTACACAGAATTTGTCGGTACAAAAAGCACATTTCGCCTTCTCAATAGAGGCTCTGCTAAAGCTCTCGATAAAGTTGCAGAGCTGTATGGTACTAACTCATGTTACATGGATTGAGATTTCAATTTAATTCGATATCACACTTGACTATTGAAAAACCTGCAGACAAGGGGAAGGAGGCGTTGATTGTCAAAACAACAATCCATGATATCATGAACAAAATGATTAAGGTATGCATAGCACAACACTCTCGAGTCACCTCTGATTTTCCTTCAAATGCTTTCTATTTCCTCAAACTACAATGCGTTGATGAGAAAGGCGCGAGGGACGTATTTCATATTTAAATTCTCATTTTATCTCCGTAGGAAATTCCCATTCTAAATCCCGTATATCTCATGCTGGGCGCATCGTTTGGCTCTGCTGCAAAAGGCACTGGTCTGAAGGCCCTCGAATTTGCCCTCTCCATCTGTGACACAGTTGATATGTATGGGTTCACTGTAGATCCCGGCTATAAAGAATGGTACGTATTCTGTTATCACAAGCCACTTGAATTTCTTCTGTTGATGATCAATGAGGGAGCCTAAGAAAATATTAATTTCTCAGGACCAGATACTTCTCAGAGTCTCGCCAAGGTCATACCCCTTTGCATGGAAGAGCTTACTATCAAATGATGGAATGTCTCGGTGTAAGTCTATAGCCCTTTTCGTATAGAGCTTCTGAAACGGTTCGTTTTCCGGGGAAACTTTTAGTATCACTTGTATGTTTTATCTCATATTAACTGAATTTATTTTTCATTGTTTTTTAAAAGCTTATCAAAATCCACTCTCCAATGCGTGCTGATCGAAATCGAATCGTCAAGTGGGTTCCCGACCACAGCTTAATAACTGCTGCTCGAATCGCTTCAGAGAAACTTTTAAGGTAGTTTTTTTAATTGTGATCATTTTCTGTTTTTTCTCATCCATTTTTAAGAAGAAAAAGCTAAACCGACGTCCTTCAACTGTACAGGAGAGTCGGGGCTGGATCTTCAGATCCTTTAGCTTCGTGTTCCATAGAAGCGAAACAGCTGAAAGAAAACAATTCGCCAGTTTTGGCCTTACGAAGAGAAGCCATCGAGCATAAAAAATACGTTAGAGGTGCCACTTTCTACCCTTTGGAACACAACCCAGGGCACGGCCAACTCTGTACAGTTCCATGAAGATCGCCTTTTTGTTTTGTTACTGTTCTTTTTTTTTTTTCGAGGATGAGGCACTCCTATACTGAATTTGAAGAAAGGAATGCAACAATTTTTTTACCTGAAGTGTTAGAATTAGGTAGCATGGGAGTGTGTTAAGAAACTTATTTACAATTAGGTTTATTACAGAAACAGTTTGAGACATTCTGCAATTTCTTAATTCAATTGAACCAAAACTTTGCACTGTAATCTCTTAATTCAATGGAACGAACACTTTTCGCTATCCCTACAACAAAACATATAAAATACATTACAAACTTCTAACAAGTGCTGAGATTCTAAAATTTCACATGTATAAGAAAATGACAAACTACTATGAAGTAAGTTTCATTTCTAACATCAAACTTGTAAGCCTCACATACGTGAGAGGACTAACGACTCCCCATCTTTAGCGCTTTTGTCGAAACGATTCTATATGCTGAAGATAGTTTGCAAAACTAATTTTCGCCGGCGAGTTAGTTTCTGCGGTTGAGATAGCGAACAACAGCGTCTTCAATCCTGTAAGTATCAGTACAAGGGAAAATATTAACCATCATTGTAATTACAGAAACAACTGTACACTCATCAGTAATGTATGCACCGATACAACTTGTTTGACCTCATCAGTATCAGTACGCCCGAAAATATTACATGTGAGCATATCAGTGATGTACTCCTATCCATCAGTATCAGTCATCGTAATCACAGATTCAATCGTGCGCATATCGGTAATGTATACATAAAGATAAGGTGTTTGATCCCATGAGTGTACACCAAAAATAGTAAATGCTACCAAAATCACAGATACTTTTGAGCATGTCAGTTATGTGATCATAACCTCATATAATAAGAGCTGAGGAAGTAACAGACAGACTATAATTCTATATCTAAAATATAACTAGCTAGCATCACAATTCACATAGAATATGGCTCAGGACTGCGAATGCTTACCAAGGTTGATTGTAGAACTCAGCGTTGCGCTCTTTCTCTGAATCACGAGCAGAATCGGTAGCAGTAAGCTTAAGATCTCTGGCTTGAGAAGCAATTAAGGCATTGGTGAACTCTGCAGGCGACTCACAGAATCCAAGAAAGAATGATCTCCTTCGACAATGCTCATGTATTTTCTTTATAGCAGAAGAGATAGTCTCGTCGCAAGCATCAATCTCCTTGTTGTTCTTCATATTACCCAAGAAAGTCGACATTACCTTCTGTAGCGGCGAAGGAACATCCACAAGAATATCGTAACAAGTATTTCCACATGGACTATTACCAGAAAGCTTGACTCTGTGCTCCAAATGGATAGGCCCAGGTGGAGAAAGGTGTGGTGCTAACCTCTGCTTTACCATGGAAAACTTCACTTTCTCTTCACCGAAAACACTTCTTAGAGGTGCATCGCACATGAACAAGGAAGTATCGCCAGGCACCTGCAGTTTCCTCACTTTAACATACTGCCAAATTGCATTCAGTACTCTCGCCCGAGTTGCGATTTCAATTCCCACAACATCTTGCAAAGCAGATGAAAGCTTAAACTTATCTGCACCATAATTCATCTCCAATCTAATAACTGCCGTAAACTCCTTATCGCCCTTCCTCTTCACCTCAAACCCCTCTCGTTCTGCAGGAGATCTCGAACCCTCCCACGAGATAATGTGATTATCAGGATAAAGGTTCTGATCCAAATATATACTAATCTTCTTGATAAAGAAGGAAAACTTTGGGTACGATGCACTAGGCGCGTCTGATAAACCGTCCAAGACATGATCTTTCCAACCTTCCAAAACCCTTCCGATTATTCTGAGACACCATGAAGGCGGCTCGGCATCTCCCTTATCATCACCAACCTCGATTTTGTTCGTGAAAGTGTTGGACACATATACGCGAAGAATCCTCTGCTTTTGCACAGGATTTTTCAGAAATTCCTCAATGTCAGCTTTCTTTCTAGCAAGGAAAGCATCCACACGAGACTCACACTCAACTAACCGAGAATAAAGGGCAGATTCGGGCAATATAGCTGCTACCTTCTCTGGGATCACTTTATCTGGAAGCTTCCTTTTCGGTCGACGCATAGCTGGAGCTAATTCCATGGTTTTCATGGGCGTACCACCGCCCGCGCCTTGACCCAACGAACCGCCCGTAGCCCTCGACGACGGGGGCTTCTGCAAACGCTTCGCAGTCCCAGAATTAGGCGTCGAAACAACAGGCGAAGGGATTCCCATGTTAGAGCTAACGAGATTTTGAGACACGGTTGGAATTTGAGGTGGGGGACGGATCTGAACCGTCTGTGGTCTGACGAAGGTCTGAGCTTGACTAGCCGCCGGTTGAAAATGTCCGGGAAAATAGGGCCTGGGCTGAGCTTGTTGCGGCTGAGGTTGCTGGTTCGCCGGCGGCGGCTGCGGCTGCTGACTCAAGCTAGCAGGCGTCGGCGTATGCATCTGAAAACCGCCTGGATTTGCAAAATTGAAGCTTCCCCTAACCGAATTGTTGTTGATGTTGCTGTTGTTATTGTTCATGTTACGAAACCCTAGGTCAGTTTTCCGAAATTCAAGGAGAATGCCAACTTTTCAAAACCCAGAAAATCCAAGAACAACTGTAGTGAATTAACAGAGCTAACGACCGCTAACCTTGAAGAATCGAAAAATTTCAAATCGAACAAGAACAATTGATCGGCGTGAGAGAGTTTTTAATTGGGCCTTAAATTGAAAATACTTTCCCACTATAATCGTAGCTGTGAAGAGCGATTTCAGTACATCAAACTCAAACCCCTAACTACATAACAACAGTATCTCAAACCCCTAACTACATAAGACAATTTTGTTCTTGGACACAAGTAAAGGCTCATACTAAGAGGAAGATTATTTTGGTTTCTTGATTGTATTGGCAAAGAAATGCAGGATTATGATTCAATAAGCCTTTCTAAGGCAAGCAATACAACTCTCCAACCACACAAAAGCATGCACTAAATCTCCATAGCTGCTACTATTACTATATAACATCTCTGCTACGCAAACTAAATCGAACAAGTTTCTAGAAAGCATTCAGTTGTCGTTATTTGCTGCTTCTCCTCGCTCCCAGCCGAGCTGCAAAAACAGATCGAAGAAACAAAAATTTAGCAGAAAGGTCATACACAATCGTCCTCAGATCAAGAAAAGATGGCAAAAGTAAAGCGAACAGCAAAAAATGACCTCTTCCCATCGTCTTTCTCCTCACCACCGCCGGCGGGTCCCGACCCATCAGCTCCGGCGGGTCCCGATCCATCACCGTCCAACCCACCGCCGTTTTCGCCGGAAACCCAGCTGAGACCCCTCAGAAACTTGTAGGAGCTCGTACTCTTGACCACTGCTGAAATATCCTTCTTCTCAAGAGTCTTGTCGTCGTCTTTCTTGCGCTGAAGCCACGCTTTTCTGGCCATATCCTCTATAAAACGCTCGCACGACTTTCCGAGAAGATAAAGCGTTTCAGGTGCAATCGCATCGGCGTCTTTTTCGATGCGTCGGAGCTGTTCTTTGCAGAATTTTTCGAGCTGTTTCTCAGAGGTAATAGCATTGCATGCCTCGAAGAGAAGGTCTATCCCTTTGTTGTTGTTGGATTCGATGGCATACCTCATTTTCTTGGCAGCTCTCTTGATTTCCTCGATGGGAGACTTCGTCGCGGGTGAGTCTTTTTGGCCGGCGGTGGGGGCGTTCTGAGTTTGCTGCTGTGGTGGGAGTGGGAGGAGTGCGGCGGCGCTCAGCTGTTGCTGCTGATGGAGGAGGGTGACGTGGGTTATGGTGTTGTTCAGCTGTTGTAGGAGGAGAGTGTTGTAGGTGACGGCGGCGTTCAGCTGCTGTTGGAGGAGGTTGGTGTAGATGACGGCGGTGGTCATCTGTTGCTCGGCTGGTTGTGCGGCGGAGGAGCTCGCCTGCAGTAATGAGAAGAGGATGTTCGGCGGCGGAGGCTGCTGCTGTTGTTGTTGGGGGAGCGGTTCTGAGTCCGAGGGTGGTTCTAGTTTGACGGCGGCGGTCTTCTGTTTTGGGGGGAGCGGTGGCTTCGGAGGACGTTTTCCGGCGGCGGCCGGCTGGGTTGATGGGGGAGTACTGGCTTTCGAAGTGGACGCGCCGTTGATTAGAGGGACCAGTTTGAGACCTGCAAGGGTGGCGTCGGTGGCTGGCTCTACGGCGGCAACGTTCTGAGGTTTCTGTTGTGGGAGGAGGTCGTCGGCGCCGGATTCCGGCGGTCTTGATGTTTTCGCAGTGGTGTCGCCGTTCAGAGGCTGCTTCTGTTCGGGAAGGGTGGAGTTGTCGGTGGGCGGTGGTTCGACGGATTCGGTGGAGGCGTCGGCGGCGGCTTTCTGAGGTTTCTGTTGTGGGAGGAGTTCGGCGGCGGAGGAATCCATTTTTTTTCTGTTTCTCGGCGGAGGAAAAGAGACGATGACTGTTTTGAGAACGATCTTCAGCGGTTTGTAGAATGGGAGTTATATAGAACGATATGAACGTAACGGTTTCTTGAATTTACGTTTATTTACCCAATAGCCCTCCAAATTCAAATATTACGAAATCATTCCGTTTTTGAGAACTTATAAAATTACAATCTAACCCCCATCATCTTAATTTACATAACTTCGCACTTCTTCGTAAGAGAAGCCATAGTCGATTGAACTTTTCGGAGAATTTATGAAGATTCGGCGATGAAGTTACGGATAAGGTACTGAATCCATTTGAATTAGTTTTTTTGTGACTGTGCGGAAATCTTCGCCCAACGTCAGTTGATTGGAAAAACAGTGATCAAATGAGAGGAAAAATGAGCTTCTGGGGAACTCAGGTATGGTCATTGATGCCGTCGAAAATTGACCTACCGCGGAAATAGATTGATGGGCTTCTCCCCACTTGAATATCGCCGTATGCCGTTGACGGAGACTGCAAAAACAGGGTAAATTTTGCGGGTCGTTTGCCCTCTTGCCTTAGTCAAGAGGGTAATTCCGTTTAAGGTAGTGTGATGTAAAAATGGCAGAGTAACGGTGTGTAGTTTGAAAAACGTACCTGGCTCCTCCGATTCCTGGGGGTATTTATTGGACTGTGGAGGGATATATCCGTCCCTCGGCAGTTACGCCCCTCGTTCCGCACGTTGTGGCGGTTTTTCCCGCGTTTGACGCGTCTGAGCTCGACCCTGAGCAGTTTTCCCCATGTTTGGGCGTACGTGCCGGAATTAACGCACGATCTATGGGAGTGGGGCAGCTGCCCTCGGGCATTTTCCCCACGACGCCCTAAGGGCCTTGGGTGCTCCTGCTAGATAGTGTTTTTCGGTGATTTGATGCTTCTCAGCTCGGGCGAATTTCCTCCGCATGCACCTCACCAGGATCGAGCGTCCTTGCCCTATGCCAGGCCGGGAACACCTCACCAGGGTCGTGCGTCCTTGCCTTATGCCAGGTCGGGATCTTCTGCCTACCCAGCTTGGGCTTTCGCTGGATAGCTCCCTTCGGGCTCCTCCCGTGTGTGCCCGAAGGAAACTCTTCCCGACTTAATGTCGCTGGACATCCTCCCCTAGGGCGTTAGTGTAAGACGATTCCCTTTGGGCTTTTTCTGTGCACCCCCGAGGGGAACCTTCCCGACTTCGGATTAGTCGATCAGTAGGGGGGACCTGGTAAGTGGATCGGAGGCGTCGGGGTTGGTAATGTCCAGTTAAGTAAGTTGGGTATTTTGCCGCGTTAAGGGGTGAAACCCGGGGGGTAACAGTCATCGGCACTGTCGAAGCATAGTTTAGAACTGAGCGTTGATCTGCTAATCTGATTGCTGAGAAGCTAAGCTAGTGGAAAACAGAGTGGAAATGGTGAATTGAGCATCAAAGTGGATTGGTGATGAAGGGGTTGTGCTTCGTTTACCATCATCAGGCCATGGAAATGAAAGTGGAAGGATCGTTAATCCTATTTTTACAAGAAGATGAAACTGAATGGGGGCCATTATTGAGTCCTTCATACGTTCACAATAGCATGTAAGGACAGAGATATTGGCGCGGCTCAATCAAATTAAAGGACCCTCGAGCCAAAAGGGAAGATTTGATTCGATTGAGCCGTTCCAACATCATTGTAAGTTCGTTGCTTAACGAAGTTACCTGTACGATGTGATAATGATGATATCCCCTACGGTTCTTGAATGAGTAGTTCTTTTGCAGGGGCACAAGCTTATAGTGATAAGCTTCACTGGGATTGCGATTTTCAACTTGTTGGGGTTCTTGTATGTATATATGAGCAGAGAAGTAAGAGAAGAAGATGATGAGGAGAAGAAGAAGAAGAAGGTTGCTTTTAGTTGAAATGTTGCTCTGTTTGCGTAATTTAAAGAATAGGAAACTTCATATTTGGAGTATTTTCTTACATTAGGTGTCATTTTCTCCAAGTGTTTCATATAAAGATAGTGGCCACATTAGGTGATTTTCCAGCTGGGATATAACCTAATATCGCATCATTAACTTAGAACATCATCGTTATGTCATGGAAGAAAAGGTCTAATGCTTGTAAAGTCTTTCTTTTTTGCGTTGATTAGATTAATGGGTTGGCATCGTGTTGGGTAGTTCAAATTTGGATATCGGTATTAATTTAACCAATCGATACCTCCGACTTACTAAATTCGATCATATAACCCGATGAAATCGACCAACTAATCGATTTACCCGACCATTATCAGTGCCTATTTGAAATAGTAATTTCTAAAGATGTAATTTTTTTTTTTGACAGATCTAAAGATGTATTGATCAATCAAACCATGCAAATAATCGATATAAAGCACTTCCAAGATGTAACATTTCATGATATGTTGATATTAAAGGGTAAAAACATCAGTTACGTCCAATAAACTTCTTGCAATCACAACTCACAAGCAAATCTGATTCTGAACTGCTTAGGAGTTCAAAAAGAGCATTCATTCATAAACTTCCACAGTTTCACCTTATTCCATGTTAAGAACGAAAAAGGAAAGAACAGAAGCAACACAAAGATCACATACTTCAGATTGTGATCCCCAGGGAGTTCTTCATCTTCTCAACCTCCAAATACACAGTAGAATAGGGCAAAAACTCCGAGAAGTAGCTTTTGCTCAGATCGTTTATAGCAACTGCGAGTTTAGGAATCTCTAGGGTTTCCTCGTGGGTCAAAGTCCTCACGAATTTCGCGGGATTTCCAGCCCAAAGCTCACCGCTCGGAATTCTTCTTCCTGGAGGAACCACAGAGCCAGCTTCAAGAATGGAATGGGTTTCGACCAGCGAGCCCTCCATGAGAATCGAATGCTGACCAATGATGCTCTCGGGCTCGACCGTGCATGAACGTAGGAGGCTGTAGGCGCCCACCGTGACGAACCTTTCTATTACAGTTTCTGCTGGGAGACCTGTCTTAATATGAGATACAGACTGTTTTAGTTTTGAATGTTTGTGGCATCGAATGGTAAAGGTGATTTGATGAAATTTCATTTCAACTGAAAATCATTCCATCGATTGACATGTTATTCATAGAGAAAGGTCTCAAACATCTGGAGGAATTAGAGAAGAAAGATATGAAATTCGAAGCTGTAGAGCTAAAGTAATAAGCTTGCAAGTTAATTGATCTTCTGTAAGGCTCAAATGAATATTCAAATCCCTAAAAAACGCTCAGTGAGAGTCAATTGGTTCCACAATACCAATGATTTGGGAAATTCAACCAATGCAGTATAGGTATAGGGCGTGAAAAGCATATTCCCAATCTACACTACCTCGATTCTTCTCAAATTGTATCTGAGATCAGTGATCGAACGATGAAGGGATGTTGAGAATGAAGAAGCTGACCTGTAGGCGAAGACCAAGCGGCGTGAACGACGCACTTCTCTTGCACGTTGGAACAGAACCCAACGGAGATCTTATTCAGGTCGCCCCTCAATACGGCGCCGTTCCACACGGAGGCTCCGTCGTAGACCACGACCTGTCCGGCGAGGACGACGTTGGGAGCCACGTAGGCATCGACGGCGATTTTGGGAGCCCACTGTCCCAAGGGCACGATCTTCCTCTGTCCCCTGTAGTCCCACTTCACGCGATCTGGCGATTCACTGATGATTGGGGCGGGTACGGACTTTTGGGCAGCTGTCTCGGCGGAGAAACTGCGAAACTGAAGCTTCGCGGCGAGGCCGCGAGCCAAGAGCCGCCGTGATGTTCTGGCGAGCGTTGCCATTGTGTGTGAGAGAGAGAGAGAGAGAGAAGCTACGAAGGTGAGAACGGAAAATGGCACTTCATCGCTTGGGTTGGATATGATAATATGGGCCGAATATATGGGCTCTGTATTTGGGCCTCAGATATATGGGCTTTTCTTTTATTTTTCTTTTATTGTTCTTTTCCCTCATTTACCAAGATTCAAAGCCAGATATATATAGGGGTGAAAGATGAGCCGAGCCGGCTCGTGAGCTCGACGAGCCGGCTCGATAAAAGCTCGGCTCAAGCTCGACAAAAATGAGCTCGAGCTCATTTATGTTGAGCTCGAGCTCGAGCTCATTTAAGTCGAGCTCGAGCTTGAGCCCAAACATAGTGGCTCGAAAGCTCGCGAACAGGCTCGCGAGCTTTTTCTTTTTTTTTTTTTTTTATTTTTTATATATTTATATTTTAATAATAATTTATATTATTCTTTATTTTTTTAAAAATTTCGATTATTTTAAAAATTTTATATTAACTTATATTATATTTACTAATTTTTTACTAAAAATCTCGATTTTTTTAAAAAAAAGGTATATTTTTTGTATTTTTATATTAATTTATATTATTTTATAAATTTAATATTTTTTTTATTAATGAGCTCGAGCTCGATGAGCTTCGTGAGCTCGAGCTCGAGTTCGAGCTCATCAGGCTACAGATGAGCTCGAGCTCGAGCCGTGAGCTGAAAAGCTCGACGAGCTCGAGCTCGAGCTCGAGCTCAGCTGTAAGGGCTCGAGCTCGAGCTCGAGCCCAGAAAATGAGCCGAGCTCGGCTCGAGCTCGGCTCATTTACAGCCCTAGATATATACCGTCTGGTCTAAGTCTCTGCCCTCTGGTCCGATGATAAAGATTGGGGATTCAACAATTTATTAATAAACTAATATTAAATTGAAAGAAAACCAACATTTTTTTATAATCAATTTTATCCATGGATTTTTAGTTAATTTTATCCTATAGTTAATGCTACCTCTGATTTAAATACACGTCGCTTTACACTTATTTTTTGTTTTTAAATACAAGTTGTTTTGCTATTTCTAAGAGAAATATCTTAAATAATTTCCATCTTTAACATTACCTTAAATAAAACTAACAAGATTAAATAAGATAAAACAGTAAATTAAGGGCATAATAAAAAAAATTACTGTTTATTAATATGTGTGCAAATTCCTTAAACGACTTGGACTTAAAATCGAGGGAAAGTATAATACACATCTACATAACCATTGTTTTCTACTATGTTTGATGTGCTACACACAAAAAGAAAAACATAATTTAACAGATATAGACAAGAGTTGAAGATGGCCATATAGAACATCAAAATATCATCATAGGAAAAGTGTTCATCAGAATCACACACGCCGTTTAGGCCGTGGTGGAGAATAAGACATGACCAAATAAGCAGCGCTTTCAAAATGCTGATTGCAATAGAAACGGTCGTCATCGTGGTAATAGCCCGATTTACCTCGAAAAATTTGGCCATTACAATAAGTCCCAGAAAATGGGATCCCAGGAAAGTTCTCAGCGAAAGGAGAACTGTCAAAGTTAGGTCCCAAGAAATCATAGCTCCGCCCCCAGCATGAGAAAACCATTCCACCAAACACTTTTCGGTTATTATTACCACAGCTTTGCTTCAAATCTCTGAAGTCTTCGGAGATTTTCTTGCAATGAGAACGAGCAGCTTCAGAGTCTGCGACGTAGAACCGAAATGGGTCGCCAGTATTTATGCCAATGGAATCAACTAATAGGTATTCCTCGGCATCTGTTCTGTATAGAGAGAATGTAAAAACGGTGATGAGTTTCTTCACTATTGCAGACAAAAGGGAGAGTTTACTAGGCTACCAATCTAACACTTAAATAGTACGGAGTTTCCACAAATGATTCTAAGATTACAACGTGTAGTAATAACTGGTATTGAAATTACCCGATAACAGGATGGAATTCGAGGAATTGCAGACTTTGTGATCTTTCCGACCCAAAAGAGCATCTTTTCGCCACTCCGAGGTAGTAAACAGGGGATATAATACGGTTTCCGAGCTGTTTCATATTAAGCCAATTCGATTTTAAAATTAGGATAAATACAGCTTTTAGCGCAGAAGTAAGGTTGGAGGTCGATGGAAGAACACAACTTTAGAGAGATGGTTCGATATCTCAAGTACCTTACCTGGGCAGATATTTCCTCCAAAAGAGTCCACCATTGAGGATCTGATGGCCCATTCCAATTGATGCCGTGAGCCATGTAATTTCACGATCATGATTTGATTCTGATTTGTATCTTGAACCAATCAGTGTGATTCCAGGTGATAGTAAGACGTGAAATTGTGTTTCTCCAATACCTGGAAAGTATAGAGACGGTATAACAGAAACTGCTTTGTATCTTGAACCAATCGGTGTGACTCCAGGTGATAGTAAGACATGAAATTGTGTTTCTCCAATACCTGAATTGAAGTGTACAGCCGAAAAAACTTAGCACTCGATAAGACATCAGTATCTGATAAACCACGAACTCACATAACAGTGGTTCCTCATAATGTGCGAATTTGATTTGCAGGGAAAGAAGAAAATTAGCTTACCTAAACGTGTGCCCCTATCTTTTGTGAGTACCAAGGCAACAGCAGCAATGGTTGTATTCGGCCAACTCTCAGAAGTGATAGCATCATCACTTTTGTATAGGAACGAACTACCACCATCACCGACAACAAAAGTGTCTTGGGGAAAGACACATTCTGAAAAAGGAAAAAGAAGCGGAACATAGGAAAATCCAGAGAGTAATGTCACAGAAGAGCACCTTCATCCTACTCTAATTCATTGTTGTCTTTGTACTGTAATGCACGACATGAACAGGCCAACATCTGTATGACTATTCTATATACTCACCAATTGTTTGTAGAACAGGTTTGATGTCTGTATGCGGACCCTATCACATCATTTAGTCCAAAAGTATGAAACAAGTGAGAATGGTTAGAAGTTAAGACGATAAGTTCCAAAGGTTTAAGTGACATGTGCCACTCCAGGGTCAAAATAACATAGGTTATCCAAAGTTCTGTGTTAAACGAGGAGGACAACTTGAAAACAGAAAAGATAAGATATGAATGGTAGCTCACAGCATATAGTATAATTCCAGCAGGACAACTTGAATCTGTATCACTTGATGGTGCAGTTTCTCTGATATTCGTAATGAACTCATCAATGAGAAGACATTGAGGTTCCTGATATTACATGGATCTCAACTTAAGCAATGTAACAATCAATAATTACACACTGCCATGATACATAATTAATCACAGATACCTCCTGTTGTTTCATTAAGGGTATCACATGGGCCCTTAATCCTGGTAAGAATCCAACTGTCAATACTATGGCCTTGTATTCATCTGATTCTTCTTGTAATGTAGGAATAAAAGCCTCAGTGTCCCAAAGCATCTAAAGAGAAAACGCGTGTTTGGGTTAGAATGTTCCCATACAAAAAACCTTAAAATTATGTTGATAATAAAGCTTCACGATTCCACGAAGTGTATAAAAGGTACAAGATGAAGAATGCCTCAACAACAAATTTCCCTAGACAATATTCAACGCCACAAACTGGGATAAGATTCACAGAATTACCTCAACAAGCTCATCTGAATGAGCGGATGTACCAATGACTCCCTCCGGCGTGTTGATGATCAAAGGAGTGCTAAAACCTAATTTTTGGCCAATCTGCAAAAAAAAGCTGTCAAATAATCTAACCAATAAAACTAGTACCTTCAGAGAGGAGACAGGTGAGGGAGCAAAACCAGATTTAGGGCTTCTTCCATATTAAAAGCAGGACCAATTGATACCAAGGCGAAATGTGGACGAATAGGTGCAGATAAAACCTTGTCCAAAACATCTTTCACAGCATTCTACATCAGAAAACAAAACAAAGTTAGGGTCCAAAACACGCCAACATTTGAACAGGCTCACGAAATGCAAAAGCTTCCACTTCTACATTCGAAACCTACACTTGAAAAGGGATGCAACATGCAATTTATTCAAATAATCAAACCACTAACAACCCACGTATATGTACTTTGGTATCTGCATAAACAATTCTCTTCGTTTAGCACCAATATTCTACAAATGCAATCAAAGAAAAACACTGAGTTGCATACATTAGTGAGAATCTGCAATATGTCACATATAACAATATTCAACGCAAGAGCCATGTCTAGAAGAGTTTCTAGCTAACCAAACAATGGATATGCAAAGAAAGGTTGTGCACCCAAACACCTCAAGATAAACCAACCACAGATTGTACGGCAGTTTCCATGTAATTTTGCACAAGTGTTGTTCAGCGAAGTCAAGAACGACCCAAACAAAACAAAGAAGAGTTTAGAGCTAAGCGAACACTAATAACCACTTCCAGTTTCACTATGACAGACAATTTCGCCAGGGATAACAACTGGGTTTCACAAATCAACAATTCTCCATTAAAATCGATTTACAGATTGAAGCTTGCGGACCTGAAGGGAAAACTCTAAAGAGACAGCCGATGACAGTTTAGGGCAAGAGAAGAGGATGCGATTGCAGAGACGATTCCAAAAATGGCTGACGCATGACGCCGAAGCGAATGTTAAAGCTGGCAATCGGTTCAGAACGTTCTGCATCAAATCTTCTCCCAAATCATCGATCGTTGTCATTGAGGTTTTCTCTTTTCCTTTCACCATTTTCTTCTGCGACACAAAACAAATGAGGTTCTTTTCCTTTCATTAAATTGAAAATTGCGCGTCTGTGAATTTGCTTGTTACTTTTTAAATGTGGGGGTAATTTGGTAAATTGAGTACCGATAGATCGTTCTAAATCTCCCCAAAAACCCCTTCACGTTCTAATTAGGGTTTCTAGAGATTCTGCCAGGAAAACAAGGATTAGGTGATCTCTTTCGTTTGATTAGAGCTCATTGAGATGAACGGCGAAGAATTAACAGAGCAGGAAACTGCTTCGTCAAATTCGAGTTTGGGGTGCTGATGCTCAGAGAAGGTACTGGATACTTAAATTCTACATTGTTCAAGGCTTTATAACCTTCTAATTGTTATGGAATCTTGGTCTGGAGTTTATTTGTCCATGGGCTTTTTTCTAGGCTGAGCAAGTCTCACGTGTTCGTTAGTGGTCTCAAAAGCACTGTTGTTGAGGTAATCGATTTGTTTGCATGAATGTATATGTAAAGATTCTTCCTTTTGCATTTACGTAAGCTTATCTCGTTTGGAGTTGGGAATCGCTTAAGTTAAACTTCGGCTCCTGTAAGTGACCGGGCCGTTCTTGTAAGTTTTGACAGTTTTGTAAGAACATCGTGCTAGCTGGAGTAGGCCGTGTGATTCTAAATGATGACCGCATGGTGACTGAGGCGATATTGTCATCCAATTTTTTGTTGCGAGTCTTTGAAAGATTTCTATCCCATGGTTCGTGTTTCGGTAGAAAAAGGTCGGTTCTCTTTCTATTTTTGTAGGCTTTCCAGTTTTTTTACTGTTTCAGTGATTCCAAATAGTAGGGACTGACAGTGTTTTTAGCCTTTCTTTCATGGTTTCTGAGGTGCTGTGATTGCCTCATTAGCTGGGTAGGTTTTCCTTAGTTATAATTGTTTTACTGATATGTCTATCTTGTGAATGAATCCCTTGTACAAATGATGGTGCAAAGATTGGTTTGGAGTATATACTGGATTGTGCATCGTGTGCTGACTCAAGACTGAGTAGTTTTCTTGGTTTCCTTCAGATGAATTCAACTGAGTCTAAATATTATGTGTGCTTTACTTTCTGAGATCTCTGAATGCGTAATGGGTAAAATTTATGCTGTGTATCTATTTATCTATTTCATGCAGGTGAGCTTGAGGGCTTCAGTGGGGACTTTTTTAGCAAGTTTGATGCTGTGGTTATCAGCGGTTGCTCGCTTCCTACAAAAGTAAAGTTGCCTTCTCCGACTACCGAAAACTTCAAATTTTCAGTTATTTGCTTTCTCAAGATTTCGTTGTATATTTTCTGCAGCAATCAGTTAACGAAAAATGTCGGGAATACATCCAATCCAAGCTTATTGCATTTTATATGGTGGACAGCAGAGACTCCTGCGGAACACTTGCGGTTGTTGTTTTTAAATACAAGTCATTTTACTATCTCAAGAAAGATATCTTGAATATTCTCAGCTTTACCCTCATCTTAAAAGTTGCCGGCACGTAAATTAAGGTAGTTTATTATTATAATATAGTACAATGAAAAGGTAATAAAGTGTATATCTTGACATGTCTTCTAGGAATATTTAATATTATTATATTGATTGTTTGTGATATTTTTTGCTAAATAAGGAAAGGTGATAATATTAGTGGGACGTCCGAAATGACAAAATGTGATAAAATTAGTGGGACGGATGGAGTAAATTAATTTTACTTTGTTATGATATGTATGCAAATTCCTTAAAATGACTTCGATTTAAAATCAGAGGGAGTATAATACGTTTACATGACCATCGTTTTCTACTAAGTTGATGTGCTACACACACGCAAGAAAATAAAAACACTAACATTGCATCACTTAATAGATATATAGACTAAGAGTTGAAGGCGGCCATAGAACATCAAAAGATTATCATAGGAAAAGTGTTCATCAGAATCAGACAAGAGGTTCAGGCTGTGGAGGAGAATAAGACATAACCAAATAAGCAGCGCTGTAAACATGCTGATTGCAATAGAAACGGTCGTCATCGTGGTAATAGCCCGATTTACCTCGAAAAATTTCGCCAGCACAGTAAGTCCCAGAAAATGGCATCCCAGGAAAGTTCTCAGCGAAAGGAGAACTATCTGCACAGTTAGGTTCCAAGAAACCACCGCCCCGCCCACAGCATGAGAAGACCATTCCACCAAAAACTTTTCGGTTATTATTACCACAGCTTTGCTTCAAATCTCTGAAGTCTTCGGAGATCTTCTTGTAATAAGAATTAGCAGCTTCAGAGTCTGCGAAGTAGAACCGAAATGGGTCGCCAGTTTTGATCCCGATGGAGTCAACGAATAGGTATTCTTCGTTTCCTCTGTATAGAAAGGATTTAAAAAGGAGTGATTAGTTTCGGGGAAATTGAAGTTGAAGAGAGATTGATATGATCTCGCTATTGCAGACAAATGGGAAGATTTACACTTACATAGTATGATGAGGTTTCCATGAATGAATTTAAGATTGCAACATGTAATAATAACTTGTATTGAAATTACCCAGTAACAGCATGGAATTCGAAAAATTGCAGCCTTTGTGATCTTTCCGACCCAAAAGAGCATCTTCGCCTTTTCTCCACTCCGATGTAGTAAACAGGGATTTGGATACGATCTCCGAGCTGTTTCGTATTAAGCCAATTCGATTTTAGAATTAAGCTAAATACAGCTTTTAGCGCAGGAGTAAGAGGTTGGAGGTCACTCAATTTATTTAGGCGTGATGGAAGAACACAACTTTAGATAGATGGTTCGATGACTCAAGTACCTGGGCAGATATTTCCTCCAAAAGAGTTTCACCATCGATATTCTGACGGTCCATTCCATTTGATGCCGTGAGCCATGTAGTTTGACGTTCATGATCTGTTCTAACAGAAACTGCTTTGTATCGTGGACCAATCGGTACGATTCCAGGTGATAGTAAGACATGAAATTGTGTTTCTCCAATACCTGAATTGAAGTGTACAGCCGATAAAACTTAGCACTAGATAAGACATCAGTAACTGATAAACCACGAAATCACACAACAGTGGTTCCCTATAATGTGCGAATTTGATTTGCACGAAAGAAGAAAATAGGCTTACCTAAACGTTTGCCCCTATCTTTTGTGAATACCAAGGCAACAGCAGCAATGGTTGTATTCGGCCAACTCTCAGGAGTGATTGCATCTTCACTTCTGTATAGGAACGAACTACCACCATCACCAACAACAAAAGTGTCTTGGGGAAAGACACATTCTGAAAAAGGAAAAAGAAGCGGAACATAGAAAAATCCAGACATTAATGTCACAGAAGAGCACCTTCATATTACTACTCTATATTGTTGTCTTTGTACTGTAATGTACGACATGAACAGGTTAACATATGTATGTCTATTCTATATACTCACCAATTGTTTGTAGAACAGGCTTGATGTCTGTATGCAGACCCTATCACATCATTTGGTCCAAAAGTATGAAGCAAGTGAGAATGGTTACAAGTTAAGACGACAAGATAAGTCCAAAGGTTAAGTGACATGTGCCACTCCAGAGTCAAAATAACATAGGTTATCCAAAGTTCTAAAGATGTGTTAAACGAGGAGAAAAGACATATATAACATTTGATTGCATCAAACTTTCTGCTAAGGGTGTAAACAGAAAAGATAAGGTGAATGGTAGCTCACAGCATATAGTATAATTCCAGCAGGACAACTTGAATCTGAATCACTTGATGATGCGGTTTCTCTGATATGCGTAATGAATTCATCAATGAGAAGACATTGAGGTTCCTGATATTACATGGATCTCAACTTAAGTAATGTAACATTCCATAATTACACACTACCATGAAACATAATTGATCGCAGATACCACCTGTTGTTTCATTAAGGGTACTACATGGGCCCTTAATCCAGGTAAGAATCCAATTGTCAATACTATGCCCCTGTTTGCATCTAACTCTTGTTGTATAGGAACAAAAACCTCATCGGATGTGTCCCAAACCATCTAAAGAGAAAACGCGTGTTTGGGTTAGAATGTTCCTATACTAAAAAATCTTAAATTATGTTGAATAAAAAAGGCATCACGAAAATGCGTATAAAGGAACAAGATGAAGAATGCCTGAAGCAGAACTAACAACCAGATTTCCAGGCACACTAAAATAGACAATATTCAGCGCCACAAACTGGGATGGGATAAGATTCACCGAATTACCTCAACAAGCATATCTGAATGAGCGGATGTACCAGTACCAATGATTCCATCGGGAGTGTTGATGATCAAAGGAGTGCTAAATCCTAATTGTTGGCCAATCTGCTAAGAAAACCCTGTCAAATAATCTAACCACATAAAACTGAGTACCTTTAGATAGAAGAAGGGTGAGGGAGTCACACCAGATTTAGGGCTTCTTCCATGTTAAAAGCAGGACCAATTGATACCAAGGCGAAATGTGGACGAATAGGTGCAGACAAAACCTTGTCCACGACATCTTTCACAGCATCCTACATCAGAGAACAAAACAAAATTAGGGTCCACAACACGCAAACATTTGAGAAGAGAACAATATCAACGTTCATGAAATGCAAAAGCTTCCACTTTTACATGAAAAGGGATGCAACATGCAATTTATTCAGTTTTCCAGTCAAACCACTAAAAACACACGTGCAAGATATATATACTTTGGTAACCGCATAAGCAATTCTCTTAGTTAGCACAAAACCAACAATATTCTACAGATGCAACCAAAGAGAAACATTGAGTTGCATACATTCGCGAGAACCTGCAATATATCACATATAAAATTATTCAACGCAAGACCCGTGTCCGAAGAGTAACTAGCTTTAAACCAAATAATGGATATGCAGATAAAGGTTTTGTACCCAAGCACCTCAGTATAAACCAACCACAAGTGTTAAAGAAAGTACAAGTCCCACAATGATTGCACGGCAGTTTAAATGTAATTTTACACACGCGTTGTTCATCTAAGCCAAGATAACCCAAACAAAACAAAGGAGTTCAGAGCTAAGATAACAGTAACAACCACTTCCAATTTCATTATACGAGACAAATATTTGCCAGGGATGGCAATTGGGTTTCACAAATCAACAATTCTCCATTAAAATCTTTGAAGCTTGCGAACCTGAAGGGAAAACTCTAAAGAGAGAGCCGATGACAGTTTAGGGCAAGAGAAGAGGATGCGATTGGAGAGACGATTCCAAAAATGGCTGACGCATGACGCCGAAGCGAATGTTAAAGCTGGCAATCGGTTCAGAACGTTCTGCATCAAATCTTCTCCCAAATCATCGATCGTTGTCATTGTGGTTTTCTCTTTTCCTTTCACCATTTTCTTCAGCGACAGAAATGAGGGTTCTTTTCCTTCCATTAACACTTTAAAATAAAATTGCGCGTCTGTGAAATTTGCTTGTTACTTAGTTAAATGTGGGGGTAATTTGGTAAACTGAGTACCGACCGATCGTTCTAAATATCCCCAAAAACCCCTTCACGTTCTAATTAGGGTTTCTAGGGATTCTGACAGGAAAACAAGGATTAGGTGATTTCTTTCTTTTGATTAGAGCTCATTGAGATGAACAGCGAAGAATTAACAGAGCAGGAAACAGCTATTTATGATCGTCAAATTCGAGTTTGGGGTGCTGATGCTCAGAGAAGGTACTGGATACTTAAATTCCACATTGTTTAAGGCTTTAATCCTTCTAATTCGTTATGGAATCTTGATCTGGATTTTATTTGTCAATGGGCTTTTTCTAGGCTGAGCAAGTCTCACGTGTTCGTTAGTGGACTCAAAGGCACTGTTGTTGAGGTAATCGATTTGTTTACATGAATGTATATGTAAAGATTCTTCCTTTTACATTTCGTGTATTACTTAAGGTTATCTCGTTTGGAATTGGGAATCACTTAATTAAGTTTTGCTCCTGTAAGTGACCGGGCTGTTCTTGTAAATTTTGACAGTTTTGTAAGAACATCGTGCTAGCTGGAGTAGGCAGTGTGATTCTAAATGATGACCGCATGGTGACTGAGGAGACATTGTCATCCAATTTTTTGATCCCGCCAGATGAGAACGTGTTCTCCGGTAAAACTGTTGCTGAACTTTGTTGCGAGTCTTTGAAAGATTTCAATCCCATGGTTCGTGTTTCTGTAGAAAAAGGTTGGTTCTCTTTCTTTTTTTGTAGGCTTTCCAGTTTTTTTTTACTGTTTCAGTGATTCCAAATAGTAGGGACTGACAGGGTTTTTAGCCTTTCTTTCATGGTTTATGAGGTGCTGTGATGGTCTCATTAGCCGGATAGGTTTTCCTTAGTTATAATTGTTTTACTGATATGTCTATCATGAGAATGAATCCCTTGTACAAATGATGGTGCAAAGATTGGTTTGGAGTATATACTGGATTGTGGATTGTGTGCTAACTCAAGAATGAGTAGTTTTCGTGGTGTCCTTCAGATGAATTCAACTGAGTCTAAATATTATGTGTGCTAATATCTCTGAATGCATAATAGGTAAAAGTTATGTTGTGTGCGTCCATTCCTATGCAATTTATCATGCAGGTGAGCTTGAGGGCTTCAGTGGGGACTTTTTTGGCAAGTTTGATGCTGTGGTTATCAGCGGTTGCTCGCTTCCTACAAAAGTAAAGTTGCCTTCTTCGACTACCGAAAACTTCAAATTTTTTCAGTTATTTGCTTTTTCAAGATTTCATTAATCTCACTTGGTATATTTACTGCAGCAATCAGTTAACGAAAAATGTCGGAATACATCGAAGCGTATTGCATTCTATATGGTGAACTGCAGAGACTCCTGTGGTGAAATATTTGTTGACTTGCAAAATTATACCTACTCAAAGGTAACTCATTGCTTTTGCACAAGCGTCGCGTAACTGATTTTGATGTTCGACGTCAATTAGCTATATCTTCAATATGTTGTAGTTTGAAAACAACATAATCAAGTTTAATTTTGAATGATTGTATCATGGATTTGAAACTGTTCCTATTTCACTTTATGCCCGCAGAAGAAGAATGATGAAACAATTGAATGCCTTTTGGAGTATCCAAGTTTCAAGGTATGAAATAAAGTAGTACATTGCAATCTATTTGATATTTCCATCCAATGATGTTGAAGAATTAAGTTGCTAGGTTTCTTCTTTTAGAGTTATTCTGTATCATAATTTGATGGTCTGTCATGACGAATCAAATTTTTCTCTGATCTTATGCTTTTGACTTCGCAGGAAGCTATTTC
Organism: Craterostigma plantagineum; assembly: GCA_027422505.1. Taxonomy (NCBI): domain Eukaryota; kingdom Viridiplantae; phylum Streptophyta; class Magnoliopsida; order Lamiales; family Linderniaceae; genus Craterostigma; species Craterostigma plantagineum. Next base: position 5,172,361 of record JAPQWV010000044.1, on the reverse strand, counting down.
AGTCCCATGGAAATCTCTTCCAAGGAAACTTTCCAAGTTGTACTTTGCCATGAGAGGTATGTATAATCTGGCCTTTCGGTTTGCTCTTCATAAACATTAGTTGTGTAAACCCATACTCTGCATTGCAAAATCTGAAACTGTCACAAACATTTTTGGGATCCACTTTCCAGTAATAGAGAAATTCGAGGAATCTGAATCTGAAGGCTGCATGCCTGGAGATACTTCTGTTGCTGACTTGCCAAGTGTTCAATTCTTGAAGAAGAAAATCTGTGAAGCACAAGTAAGTATTCATCTCTTGCAAATAATTTCACGTCCATTAAAACGTTGATCAAACTCCTCATTAAAATCCGACCCCTTTGCAGTCTTTTGACGAATCTCGAATCCCCGATTCTCTTCTTCAGAGACTGTTAGAAGGCAGGCAAGAATTCCCGCCCGTCTGTGCCATCATAGGTGGAATCTTAGGACAGGTAAATATAATTATCTCTTGCCAAGCTCATCGATTGTTACTGATTCTAAGCTGATGAATTGTTTGCTGTTAAATAGGAAGTAATCAAAGCAATATCTGGGAAAGGAGATCCTCTGAAGAACTTCTTCTTCTTCGATTCGATGGATGGTAAAGGCATTATAGCAGACATCTCCGAATTGAAAGCCGAAGGTTAATCTTTTGCCTGTTTTCTGTTACATTTTGGAAAGCATTCGATGATCTTTAGGACAAGTAATTTATGTCTGGGCTCACTCTCAGTTTGTTGAAACATGAACTGTGTTCTGTTCATTGACTAACTTTCGTCGTAGTCTTATGCTACGTAGTGCGTTAAATACCATCTAAGACTTGTAGATGAATGCAATGACATCGTACGTCAATCTTTCCAACGATAACGTTTTCTATATTATTAAACTAATACAAACTATTTATCTTTTCGAGCATAGATAGGGGTGGGCATTCGGTACAAACCGTACCGAACCGAACCGAAATTTCGGTTAACCGAAATTTCGGTTCGATAATTAGAGGAACCGAATACCGAACCGAAATCAATCGGTTCGGTACGGTAAAACCGAATTTTATTTCGGTTTTCTTCGGTTATTTACCGAAATACCGGAGTTCCCAAAAAAAAAATTAATTGTCTGCTCGGACGGCGAAGCCCCTCAGGGCGGCGCGGCCGAAGAACTTGGCAACGAACACTGTGGCGCGGCCCTGGGCGTCATCGGTTTCGATCCACACGACCTAATCTGCTGTGGGCACTGCACGACCTAACTCGTCGTCGCTACAGCCGTTTCGAAGAACCCTACAGCCGTTGCATCTCATCTACCTAATCAAAGCGACTCAGTGATTTTTGGGAAGAGCGATATGAGGTTGAGGTTTGTGGAAGATGATGAATTTTATTGTCTGAGAAAGATTCGTGGAGGAAGAAGAGTAAATAAGAAGATCCCTAATCTGAAAATATTTATTTGGGGCTATATGTTTAATGGGCTGTGCGTGGGCTGTATTCTTTTTTTGGACTGTATATTAAAAATATTCTAATTATAATCTAGGCCCATTTCGCCCCACCCAACATATCACTAATAAATTTAATATATTTTATTTGAAATTCGGTAATTCGGTATACCGAAATACCGAACCAAAAATCCCGTACCGAATCGAATTACCGAAATTTCAGAATTCTAAAACCGAATACCGAACCGAATTTTTTGTTCGGTATTCGGTACGTACCGAAATTTCGGTAATTCGGTCGGTTCGGTCGGTTTACCTAACTGTGACCACCCCTAGATATATACAACTTTCACAGTCGTGACAAGTTGTATTAGTTTAATAACGTAGAAGTTTCAATGATGAAATGCTTACCATGTAAAAATTAATAAAAAACAAGTCTACAAAAGCCAACAGCACTCACACACTGTTAAAACCACGTACAGCCCCATGTTTTTCATTACCAAGAATCACTCGTACATGGTAATGGTATCGTAATCTTCTTGTCTTCGATAAGTTTCTAAACTATGAAATAAATAAAAATCCACTCTTTCATTTGCTAACTGTAATGGCTCTCCGATCTGATGAAGGGTCATATCAAATCACTTTAAAACCTTCACAACAACCCCCTTATCTTCAGACCACAATAAATACACATACATTCACATTCCGAATATAGATATTTTCTTCTGAGATTACCAAGAATTGAAATCATGGGCGAGCAAAGTTAGTACACTCTTTCTAGTTTTATTACCTAGATTTATCTCTTTCATATCGATCAGAAATGCTTAGTTATCTACAAAGTTAACATCTTTTTGCTAATTGTAGACGCAGATTCGTGCCTCTTCACTGAAGAAGAAGAAGCACTAGTGGTCAAGTCGTGGAACTCAATGAAGGGCAATGCTGGTGAATGGGGCCTCAAATTCTTTCTCAAGTAATAACATAAAATACATAATTGCGCGCAATATTTCAATTTGATCACTCTAATATTAATTGCATATTCAGGATATTCGAGATAGCTCCATCAGCCAAGAAGATGTTCTCGTTTCTAAGGGAGTCGAACATTCCCCTCGAACAGAATCCTAAGCTTAAGACACATGCCAAGTCTGTCTTCGTCATGGTTAGTAATATAAAATATTCATCAACCTTCCCACAATTTAATTTATTTATTTAATATGATAAATTACTCTTTTTATTACACGATTATTAATTGCATTCTGTGCAGACATGTGAAGCTGCTGTTCAGCTAAGAAAAGCTGGTAAAGTAGTCGTAAGAGAATCGAGCCTCAAGAAACTTGGATCCGTGCACTTCAAATACGGCGTCGTTGATGAACATTTTGAGGTACTTTTTGCACTATGATTAAGCTAATATAACATGTATACGTGACAATAAATAATTTTCTACGTACATATATAGGTGACAAAGTATGCATTATTGGAGACTATAAAGGAAGCAACAGAAGAGATGTGGTCCTCGGAGATGAAGAAGGCATGGAGCGTCGCCTATGATCACTTGGTTTCTGCTATCAAGACTGAGATGAAACCCTAGACGACGAACAACCATACGGATAATAATACGCTTATTGTTCTTCGTATCTGTCGAAAATTATTTCCAACGAGCGATCTGCTTGCATTGCAATTGCGTCTTTTCTTTGTACAACTTCGCGTATGTAATCAATGTATTGTACGGAAAATATCTTGTTTTTATAACATCACAAAAGAAGAAAAGTAAAATAGAAGAAGAATCTCAATCTATGTATTAGCTTCCTTCAACTGCCAAAGCGACCTCGCCCGAACGATACCTGAATGGTCGGCTTCCATGTGCAATAAGTGCGTGCATTCTAAGCCTTTTGCTCGACCAATCTCTGTAATAACAATTTGCTCGTTTTCGTCGACTGTTCTTATTCTTCTGCTGCTACTATCGCTACTACTGCGACTAACTATACTCATGCTTTTTAGAGATTCGAGAACGTTTGATTGCCTACACTCGCGTCTGTATTCTAACGTCATCCTCGTCATGCTGTAGTGCTCGAGCACGTCCATGGGAACGCTCTGCGAAATTTTTTCTTTGTTAAGCCGTAGAACGTTCTTTTTATTCACCGATATATGTATATATATTTATATATGTCGTATACCTCCAAAATCCACCCGATGTATTTGACGTTGTTCACGTGTTGATTCGCATCCATGTCGCTCCATCGTGGCTGCATATTCATATGTATCAAGAAATCGATCGAAATATACCCCAGTATGAGAGTCACGGCCATTTTTTTCAAATTTTTGTGGCCTTTTTTTTTTTTAACAAAGTGATGCCTTGATAAATTAGGCTCAATTTGGTCTTGGAAATATATTTTTTGAGCCCGAAAATATGTTTTTACTGGGTCCAAAAATTTAGGGACCCTAACGACCCTGATATGAGAAATTGAGAAATCATTCATATATATGCACACACACACACACACACATATACTTACGTCGAGGTCTTTGCGAGTTCTCTGAGCAGTATCATCAGTAAGCTTTTCGATCTTATCCCCGTCGGCGTTCTCCACAGCGATCACTGCTCTATGGAGATAAAATGGCGTTATATCGTTCTTCACTTCGGGGATTTTGCACAGCCTACTCGTCTCTCTATTCATCATCACCCAAGTGCTGCTGCATTGTAGTACAATTAAAGGAGATGAAAATTAGGGTTTTCTTGTATAATAAATACTGCAAAATATATTAAAGAACATATTATATATTTTTATAGAACTTAATATGAACTATATATAACCTGGTAGCTGAGGGACTTTTTCAGGCTTAATTCCAGCCCAAATCCAAGCCCGTATAAGCTTGTGGGGTTCCTCTCTAAAACCAATTGGCAATAGAGGGAGTGAATTCACAAGCTTATAAACCACTCCATTTTTTCTTTTAACCATCGGTGTGGGACATGGGTTCGCGCGCCCAACAATAGCTCTTGTAATAATCTTCTGTGTGTTTTGGTCTCGAATTATCCAATCTCGGCGCATCCCGTTTTTGCCCGCTGCGTCCACCCACGTGTCGATCTCAACAATATGGCACCCTGCGAAAATGCTAGTTACTTGATTTTCAAAATTAAGTGGTTGCAATTTAAATAGCACTGATTTCATTAAAAATATAAGCGATTTAATCAGAACACGTATTGTATTGCGTTGGAAATTTTAATGTGTCCTTTCGCTTCAATTTCAAAACGTAGTCCTTCAATTGCAAACCCGTAAGTCGACTGTCCTGGAAGTTAAGAGCCTTACCAAGAACTGTATCATTCGATCTGTACGTGTACGCGAGTAACGACCCAAATAAGTTTCCTCGCGCTCATCTCTCGGGTCGCCCCGAACCCGTCCCCCGATCCCTATACCCAAAAAATGCTTCTTTCATCATATTGAATTTACGAAAAAAAATCAAGAAAAAAAGCTCAAAATAGAAAGAAAGAAAACCCTAATTAACCTGAAGAAGATTCATTACGGTCTCCATGGTGGCGGTCCTATCGGGACCTACCGAGCAAACTCAACATTATTGTGGTCGTCGTTTGCAATATGACTTTTTAGCACTACTCCATTCACAAATCTCCTCTCAATATTGATCTTGATCTCTATATTAGTTTCCACGTTGGCTTCGATCTTGACCAAACGTGCCCTTCTCTCGAGGCTAAAAAAAGGGCGTCGATATGAACGACCGAAAATCGCACGATTTAGGGCTTCTTTCCGAGCGAAGCGCGAGCTAATTTCTCGATAGATTAGGACGTGATGTTGCATTAAGGGCGCCATAAATGTTAAGGAAAATGTGTTAGAAAGTGCTCGAGTTGAGAAAACGTGGGAACGAAAGATAATGAGTGGGTGATCTAATTTTCGTCGTTGTAATTAGGATAGATTGAAGCGCAACGTAAGAGAGTTTTGTGATTAATTTTATCTTAATATCCAACTTGAGATATACGCAAAGGAAATACAGATAGTGAAGATAATATTGCATTTGATGTGCAGCTCAACCACTTTTATGTTGGTTGGAGAAGAAAATGGAGGCTCTTCAAATATTTCTGTGGCTTACACGGAAAAATAGAGACGACTATCGTAATTAAGGCCTTGTTAAAAAACTATTTATTACTAATTACTATTATTAATGCCGAAACAAAATTAAAGAAACAGAAAATAAAATTGCATGTTGACCCTTGTTCCTTCATTATAAGTATAAATGTATAATCTCTCGTAACTAAAGCCAACAAACATAATGGTGCATGACTTTATGAAATTAATAATATAAAATTTTCAAAATGTAAAATAATTTGATATATTTGTACACATATTGATTATGCTAAGCATACTAGTTGAAATAATGAACTTAAGTAATCACATATGACCTTTTTATTATTACAATCTCGGTCGTCGATCTGGGACTGGTGGAGTTTGGGGATCATATGGATCATGTCTAGGGTTTGTTCTCGGACCATTATAATCGATTGAAATGGAAGCTTCTCCATTCTCTTTCTCTTCTCTTGAACCCTCTTCAACTTCCTGCAAAAGTTTTAGCTGGAAAGTTTAAGGCTAAAAATAATATTTATAAAGCATGGAAAAAATTGTAAATTCATCAGCCCCTCTATAGGGTACCTGAGCGAAATTTTGGATGTGTTCATGTATTTCTTCAGTTAAACCACCACTTTTTCCTGATGAAAAAAATAATTATAAATAAATAAGTAAGGACGGTTTAAGAAAAAACAACTCCAAAGAATAGTTTATTACCATTGGAGCTGATTGTTTTGCGATCTGCAGAGGAGAAAGTCACGAAACATAAAAGACACAAGAGAAAGATAACTTTCTTCATTTTCTTTTCGGATATGAACGAGTTATATTACTTGCGGATCATACAAATATATATATATAACCGTTTACGGTGCTATTAATATGTAATCTGATTATTTGAGGTAACATGTAAAAGTATCACGCATTTATATACTAAACAATATTGTTTAAGGAGAAAAAGGCAAAAGATCAAATATAAATAAAATGCCAAATTGCTAAAATAGGAAATATAATAAACATCAAATCCCGGACATGTAAAGGAGTAAAGGAGTCATACAATACAATATGCATACAATCCCGGACATGTCTTTGGTGTTCAGGTCTTCGAAAATAATTCGTGAAAATTATTTATGATGTAACATATATGAGTTACTTACAATTAATATATATATATATATATAACATTGTAGATTCGTAGGAATGGTAACGATATATATCAAAATTTTCCATCGATTTTTTACATATTAAAACAATATTGTTCAAAATATGATAGCACGCTAACACAAATACAACTATCGACAAGCGAACATCATATATTGTTATATTACAAAAAAATGTTTGTGGCCTGATATAGTTAAAAAAGAAAAGAAAATATATGAAATACACTTTCAATCGTGTAAGACCTGCGCCTGAAGTTGGTGACATTTGAATAGTTGAGAATAAGGAGGAAGCTAAACGTACAGCTTCAAACTTTCTTCCATGTGTCTTTTCTTTCCTTGTTTTGAATGAACAAATGAGATCTACTTCTTGTACTAGTCTCTTCCATGGCAAATATAGAAAAATGAACAGAAACAACAATTTTTGTGAGGATCCAACAATTTTTGTTTTAAAAAGCAAATTATGTGAGAATAAATTTTTACAGAAATAATTAGTAAATGTTGTATGGGATATATAAAACATGCTTATATTAATTTGTGTGCAATATTTAGATATATCATAATTTGTTTGAATGCTAATGATATATATATATATATATATATAGAGAGAGAGAGAGAGAGAGAGAGAGAGAAGTTTTATGGTGCTCACCTTTTGTGGTATATCTATGATTTTCTTTTAACAAAAATTTTAGTTGAGGAATAAATTTTACGGAAACAATTAGTATACTTTAATGGTGTATATATAGAAGATGCTCACTTAATTTGTGTGTATATATTTAGATATAATAAATTTGTACAAATGGTAATGATTTATATAACATACATATATATATGTGTATATATATATATATATAATATATATATATAGCTCTAATAACTTTTTTAGGAAACTAACATTATACGAGGAATCAGTTTTTCAAAAACAATCAGTATTTTATGGTGTATGGAATTATAAAAGATGCTTACATTAATTTGGGTGTATATAATCGTAAATTTGTACTGATGATAACGGTATATATATATATATATCTATATATATATATTATAAATATAAATATAGCGGAGTACCTCTACTTATTTTATTTAATAAACAACTGAGCTTACCAGCTCCAAAGCATGACTTGTAATCCGTGCACGTCGTCGTTGTGGTATTGCATGTCAATTTTGATCGCTTTACTATGGACGGTTAGTCGTCCTTCGCATGGATTGAACCGCGAAGGAGCTGCCCACTTAGAATTGAAGAGGGGCTTCTCTTTGCGGACGGTGGTCGTCGAGATTCTAATTCCCTCTACAATTGGGACGACCCTCGAGGTGACGAAATGACGCCTTGCAATTGGGTCGGCATTCGATGCTCCACAGGGTCGTCGCTCGTTTCCCTCAACCTAAGGTCGCACAATTTATCCGGACGTCTCCAACAATCGGTTGGCCGAGAGTATTCCTCCAGAGATCGCAGAGTGTCGGAGGCTGCGCTGCAAAAACTTAGCCTCAACAACAATCTGTTCGAAGGCAGAATCCCGATCGAATTAGGACTTCTTTCTTAATCTTAGTATATTTTAATGTGTATGAGATATATAAAAGATTGCTTACATTATTTTGGGTGTATATATTTAGATATCGTAAATTTGTACGAATGATTACGATATATATATATATATATATATATATACTGGTAATTGTGAGAAAAATCACATTATTTGAGAAATAATTTTTACAAAAACAATTTGTATATTTTAATGGTGTATGGAATATATCAAAGATGTTTACATTAATTTGTATCTATATATTGAGATATCGTAAGTTTGTAAGAGATAACGATGTATATATATGTGATTCTAATAATTTGTTTTGAGAAAAAACATGCGAGGAATAAATTTTACAGAAACAATTAGGATATTTAATGGTGTATGGGATATATAAAAGATGCTTACAGTAATTTGTGTGATATAATACATTTGTAAGAATGATAACGATGTATATAATATAAATAATTTTTTTGTTGAGAAAAATCACATTACGTGAGGAATAAATTTTTAAGAAATAATTAGTATATTTTAATGGTATATTGAATATATAAAAGATGCTTACATTAATTTGGGTGTATATAGTCATAAATTTGTACGAGTGATATATATATATATATATATATATATATATAGAGAGAGAGAGAGAGAAGTTTTATGGTGCTCACCTTTTGTGGTATATCTATGATTTTCTTTTAACAAAAATTTTAGTTGAGGAATAAATTTTACGGAAACAATTAGTATACTTTAATGGTGTATATATAGAAGATGCTCACTTAATTTGTGTGTATATATTTAGATATAATAAATTTGTAGGTAATGATTTATATAACATACATATATATATGTGTATATATATATATAGCTCTAATAACTTTTTTAGGAAACTAACATTATACGAGGAATCAATTTTTCAAAAACAATCAGTATTTTATGGTGTATGGAATTATAAAAGATGCTTACATTAATTTGGGTGTATATAATCGTAAATTTGTACTGATGATAACGGTATATATATATCTATATATATATATATATTATAAATATAAATATAGCGGAGTACCTCTACTTATTTTATTTAATAAACAACTGAGCTTACCAGCTCCAAAGCATGACTTGTAATCCGTTCACGTCGTCGTTGTGGTATTGCATGTCAATTTTGATCGCTTTACTATGGACGGTTAGTCGTCCTTCGCATGGATTGAACCGCGAAGGAGCTGCCCACTTAGAATTGAAGAGGGGCTTCTCTTTGCGGACGGTGGTCGTCGAGATTCTAATTCCCTCTACAATTGGGACGACCCTCGAGGTGACGAAATGACGCCTTGCAATTGGGTCGGCATTCGATGCTCCACAGGGTCGTCGCTCGTTTCCCTCGACCTAAGGTCGCACAATTTATCCGGACGTCTCCAACAATCGGTTGGCCGAGAGTATTCCTCCAGAGATCGCAGAGTGTCGGAGGCTGCGCTGCAAAAACTTAGCCTCAACAACAATCTGTTCGAAGGCAGAATCCCGATCGAATTAGGACTTCTTTCTTAATCTTAGTATATTTTAATGTGTATGAGATATATAAAAGATTGCTTACATTATTTTGGGTGTATATATTTAGATATCGTAAATTTGTACGAATGATTACGATATATATATATATATATATATATATATACTGGTAATTGTGAGAAAAATCACATTATTTGAGAAATAATTTTTACAAAAACAATTTGTATATTTTAATGGTGTATGGAATATATCAAAGATGTTTACATTAATTTGTATCTATATATTGAGATATCGTAAGTTTGTAAGAGATAACGATGTATATATATGTGATTCTAATAATTTGTTTTGAGAAAAAACATGCGAGGAATAAATTTTACAGAAACAATTAGGATATTTAATGGTGTATGGGATATATAAAAGATGCTTACAGTAATTTGTGTGATATAATACATTTGTAAGAATGATAACGATGTATATAATATAAATAATTTTTTGTTGAGAAAAATCACATTACGTGAGGAATAAATTTTTAAGAAATAATTAGTATATTTTAATGGTATATTGAATATATAAAAGATGCTTACATTAATTTGGGTGTATATAGTCATAAATTTGTAGGAGTGATATATATATATATATATATATATATATAGAGAGAGAGAGAGAGAGAGAGAGAGAGCAATGTTATGATGCTCACCTTGCGTGAGCACCTTCGTGAGCACCAACAAGATCAACGCGCCAAATTAGCATACAATGGAATTTTTTATTGATCTATAACCTACTCATGGGATTAGTGAACCCGTCGGGGGTTGATTTGGCATGTTGACGTGGCACAAAAAAATGCCACACAACAGGTGCCACGATTGGTGCTCACGCAAGGTGAGCACCATAACATTTCTGTATATATATATATATTAATATATATATATATATATTTAGATCTAATAATAATTTTTTTAGAAATCACATTTTGTTAGGAATAAACTTTTAAGGAAATAATTAGTTATATTTTAATGATGTAGAGATATATTAGATGCTTACAATAAGTTTTGTATATATTTACATATCGTAAATTTGTACTAATGATAACAATATATATATATATATATATATATTTATCTATAAGCCGAGTTTTACAACCATGGATGGAACACTCTTCCACCATGTCCCCTTTCACAAAGAGAAGGCAATATAGATAAAATGGTTTTGTGATATCACGGAACACTCTTCCAGCGATGGCGGAGTTTGTTGGTGCTTGGCCTTGCACACAATCACATCGGAGCTAACTTGCCGAAAGAGCTCGGCAATGAGTTCTCTGATCGATAACCAAGGAGCTCGGGAACTGTACGAGCGTCGAGACCCTAAGCTTATATCAAAACAGGCTCATCGAACAGATTCCAGCCGAACTTGGGAACACGGCGTCGTCCCTCAAGTATCTATACCTGTAGTAGAATCGTCTAAACGTCACCATCCCGAGAGAGTTTGGGAACCTCAGTTCGGGTTTAGTATTCGTCTGCAAGTGCAGGAATCTAAGGAACTGCAAATGGGCGGGAATTCATTCTGCGGAGAAATCCCATCGGAGCTGGGGAACCTGCGGGGCCTGCAGTGTGTCTGAACATCAGCTACAACAGACTGTCAGGCGCCATACTGATATTGCGATTGCTCGGCAACCTCGACATGTTGGCACTCCTATACCTCAACAACAATAATCGCAACGGCGAAACCCCGCGCTTCGAAAGTTTTCGAGCATGAGAGAATGCATTTTTTCGTACAACATCTACTTGGCTGGGGCTTTGCCGTCGGGCCGACTGTTTGATACATATCATACATATATATAGATCTAATAATTTCTTTTCGAGAAAACCACAAAATGTGAGGAATAAATTTTTACGGAAACAATTAGTATATTTTAATGGTTTATGGAATATATAAAAGATTATTACTTTAATTTGTATGTATATATATTTAGATACCGTAAATTTGTACGAATGATATATATAAAAGATGCTAGCTAACGTTATTTGTTTGTATATAGTTAGTTATCGTAAATTTCTACGAATGATACAGTAAATATCTATATATTTATATATATATATAATATATCTAATAAATTGTTTTGGGGAAAATCACAGAGGAATATATATATATATATATATATTGATTTATGGCATATATATAAATGATGCTTAAGTTAATTTGTGTTTATACCGTAAATTTGTACGAGGGACAACGATATATATCTTTTCTTGGAGAAAAATCAAATATTTTGAGGAATAATTTTTTGCAGAAATAATTAGTATATTTTAATGGTGCATGGGATAGTATAAGCTATGATAGTATAAGCTATCGTAAACTTCTACAAATGAGAACTATATAAAAAATATTTTTTGAGAAAAAGGAATATGTTTTTTTATAGAAACAGTAAGAATATTCTAATGGTTTATGCAACATAAACAAAGATGCTTACAATTTTGTGCTTATATATATTCTAAATATGTACAAGTAGCGATATATATAAATATATATTTCTAATTTAGTTTGAGAAAAACGAAATTATGTGAGAATAAATTTTTACAAAACAATTACTATATTTTTATGGTGTATGGGATATAAAACATGCTTACATTAATTTTGTTGCAGGTGTTTAGATATCGAAAATTTCTACAAATGATAAGATATATATGTTATAAATATATTATCGTATTAGTAATTGGAAATAACAAGAATATAAAGAGAAGAATTCTTTCTTATTAACTTACAATACAACCATACAAATGCAACGTATTTATAGGCAAAATTAAGCTTAATATATGTCATTCGTTACATCATCTTCTAATTAATTTTGGGTCACAAATATAGTTGGGGAGATGATTATTAATCACTTAGGCATCGATAATTGATTTCTATTATTCCACTTGGACATCCACATCATATAATATATAATACTCCCCCTTGGATGTCCTTTTAAAATTAAATATTAATTCTTTTGATACACATTTATCTGTTGCCTCATTAAAAACCTTACTGGGAAAACCACATGGAAAAACCACAGTGAAGGGAAAAAGAGTGCAACGTGTATTTCTCCCCCTGATGATGCCATTACTTCAAATCTCGAAGTCTTCGAACTCCAATTGAATATACCAATTTTCTAAATATTATAGAAGGAAGCGCTTTCGTAAATAAATCTGCGAAATTCTCGCTAGAGCGCACTTGTTGTACATCAATATCACCATTTTTCTCTAAATCGTGCGTAAAGAAAAATTTTGGTGAAATATGTTTTGTTCTATCTCCTTTGATATATCCGTCCTTTAATTGGGCGATGCATGCCGCATTATCTTCATATAATGTGGTTGGAGGTAGTTTCTCCGATAATAAACCGCAAGTTTGTTGTATATGCTGAATCACCGATCGCAACCAAACACATTCTCGGCTAGCTTCATGAATAGCTAGAATTTCGGCATGATTAGATGATGTAGCCGTTAAACTTTGTTTAACTGATCGCCATGAAATGGCAGTTCCACCGTATGTAAATAAATAACCGGTTTGAGATCGAGCATTATGTGGATCGGACAGATATCCGGCATCTGCATAACCAATTAAGTCTTCTTTCATCTCATTAGAATAGAATAATCCCATATCAGTTGATCCCCGAAGGTATCGAAAAATTCGTTTAACTCCATTCCAATGTCTATGAGTCGGCGAAGAACTGTATCTTGCCAATAAATTTACAGCAAATGCTATATCTGGTCGAGTATGACCTGTAAGATACATTAGTGCTCCAATAGCACTGAGATATGGTACTTCAGGACCAAGTACTTCTTCATTATATTCACATGGTCTAAATGGGTCTTTATTCACGTCTAAAGATCGGACAATCATTGGAGTATCTAAAGGATGAGCTTCATCCATATAAAATCTTTTTAGTACTCTTTTCGTATAAGTTTCCTGATGTACAAATATCCCATTCTTTAAGTATTCTATTTGCAGTCCGAGACAAAATTTAGTTTTACCGAGATCCTTCATTTCGAATTCTCTTTTCAAACAAACAATGGCTTTTGATAACTCTTCAGGAGTTCCGATTATATTGATATCATCAACATATACTGCAATGATAACAAAATCATTTTTAAATCTTCTCGTAAATATGCATGGGCAAATTTGATCATTTTTATACCCCTCTTTCAATAAGTATTCAGTTAGTCGATTATACCACATACGTCCGGATTGCTTTAATCCATAAAGCGATTTATTTAGTTTAATTGAGTACTCATCTCGCGGCCCTGAATTTTCAGGTAGTCGAAAACCCTCTGGAAGCTTCATATAAATATCACTGTCAAGCGAGCCATATAAATAAGCAGTGACAACATCCATTAGATGCATATCGAGTCCTTCACGTACTGCCAGACTAATTATGAAACGAAAAGTTGTTGCGTCCACCACGGGAGAATACGTCTCCTCATAATCAATACCAGGTCTCTGCGAGAAACCTTGTGCAACAAGCCGTGCTTTATATCTCATGATTTCACCGTTTTCATTTTTCTTTCTGATGAAAACCCATTTATATCCAACCGGCTTTACATTTTCTGGTATGCGGACTACAGGTCCGAAAACTTTTCGCTTCTCAAGTGATTTTAATTCTGCCTCGATTGCATCTTTCCATTTTGGCCAATCATTTCTTTGTCTGCATTCATTCACAGTCCTTGGTTCATGATCCTCATTCTCATTAATCTCATTCATTTCATGTATCGCTACGTTAAATGAGAACTTATCGTCAACGTTGACTTCATCTCGGTTCCATCTAATTCCATTTTGGGCGTAATTGATCGAGATCTCTTCATTATCATTATTTTCAGTTTGTTCAGGTACCTGACTTTCATTCTTATCATCATTTATGCCCATCGACTCTTCTCTAGTCGATAAATCCTCGATTGGACCATTATTAATATCTGCTCCTTTTCTTTTCCGAGGATTTTTATTTTTGGAACCCGAGGGCCTACCACGCTTCAGCTGTGGTTTAGGCTCAATACTATTATTTGTTTGTTCTACGGGAACATCAATTCTAACAGGAGCATTAACAGCTGGAATATGTGACTTTATCACTCTTTTTGGGTCAGCAAAACTGTCTGGCAATTGATTCGCTAAGCTTTGTAGATGAATTATTTTCTGAACTTCCAGTTCACATTCTTTAGTTCGAGGATCGTAATGATTTAGTGATAATTCATTCCAACTAATATTTGTTTTCAGCTGTCTCTTTTCTCCCCCTAATGTCGGAAAATTTGTTTCATCAAAGTGACTGTCGGCAAATCTGGCCGTAAATCGATCTCCAGTCAAGGGTTCTAAATATTTTATAATTGATGGAGATTCAAATCCGACATATATTCCCAACCTCCTTTGAGGTCCCATCTTTGTGCGTTGTGGTGGCGCAATTGGAACATATACCGCACATCCAAAAATTCTTAGATGGGAAATATCTGGTTCCTGACCATAAACCATTTGCAACGGGGAGATATCGTGATAACTTGTTGGCCTTATGCGAATTAGTGCCGCTGCATGTAATATAGCATGTCCCCAACAAGATGATGGAAGTTTCGACTTCATTAATAATGGCCTTGCAATTAATTGCAAGCGTTTAATCAACGATTCTGCAAGACCGTTTTGCGTATGAACATGTGGCACAGGGTGCTCGACATCAATACCAATAGACATACAATAATCATTAAATGCCTTGGAAGTAAATTCACCAGCATTATCAAGACGTATTTTCTTTATCGGATAATCTGGGAAGTGTGCTCTTAATCTAATCAGCTGAGCAAGTAATCTCGCAAATGCCACGTTTCTCGTAGATAACAAACATACATGGGACCATTTACTTGATGCATCAATTAATACCATGAAATATTTAAATGGTCCACATGATGGATGTATCGGCCCACAAATATCACCATGTATACGCTCCAAAAATGCAATAGATTCAGTCTTTACTTTCATTTGTGATGGTCGAATAATTAACTTCCCTTTAGAGCAAGCAACACATGCTAATTCATTCGATTGAAGAATCTTCTGATTCCTCAATAAATGTCCGCGTGAATTTTCAATTATTTTTCGCATCATAATTATACCGGGATGACCCAACCGGTCATGCCAAATATTAAATGTACTATCATTGGTAAACTTTTGGATAGCATATGATTCAATTGTTCGAAGATATGTGTAGTATAGCCCAGAATCAAAAGACGGTAATATTTCCCGAATTATCCTTTTATTCAAAATCACTTTTGTAATGTGCAAATATTCAATATCTCCCTTTTGTGCAGTCTCAACATGATATCCGTTATTTCGAATCGCTTTAAAACTTAATAAATTCCTTTGAGACTTAGGGGAATATAAGGCATTTTCAATAATCAGCCTTGTTCCTTTGGGCAACAATATATTAGCTCTTCCGGAGCCTTCAATTATATTTGTGCTCCCCGATATAGTTATGACACTGGCTTCTTTCATATCAATATGCTCAAAATATTTCTTATTTTTCAGAATTGTATTAGTGGTTGCACAGTCTGCAAGACATAATTCTCCATTGCACATGCCCATGTCCATCATAGAAAATCCTTTATGAACAAACACATAATTATTAATACATATTATTGAAAACAAACGGTACATAGCAAACATAGGAATAACATTCACACGATAATAATTTATAGCAAACATAACATTCAAATGATACACACCACAATAATTATGCATATAATTTGTAAAATGATAGCAGATCAAACTTCTTCATTTGAGAGGTTCAGGAAATCATCGACATCGAAATTAACACCTTCATCATTAACACCCGAAGCTGAAGCAATTTCTCCCTGAACGAAGTTCGTTTCAATTTTCTTTCCTTTGCCCTTTGATTCTTGATACAGCTCAACAAGGTGTTTAGGCGTTCGGCAACTGCGGGACCAATGGCCCAAACCACCGCATCGGTAACATTGTTCGTCATTCACTTTTTGTTCAGTTTGCTTCTTCTCATTTTTACTGTCTTTCTTCTTCTGGAGATTTTGATGACCACCACGATAATTATGATAACCACCACGGAAATATTGATAACCATGATAACTTCGGCCACGACCACGACCTTGACCAAATCCACGTCCACGGCCGCGATATCCACCACGACCACGTCCACGACCATTACCTCGACTATTATCATTATTAGAATTGACTGCATTCGCTTCAGGGATTGCAGCAGCACCAGTCGGTCGGGACTCATGATTTTTCATCAGCAACTCATTGTTTTGCTCAGCCAACAGTAAACAAGAAATGAGATCTGAGTACTTTTCAAATTTTCTCTCTCGATATTGCTGTTGTAGAATAACATTTGACGGATGAAACGTGGTGAACGTTTTCTCCAACATAATTGCATCGGTAATAGTTTCTCCACATAATTTCAGAGTAGAAGTATTTCTATAAACAGCTGAATTATATTCGCTTACCGATTTAAAATCTTGCAAGCGTAAATTCACCCATTCATACCTTGCGTTCGGGAGAATAACAGTTTTAAGGTGGTTATATCGATCTTCCAAATTTTTCCACAAGTCTTTCGGGTCTTTCACCGTTAAGTATTCAATTTTCAGACTTTCATGAATGTGGTGGCGAAGAAAAATCATTGCCTTCGCCTTGTCCTGCTCGGATGTCGTATTGGTCGGTTTGATGGTATCACCCAGACCTTTCGCTTTCAAATGAATCTCGGCATCTAGTGCCCAAGATAAATAATTTCGGCCAGTGATATCAAGTGCAACAAACTCAAGGCTCGCCAAATTCGTCATATTACTATAAAATACAAAAACAAAATTTTAACAATGATAATATAACAAAATATTACACACATATCTAATCTTCTTTAGTATCGTTGTCAGTATCTTCTTCAGTATCTTCCTTTGAAAAAATTCTTATGAAAAACATTGCCAACGTCAAAAGAAGTGTCCACGTAATAATAATACTCATAAGCAAATGTTCGATGATCAGATCGGACAACATCCTTCAAAATACAATATATTAGTAATATTAATAAAACATTACAATTAATAATAATATTAGGAAAATTTCGTAAAATATTATCCACATAGTGGT
Organism: Craterostigma plantagineum; assembly: GCA_027422505.1. Classification (NCBI taxonomy): domain Eukaryota; kingdom Viridiplantae; phylum Streptophyta; class Magnoliopsida; order Lamiales; family Linderniaceae; genus Craterostigma; species Craterostigma plantagineum. Next base: position 5,154,576 of record JAPQWV010000044.1, on the reverse strand, counting down.
AACGATGACCGTAAATAAGGTTATAAGCAAAGATCCATTTTTGTATAAAAGGACACGATTCTATATAAAAAAATTAAAATCATAATAAGTTAATATATCAATTTAACAATATATAAATAAAAAATATGTTAATATATTTTCGTTAGTCATTAAAAATATCTTCACTTGCCACGACGGGGATTCGAAATCTGGACCTCTCACCACTTTTAGTGATGATATTCCGCGAAACCACTCGCGCTATGACACTTTGTTATAGGTTAATATATATATATATATATATGTAATATATATAAACACAACACACGCATTTATGTAGATATATTTATATATAACTTATGTATGTAGTTATATGTATATGAATCCAAACGTGTGCATATATAATATATGTATATATATATATGTGTAATATATATATGATAAACAATTTATATGTATATAAATAAATAATTTATACCTCCGGATTGTGTTCCTGATAGTCTTCAGATAGGTAGAGTCTCGTGCTGATAACGTGTTATAAATATATTATCGTATTAGTAATTGGAAATAACAAGAATATAAAGAGAAGAATTCTTTCTTATTAACTTACAATACAACCATACAAATGCAACGTATTTATAGGCAAAATTAAGCTTAATATATGTCATTCGTTACATCATCTTCTAATTAATTTTGGGTCACAAATATAGTTGGGGAGATGATTATTAATCACTTAGGCATCGATAATTGATTTCTATTATTCCACTTGGACATCCACATCATATAATATATAATAATATATATATATATATATCCTATATATACAATTAAATGTAGGTTTACCCATATTGCAACACGTGTCCTTCAACAGAAAAAATAAATAAAAAATAATAAAAAGTTCTCACTCTAACACACGAATTGACAGAAAGTACGGATTGAAACCGATCGTTTAATACTTTTGGCATAGTAATAAAGGGAGGACACGTGGCAGCTTTACAGATAAACTACATTTAAATGTATTTATAAGATGAATAATGGGTGTTCATCATTTTCCTTATTAATTTTGCTAGAAGTAGTAAACTTTCACGCACTATTCCACTATATCGCAGAGAAGCTCGCTGGATCCGTCTGCGAGGAAGATATAATATCCGAACAACCCCACAATCTTCGCCTTTTCACCATCGTCGCCGCCGTTCATCTCCCTTCCACATCGTAAACCACTTTGTTCGAGCAATAGAAGCGCGCTTCTCGCACCGAGAGATGAACATATCAATTCAATAATTAATTTGATATGGTTGTGTTTTGATTTTTTTGTGTTGTGATGTTTGTGGGGATCTGCCACGGTGTGTTTGTGTGCGAGAAATTGGGCAAGGAATAAGTTTTAATTTTGTAACTGATGGCTATTCGGTTTTCTGTTTTTATTCTGTTAAAAGAGTTGTGTGTTCACATGGCTATTATTTACCCTTTTTCGCATTGGCGTTTCTATTTACAAAACCAAATTTATTGTCCTCATAAACGAAGAATCCTAGCATTGACAAGCACTGATAAAAAATTTAATTATGAAGGTTTGGTACTGGTGCTAAAAGCAATCAGATGGATGAAGAAGGCAACAGCAGAAAGGTTCGTGTTCGTTGATTAGTTTATTGAGCCGTTGCAAATTTTGTGGAGGTTCGTCAGGTTTGGGTTCAAGCATTTTGGCACAGCTGATGATGAATCAAATAAAAAGACATTTCTTGCAAGGTTTTGGGACATTTTGGGCAGCTGATGATGAATCAAAGAAAAAGGTAATGATAAGTTGTGACTGATTTCTACTTTTTTTTTTTATTATTGTCCTAATTAGTTTGCCGGAGTTAATAAGCCTGACTCTATAAGTCATATGCATCTTTTTCAGGTGATGTCGATGACGACCACACTCATTTAGTCAAAGGGTTTGATTGTGCATTGCTTCATAAGTGACCAATGAAATTGACGATAAAATTAGCTTGGTACGTTGGCTTTCTGATGATCTTTTAATGTATGGTAGGCATAGTTGATCCTTTGTTCTTCTCAAATTTGTTTACTTTCCACTGATTTTTTTTAATGTCATCTTTCATTCTTCAATATCTGTAGCAAGTTTGTGTATTGGAGGCAAGTTTGTGGTCGCAGCCTCCATGGTCAACACCGATACATGAGACTGGACATTGATAACATGTACGAGGTCAGCTTTTGCTGTCACAGCCTCAAGATATGTAATGCAAAAGTATGTTTTAAGTTTTATTTCGTTCTTTGGCAGGAATTATTAGTGCTAGAAGAGAGAATGGGCACGGCGAGCACTGCGCTTTCCGAGGAGGAGATCTCAGATTGCCATGAAAAATGCATCTTCGAGCAGCCTCCTATCGACGCACACACCAATGCAGCCGATGCTTTGCCAGGTCTGCTTCCACATACGATCCACGTTCGTTCAAACATTAACTTACTATCAGTTTCTTGAAAGAAAGAGCTCTGAGGTGTCCGATTTTGGGTGTCTGTAGGAGATTTGTTCATGTTTTGTTGTTTTGGTGGGTGATAATCAATGTGATACCTGGCCTGATGCTAATTTTTTTCTAAGCGAATTTCTTGGAGATTAACGTTGCTAATGTGAACTTTGTTTGTTTTAATGTGTATGATTATCACCTTATTTTTTGATAGTTTATATGTACATATAGCTTTTATACGTTATTCCTTTGTCAAGGGCTTTATTGATGTTATGGCCTAAAAGCTATACAGCTTTATTGATGGTTTGGCTTATCAAGGGGTGCTGCATATATTTTTTATATTATCCTAACCTAACAAGGGTTGGGATATCCTTCATTCTTTATTTAATGCAGATTTGTATGAACAAGTGTCTTAATGCAATCTCCAATTTTCGCGCCAATTTTCTCTGATTCCGCCATGGCGAAGAAGAGAAGAACGGCGACACAGAGGGCGCCGCCGATCAAGGCGTTGACGACGTTGCCTTCTACCGATGAGCTACAAATGGAGAATCTCATGCGATCTAGTGATGAGCGAACAATATCTCCAATGCGAAGCACTGTCCCATTGGAAAATGCTGGGAAACTGTCGATCGAAGGATCGATTGGCAAGGCAGGTTCTAATTTGTTGTCGCCGCTGCGCGATCGAAGTCAGATGCGTGGGAAAACACCTGAGAAATCGGCGCATAGTGTGACACTGGACAATCTGATTTCTCCAAATGACCAATTGGAGACAGATTGGCCTAAATTGGGGGATCCTGATAATGGAAGGAGTGCGCAATCTGCTGGCAGCAGCCCATGGATCAAGTTTAATGCTCAATTACTGCAAAGGCAAGATAATCGTCTTGATTATATTGCACCGATCACTGAGAAAGGTCAGGAGATAGGGCTGGTGGAGATAGACGAGATTCAGGAGGAAGTCTCCCATTGGGAATCTGCTCTGTTATGCTATGTGCTTGGGGCCAACCCGCCGTATGGTGTTATGTCTGGCTTTCTGAAGCGAAAATGGGAAAAACTAGGGTTGCAGAATGTGTGGCAAGTCCGCCAGGGCCTGTTCTTGGTGAAGTTTGGAAGCAAGTCAGCTCGGGACAGAATATTACAATCTGAGATAATGCACTTTGACAGAAAACCCTTGATACTTACCCCCTGGACTGAAGACACTCAACTAAGTAAAACAGGGGTCGAGAGTGTCCCTATTTGGGTACAGCTGCCGCAGCTGGATCTGAAATATTGGGGTATGAAAACGCTGAGCAAGCTCTCTAGTCTAATTGGGAAACCGATTATGACGGATGATATTACTAGGCGAAAAGAGAGAATACACTATGCGCGAGTTTTAATGGAGGTTGACCTTAATAAACCGCTGAAGGAGTCCATCCAATTCCTGAATGAGAAAGGTCAGTTGTTAGAGCAGAAAATTACATATGAATGGAAGCCTGTTTACTGCAAGAACTGTCAGGGTTATGGGCACGAAGAGACTATCTGTAAAAAAGTGGTGCAGAAGAATTGGCAGCCTGCACAATCTGCTCATGGTATCCCAGCTCCTAAGTCCCCTAGTCTGACTACTGCTAAGGCCTCGGCGTCTGCTGTGGTTCCCAATCATCAGACCAGTAGCAGAAACCAGAAGTTGGACCAAAGGACTCCTGGGCGGATTTAGTACAAATTGAGGAGGTGGCAAACGTGGATATACCTATGCACAACCCTTCCAAGCAGAGGGTCCTTGAGGTAGAAAATGGATAGTTGTGCATCTTGGAATGTAAGAGGGCTGAATGGCCCTGCTAAGCAGAGAGAGGTGGCTCTCTTCTGTCACAAGTATAGAATTAATATAATGTGTTTGCTAGAAACAAAGCTTAAAGAGACCGGTGTAAATACTACTATAAATAGAGTGTTTGAAGGATGGAACTTCTGCCATAATCTCAGAGACCATCCGAATGGTAGAATAGTTGTAACCTGGAAAGGTGGTGTAGAACTGGAACTATTGTCGCAGTCTGACCAACACATCCACTTTAAAATGCTGAGGAACCGGGAGTTGATTACGTACTTCACCTGTGTCTACGGACATAATGAGGTTGCAGCGAGGGGGAGATTGTGGGAAATCATGGTACAGATTGGTGGATCTCTCACTGAACCATGGATGATCTGGGGAGACTTTAATAATATTAGAAGCATTGAAGACAGACTAGGGGGGGCAGTCTCGGCAGCGGAATTCAGGGAATTCAACCTCTGTCTCCATAGCTGCCAACTGCAGGAAATTAGAAGAAGTGGTAGCCATTATACATGGTCCAATAAACAGAGCCGAGAGTGCAGAATCTGGAGTAGAATAGACTGGGCTTTCGCCAACCCAGCCTGGACTACCAAATTTAACGACCACATAGCTGTATTCCTCCCTGAGGGGGTCTCTGACCATTCCCCCATTATCATTAGGAACACTGCCCAAAATCAAGGCCCTAGGAGGATCTTCAAATACTTTAATATGTGGTCACTGGCACCCACATTCCTCAGCCTAGTGAAGGAGCAGTGGAGTACTAAACCAGGCTCAGCTATGAGGAACATTTGTTGGAACCTGGCAAAACTGCAGAAGCCTCTGCTAGCCTTGAACAGAGGTGAGTTTGCCAACATTACTGCGTCCACTGAACAAGCAAGGCAGCAACTAATGGAAGCTCAAGTTTCCCTCCAAGCAGAGCCCATGAATGAGCAGCTCATTGAAGAGGAGCAGAGGGCAAGAGTAAAGTTTGGGTTCCTAAGTGATGCAAATGATAAGTTTCTGAGGCAAAAAGCTAAGGCCAGATGGCTAGCAAATGGAGATCAGAATTCAGCCTATTTTCATGCGAGGATTAAACAGAGGACGTATGCCAATAGAATTCTATCTATTGAAGCTGCTGAAGGTAGAATCCTTACTGAAAATGGTGAATTACAGGCGCATTTCCTCGAGTATTTCCAGGGCATACTGGGCAAAGGCAGGGCTTCAAATAGCAAATTGGATCACAGAGTGGCTGCCGAGGGCTATCTACTCACACTAGATGACCAGGTGAGCCTCTCACAGCCTTTTGGCAGGGGAGAGGTTTGGGATGTGATGAAATCTATTCACTCTGATGTGGCACCGGGGCCTGATGGCTATGGGTCTGATTTCTTCAAAAAGTCATGGAGTGTTGTGGGAGAGCAAGTAACCAATGCGGTGATGGAGTTCTTTGATACAGGTAAGCTACTACCCAGTTTGAATAAAACTGTGATATGCCTGGTCCCCAAAGTCCCACACCCCAGCACAGCCTCAGAATTCAGGTCAATAGCATGCTGCAATACTATATACAAAGTTATTGCAAAGCTATTGTGTGGCAGAATTAAGGCACTGTTGCCTAAACTCATTAACGCAAACCAAAGTGCATTTGTGGAGGGTCGGTCAATCGTGCACAACATACTCCTATGTCAGGACTTGCTAAGGTTGTATAACAGGAAAAACTCCTCTGCTCGGGCTCTCATGAAAGTCGATATTAGAAAGGCATATGACACTGTGGATTGGAGATTTCTAAGAGCTGGCTTTGCATGCTCAGGTTCCCCAGAAAAGTTGTGACATGGATTATGGAATGCGTGACAAATGTCTCTTATTCAGTGTCCATAAATGGATTCCACACTAAGGCTTTCCGGGGAGCACAGGGACTGAGGCAAGGGGACCCTATATCCCCGCTGCTATTTGTCATTTCCATGGAATATCTGTCCAGAAAACTGCAATTGGCATCGAAGCACCCCAGCTTCAGATTTCATCCCATGTGCAAGAACATTAATTTGGTAAATCTGTGCTTTGCAGATGACCTAATGATCTTCTGTAAGGGGACCAAGGGAGCAGTGACTGTGGTCATGGATGCACTGGAACATTTCCATCAGGTTTCTGGACTAAATGCTAACCAGCAAAAGTCGTGTATATACCTAGCTGGTACTTCTCGGGACAGAACAGAGCAGATATTGGAAGTTACAAGATTCAAGCTGGGGTGTTACCCTATGAGGTATCTGGGGGTACCTCTATCCCCCATTAGATGGAGCAGAAATGACTGTCAAGCACTGGTGGAAAAATCACTGGTCGTATCCAGTGTTGGACCTCTAGAAACTTGTCATACGCTGGCAGACTGTGCCTTATTAACGCGGTATTGATGGCCACACACGGCTACTGGGGGTCTGTATTCCTGCTTCCAAAGGCTGTGACAAAAGACATCGATAGAATCTGCAAGGAATTCCTATGGGGGAAGAGCACTCAAGGTAACTGCACCCCTCTCGTGAACTGGGTGCGAGTCTGCTGCCCTAAGAAACAAGGCGGGCTAAATGTGAGAGATTGTGCTACGTGGAACCAAGCACTGGCTGGGAAGCAGATTTGGGACATAACTCTAGCAGTGGAGTCCTTATGGATTAAATGGGTGAATGCCATTTATCTGAAAGGAACGAATTTCTGGGATTTCTCTCCAGCGGTGGACTCGAGCTGGCATTGGAGGAAATTGAACAGATTGAAGGAAAAATTCAGGCTGGGTTATCAGGGCTGCCAATGGATACCTGCAAAGGATGGTATGTACACGGTGCGAAGTGGTTATGAATGGCTCAAAGGTAATCATCCTCCCTTTCCTTTCTGCGCCGCGGTGTGGAACAGAGTGAACTTGCCTAAGCACTCCTTCATACTCTGGCTGGTTCTACAAAAAAGAGTGCTAACTGTGAACAGACTATGCAGCTGGGGCATGACTGTACCTAACACCAAATGTAGACTATGCGGGATAAGTGAGGAATCTGTGGAGCATATGTTCCTAACATGTCACTTTAGCCAGCAAGTCATTATGAGGATCAATATGTGGATTAACGTTAGGGAATCGGTGCTGACATTTGAAGACATGTGTAGCTGGATGATATGTGTGGGCCGGAAGAGAAATGCTGCTCACTGCATCAGTGTGGCATGTTATGCGTCTGTAATATACCATTTGTGGGGTGAGCGTAACAGACGGCTACATGGTGAGGGTCCAAGCAGTGTAGATCAGATTGTGACCAGGATAAAACGGGAAATGTTGCTCAGACTGCAGAATTTTAACCATCTAAAGCGGTTTAGAGAGTTCTGTTTTTGCCAAATTGAATGAAATAGATTTCTCTGTTTTGTAGTTTGCTTTGTGTGCGAGATATGCGTTGTAACTGGATGGCTGGTTTCGTGGTAAATGAACCTTTCATTTCACCAAAAAAGTGTCTTAATGCGAAAAACTGTGAAACTTCCCTAAATCTAACATGAAAGTTAGTAAATTAAGTTAGTAAATTAAGTATATCACTCATCTCCTTGAACAATTTCCTCGCCTGGGCATTTCAAAAGAATATCTTGGAACATTATCTTTAACAAATTTCAAGATTACCCAAATAATTTAAATTTTCCAAATTAGACCACACAATGGTTATGTCGAATTCGTTTGAGGAAGTATTTATAAAATATTAAATTAATATTTTTATCATTTAGGAATCTAAAAAATGATACTAAAAACATCTGTCTCAAATAAATAAAATGTATTACTGCAATTTCAAACCTTAATTCACTATTGGAATCATTTTCATATGCAAATTTTGATCTATTAGTTTAGAGAAGACTGTTTAGATTTTGTTGGAATGTTTTAACTTAATTTTTTTTGGAATTTAGAATTCGTCTGGAGATGCTCTAATTTATATCCGTGCATCGCACGGGCAAAAAACTAGTATATATATATATAAATGTATATTAAAAATATCACATAATGTGAGGAATAAAATGACTTAAATTAATAATTTTTGAATAGTCCATGTAATTAATATTATTGATTTAATGAAAAATAAGTTATTTGTTGAATCATGTGATTATTTAATTATTACAAAGATCAAGTGTTTGAGGGTGTAAAGAGTGGTATAGGGTGTGTGAATAGTAAGACGCTATGTTGTTAGCGATCATGGAAGAACTGAAACAATCATCCGACTTTAATTGACAAATCTAAGCCGAGACACATGATGTTACTAATGGCACTTTTGGTTATAAAAATAAGAAAAAAGCCCATTATAGTATTAAGTATACAAGGCCCAGCATAATTAATCTGGCACATTCTTTTTGCTTTATTTATATCGGGCTCTGAGTTTTAATAGTGGGCTTGCCTATAATAGCGGGCTGCAACAAACAACCAAACACTATAATACGTACTATTATTAATATTATCTAGCCTAATCCGTTGAAGCCAACGGGCCACTATAGTATTAATAATATTTGGAGTTGTCACATTTGCCACTTATGACATTCACACAGTAGATCGTTATTATATTTGACAAGTGACATATTATTACGATTATCATGATTGAAAAATAAGATTTTCTTGGAAATAATCTGGAATAAGTAATGTCAAATCATATGACATTTTTTTTTTCCATTTGTATGGACTATGACCCACAAATAAATTTTTTATATAATTTTGAGCGACTATTTGGAGTTTATAATATTTGCTATTTCAACAATTTGACATGTATTTATAATTGATATTATATTGTCTAGATTTTATATAAATGTGAGATATTTTCCATGTTTAAATAAATGAGATTACGTTTTAATAGCTTTGTGAATGGTTCCCCCTATATATACGGCTGATTTAGGAGTCAATTAACCCAGAAAAAAATGAAGAAAGTTATCATTTTCTTGTGTCTTTTATGTGTCGTGGCTTTTTCTTCTGCAAATCGCAAGATAGGCAGTTCCAATGGTGATAAAATAATATTAATAAACCAATTCTTATGTTACCTTTTTTTAGTAGTTCAACAATTCTTATTTATTTAATTTTAATTATTTATTCATCAGGAAACAATGGTGGCTTAACTAAGGAAATACATGAACACATCGATAATTTCCCTCAGGTTATTTTAGGTGCTGATGTATTTATAAATTTTATGCTTCTAAGTATTTATTTTCAATTTTAAGTTTCTTCGATGAAAACTTTGCAGGAAGTTAAAGTGGGAAATGTAGAGAGTAAAGGGGTTTCAATTGATGACTATGATTATGGTCCACGACCAAATCCTAGTCATGATCCGTATAATCCCAACCCTCCTACTCCTGGTCGACCAAGATTGTATTAATCAGAACAAAATAATCATGTAATAAATAAAGTTCATTATTGCAATAAAATCGGGCCTAAATTTGTTTGTGCTGGCTTTGGTTATATTAATCAAGAAAAAAGATTCACATGCATTTTCCGTATCGGCATTTACGTATTTAATAAAAATAAAAATAATAATAATGTGATATATATTTATATTAGAGGGAGTGTACAGAAGAAATAAAATAGTAGTTAAAAGTAAAAAAGCCGTGGTTTATCTACACTAGTATTTTTAATACACCATGTCACTAGTTATTTGGACGACTACTTACCTCAAATAAGCCGATTATAATATTTTAATCGCCAATTTGAAAGTAAGGACTTTTAACCGTTTCTTTAAGTTATTGACTTTCGATTTTTTATTTATTTATAGAATATATCATTCATCACTACGAAAGTAATGTTGGTCCAGCCTTTGACAAAAAGCCGCACACCAACATTGAAAGAAAAATAATAATAAAATATTATTTTAATATTTTATTATTTTAATGAACGGCTGATATTGAAGGGCGACGCGGCGGATTCCTGTCCACCCGTTTCGAGTGGTTCAGAAGAGCTGAAGACATCTATAAATAGGCTGAGGATTCTTCAGTTATTATCATCACAAGCTCATTCGAGTTTTACTATATAGAGAGAAGTAGTTCGAGTGAATTGTGAGGTTATCAGTTCAGGTAGAAACTGATAGGGTTCCACATCCACAGAGAGGTGTGAGGTAAACACGAGTGGTAAAAGTAAGATAGTAAAAATTCGAGGGTTGTAATTTTTACTATAGTGAAGATTTTGCCGACTCGGCCGTGGTTTTTCCCTCTTCGTTAACAGAGGGTTTTCCACGTTAAAATTCTGGTGTTTTTTTCTTATCTTACGGTAAATTTTATTTTACCGTGGTAGTTACTGTGCGGGTCCCACCAAATTTACCCCGTGGGTCCCACTTCTCCCGATCGTCGTACCGAGCCAAACCGGGACCTGTTCCGCTGCGGGGCCCACTGACCACTACGGGGCCCACCACCATTCCCAACAAGTGGTATCAGAGCCTGATAGTATTCTGAGTATGCTCTGTGGTTGCAGCTTTGACTGATCTTCCACATCAGAAAAGGTACTAGTAGGTTGCTGGTAATTTTGACGGCCATGGAGAACGACGGAGGAATGATCAAGCTGACAGTAACGAATTACTCCATATGGAAATCAAGGATGGAGGATTATCTTTATTGCAAAGACCTCCATGAACCAATCGAAAATGAAGGCAAGATGCCTGAAGGCGGAAATGCTGTCCTATGGAAGAACTTACAAAGAAAGACGCTAGCTGTGATCCGCCAATTGGTGGACATTAGCCTCTACAACCACGTCCGAAATGAGACAGACCCCCACAAACTCTGGACGAAATTGGAGGGTATGTATGAGGTGACGAATGCGCTAAGCAAGGTATTCATGATGCGAAAACTCATGAATGTGAAGCTGAACGAGGGAAGATCAGTTGCTGAACATCTAAATGACTTTGAAGGACTGGTAACTCAACTCACAAGTGCCGGTCTAGTCCTTGATGATGAGCTACAAGCATGTCTACTACTGGGTTCTCTACCTGATAGCTGGGATACGTTGGTGGTATAACTCACTAACTCGGCACCAAGCGGTAAAGTCACGATGGAGATGGTGAAAAATAGGCTCTACAATGAAGAGCTACGACGGAAGAATGCTGCCAGTACCAGTACGGGAAATCAGGCCCTTGTCACGGAGAATAGGGGTCGGAGCAAGAGTAGAGGACCAAAAGGATATGACAAGTCCAAAAATAGATCCAAGTCCAGGGAGATGAGGAAGTGCTATCATTGTGGAAAAGTTGGCCACTTACAAAGAAACTGTAGACTTCTCAACGGAAAACAGAAACAAGACGATGACAAGAACACGTCTGTAATCGCCTCCAACGATGGTGGAGAGGTTACTCTGGTGAATGAAGCAGATTGTTGTCATGTTGCGGATACAAGCACTGAATGGGTAGTGGACTCTGGTGCCTCCTACCATTGTGTTCCAAGGCGTGAATACTTCTCCACATACAAGGCGGGAAACTTTGGAACTACCAAGATGGGTAACCAAAGTGTTTCTAAAATAGTGGGGATCGGTGATATCTGTATCCAGACGAGCGTAGGGTGCACATTGCGGCTGAAAGATGTGCGACACATTCCAGACCTGCGTCTCAACCTAGTTTCTGGGAAGGTGCTGGACAACGAAGGATACTATAATGAGATGGCGAATAGCAACTGGAAACTCACCAAGGGATCATTGGTGGTAGCGAGAGGAAAGCTATGCTGCTCGCTGTACAAGATGCACGCGACGATATGTGCTAACCAACTTAACGCAGTTGAAGATGATGCTTCTCCAAATTTGTGGCACAGACGGCTGGCACACGTAGGAGAGAAGGGTTGAATGTCTTGGCTAGAAAGTCCCTCATACCAGTAGCCAAGGAGAAAGCGCTAAACCCCTGCGATTATTGTTTATTTGGGAAGCAACATAGAGTTTCATTCGCGAAGAACTTAACCAGGCGAATGAAGAAGTTGGAACTCTGACGTATGCGGACCCATGGAAGTCGAATCTTTGGGAGGCAGTAAATACTTTCTGACCTTCATTGATGATGCGTCTCGGAAGACCTGGGTATATCTGTTGCGGACGAAGGACCAGGTGTTCTACTATTTTAAGAAGTTCCATGCTATGGTGGAAAGAGAAACATGAATGCCGCTAAAGTGTCTACGCACAGATAATGGTGGTGAATACATCTCTCGGGAGTTCAGAGATTATTCCACGAAGCAGGGCATTAGGCATGAGAAGACAGTTCCTGGCACTCCTCAGCAGGACGGTGTCGCGGAGAGAATGAACCGAACCATTATGGAGAGAGTCCGACCGATGCTCAAGATGGCTAATCTATCTAAGTCATTTTGGGGGGAAGCTGTCAACACTGCAGTCTATCTTATCAACCGACTACCTTCATCGGCGTTGGATTTTGATATACCAGAGAAGGTGTGGACCGGTAGAGACATCTCATATTCACATTTGAGAGTGTTTGGCTGCAAGGCGTTCATGCATGTGCCGAAGGAACAAAGAGCGAAGCTCGATGATAAATCGAATCCTTGCATCTTTGTTGGGTACGGAGACGAGGAGTTCGGCTACAGGCTTTGGGATCCAAAGAAGAAGAAGACTGTTCGAAGTCGCGACGTAGTATTTCATGAGCATGAGACCATGGGTGACTCAGACGTGGATGTAACAAAATCAACAGGTGGCGGTGTAGACGATACACCAGTCAGCATTCCATATGATGGTGCCACAGAGGAAGGAATGCAACAATCAGGACCTGAACCAGAAGAGCCAGCTATTGATGATGATGAACCTGTCGTAGATGAACACACTGAAGGTAATGAGCAGGGGGAGCCTTCAAATGTGCAAGAAGCAGTTGAACTCAGGTAAGAGGTCAACCAGGGAACGCCAACCATCTACGAGGTATCCGAGTTCTTATTATATTCTGATTACTGACGAGGGGGAGCCAGAGAGCTTTCAGGAAGCACAATCTTGTGGGGACAAAGATTGTTGGATAAAGGCCATGCAAGAGGAGATGGATTCTCTGAAAAAGAATGATACGTACGAGTTAGTTCGATTGCCGAAAGGAAAGAAGACACTCAAGAACAAATGGGTGTACAAATTGAAGAAGGACGACGGCAAGCTGGTCAGATACAAGGCTCGATTAGTGGTCAAAGGTTTCACTCAGCGGAAGGGGATCGACTTTGACGAGATATTACCGGTTGTGAAGATGAGTTCAATCAGAGTCATACTGGGACTAGCTGCTACCATGGATCTGCACTTGGACCAACTCGACGTGAAGACCGCATTCTTGCATGGTGATCTTGATGAGGAGATATATATGGAGCAACCCGAAGGGTTCGAGGTTAGAGGTAAAGAGGACATGGTCTGCCGGCTGAAGAAAAGCTTGTACGGTCTGAAACAAGCTCCACGGCAGTGGTATAAGAAATTTGATTCTTTCATGGTGCATCAGGGGTTCAAGAGAACAGATGCAGATCCATGTGTTTACGTCCGGAGATACTCTAACGGTAAATTTATCGTTCTTCTCCTGTATGTTGATGATATGCTAATTGTCGGACAAGATGCAGAGATGATTAGCAGGTTGAAGAAAGATTTGTCAAAGACGTTTGACATGAAGGATTTGGTTCGGCAAAGCGAATTCTCGGGATGGAGATTACCCGAGATCAGAAAGCTGGGAAATTATGGTTATCCCAGGAGCGCTATATTGAACGAGTTCTAGAGAGGTTCAATATGAAGGATGCTAAGCCAGTTAGCACGCCACTTGCCGCGCACTTTCAGTTGCGAAGGAAATCCGGTCCATCAACAACAGAAGACGGAGAAGATGTCCCAGATGTTCCATATTCATCGGCGGTCGGAAGTTTGATGTACGCCATGGTGTGTACGAGGCCAGATATCGCTCACGCAGTTGGCGTTGTGAGTCGATTTCTATCGAATCCCGGGAAGTCACATTGGGAAGCAGTGAAGTGGATCATGAGGTACCTGAGAGGAACTTCCAAATTATGCTTAACATTTGGAAGTGGTAAATGTTCTCTTACAGGCTATACGGATGCTGATATGGCCGGTGATCTCGACAACAGAAAGTCGACGTCGGGATACATATTTACATTCTCAGGGGGAGCTATCTCATGGCAGTCGAGGTTACAGAAATGTGTTTCTTTATCAACTACTGAAGCGGAGTATGTTGTAGCAACGGAAGCTGGCAAGGAGATGCTCTGGTTGAAGAGATTTCTTCAGGAGTTGGGAATTCAGCAGGAGGAGTACATAATATTTTGCGATAGTCAAAGTGCTTTGGACTTGAGCAAGAATACTATGTATCATTCGAGGACGAAACACATTGACGTTCGTTATCATTGACTCAGACTGGCCATTGAGGAGAAAGCGTTCAAGCTGCAGAAGATCCACACAGACAAGAATGTTGCGGACATTCTGACGAAGGTGATTCCCAAGGAGAAGACTGCGTTCTGCGCCGGGCAAGCCGGCATGGGCTATCGCTGAAGCGGTAGGAGATCTCCCTTGCAAATAATGAAGAGGCTGGAGGGGGAGAATTGTTGGTCCAGCCTTTGACAAAAAGCCGCACGCCAACATTGAAAGAAAAATAATAATAAAATATTATTTTAATATGTTATTATTTTAATGAACGGCTGATATTGAAGGGCGACGCGGCGGATTCCTGTCCACCCGTTTCGAGTGGTTCAGAAGAGCTGAAGACATCTATAAATAGGCTGAGGATTCTTCAGTTATTATCATCACAAGCTCATTCGAGTTTTACTATATAGAGAGAAGTAGTTCGAGTGAATTGTGAGGTTATCAGTTCAGGTAGAAACTGATAGGGTTCCACATCCACAGAGAGGTGTGAGGTAAACACGAGTGGTAAAAGTGAGATAGTAAAAATTCGAGGGTTGTAATTTTTACTATAGTGAAGATTTTGCCGACTCGGCAGTGGTTTTTCCCTCTTCGTTAACAGAGGGTTTTCCACGTTAAAGTTCTGGTGTTCTTTTTTACTTTACGGTAATTTTATTTTTACCGTGGTAGTTACTGTGCGGGTCCCACCAAATTTACCCCGTGGGTCCCACTTCTCCCGATCGTCGTACCGAGCCAAACCGAGACCTGTTCCGCTGCGGGGCCCACTGACCACCGCGGGGCCCACCACCATTCCCAACAAGTAACTCATTATTGCAAACATATTACTGCTTGACGAGAAAATCAATCAAATGCCATTGTTCAATAGACTTTGGATTAGCTTATTTCTGATTGTAACATGCCATTATAATATTCAACAAGACAGATGAAACCCTAGACGACGAGAAACATGTTGACATCCAGCCTGCCAAAGGAGACGCCGCCACAAGAAAACAAAACGAAAAAAAAAATGATATTATTAATATTATATTAAAATATTATTTTATATATATAATAATTTAATGAACGGCTGATATTGAAGGGCGACGTGGCGCATTCCTGGCCACCCGTTTCGAGTGGTCCAGAAGAGCTGAAGACATCTATAAATAGGCTGAGGATTCTTCAGTTATTATCATCACAAACTCATTCGAGTTTTACTATATAGAGAGAGAAGTAGTTCGAGTGAATTGTGAGGTTATCAGTTCGGGTAGAAACTCATAAGGGTTCCACATCCACAGAGAGGTGTGAGGTAAACACGAGTGGTAAAAGTGAGATAGTAAAAATTCGAGGGTTGTAATTTTTACTATAGTGAAGATTTTGCCGACTCGGCCGTGGTTTTTCCCTCTTCGTTAAAAGAGGGTTTTCCACGTTAAAATTCTGGTGTTTTTTCTTATCTTACGGTAAATTTTATTTTACCGTGGTAGTTACTGTGCGGGTCCCACCAAATTTACCCCGTGGATCCCACTTCTCCCGATCGTCGTACCGAGCCAAACCGGGACCTGTTCCGCTGTGGGGCCCACTGACCACTACGGGGCCCACCACCATTCCCAACAAGTGGTATCAGAGCCTGATAGTATTCTGAGTATGCTCTGTGGTTGCAGCTTTGACTGATCTTCCACATCAGAAAAGGTACTAGTAGGTTGCTGGTAATTTTGACGGCCATCGAGAACGACGGAGGAATAATCAAGCTGACAGTAACGAATTACTCCATATGGAAATCAAGGATGGAGGATTATCTTTATTGCAAAGACCTCCATGAACCAATCGAAAATGAAGGCAAGATGCCCGAAGACGGGAAGGCTGACCAATGGAAGAAATTGCAACGAAAGACGCTAGCTGTGATCCGCCAATGGGTGGACATTAGCCTCTATAACCACGTCCGAAATGAGACAGACCCCTACAAACTCTGGATGAAATTGGAGGGTATGTACGAGGTGACGAATGCGCTGAGCAAGGTATTCATGATGCGAAAACTCATGAATGTGAAGCTGAACGAGGGACGATCAGTTGCTGAACATCTGAACGACTTCGAAGGACTGGTAACTCAACTCACAAGTGCCGGTCTAGTCCTTGATGATGAGCTTCAAGCATGTCTACTATTGGGATCTCTACCTGATAGCTGGGATACGTTGGTGGTATCGCTCACTAACTCAACACCAAGTGGTAAAGTCACGATGGAGATGGTGAAAAATAGACTCTACAATGAAGAGATACGAAGGAAGGATGCTGCCAGTACCAGTACGGGAAATCAGGCCCTTGTCACGGAGAATAGGGGTCAGAGCAAGAGTAGAGGACCAAAAGGATATGAAAAGTCCAAAAATAGATCCAAGTCTAGGGAGTTGAGGAAGTGCTATCATTGTGGAGAAGTTGGCCACTTACAAAGAAACTGTAGACTTCTCAACGGAAAACAGAAACAAGACGATGACAAGAACACGTCTGCAATCGCCTCAAACGATGGAGGAGAGGTTACTCTGGTGAATGAAGCAGACTGTTGTCATGTTGCGGATGCAAGCACCGAATGGGTAGTGGACTCTGGTGCCTCCTACCACTGTGTTCCAAGGCGTGAATGCTTCTCCACATATAAGGCGGGAAACTTTGGCACTACCAAGATGGGTAACCAAAGTGTTTCTAAAATAGTGGGGATCGGTGATATCTGTATCCAGACGAGCGTAGGGTGCACATTGCGGCTGAAAGATGTGCGACACATACCAGACCTGCGTCTCAACCTGATTTCTGTGAAGGTGCTGGACAACGAAGGATACTATAATGAGATGGCGAATGGCAACTGGAAACTCACCAAGGGATCGTTGGTGGTAGCGAGAGGAAATCTCTACTGCTCGCAGTACAAGATGCACGGAACGATATGTGCTAACCAACTAAATGCAGTTGAAGATGATGCTTCTCCAAATTTGTGGCACAGACGGCTGGCACACGTAGGAGAGAAGGGGTTGAATGTCTTGGCTAGAAAGTCCCTCATACCAGTAGTCAAGGAGAAATCGCTGAACCCCTGTGATTATTGTTTATTTGGGAAGCAACATAGAGTTTCATTCGCGAAGAACTCAACCAGGCGAATGAAGAAGTTAGAGTTGATACACTCTGACGTATGCGGACCCATGGAAGTCGAATCTCTGGGAGGCACTAAATATTTTCTGACCTTCATTGATGATGCGTCTCGCAAGACCTGGGTATATCTGTTGCGGACGAAGGACCAGGTGTTCTACTATTTCAAGAAGTTCCATGCGATGGTGGAAAGAGAAACTAGAATGCCGCTGAAGTGTCTACGCACAGATAATGGTGGTGAATACATCTCTCGGGAGTTCAGAGATTATTCCACGAAGCAAGGCATTAGGCATGAGAAGACTGTTCCTAGTACTCCTCAGCAAAATGGTGTCGCTGAGAGAATGAATCGTACAATTATGGAGAGAGTCCGAGCGATGCTCAAGATGGCTAATCTATCTAAGTCATTTTGGGGGGAAGCTGTCAACACTGCAGTCTATCTTATCAACCGACTACCTTCATCGGCGTTGGATTTCGATATACCAGAGAAGGTGTGGACCGGTAGAGACATCTCATATTCACATTTGAGAGTGTTTGGCTGCAAGGCATTCATGCATGTACCGAAGGAACAAAGATCGAAGCTCGATGATAAATCGAATCCTTGCATCTTTGTTGGGTATGGAGACGAGGAGTTCGGCTACAGACTTTGGGATCCAAAGAAGAAGAAGACTGTTCGAAGTCGCGACGTAGTATTCCATGAGCATGAGGTCATGGGCGACTTAGACGTGGATGTAACAAAACCCACAGGTGGCGGTGTAGACGATACACCAGTCAGCATTCCATATGATGGTGCCACGGAGGAAGGAATGCAGCAATCAGAACCTGAACCAGAAGAGCCAGCCATTGATGATGATGATGATGAACACACTGAAGGTACTGAGCAGGGGGAGCCTTCATATGTGCAAGAAGCAGTTGATCCTCAGCTGAGAAGGTCAACTAGGGAACGCCAACCATCTACGAGGTATCCGAGTTCTGATTATATTTTGATTACTGACGAGGGGGAGCCGGAGAGCTTTCAGGAGGTACAAAGATTGTTGGACAAAGGCCATGCAAGAGGAGATGAATTCTCTGAAGAAGAATGATACGTACGAATTAGTTCGATTGCCAAAAGGAAAGAAGACACTCAAGAACAAATGGGTGTACAAATTGAAGAAGGATGATGACAAGCTGGTCAGATACAAGGCTCGATTAGTGGTCAAAGGTTTCACTCAGAGGAAGGGGATCGACTTTGACGAGATATTTTCACCGGTCGTGAAGATGAGTTCAATCAGAGTCATACTGGGACTAGCTGCTACCATGGATCTTCACTTGGACCAACTCGATGTGAAGACCGCATTCTTGCATGGTCATCTTGATGAGGAGATATATATGGAGCAACCCGAAGGGTTCGAGGTTAGAGGTAAAGAGGACATGGTCTGCCGGCTGAAGAAAAGCTTGTACGGTCTGAAACAAGCTCCACGACAGTGGTACAAGAAGTTTGATTCTTTCATGGTGCATCAGGGGTTCAAGAGAACAGATGCAGATCCATGTGTTTACGTCCGGAGATACTCTAACGGTAAATTTATCGTTCTTCTCCTATATGTTGATGATATGCTAATTGTCGGACAAGATGCAGAGATGATTAGCGGGTTGAAGAAAGATTTGTCATTGATATGAAGGATTTGGGTTCGGCAAAGCGGATTCTCGGAATGGAGATTACCCGAGATCGGATAGCTGGGAAATTGTGGTTATCCCAGGAGCGCTATATTGAACGAGTTCTAGAGAGGTTTAATATGAAGGATGCTAAGCCAGTTAGCACGCCACTTGCCGTGCACTTTCAGTTGCGAAAGAAATCCGGTCCATCAACAACAGAAGATGGAGAAGATGTCCCAGATGTTCCATATTCATCGGCGGTCGGAAGTTTGATGTACGCCATGGTGTGTACGAGGCCAGATATCGCTCACGCGGTTGGCGTTGTGAGTCGATTTCTATCAAATCCCGGGAAGTCACATTGGGAAGCAGTGAAGTGGATCATGAGGTACCTGAGAGGAACTTCCAAATTATGCCTAACATTTGGAAGTGGTAAATGTTCTCTTACAGGCTATACGGATGCTGATATGGCCGGTGATCTCGACAGCAGAAAGTCAACGTCGGGATACATATTTACATTCTCAGGGGGAGCTATCTCATGGCAGTCGAGGTTACAAAAATGTGTTTCTTTATCAACTACTGAAGCGGAGTATGTTGCAGCAACGGAAGCTGGCAAGGAGATGCTCTGGTTGAAGAGATTCCTTCAGGAGTTGGGAATTCAGTAGGAGGAGTACATAATATTTTGCGATAGTCAAAGTACTTTACACTTGAGCAAGAATACTATGTATCATTCGAGAACGAAACACATTGACGTTCGCTATCATTGGCTCAGACTGACTATTGAGGAGAAAGAGTTCAAGCTGGTGAAGATCCACACAGACAAGAATGTTGCGGACATTCTAACGAAGGTTATTCCCAAGGAGAAGACTGAGTTCTGCGCCGGACAAGCCAGCATGGGCTATCGCTAAAGCGGTAGGAGATCTCCCCTGCAAATAATGATGAGGCTGGAGGGGGAGAATTGTTGACATCCAGCCTGCCAAAGGAGACGCCGCCACAAGAAAACAAAACGAAAAAAAAAAAAAATAATATTATTAATATTATATTAAAATATTATTTTATATATATAATAATTTAATGAACGGAAGGGTGACGTGGCGCATTCCTGGCCACCCGTTTCGAGTGGTCCAGAAGAGCTGAAGACATCTATAAATAGGCTGAGGATTCTTCAGTTATTATCATCACAAACTCATTCGAGTTTTACTATATAGAGAGAGAAGTAGTTCGAGTGAATTGTGAGGTTATCAGTTCGGGTAGAAACTGATAAGGGTTCCACATCCACAGAGAGGTGTGAGGTAAACACGAGTGGTAAAAGTGAGATAGTAAAAATTCGAGGGTTGTAATTTTTACTATAGTGAAGATTTTGCCGACTCGGCCGTGGTTTTTCCCTCTTCGTTAACAGAGGGTTTTCCACGTTAAAATTCTGGTGTTTTTTCTTATCTTACGGTAAATTTTATTTTACCGTGGTAGTTACTGTGCGGGTCCCACCAAATTTACCACGTGGGTCCCACTTCTCCCAATCGTCGTACCGAGCCAAACCGGGACCTGTTCCGCTGCGGGGCCCACTGACCACTACGGGGCCCACCACCATTCCCAACAAAACATATATACGAATAATGCTTTACTTATTGCTCTTCGTATCATCCAACTGCATTTGCATGTTTCTGTTGTTATCTTGCTTATATTATTACCGTATTGAACGAAAGATCGTGTTTTTGTAACATAAAAAGAAGACATAATTTTATTTATATCAACAAAAGAAAAGAAAAAAGGGCATGAAAGATGTCATTTATAAACTTATTCACATAAAAAGAAAGTCGGTCTGTAATCAAAACTATATCATTCATGGTAACCGATGTATTTGAAATTTTTATTTACCAATCACATTAAGTTGTGATGTAACGTTCATAGTCTTCGTAATAGTTCGTATATTTATTTGCACAAACACTGCACGGGTGACTCATGCGCTGAACCATGCTAAAAAAAAAAGATTTAGACCCCACATATTAAACACAGTAGGTAACAGGCAAAGGTAACATATTTTCATAGGCAACAGTGATATAAGATATGAGATTCAAGATTACAACACATCAGTTGAAATCAACCATCCTCTGAGAGAGACGAAGGAAAAAAGAAAAAGAGAAAATTTTTCAACCCTTTACTGCACCACAGCAGCTTCCCTAATCTGCTCTCTCGTAAAGACGCCGAAGAAATCATTGTCTCTGACATTCTTTCACGACGGCGGAAAGTAAGAGCTTTTCTTTTCCAGCGGATCTCCGACGAGGTCTGAAGACCACGCCTGCAGTGTAAGCATGGTAAGCGTCGGTTTTTTTTTTTTATCAGACTGTTAAGTGACCACTTTTCCTAGAAGGTTAACCCTCAAGGAAGTGCATCACTTTTTAATTTTATATAATTATTTTCCAACATGCCACCTCACGTTTAGGCGATTTCTCTATTATCTAGCCTTAGACGTGTAACTCTCATAAATGGGTGGTCGTTAGGATTCGTACCCAAGACCTGCGGGTCTCTAAGCTCTGATACCATGTTAAGTGACCACTTTTCTTAGAAGGTTAACCCTTAAGGAAGCGCATCACTTTTTAATTTTATATAATTATTTTCCAACACAGACATTTTATACTTCATCACTATTTCTTGATTTCCGTTTACTGAGTTTGTTTGCTCTTCCACAACTCTTTCGCCGGCGTCATCCCCCAGGGGCTCGGGATTCACACCACTCGAAGCTGACGTCCATTACTTGCGAAAATTTAGAGCTCGGAGAAGATCCGTTATCATCACTACTGCATCTGCCTAGCGCGCCGCGGCACAGGCCCGGCGGCAAAGCCCCCACCAAGCCGACGTTGTACGAGAAGTTGCATTCCCCGAGGCTCGAGAACTTCCCACCGAGAGGCGGGATTTCGCCGCTCAAGTTATTGTTGTTGAGGTAGAGGAGTTTCACCGCGACAGCTCGGGAACCTCGACGTGTTGGAACTCGTCTACCTCGGCGACAATAACCTGAGCGGCGAAATCCCGCCTTTCGGTGGGTAGTTCTCGAGCCTTAGGGAATGCAACTTTCGTACAACGTCGGACAGGTGGGGGCTTTGCCGTCGGGCCGACCGTTCGACGTCGGGACAGTTTTTACGGGAACCGAGCCTGTGCGGCAGCGCGCTAGGTAGATGCAGTAGTGATGATAACAGATCTTCTTCGAGCTCTAAATTTTCGCGAGTACATCGTGTACTTAGTTTCGTGCGTCCTGGGTGGGTGTGGTTACTTCTATATGAGATGCAGTATTATCGTCCTAGGCTGGTGGATGAAGAAGAAGTTGAAATGGCCGTTGTTGTTAATGCATTATACTGCTATAATTTTGTATGTAATCAATCCTTTGATCGTGTTGTTGTAGTAATGTATGTACCACACCGTTGATGTACCAGTGTCATTTTCTTGATCTTGGATATTATGACGAGTTTTGTTTCCTTTTTGATGTCGGACACATTATATGGAATTTTAATGGAGTTGTGCATATAATCAGAAATCAGCTAATTTCAAAGGTTTATTGATCAATGATGTGTTTTATTTGGCTAGGACAAAAATCCTTACTCTCAAATTGGCTACTGAAATACTGTAATCTGCTTATTTGATGTTATCGTCCAAATATATAATTCCTAACAGGATCTCGTTTTTTTTTCATAATCATGATTATCGCAAGTCGCACGTCTGTCATAAATAGGGGACGATTATTTAATTTTCTATTGCCACAGTTCAAGTTTTGGACAAAGCTTAGACCCAAAAATCAACATTCGTTCAGCTGTATATTTGTCCACACGTGTGGCACTGACGACCCATATTGGACGTGTTTTTTACTCAACTTGTTCTAGTTGGGCCATTATTGGGCCCAAAGCCCTTTATTGGGCTTAAGATTGTTCTTTTCATCAGAATCACATATGCAATTCTCTCTCTCTCTCTCTCTCTCTCTCTCTCTCTCTCTCTCAATGCAATATTCGGTATTTTCTGTAATTCATTATTTTATTGCACCATCATGAAATCAGAAAATTCTCAAGTTAATCCATCCTTACATACATACTTGTGATGATGAGATCCTCTGCCGCCACGTGTCACCGACTTTGTCCTCCTCGGCATCCACGCCACGTGGCTTGTGTCCCGCATGAAAACTAAGATCAGCACAAAAGTGCGTTAAAGATGGAAGCTTTGAACCACAATCTTCTAGAAACGTAATAAAAATATTAATAAATACCCTTAAAAACATACTTTATTAATAATTAATGGTGCCGCTGCTTCAGCCATTACTTTTCTCATAATTAATTACTTTGGCCGGTGCTAAGCTAAAGCTAGTTAAGCCCTTCTAACCACAATTAGATTCTTACACTACTGCCCCATTTTCGTTGCCACGTGTCCCCCTTTGTCTCCTCTTCGTTTGCTCTCGCCGTTATAAAGAGAGAGGACAAGAAAGTCATCATCCATTGAAAACAACTACCACCCACACACACAAAAGAAAAAGAAACCACTCACTGCGTGAAAACTGTTTTCTATTTGCTAATCAATCAACTGCTCTCATAAATTCCCCATTTATTTCCAAGCCCAGAGATTAATTCGTCACGAAACAACCTTAAATTCGAAGCTTTTACGAGGTAAAGAAGAAACTCTGTTACTTACAAGATATGGGTCGGTTCTTGACTTTCCTTTCCTACCTTCACTCCATGGCCGGGTAAAGTAAAGCTCTATTTTCTCTAATTAATTACCCTTTTCAAAAAATCAGATCTTTTTCTGATATAATATATAAATAAATACAGGCCGGGCGTGATGCTTTTGTATCCCCTCTACGCGTCGGTGGTCGCCATAGAAACTACGTCGAAGGTCGACGATGAACAGTGGCTCGCTTATTGGATTCTCTACTCTTTTCTTACGCTTATGGAGATGTTGTTAGAGCCTCTTCTTGAATGGTATTTTTGTTTAATCTTATTCTTTCTTATTGGGTCTTGGAGAAAAGGTTTGATTTTGAACTAATTTTGAACTAATTTTTTTATGATTTCTTGGGAAAGGATACCTATATGGTACGATGTGAAGCTATTGTTCGTGGCTTGGCTTGTCTTGCCTCAGTTTAGGGGAGCTGCGTTTTTGTACGAAAAGTTCGTTAGGGAAAAGCTCATCAAAAGGTATGGAGGAGCTCATTTCAATGGTAAGAACAGCAATGGTAGCAGTAATGGGAAAGGGAAGAAGAAGTTCGTCGATTTCATTTCGACCAAGAAGGTAACTTAGTTGATTGGTTTGTATAATTTTTTCTTTTTAGGTGAGTTATTGAGATATTTGTGTTGTTTTCTGGCTGACAGGGTGAGCATGAAGCTTCGTAAGCTTTTTGACTCGTCAGTTTCGATGTAGTAATAATAAATAATGCAGCTGTTTGTTTATTATGTTCATGATTTTCAAAGAAAAATAGTTTTTTTGTTACTGTTGGAAATGGGCCTGAAATATTTCTGTTCGTGTAATAGTCGCCAAGGTTCGTGCCTGAAATAAACACTTAGGCCAAGGCGCCCATTAAACAACATAGCCCAAAGCAATCAAAGCCCATATAAGACGAACATTCGGCCCATTAATAAAACAGCGCATCCCATCTAAAAACGTAAGCCCAAACATTATTACATCTTTGTTTAATCTTATTACCAACAGCACATGAAATCTGATCTCATCAAAATTTAATGATTCACTTCCTACTAAAAATTTTCTATTGTTTCCCAATCAACCGTCGAATAAATAACCAAAAAAAATCTACTAGTTACATGAAATTTTTTTCAAAACATTAGTATTTCACGCAAGCATGCATATAAAATTCGGATGCCAACCGTACCAAACCATACAAACCACCATTTGACAAAGTCTTTGGTAGCAGCATTCAATTACAGGCAAGTAACCTAACTCAACTACATTCCTTCATCATGTCCAAATAATGGCGCACCAATTTCCGTATATCAGCATCATTTCCTACTACAAATTTTGAATGTACTAACACTGCATATATTATTCACCCCAAGTCCCCATCAAATGGTAATTGGTACGTACATCTATTTGTTAACCAAAACACAGCAACTATGTGTGCCTCTCCACGCAATTTCCTCCATTATATACCACGAAAAAAAGCTGCCTTCAGACAACAACATATCCATTCGAATCCCAAGACATCTTCTTTCTTCGCAGGTAACATAAAGGAATTTATTTGATTAATTTATATGTATAGCATTCGAAGTGTATATTGTTTGATCAGTGTTTCTTCGACGACGAATTACTAGATATGGAGAACGGCCAATATCATGAAAAAAACGGCGCCGCCTTTGAGCTCAACGTTGCAAAGGCCGAACCCAAGCTTGTGTCCCCATGTGAGGAGACAGAGAAGGGCTTCTACTTCTTGTCCAACCTCGACCAGAATATAGCCGTTATAGTCCGTACGATCTACTGCTTCAAGTCTCCCGACAGGGGAAACGAGGACGCCTTCGACGTAATAAGGGAAGCCCTTTCGAAGGTCCTCGTTTACTACTATCCCTTGGCGGGGCGGCTCGCGCTGAGTCCCGAGATGAAGCTCGTCGTGGACTGCACGGGCGAGGGAGCCGTGTTCGTCGAGGCCGAGGCCGAGTGCGGGCTCGAAGAGCTCGGGGACATAACGAGGCCCGACCCCGAAACCCTAGGAAAGCTCGTCTACGACGTTCCCGGGGCTAGAAACTTACTCGAAATCCCGCCCCTCGTCGTCCAGGTAATCAATTTTTTTCTAGGGTTTTCGATTGCATATTGATAGTGTTTGAAATAAAAAATATAACAAATTAAAATAGGGTGCGCTTCGTTTGAATCTAACTGTTTAGGTGAACTGGTCCTTAAACACTCTAAGGGTTATTAGATAAGAAAGAAATCAGTCTTCACGTGGGGCCCCTGCTGAATAAAATATATAAAATTCAAACACGATACTCCCTTCAAGTAGGGATCGTCGGAAATCGAACTCATTAAAGACCCATTATCTTCAAATTGGTCTGAGTCTATGGATACTTAACTTAGACCACTCAATGTCAATCGAATTCATAGGTGGTCTAGTTGATTCTACACTCACAGATCAATTTGATGACGATCGTTTAGACTGATCGACGTCCTTTTTTCGTTTTTCACACAGGTGACCAAGTTCAAGTGCGGCGGGTTCGTCCTCGGCCTCTGCATGAACCACTGCATGTTCGACGGAATAGGCGCGATGGAGTTCGTCAACACGTGGGGAGAAATGGCCCGAGGGCTCAAACCGGAGGTCCCGCCGTTCACGGACCGAACGATCCTCAGAGCGAGGAACCCTCCGAAGCCCGAGTTCGAACACAACGAGTTCGCGGAGATCGAAGACGTATCGAACAATTCGAATCTCCATGACGAAAAACAGATGTCCTACAAGACGTTCGCCTTCGACTCGGAGAGGCTCGAACGCTTAAGAAGCCAAGCCCTAGAGGGCAAAACCCTAGCCAAGTGCACCACCTTCGAAGCCCTATCCGCCTTCGTTTGGCGGGCCCGAACCCGGGCCCTAGGGCTCAAGCCCGACCAACAGACGAAGCTCTTATTCGCGGTGGACGGACGGTCGAGATTCGACCCTCCGATCCCCGAGAAGTTCTTCGGAAACGCGATCGTACTGACGAACTCGCTATGCAGGGCGGGCGAATTGGAGGGAAATCCTCTCTCTTTTACGGCTAAACTCGTCCAAAACGCGGTGAAGATGGTGGACGACGCTTATATGAGGTCGGCGATAGACTACTTCGAGGCGACGCGGGCCCGCCCCTCGTTGGCCTCGACCCTTCTTATTACGACTTGGTCGAGGTTGTCTTTTTACACGACGGATTTCGGGTGGGGCGAACCGATTTTGTCGGGGCCCGTGGCTTTGCCCGAGAAGGAGGTTGTCTTGTTCTTGTCTCATGGGAAGGAGAAGAAGAGCATCAATGTGCTTTTGGGATTGCCAGGCGAGGCTATGGAGAGGTTTGAGAAGATTGTTGAGGAGGTTTGATCGTTGAAAATTATATGTTTGTTGTGTGTTTTTATTGTGTGCGAAGTTGAGTATGTGTATTATTGCTTGAATGTTATTGCATTTTTTGTTTGTGCATTTTTCTTGGTGAAATTTCTGTAGTTCCATGTGAAAGTCTCTTTCTTGGTTGAATTTGTATTGGGTTTGATTTGGGCCGATTGTCAAATTTATAATCGTCAATCTATAAAGGTATTCACACCACACTTGGGCTGGAATAAAAACTTGGAACTTGTACATTTTGGTTTCATTTAGTGAAATGAAAAATTACATATAAATAACGGAAAGAGTTCTGATGCTATAGAATTAGAATCTAATGACAGTTAGTTTTGCAGAATTGGAAAACGAAATTAACTATCTATGGGTGTTATTGACGTTAATATTACAATTCGTATATAATTAAGTTGGAAAATCAAATTTGCTGCTCATAATAAGGGGTGTATTTAGTAAATTAAAGCATGCCAATAGAATTACATGTATAAAAATCATGCAATAATTTTATGATATAATCAACAGTGTGTAAGTAAATAGAATCTCCCATTTATAAATTTTCACGTTAAGTATAAAAAAAGAAATAATTATTTGTCATAGTCTCCATCATTCTCAAGCATGAACACAATCGTGCACACTTCTCGGAACAGATATTGATCTCTCTCATGAATTCTTCTCTCTCTAAAGCTCAAAAAGGCTAAAGGTGGATATGAATATGATACATCTCTATCTATCTTCTGCAGCTGCGTTTCTCTGCATCGTTTGTCTCCCCATATTACATTCGTTTTGTTTGCTTTCAATTCATTACTGCTGCAGCTGCTGACTGTCCCCATGTTTTTAGCACATTTCCGAGCATTTTTTTCTTCTTCTTTCTCGCTTCTCTCTAATTGGTCGTATCGTAGCAATATACGTACTCTCTTTCGTGATTCGTATTGACATTGCGCTCGTGAGCGCTTCTTCCGACGAAGCGTTTAAAGCTGTGTCGGGAGAATTTCCCATTATTGACGTCTGTTTTTCTCACTGCGTAGAACTCCAGACTTTGAATATCAAGCTTTTTCTTTCTATATAGGTATTTGACTAGAAGAAACTTTTTCAAAGTCAATAGCCCTTTTCTTTGTAGATTACTTTTCCGTTCGATCTGAGATGTTTGATGGCGTTTTGAACATTATGGTATTTGCAGTCCGCCGATAACATCATCGGAGCTGTCGAAGCCATATCGGAGGGCCTCTTTTTCTTCTTCTCGCTCACGTCGGTTCGACACGGTTTCTTCTCCGTAGGCTGATTCATCGACTGTTAGCTCCGGCGAAAGAAAAACATGAGCTGTAAATTATCAGTACTATCGTCGACGCGGCGAAGGGTAGCAGCTACGTTGTTCACAGTACTGTTGCCGGTGGCCCTAATCGTTGGAATCTATACAGGTACGAGTGGACATATTGTAACGTTTTGGATTTTGTTCGTTTTTGTTCGTTTTTGTTCGTTTTGTCCGTATGTGAGATTTCTTAATACTGGGAAATCAATTATTGGGTTGTCGGGGCGTTGAAGGTTCATCGCATAATTGCGAATACTCATCGGTTCTCAGGCTGTGTTTGGCTTTTTTTTTCTTCTTCTCTTGCGATTGTTCATGGAAGATTTGTCTTTAAATGTTCCTTTATTTCAGTTCACCGCCTTGTTGAGGAAGCTAAGGCAGTTCAATCGGAAGGAAACACTCTCCCCATTACTCATCGGAAGCTGCTTCATCATCTCGGTAAGAAGTATTACGTACAGAATGCTGTTAGTCGGAATATTAAATCCTTTTATTAGAGATTCTTGATAAACGTGCGAACCTAAGAAACCAAAATAGTGAAACTTCATCATGCTCGCTGCATCTTAATCACTTCTCATACTCCAAGTAGCATTCATTGACTTTAATGATATGGTAAACTTATTCATATAAAGATTACAGCATAGGTTCATACATGTCACTGCTTTTGTCTTTGGGTTCAATTCTTTCTGTCATTTTCTTGCATTTGGGCGAAGTTGCCTTTCTAGCATGTAAACAAAAACAATCGCAGAGAGAGAGAGAGAGAGAGAGAGAGAGCTACTGATTAATCTCTGCTCTGCCGACACTGTGCAACACTATTATACGCTCACTGCACAGTGTTTCCCTGTCTCAGCTCAGTACGAGCCTTTGCCTTTGTGTGGGGTGGCGCAGTTTCAGCCTTTTTCTTCATCCCACGTGTCCTTTTTACCCACTGAAACCACTCACACCTCATTAAGCCCTTATGGGCATATATGCACTGCCATATGTTTCCCTTGATAGATGACTGCCTCTTTTGAATTTATGTGATTTAAGTCCTTTTCTGGGTATGTACTATCTAGCATGTGACATTATTCAGTTCACTCAGTCTTGTGAAGTAGGGCTGAATAAACGAATGAATGGATCAATGGATGTTGATATTACCTGAGAAGGTTGCGTTTAAGAAAAGGCTACCTTTTTCAGCTCACAAGTCACTGCCTCATTTCCTTCCCTCCATCAATATACAATGGAGAAAAGCTCGACATCCCATACTTAACTATTACATCGTATCTCTTTTTCTTGCATAACTAATCACTTCTTCCATTCTTTGATCATCATCAGTGTCAGGTCCATCTATCGATCGACCCCAAGAAGAAGAAGAGCCGAACAGAATATACAGCGACAAGTGTTCGAAATCGGACATATCAATAAGCCAAGGCCCGTCCCAGCCTTTGCCCAGCGGCATACCTACTTACAAGGTGGAGATTATGAACGTGTGTATTTCGGGCTGTGAAATCTCAAGGATTCATTTAGGTTGCGTTTGGTCCGCGGAATTCGACGCGGAAAAGAAAAGAAAAGTGTGCTCATACGCATTGCATCATTAGACATTACGTCTCGCGGGTCGTACCATTCCACTTTTCCTTTTCTTTTCCACGTTAAATTCCGTAAACCAAACGGAGCCTTAAAGTGTGGATGGTTTAGCTCGGCGAGGCTGGTTAACCCTAAGCTCTTCAAGCGCCTAAGATTCGACGATTGCCTGGTCAACGACGGGCAGCCATTGGTCAACGGACGTACGCTGTCGTTTCAGTACGCTAATACTTACCGTTACCCTCTCACCGTTTCTGCCGTTACTTGCTGATATCTGATGATCATATATAGTTACTACTGGCCAAACTTTGTATATGCAAAAATGAGTGAAAGGAATATATTATTATTTCTTAAGTGCTCAAACTTTTAAACGTGTCTTTTTGGTTTTCGAAACTTTGCGAAACTCGTCATTTTTTGTTCCCTTGACCTAATTAACTGATAAAGGAACTCAAGAGTAAGAGTATTTTCAGTTGAAAGACCTCATAGCAGTAAAAGAAAATTAAGGGCAAAACACATTAACTTAGCACACAAGACACAACAACAACGGTAGGTAATAACGGAAACATATTGATTTCCTCGATTAACTTCAGCAAACCTAACCATATTGTAACTGATTTACATCAGTTTTCGACGATAATCTAATCCTGGGACGACGTCTGTTCGTCGGCGGGAATAACGACAGCACTGAGCTTCACGACGTCGATGATATGCTCTTTGAGTTTGGGGTTAATAATAATATTGTCAACGACGACCACTTGCGCATTAGTTTGTGCATGCTCGGGAAGTTTTTCTTCGTCGGCGTTCGCGTTCTTCGAGTTCTTGTAGACTAAGTACAGTATCATTTGGAGCACGCCGAAGGTGAACCCGAGGACGTTAGGAATCTGTAAATTATAATTGCGGCCGGAGATATATTATAAAAAATTAAAGCGCATATAATATGTGTGGGCGAGAATAATCAACGAAGTGCGATATCGTTTTGTATTTATTTCTTACGGCGATGTTATAGTCTTTGATGAGAAGGCCGTAGAAGAACCACATGACAGCGCTGATGGTGAGGAAGAAGGACAGAAGAAATGGCATGTACTCCACGCTCGTTCTTATGACTTGTCTCTGAAGTTATACGTATAAAAGAATCATATCTCGATTAGGGTTTTGGACAAGGATAAAAAGTTAGACGACGAAAAAGCGAATTTCGTCGAATTTATTCTTACCACGACGCATAGAGGCGCGACGAAAACGCACAGGGAAAAAACGAGGCAAATCCACCCAACGATTACAGCGCGCGTCGGCCCTTTTGCAAAGGCTTGAGTCAGAAGCACGACGAGTCCAAATCCAATGATGTTCAGAAGCGCAAGAATCTTTGCAGTGTATATCTGCACCAACAATATGGTTCAAATTTTTTAATCGAGTAAAAAACGATTTTAATTTAAGACAATCTATGTAGCGAATTAATTGTAAATGACAAAATTTATTACCCTGGCATTTCTCGGGGCGTATTTGAGGTAGAAGATGATGTAGAACGCCTGAACGACGATGCCAACTGAGTTTATGGTAATGAGAAGAGTGCTGTTATTAGGTTTGAGGAAAGCGTAGTATATCCACAGCATTGCGCTGAAAAGTCCCACGATGTAAGGCACAGATTGGTACCCTTCGGAGGTTTTCTTCTTGTAAATTCGGTAAAACGTCGGCCTACAATTAAGACGTATACGAGGAAATGTAATTACATATGGTGTATATAAGTCTTGAAATGATGCTATATTTAGGCATAAAAATGGCTAAATCACGTACGCTGGGGCGAGGAAAACCATGAAGGAGACGATGTTTCCTGCAATAAGTGATAGAGTAATAGTTTTCATTAGCTACACATCTATGAAATCCATGTCTATGCATGGCACTTGAAGTCGATGTGTTAAGCATGCACGTTATACATATTTATGTATATATTATAGGTTTGTTACATTAAAGTGTTTATTACAGGAGATACATGCATACCTAGAACTCCAAAAGAGAAAGCCAAGTAACTGATCATGTTTGAAATATACGACTTAAAAAGTAATTCTTGATTTATTTGCCCGAACAAGAACAAAACAAACGCTACGGTTAGACTAGAAAGAACGAATTAGAATTTAATATTGTTGTGTGTTTATAAGGTCGTTCTTGATACATCTCCGTTTATATAGAGGAGGTAAAAACACCTAATACATAGCACAAAAGAAAGTGTAATGAAGGTATATTTCAAATTTGGCAAGATGAGGACTTGGTGGGATTGATCCAAGATACTCTTGTTCTTTACAGTTGTAAAACATGTTTATCTATTTATCCTTTTAATAGAAGAATTGGAGAAGATGAAATGATTATGATATTCCTCACTCCTAATGCTCCCTTTTAACCCTATTTGGCTATTTCCCAGCACTTGGGCGAGGTTCTTGGTTTTCACTTTGGGTAATTTTCTTATATATATTTTTTATTTTTTGAATGGAAGAGTCGTCAACATAGTTCATTCTGAGGTGTCTCCCACGAAATACCGAATTGTAGTTTAAGGGTTACAACTCATATTTCGTTCTTTAGGTATTTTATATAATTTGATATGTTGAGTTTCTACTAGTGATCCTATGCAGCAAACCCTAATTGAGAAAGTATGTAAGAATTATTGTGCCACGTCACCGCCAATAATACACTATTTTGGCAGGCGGCAACTTGCTGCGTTATGGTGTTTGTTGTTTTCGAAATTTCTCTCTTTTGTTCAACACTTGCTTTGCTTTTTTACGGTACGATATTGATGAGAAACCCTAATCTGAAAAAAAAAAAAAATTTCGACATGTGTGTTATTATTGTGTGCATGCGTATGTGCAAGTTGAATTTCTTATATGTATGTATAGATATTTATGGTTTAATTTTGGAGAACTCTTATAAAACACACGAGATGTATTCTACATTGATACACTGTACCATTATATAATGGAATATAAAGGTCTAGGCAAGCACGCGATAATAGTATGAGGTCATGGAATTTAATTGGAGTATGATAACAATGGTGTATTAAAAGTGATAGTCCGTACACGTGAATCTATATGGAATATTCTGTTCAAGATAAGTGCGCTGAAAAATCTGGGGAGATTAAAAGTGAAATGAAATTAATAAATGAAAGAATAGGTGGGACCATTATATCCTCTTGGGGGAGTTGACAATAGATAAAAGTTTTTCATTCAAATTCAAATATATTATATGAAAATGGAGGGAAATAATTATGCGGAAGAATATCATAGTTTTGTGATTATATGAATGTTATATAACCAAATATATTAAATGTTGAGTAATCAAGTCTTGATCGTTTGATGATGGATTATTTAATTTCATTGCCAATTTGAGAGTCAAATGGTTTTCTTACATGAAATATTGACCACGGCGAGCCAATGCCATAGTAGTGACGTCATCTCGAGTTCTGTATTTTCTCCCATGCGTGTGTGTGTGTTTAAATGAATCTCATTATTCTCTTGGGAGGTAATAAATGGAATAACGAAGCTTGTATTATACTAATATGATAAGGTCGAAAAAAAATTGACCCCTACGAATTATTTCGTCGTAAAATATCCAAACCTTTTATAGATATCAAAGGCAGCAGCGTATATGAGAGTAGAATTATATACAAGAAAAGAGGCTGATATATCAACGAACTCTCGAGAAAAGATTCTTACATCATTGATTAATTAGTTCCAATCATCCAAAGTTAAAAAACAAGAAAAAACCCTAAAGAAAAAGAAGACATTAGGGTTCAGTGCAATAGATAGATAATCTAATACCCGCGGGCCTCGATCGCTCACGCCGGGTCGGGCTTTCCCGGCCCGTGGCGTCGGCGGTTGTCCGGCGAAGTGCAGCACGCCGTAACGTTCAGTAGGTTCTTCACAGCAGATTGCGCCCCTCCCTTAGGTAATAACACCATTTTCTTGAAGCTGCTCCTTCCTTTCCTTCCCTTTTTTATATCATTCGTCTTCTTATTATTACCGTCGTGCCTAACGATTTCTGGCAATGTACTTTCATCGCTCGTCTCCTTATTATTACGACGATCTTCGAAACCCTCATCATTGTTATTGCCTGCCTCGAGCGAACTCAATATCCCAAATCATCGCATATAACAATTCGAAACAAATAAAATAAAGTTAAAAACCCTATTAACTCACCGTTATTACGTTCATCGTTCCCATCATCGTGGAAATAAACCCTAAAACTCGGAGATCCCGGGAAATCACCTTCGCCTTCATAACCAATATTCCTCCTCGGATCATCATCGTCATCATCGTCGTTGTCATCACGAGCATCTTCGTATTCTGTCAAATTTCCATCTTCGATAAATTTTGAACCCTCCTTATCAACAATGGTGTTGTCGTTGTGGTAGGAATTAGAAGATTCGTTTTCGTCTTCCCTTACTACAAGGAGGAGCTCCTTCTTCGAAGGGGTTGCTTTGCCTCCTTTGATTTGCCTTCGAGCCCTAATTTCGTCCAACCTTTGGGTGAAAACTGGGCGGAGTTTGGGAGGCAAAGAGATGCCATTGCCCATTTATTTTTAGACGATTAACGTCTAAAAAGAATGGGAGAGAGGAAGACAAAGGATAAAGAAAGGTATTGAAAAACTTGGATATGGTTTTTGTCCAAAAACCTGGGATTTTTCGAATGAGAAAATGCTGTGTATAGGTGTGGATATATTAGTATGTTGTATTCCTATATTTAAGGTGACTTTGCTTTTATGTCGCCATGAAAAAGGAAAGGAAATGTACGGTTCAGCAGTAAGATCTTCCATAGATGATATTATTGCAGCAAAGACTACTACATTGTCTTATTTAAGACCATACATAAAATGCTTCCACAGTTGCTCTATGTAATAATACATATTCCACAAGCTACAAAGCACAACTATATTATCTATATATAGCTTACACAGATTCACAGTTTAGAAACCAAACCCTTCGTTGCGTGGCTTATCAACTCGCGCCTTAAGATCTTTCCCGCCTGAGATTTAGGGATTGAGTTCACAAATTCGAGGCGTCGAATCTTTTTATATGGAGCAACCTGAAAGTAATAATGATCGAGGAAACTAATGACGATTATACCAAAAAATGAAACAAAAAAAAAAAGAGGGAAGGAGTATTAGTCTATCATTTCATGCCTGTTTTGCAACGAAGTCCATTATCTGAGACGCAGAAATGGCGCTCCCTGGCTTTCTTACAACATACGCCATGGGAATCTCGCCAGCTTCTTCGTCTGGATATCTGCCCTCGGTTTTTAGGACATCAAATTATCTTTCGATGATTTACTAAATTCCGAAATTGTATACATATATATAATGGCTCACGGAATAACTGCAGCATCAGAGACGTCGGGAATTGACTGAAGTATGTGTTCGAGCTCGGCAGGAGGAACCTAACGAACTCCCAAAATTACTAATTCCGATGACAAAATCACGAAAAAAAAAAGCAAAGGAAGAAATCTCAAACATTGTAGAGAAGCTCACTTGATAAGCTTTGTATTTTATCAGCTCTTTCAACCTATCAACAACGAAGAGGAACCCATCTGAGTCGAAATAACAGAGGTCGCCCGTCTTCAGCCATCCTTCTGAATCTATCGTCGTCCTCGTCGCTTCGTCATCCCTAGCGTAACCTAACGTAAACGGAGCTATTAAGGTAAAACGGAAAAATAGACTCAATGAAGAAAAGAAGAGAAAATTTGGGATTTAATTTTTATTACAGCGTTCACCTTTCATGACCAAGGGTCCTCTCAGCCATAGCTCGCCTCGTTTCCCAGGCGGTAATGACTCTCCACTCTCGGGGTCGACTATCTTGGCTTCCATGTTATCGAACAAGCGACCCGCCGACCCATATCGCTTAGATTCCTCGGGGCCCACCGTTACTGTTGCCGAACCGCCTGTCTCAGTCATCCCATAACCCTAAGACATGTAAACTAGGAATAAGTCGGGTGTAATAAATCACCATAGCTAGCTAAGCCTTGACCAATCAATGCTAACGGGGCTAGGAAAAATCGAGTCTTGTTCAGACCCACCGAGTAATTAAACGCATGTAATAACATAGTCAAACTACGATTCTCAAGATAGCTTGGAAGAAAAACAGAGTTGTGAAGAACCAACCTGGATAATTTCGACATGGGGTAATCTTGCCCTGAATTTCTCTGCAACTTCTTTGCCAAGAGGAGCACCGCCGCAGCCCACTTTCTACAGATTGGATTGAGCATAAGGACAAGCTAGTCGAAGTCTCACTTTCGATAAATTTATAGTACTTAAAAACATGTTAAAGAAAGAAGCTACTTGGTCTGAAATTGGAACGATTCTTTAGATGTTGGATAAAGAATCAAGGCCTTATTCTGTAGAAAGAAGCTACTCTACAGATACGATTGAACATAAGATCAAGCTAGTCGAACGTCTCACTTTCGATAAATTAAAAGTACTTAAAAAATCATTTACAAACAAAGAAGCTACTTGGTCTGAACTTGAACAAGTTCGATCAAGAAATCGAGGCCTTAATACGCCTTCTTACCTGAAGAGAGCTCAAATCGTACTTATCGACCAACTCAGACTTGGCTAGAGCCACCACCAAGGGCGGCGCCACTGGGATAAAAGCCACCTTATACTTCTCCACGGCCTCCAACATTTTCACGAAATCGAATCTCTCCATCAACACAACGCAATCACCAAGAGAGAAAGCCCTAATCAGCATGAAGAAACCAAAGACGTGGAACAATGGGATAGTGAACAGTGTCGCCGCTTGCTCGCCGGCGTTCTTTGGGTCTTCCTTCATTTTGGTCTCGTAATAAGTCACCATAGTTGCAATAAGATTCCGATGGGTCAGCACCACGCCTTTGACCTTCCCTGTCGTCCCCGAGGAGAAGAGAATGGCGGCGGCGTCGGTTTGAAGTACGTCGGCGGTTATGCTCGCCGGGGATTCTGAGGAGAGCATGGAGAGGAAGTTAGGTGAGTCGAGGACGACGATGCTGAGATCTTGCGGGAAATTGGGTACTTCAGATCTGTAAGAATGTCATAGGATTAAAGGTGAGGTTTTATGGAGTCAACAGATGAGATTGAAGAAAAATCCATACCGCAGCTTCTGGGCAAGAGCTGACGTGGCAAACACGACGCTGGGCTTGACGAGTTGAATCTGGTGAGAAATCTCCGACGGAGAAGACAAAGGGTTCGACGGAGAAACGACGACGCCGAGGTGGAGGAGGGAGAAGTAGAGCACGGGGACGTGCACCGACGTCGGGGAGATGACGAAAGCGACGTCGTTTTTGGACAGAAACGCCGACAGAGAACGCGCCAGAGAGTTCACCTGGCGGAGAAAGGCGGCGAAAGTGACGCGACGGCCAGTCTCCGCTTCGATGAGGAAAGTACCTTCGTAGGCGTTGAAGTTTCGAAGCAGAGATAAAGCGCAGGAAGCGACGGAGGCGGGCTCGGACAACGGCGGAAGAGGCACCGCCGGACGGAGGCTGCGGTAGGTCTTCGTTTTACGGCAGAAGCCACTTTTTGGGTCGACGGTGGACGGCGATGACAAGCTTTCTTCGTTCGCCATTAATGGAGAGAGAATGGTGCTGAAGCTGAGCGATGATGAATAGCTAATAATTAGCTTTGAAATTAGAGATTCAGACCCTTCGATATTTAACCAATTAAACGCTTTAATTGCGATAATGACTTAATTGAAGATGAGTTATGATATGTGTGGGTGATCAACGATTCATTTATAATTTCAACAACTAACTCATTTAGTTCCCTAGATTTTCTTCCTAGTAAATCGTTGACGATTATAATAATTTTATGACGGTACACATGTCGAATAATCACTGCAATGCAAGTGTATTAACGGTATCCATGTTGGATTCTATTAAAAATTCTTTTGCTCATTTCTATAACTACATACATTCCAGACAATAGCCAAACAATAAGAGACAATGCCTCTTGAAAATTAAATGAAAATCTCTTCTTGATTCAATAAATACATATAAAAAGAACATAACGGTCGTTGGCAACTAATACATAGTCAAGAAATGCAGGAGGAAAAAGAAATAAATGATTGAAAAAAAACTAATCTCTTGCATCATACATAGACTTCAACATCATCTCCATGGAATCTTTTGCCGACGAAAACTCAGCATTGCGGTCTCCATCTTCATTGTCCAACGTTGTGATCTTCAGACTCGGCAAATCAACCTTAGAAAGAACGAAAAAATGGAAGAAGATAGTTCAGACAAGCATTGAATGACAAAATGAAAACAGTTTCTTCAGTCTCATCTCACATGATCTTTGGCTGCATCTTCACGCCATTCCTTTTGAAACTTCTGCAGAAGAAGCGTCAATAATCGCTGTAGCTCGGGCGGTACCTCGGCGGGGAACAGTTCATGAATCTTTTCTTTGGGGGTATTATCGTAAATGCACCTTCGAATCAGCACTCGTAAGCACACCAATAGCTGCAAGTGTAAGAATCAGCCTTTTATCTTCAACCCAAGCATTATAGGCTCTGTTCACACAAAGAATGGCACGACAGATAAACAAGGAGAAAAAAGATGGAACTTTGCTCTATTTACACAAAGAATGGCTCGACAGATAAATGAGGAGAAAAAAAGATGGAACTTTCAATGATCGTGGGATGCATAGATTTACTACAGACGACCAAAAGATGTCAGTAATCCTAAAATGTGGAAGGAAGGAAGACACTTCTACAATCAGAACAGATGAGAGGTCCCGGAAAGTGTTTCCATTCCTTTCCTCATCGTACTTCTAGAG
Organism: Craterostigma plantagineum; assembly: GCA_027422505.1. Classification (NCBI taxonomy): domain Eukaryota; kingdom Viridiplantae; phylum Streptophyta; class Magnoliopsida; order Lamiales; family Linderniaceae; genus Craterostigma; species Craterostigma plantagineum. Next base: position 5,115,669 of record JAPQWV010000044.1, on the reverse strand, counting down.
ATAATATCATGTCATCAACACAGCCTCTAGCAGAAACTATAATTTCTTCGAGGGCTTTAACGTCAGATTCACTTAACATTCATCAATTTCATTTATAGCGAAGGTATGCAGAGTATCTAGTTCTTGCAACAATTGGCAGTACTTACAAAGAAAAGATCTGAAGCTCAAAACCCTCTTTTCGGATAAGGTTTGAGTATCACTTTGATTCAATTCAATTTACCAAACTATCAGAAAATGCTGAATAGGAGGATTCTTGAGCTATTACCCAGATAGCAACCCTAAAATCAAATAGGGGCAAACAACGATTGGCCACTCAGTTTTCTCCAGGGAGGGCAGCGAGGACAGAAACTCATACAACGTCGAAGATCGAATTGAGAAATTAAACCAACATAAGCACAGAAATTAGCAATTAAGAGAATTCAAGTATACTTACAGGGTCGAGATCGTCAGAATCGTTGGATAGATGAAGAATTCCGCGAAATATTTGACGATCGGCGGCGTCTAGACCAGTCCGGCGCGTGCGCCACAGAGCTTGGAGTATGTATTCCACGGATTCCTTCGAATCTGCCCTAACCAACAGAGGCAAGTGCCCCCAAATACTCATCTGCTCCACATTCGCATCCACCATTTTCTTGCAGAAAGGTTCCAAATTTGCAGAAAGTAACTGAGTACAAAGTTAGCAGCAGCATACTTGAACTTTATTTAAGGTAAGCGTTTACTATATGGCCTTTATGTTTATCCCATTCATTTTAGTGATTGTCGTAGTAATTTTTTTACTACTATGGAAAATATTAAGAAATAACCGTTTAAGTTCCTTCACCTTTTTAACTGAATTGCTATTCACCGCCCCCTTTTTCCTAGTCACCGCCCCCTAAAGGGCTGAAAAAAGACGATTTTGCCCCTTTGAATTTAAATTTCTATTTAAAGTCCTTTTCCAGACCACAATTTTGATATAGCAATTAAACATTCAAATCAGACTCAAACAAAACAAAAAAAACGTTCAAATCGCAATGAATCGTCTATTTGGGAAATGGAAAAGTCAAAAGAAAGCGTCTATTGGAGCGGATGGTAATCAAATTCTCGTAAATTTGGTTTTTATAGACGTGAATTCCCGAAAAACGGTCGGATTCAAGCGAAAATTTCGCACCGACCGAAACATAATTTCGGTCAACACAAGGGGTGACCGAACAACAATTTCGGTCAACCCTTGTGATGACCGAAAATCAGATTCGGTCGCCCAAGATGGTGACCGAAAATGTTGTTCGGTCACCGGCTGTCGTAGCCGAAATCTGGATTCGGCTACGACTGTGAGCACCGAAATCCGGCTTCGGCTACGACAGACGTGACCGAAATAACATTTCGGTCGACTCTTATGTTGACCGAAATTTGATTTCGGTTATTATATTTTTTTTTTTTTTTTGTCAGACTTGGAGAGTGTTCCGGAGGATTCCACGAGCGACGGGATAAACTACAGTCGGCATTTTCGCGAAGGAGGACGATTTTCAACCGACGTGGAAGCCATTAACTGGGCGAAAGGCGTCGCTATTGGTCTTGGTTTCGAGGTGATAATTTCGTCGCACAAGAAATTAGGAACAAAAAAATTGATTAGATGTTCTCGCGGAGAACGTTATAGAGGCAAGGAGGATGAATTGGAGAGGCTGTCGAAGTCTAACAAGTGCAGGTGTCCGTTTGTAGTCATAGCCCAGCAAGATCCAGCTACTAAGGAATGGTTCATTCGTACGGGCCCACATGAAAAATCAACGCACAATCACCCTCTGATACATTATCCCGAGGGACACCGCCAGACGAGTGGGTTAAGCAGCCAGGCAAAGAAGGTAGTTGAGGAAATGAGTGCTGCGCAAGCGAAACCATCACATATCCTCTCAGCGATGAGGGCTCGACACAGCGTAGATAACGCGACGATCCGACATATTTATAATTACAGAGATCGTTTGAAGAAGCAATATTCTGAGGGTCGAGACGTTGTGAGCCAGTTGATGCACCAGGCGACAGAGTCCGGATATTTTGTTGAATATAGAAGAGACGAGGAGACTAATATGCTGACACATGTCTTTCTCGCACACCCGGAGTCACTCGCACTGCTGAGGACGTATCCTTATTTTATTGGGATTGACTCGACGTACAAGACCAATAGATATAAGATGCCTCTTGTTGAGATTATAGGAATGACTCCCTGTAATCACAACTTTCTGTGTGGGTTTGCCGTCATGGAGGACGAGACTGAGATCAGTTACCGGTGGATGTTGCAGTCTATCAGGGATATTCTAGGGCCAGCTGTCCACCCGTCGGCGATTGTCACTGATCGTGAGTTGGGCCTTGTTCGACCGGTACATATGGTATTTCCCCATTCTCACCATCTGCTGTGCACGTGGCATATTTATAAAGATGTAGAGAACAAAGTTTATAGGTTGGGGGGGAATAGCAAAAAGACCGCAGCTCACTTCACGCACAAGTCCTGGAAAGCCGTCGTGGAAGCTCCGACGGTTGACGAATATGAGAATGCAGTGAATGACATGCGTCTGCGCTGGCTACAAGACTCAGAAATCGTTACTTATGTTGAGCAGACGTGGTTGGTGCATAAGGAGAAGTTCGCCAGAGCTTGGACGAACCATGTGCTTCATTTCGGGAACACCACTACATGTCGTGTGGAGAGTGCTCATAGCGAGCTGAAAGGATGGCTGAACTCGGCCACTGGGTCGCTTGACACCGTATGGGTGAAGGTGCACGAGCAGATTCAGAACCAGTTGATTCGCATCCGAAAGGTAAATTAATTATTATTACGTGTCTCTTATCCTTATCTAATAATATTTTAATGTTGACATGCAGACACTTGAGGAGTCCCGGTCGAAACGACCTATTCCGATGTCAGGATTTCCATTCCTAACATTATTATACAGAGTTTCACACCATGCAATATTAATTATGGGAAATGAGCTGCGGCGGGCCAAAGAGTTGTCGGATGAGGTTTACTCCAGGTGCGGATGTGTAGTACGACGTACGCACCAACTACCATGTTCTTGCGAGCTTCAGCAATGCGTGGACAACAACTACCCAGTTACGGTAGAATGCTTGCACGACTTCTGGAGGACACTCACAATCGGCGAGGGAGTAGTTCCCGATATTTCTGATCAAGAGCGCTTAGCCGATCTTGTGCGTGAGGCAGAAGGTCGCGATCCCGCCGTTATGCGTGGCCTCCATCGAGTAGTTCACGAACATCTCTATCCCGAAGATCAAGAGTGGACCGCGCCTGCTGTTAAGACATCTGTAAAAGGTAGGCCAAAGAAAAGAGACTCGACGAAACGTGATCGGAGTGCTTGGGAGTACGCAATCCCAAGGGGGAGACGCAGCGGAGGGCGCAGCAGTACCAGTCGTAGCAGCCAGGGTCGTAGCAGTCATGGCCGTACCTCATCATCATCTGCGAAGCGATCTCGTAGTTCTACTGGCGAGACAGGTACGTCTGTTTTTTCACTCATAACAATACTGCGGATGCATCTCTAATCCGGTATAATTTTTTATACAGTTGAATCTAACTTCTTCCACGGCCGCTTGCAGTACCACGTAACATCAGTCATCCATCCGTATATAGTTAGTGTTAATGATGTCGTGGCTGACGGCAACTGCGGATTTCGCGCTATCGCTTCCCATATTTACAATGACGAAGAAGAATGGGTCACCGTAAGGAATAACGTCGCGAACGAAATCGAGGCCCATTGGGATCTTTACTCGCCATTGTACTACGGTGATTCATTGGAAATGCAGTTGCATCGTATACGCTGGGAAGGGGGGCCTTGCTTGGAAAACCACTGGATGTTGACACCGTGCGATCTGTGGGCTGTGGCCACTATGGGAAGGGGTCTGCTGCTCCCTCCAAGTAGGGACTTCCCACCCTTGGCCTGCAATTACATATTTATTAAAAAAAAAAAATTTGACCAAAAAAAAATTTCGGTCAATCAGTGGAATAACCGAAATCAAGTTTCGGTCGTCGAGGAAACGACCGAAACTTGATTTCGGTCGAGACAGATCCGACCGAAACATGATTTCGGTCGGAATCTTGGCGACCGACGAATGATTTCGGTCGTTAAGCACACGACCGAAATCTTGTTTCGGTCGGCCATGTTGCGACCGAAATCTGATTTCGGTCGTGTCTTGAACGACCGAAATCTCGTTTTGGTCGCGACTTGGCCGACCGAAATTTCGGTTTGGTCGTGCCGTTTTCGCCCTATTTCGCGTCCGATCGCCCGTTTTCAGCCTAATTCGATCCGTTTTCGACAATCTATCTACATACGAATGAACTTACGACAGTTTTCTTACCAATCGTGACAGGACCCCCTTTCCCTTTCCCTTTCCGTGTCCTCGCTCCATTACGATTTGCAAATTCTCTGTTTTTTGTTTAATTTGGTTGTGTGATTTGAAAAGTGTTGCGTCGTGTAGGAATTTAAAGAAAATTCTTACTTTTTATTATATTTTACCTTTTTAAATTAATTTAAATAACATAAGGGCATAAACGTCTTTTTTCAGCCCTTTAGGGGGCGGTAACTAGGAAAAAGGGGGCGGTAAATAGTAATTCCCTTAGATGAATGCAATTGGGATACAAAAACAATACAATACCAAAATCTCTTGCACGCATTTTCCAGAACTTGGGCTTGTAAAAATCTCAAAGTCTTGACCCTAAAATTGTGTATTAATTAAAAAAAAATCAGATCATCTCTAACACTGCTCAGGGGCAGGCAATCTTACATTGCCCTGCTGAGATTTTGCCTCGTGAAAGAAACGATAGTCGAATTCGCTCGAAGAAAATCCCATCACTTGAAGACTTTACTACTCTCATTGCTCGATAAAACCTTCTCCATGTCCTCGAAATAAGGCCAAGTGTTCTGCGTTTTTACGTCCCCCTTGCTTTCCTGCAAAAGCGAAAACACCGTTATTACAGTCGCCATTAAAGACGAGGTTTTTTTTTTGCTTGGAACAAACGAACCTCGTATTTCTGAACTAGGGATGCCCATAGGGATTTGCACTGCCCGGGGCTTCTAGAAACTCCTTCCACCAAAAGGTTCGAAGATATCTCTTCCCAGAGAGCCATTCGACCCTTTAAGACTTGGAATCTGCTGTTGAGCTCCACTCTCATGCGAATGAGCTTCTTCACTTCATCGGGCTTCCATTTGTTCCTCTTTGCAGCACTCGAAGATTTACGCTTTGCGCCTCTTTTCCCAGAATCTACGCCTCTTTCGCCATCACCACCTTCTCCGTCGCCTTCTGATACTGACTCTTCTTCACTCGGTGAATCCTCGGGTGATTTCGAATCTGACGAAGCGACTTCATCTATTTGAACCCTCTGTTCTTGATTATCATCTATGTTGCCCCGAAAAACGAAAGATCAGCTTAAGTTTTGAAAAAAAAATCGCCTTAGAGTCAACTTCTCTGATTTTCAAGAAAATCTGAGAATTTACCTTCTGATTCTAATTCTGTGGCACGCTTTCCAGCAATTGCATGGCCATTATTGCCTTCTTCTTCGTCTCCTTCGTGCCCATCGACAGCTCTTCTCAAGGAGCCCAAATTCCATTTCCCAGATAGCTTCCCACTGATCTCTTCGGCGAGCACTGCGCTGGGATTTTCGGTAGCTATCACTATGACTTCGGGCCTCTTACTGCTATACTTCCTCACCATTTTTCTCAAGACTTCTGAAACGGTCCTCTCCATGTGGGCCAGGGGGCACCTTATCGGGCAGCTCGAGAGGGCAGCGTGGGCAGCTTTGTGAAGGGCGTCGAGGAGTTTTCCCTTGTCGAGCCATAGGCATCGAGTGGTGATTCTTATCTTTCCCTTCAGTGATTTCTCGACTGAGTCGAGGTCAGCCTCGGGGCGCATAATCTCCATGCTGTGAGAGAGAGGTAGATAACTACTATGTTTGACTAACCATAGTTAAGAATAGAGAGAGTAATGTTGTTGATTGAGTTGAGTTGAGTTGAGTTGAGTTGAGTTTCGACCTAACGACTATTATGCCATCTGAGGCGATCCTCGCCCGCTCGTCGACGCAGAGTTCTGCTGCTGTCCCAAATGCTTTGTCGCCGTCGCTATACATCAACTGAGAACGATATTCGTTTTTCAGTTAGCATGTTAAGATGGTATGCAACTGTTTTAACTGTCGAATGGACATGACGTACCTGAAGATTCTCTTTACCTAAGGAAATAAAACCGTTGGATAGAACTCTTCTGTTCCTCAGATGTGACACGCCGAGCATCTCTCCGTTCTTTATAACCTATAACGACAAAGCTCGGAAATTGAGAATCCTATCACCGTTCAGAATAGCTACAAAACATTGATCTAAATAGGATGAATAAAAGAGAAACAGATAAACTGGAACTGAAAGCTTGAAGTTATTCACCGTGGTATGCCTGATGCCAGTTGACTTTCCTAGCAGTTCGTGTTCTTTCAAGAATAAGAGTTCGCCGTGAATGGGTAGGAAATGTTGGGGCTTCACAATTTTTAGCACTTCGTCCTGAGAAAAAGTATTGCTTAAAGTATGACTTCTTTAAACTCTAAGATGGCATATTTTCAATGATCCCTAGCAAATGAAATATCTTACCAGTTCTTCGCGGTAGGCATGGCCAGATGTGTGAAGCATCTCATTCTTTCCCATCACTATTGTAGATCCAATTTCTGATATTCGATTCATCATTTTCATTACTCTTGTCTCATTACCAGGAATTACCTATCACACACAGTTTATCAGTGTCTATGCATGCATCTAGAAACAGCACATTCGAGTTACGCTAAGTTCTGTTCTGTATATTGGCCAGAACATCGTATTATAGTAAAATGTCCTCGATTGCCTGTGATAAAACCATTTCTTCAACGGGGTTTTGCAGAACAAATCACTTACAGAAAAAAGATAGGTTAAAAGTTAACCTGATAATGAACTTATTACCTTGGCAGAGTATAAAATGAGATCATCTTTGTTTAACTTAAGCGAATGACTACTGCCAAATGATGCGAGGTTCAATGCAGCTCGTGGTTCAGCCTTTCACCATAGAAGATCAATCAATAAGCTACCCAATTTTCCCATAAGCACTAACGATATTGTTTACTAAAACCTACTTGAGAACCAGTCGTGACAATCAGCAAGTCCCTAGGCCCATAAGCATCAATGTCTTCCGCTTTTACCTGTAAATGACGAAAAATTATCCCTATCAATTGAAAAATGATCAAAATTGGGAACAAGAATTTGAGGAGAAAAAGCCCAACAAGGTAAAGTTTTCATCCAAACTTTAGATGAACAAGCTATTCAATGACATAGTGTGCAAAAAGAAAGATAAAAATCGAGGGGAAATAGGAAACATGGACTAAGATGAACTTAAGAGACAATTACCAGCGTTGAGGGATCAATGGGTGCTTTACCGTCTTTCCATGCAGCATCGAGGTACGTTCTCAAAGACATACCGACAAATACCTTAATGTGTAAGGATAGAATCAGCCTCTAAAATTTAGAGCAAAAGAAAATATGAAGAGAAGTCTTTCTAAAATTTGCAATTTGCATACCAATTTTCGACCTGTAGCATCAGCTGCAGCTTTTACGCTACCAAGCCTGTGTATATTCGAAGCGAACTGAGTTGTAATAACCCTCCCATTAGCAGCTGAAATACGCCTCATTAGAGAATCAGCCACAACTGTCTCACTTAATGTCCTTCCAGGCGAAAGTACGTTCGTTGAATCGCTCATCATCTACAAACATAGGTGAAAAAAAAAGAATTTTGAACTTCACCTTTTAAAGAAATAGTAGTTATATAGTACAGAGGAATAATAGATGGAAAGAATTCTCACCAAAGTCACCCCTTCTTTTGAAAGTTCTTCAAGGCCCTCACGATCGAACACTTTCCCATCCAATGGTGACTCATCTATCTATAGGAACATTACATCAATTTCAAACAGAAAAACGAAGCTAGATAGGAAAAGAAGCATAAATGCTAGAAAAATGACCTAAAAAGGATGCGCAAGCAAATACCTTCCAATCTCCTGTGTGAAGTATAGTACCATCAGGACACCGAAAAACCAGCCCAGAGCAATCTGGGATAGAATGTGTGACCCTTATTGGTTCAACTTCGAACGGCCCGGCAACAAATTTCCTCCGAGTCTTGAATACTTTAAGTCTAGACGGAACAAATATCCCAAACTCCTTCAAACGTTTCTTGATAAGCTGTTTGACCAGAAGTCAAAATATCCATGAAACTATTGCCAAAGGGACTAGAATCACTTTGATAATTACAATTCATCACTTAATTTAACAAACCTCCATTGTAAAGGATGAAGCAAAAATTGGCGTGTGAGGATCCAGGGCAGGGATGACCTAATATGCAGCGTAAAGAACAAAAAATATCAATAGAAGCAACCGAACCAAATATTTTTTTCGATAAGAAGAGTAAAAACTAAGACTTTATTCAATAGTAGCCAAATGCAAGGTTCAGTTGTGTTAGAATAGAAACTTTACCCATGGCAACGCACCGATGTGATCTTCATGTCCATGTGTAATGACAACAGCTTCGATTTTATGGCTCCATTTCTTGATAAAAGTGGTGTCAGGTATTATCTTCTGTACGCCAAGTTCGTCATAGCTGAAAAAGTAATCAACTTGAGATTTAACATTACAGACAACGTAAGAATGAGAGAAATCAATTCTCGCCAATAATATTAAACATACTCTGGGAACATTACGCCTGCATCTATCAAGATATAACGGTCGTAATTCCCCACGAGCATGCAATTCATCCCAATTTCTCCTAAACCACCAATCGGAAGTATCCTTAAAGGAGGCCCATCAGAGCCTTCGTAAAATTGCTCCATCTTTCGTTTAACTGAATCCTCCATACTCTTTCTAGCTCCTTCTGACCTTCTACGAGGCACTTTTGCTGAATCCCGCGTGCCTAACAAGTTAAACGAATAAATTAAACCACTTGGTATTATATGATTCTATCTTCAACCAAAAACCAGATAGTTAAGTTCAAGAATTATCGAGTCAAAATCCCATTATTTACGTAATACAACATAAGAACTCCCAGAACCAAAACCATTAAGATTGAGAAGAAAAGAGCACAAAGCAGAAGAGATTGAGATCAAATTTCCAATCCTCGTAGCTAACAAACAGAACCGAAAAGACGAAAGATAAAGCTGAGAACTCCACAATGTTAAAACATGGATGTAGTTACTAGTAACACAAGTCTATGAACTGCTGCCATTTACGAAAAAAGGAGCTGCACCCATTAGTTTCATTACACAGTTGCAAAACGAGAAGAACCCAATAGATACACAAAGGGCAAAAGCAAGCTTCTGCATATTCGTACTTCGTACCTTTAACTGCCGGCGTAGACACGCAACACGGAACAAAGCGTGTATTGGGTTTTGGCTGAGACAAGAAGCGCTTGTGATAGCATACTGAGCATGCACTCAAAGCAGCCATTTTTCTCAATTCGAGTGGCTTAAGCTTTCTTATATGACTTGACGAATCCGAAAATGGAGATAAACCCAGGGAAAACAATGCCCGTGCCCTCGTTCTTGAATTCAAGACATCCGAGAAGATTACTCTGAGTGCGTACCGAATGGTAATTATAATATCCGTTTGCTATTTTTGTTTTCTTTTCGGGGTAAAATATCCGTAGTAGCTTGTTCTGTTAAAAGAGCTGATTAGATATTTAGAGGTGACAGAGAAAGGGTTTTGAATCGCAAACAGCGATTTACGTAATAGGAAACAGCGTTTTTCTTCAGTTAGGACCATACTTCACATTTATAGATTCCTTTGGACCAAAAAGCAACCCCAACTTAAATCAAGGGCTTATAGTGAAAACTTATAATCATATTTGCGGCTCAAGTATAGTGTTAAAAACCCTCAAAACAGCACAAATTATACAGCTACTTTTTAACATTAAGGTGCCTATTCAAAATCGAAAGTTCATAAATTACTGGAAATAATTCAAGAATCATTCTTATGTGTACTCACATCACACTGAAAGCAGAAGTAACAAACCGTCGAAACAAATTGAGTCCATAACCGAAGAAACTATAAAGGACAAACATTGCAATGCAAGAACTTCGACAAAACTGAGCCTCAATTCTCCAACACTGATCAGAACTTCATGAACTCTTAAAGCTTCTATTAAGATGATACTATTACATCAAATCGAGGTTGAGAATCTTACATGCTTTTAATCGCCATCGTCGTCTTCGTCTAGTTTCTTGCTTCTTTTCTTTGACTTCATCTTCTTACTTGAATGCTTCTTCTTCTCTCCATATTCTTTCTTCCTTTTGGCGGGTTTTGTCTCTATAGATGGATCTGCTGCTGTAGCTTCTTCGGGGGCAGGAAGACAATCTACAACTTCTGATTAAAGACGAAAAAACAAGATAGCATTGAGAAAAAGTTCTACGCATAGGCAACTTTAGGGTTCCAATGAAGGAGAGGAGAGGTTGTTATGTGCATTGGAAAGCGGATTGAATGAAAGAGAAAAGAGAACTAAATCGACCTTTAGCATGGAAGTTGGAATCGAAAACTACAGCAAGCAGATGTTGCTTCAGAAAAACCTGCACTCAGACATTAAAGAAAATAATCAATCATTAAATGGTAAAGCATTGACAACTAACTATAACTGTACATGAAAGGCGAAAAAATCGAAGTTGATTGACGACCCATGCCGTTTCATCACGTTGCCTACCTCAGACTGAGGTTCATTCTAGAGGATATGTTATAAAGCGTGGCACAAAACAAAAACTAGAAAAAAAACTTGGTTTTACAACATTGGACTACCCATTCCAATAAATTTTGATTTCTGTCCATTTCAGCCGTCAGCAAATTATCTCAAAATCCCAACTTACCGATGACAGAAGTTGTCGTGACTCAATGTCCCAAATGCGCAAATAGCTGTCAAGCCCTGAAAATGAAAAGCCAATATTGGAGGTCAGGCACACCACGTTTCACAACATTTGATAGTTTGTCTGACAATTTTAAGCTGCTGAAGATGACAACGGCATATATTACAAGGGCCTATGTCATGATTTGAAAATAGTCGAACAAAGAATGATTAAACTGTACCCACCACAAGATGCTATCACGGGAAGCTCTGGATGCCTCACTATGGACCTTATACTTCCCGAACATTTTCCAATGAAGGACCCCAAAAGTTTACCTACAAGTATCGTGGGCCAAGAGACAAGAACGAGTCAAATAATCTGAAGCAATAAAAAAGCATTGAAGTGGCAAGAACTGATGCAGGTTGTGAGGGTATTTTTACAAGTCTACAAGAACCAATCATGAAAGACAATCGCACTATTGTTTATGGGGAATAACATATCCAATATTACAACTGCTTGGTCATAAAGACCATCGCGGGTGTTGAAATTGTGTTAATTCTTAATAGAGGATATAGTACAGCAGGGCTAAAAGATTGTCGTCGTTTTTAATATAATAAGAAACAATGGAAGGCAAACCTGTACGCATGTCAATGGAGGCAAGGTCACCTGAGCCATTTCCTATATAAATTGTGTGTCCGTCAGTATCTTCAGAAATGGCCTTAATAGCAGTCTCTCGGTAGTCAACTGACATGACAGGCCTCCTCTGAGCCGAAGTATCATAGAGACGAACCTGTTATAGTAATGCATCTGTTAGTACATCAGCATCTAGTAAATAAACAACTATTTGAGTATGGGATACTCATATTGCATTGAGAGGTAACTTAGCTATTTTACCTGATGCAAATCAGTTCCAGCCACAAATTTACGGTGATCATCATTACTCAAAAAGGTAGCAGATGTAAAGCAGGTTGGAGTGAAAATCCCAAGGCTGTTTTTTGGGGGCTACACAAAATGAGCAATTCAGAGGAACAGCGAGTAGTTAGAGTAGTTATGTTATATAAATCAACAATGTCAAAATAGAGATAATTATTACATACAGATTTTGCAGCCCAGCTCTTAACACATTCTTGAAGATCCCATATATTCATTTCGACACCTTTGCTGCAATGCAAATCAAGTTAAGAGTGGCCCAACCATATCAGCCATCGAAGAAAGAAAACAAAAACAAATTTTCACAAAGAACATTCAAAACTTTTGAAGACTCACCCTCCAAATAAAGCATATGTCTCATTTTCATGGACCTTCGAGCATAAGATATTACCCGAACCACACACACTCCAGTGCGCTGCAGAAGGGTCACGGATAAACTCTGCAGGGTTTTTGCCAATCTCCACAGATTCAACATTCGCTTTCCCTTTTGTTGTGCAGGAAAACAATTTACATGACCTGAATTAAGCATTCAAAGGGTTGTCGCATCAACTGAATCATCAGGGGATGATTCATGCAATGTAAAAAAAATAACTGAATCATCAGGGGATGATTGATGCAATGTAAAAAAAATAAAGATCCCTTGCAGAAATTTACGGAAATGCATTTATGTAAACCAAATCCTTTCGTACTTTGAAGGTGAAGCTGACTGATGATTTCTGAAGAAATGCAATCCTACCACGCCATCTTCTTCATCTTCGCACGAACTTGGAATTTGAACACGGAGATCACCATTAACCGCACTAATAACATCAATCTGCCAAGAAACAGACTATGAACATCAATCACATTCATGAACCCAGTATCATTCTGCGCTGCATAACACAAAGCATTGAACTCCAACAAGGCAGAAACACTCACCGAGCCACACTTCCTCGCAATACCAAGCAGCTGCACAACCCATCATCAAAACCCAAAATCAGAGGGATGAAATTTCAATAAGAATAACGAACAAACTGACTCCGAAATACTAGTGGACAATCCGTTAACTAATTCAATCGAGAAATTTCCAACCGGGTCGAATTCTCGGTTGAGAATTGAAGCTGCGAGCACGCACTTTGAAGCATTCGGTTCGCCCCATCGCTCCACCATCTTAGCTGCAGCTCTCTCTCCATCACGAGCCTCAACCACTGTTCCCTCGCAAACCAAAAGGTATATTGATAAAAAAGAAAAAATAGAAGAACACGAAAAGAAAAAGCTCAAGCTTAACAAACCATCACTTCAAGTGCTAGTTGAACCCATCGTCTTTACCTTTGACAAGGCCAAGAGCATCGAAGGTGAAGGCCCTAAGCGGCGGACAACCTAAGCTCTCCACCGTCGTCGTCCGCGGCATCTTCTTTACCGTTTGTAAACGAGGTGACGGCTCGCCGACTGCGCTGTCGTCTTCTAATATTTGCTTAATGGGCCTTCTTTTGGGCTTAAAAGGACCCTATTGAAAATAAGAATTTATACAGGGGGTAAAGAGTGATTTCTATATAAGACAGGGAGTTAATCAGACATTTTACCTCAACCAGCTCAGCAGTCAGCACGCGCCAGCAAATTCCACATGGACTCGCTTGGCTTACACGTGTCACTGTCTCCTTCCGATTAGTCGTCTTCTTCCTCACTCTCCAATGCTTAATCACAATTCACAACGCATAAAAACGTTGATGAAATCAAGCGAAATGCCCTAATCGGAATCGCCGTTTTTCCGCACGATGTCCGTTGTAACCGGCGACAAGTACCTCGAATCTCTGGTCAAATTCGTGGAATCCAACGCCTACCGCCTCATAGACGGCACCGTAGTCCTCAAGCTCAACCCCGTCGGGCTCCGGTACGTTCAGTCTCGCCTCGAGGCTTTGGAAGAGCTCGAACGGCTGTCGACCGGCGCGCCTGTGGATTACCTGCGAGCGTACGTGTCGGACTTGGGCGATCACCGTGCGCTGGAGCAGCTGCGGAGGATTTTGAGGTTGATTCCGTCGTTGAAGGTGGTTTCTCCGCTGCCCAGGGACCCCACGCCGTTGTATCTGGTTCCGTTTTTGAGCTTGAAGGTTTTGGAGTTGCGAGGTTGTGATCTTTCCACGTCGGCTGCGAAGGGTTTGGTGGAGTTGAGGTTCACGCTTGAGAAATTGATTTGCCATGACTCTACGGTAAGTCTGATATGTATTTGCGAAGGATGTGGTCTTGTTGAGTAAATGCACCTAGTTTAGTTGCGGAGCAGTAGTTCGCGAGTTCATTCAGTTCGCGAACTTGTGATCCAGTTGAGGTTCCGCGTTTGATGGGTGAATCATTCTGATAAGTGGAGCTCTAAATATAAAAAGTAGGAAGATGCATAAACTAGTTTTGATCCCTGCAATACAGGGCTTATGTTTGAAATATCGATTTTTTGCTATTCTTTATGTTTGCTCTTTGTACTTGGTAGTGGGAAGTTGTGTAGGCAAAAATGGATTCTAAGAGGGAATTGATTTTAAATGTACTTGAACATTTGTGTTGGATTGAGTTTACCTTAGTAGACATTGTATTAATACTTCTGAATATTGCTTGAATGAAATCTTGTGTCAAACGTTATCTAGTTCCATGACTAGAGAATGAAAATATATATATATATATATATATATATCTTCGTTTGCTTACTTGTTATCTCTTTCAACTTTGTTCATGTTTGTTGAAGTTGATACTGTTTTATTCCTGCACCGTTAGGTTAATTGTAGAACAATCAGTTTACTTGTGTAGATACTAATTAAAATGAGTTCTCTGTTTAAGCACCTTTTTATCATTTCCTCTTTGCTCCGCACAAAACCCAAAGCTTGATATTTAGCTAGTTATATGTTTCTGAACTACTTACTGCAGCTACTTAGTTTTGATATGGTGTTCCATTATGATGGATTAGGATGCGTTAAGACATGTATTTGCCAGTAGAGTCGCTGAGATTAAGGAATCATCCCAGTGGAGGCGATTGTCTTTCGTTTCATGTGCGTGTAATGGGTTAATTATCATGGATGAGTCTTTGCAGCTTCTTCCGGTTGTTGAAACACTTGATCTCAGTCGAAACAAGTTTGCAAAGGCTAATAATTTGTGGAAGTGCGCCAAATTAAAGCATTTAGATTTGGGCTTTAATAGCCTACGAAGTATCAAACCGTTTGGTGAGGTAACTTCTATATTCTCTCCGATTCGTAAGGGAACTTTCGCCTATTTGCATATCTGATATATTACCTGCTCTCTGTTTTCTACAGGTTTCTTGTCAGATGGTTAAACTTGTGTTGAGGAACAATGCTTTAACCACATTGAATGTTGAAAATATGAGGTCCATTGAAGAGCTTGATCTTTCTTACAATATCATTTCTAATTTTTCTGAGGTTGAGATCCTGGCTACCCTTCCCTATCTTCGAATCTTGTGGTTGGAAGGAAACCCTCTTTGTTATGCGAGATGGTTTCGTGCACAAGTCTTTAGTTTTTTCCCTCATCCTGAGACGGTGAGTAGTCTTTTGTTGATTTATTTCTGATTATTGTGTCTGGAACTTACCAGTAAAAATAATTGGGATTGATTATTAATGTCTAGACCTGCCCAAGTAATTTTTTGTGGGATTTGTTACGCTATAGCTCGAGCTTGATGGGAAGAGTATCTCTCCTAGTGAACTTTGGAAGCGACAATTTATGGTGGCAAGAAGGACAAAGCAGCCTGCTAGCTTTGGATTTTATTTACCAATCAAAGATGATGCTGATACAGAAGAGAGAAGGTTAATTGTCAAGAAGGTAGGAAATATTGCTCCAACTCCTCAACTCATGAGTCTGAAAGTAGCATGAATAAGGAATGTCTCCTCATTTTGGAATTTGTAGCAATTCTCTTGATGTTTAAACCAAATTTTGTGTGATATTCTGCAGAAAAAGTTTTTACGCCTTGCCAGCATAGATAGAGAGGAGCAGACAACATATACGTCCTCTGAGAAAGAGCCAGTTCCATCTGATTATGACCTAGAAAACAGGGATGACAATTATATCTCATCTGAGGAAGCTGAAATAGAAGAATTGATTAAAAGGATAGAATCTTTGAAGAAGGAAGACTCTGTTCGATGGTTGCAGGAGTTCAAAGAGTGGATGAATCGAAGTTATGATAATGTTGGGGATGGTAAAAGGACCCATACCTTACAGAAGACTGAAAAGGTCCACATGAACAGTGAGGCCGAGGATGACGAACTTGGTGAAACCTCGCGGTATATGTCTGACTGTGCTCCATTTTCTGAGGATGAAAGTAGCACAATTAATCTAGAATCTGAAACCTCATTTGCTGATGGTTCTACTGTTGTTAGTGGTCCACGATATCTTGGTCGTATTGATGAAGCTCCCTCAGAACCATCTACTGGGCATGCAGTTTGGATTACTGAAACTGTTGCAGAGACCCCACATGGTCAGGAGGTTGAGCTACTTCTCAAAAGCGGCAGGGACACAACCATAGATGCTGGAGAGTTATGGTCTAATTCAATTGATGTACCGAGAGAGGGTACCGTGAGCTCGAAGAATCTTATTTCTTCTACTCCAGTTAATGGAACCCCATTGTCGTCATGCCCAGTATCTCCCCCCCATTACGAAGAGAATATTTTACACCGTCACCAGAATCTGGAAGAAGAGTTTCTGCAGCTATCTGCCCATTCATTTTCAGTAGCATCTTCTGATAGCGATACAAGTTGCAGCGAAGATATTGATGCTGATTTTATCCTTGACGTAGCTATTCAATCTGGTACAGGCTATGACAATGCATCTGGAAGAAGTGGACATGTTTCTAATGATGAAGATTCGGGAGAGACATAGCTAGACGAAAGTTCATCTCCAAAGTGGAATGGAGTGTTCTCTTCTAGATCTGCCACTAAAGAATGTATATCACAAACACAAGTTGACAAGGTAAAGATGTCAAATGATACTTCCAATGGTAGCTTAACAAGCTCCGGTGACAATGAATTGCACAGTAACGTCGATGGTACGGGTGATTGGTTGGAGAATAAAAGTGGCAGGAGAAAGCCCGCCCAAAGACTGATTTCCTTGTGGGAGGAGGATGGCACCCATGGCTGCAGCGACGAAGCAAATAAGACTAGTTACAGTGAGTTATGCAGAAGTGACCTCGATCTTGTAGAAAAAGAGTGTTTATTTGCCAAACAACAGTCTCGGGACATTCCAGCTGAACACAACGACCCAACGAGAAAAGGAAGTCTTGATTTTGTTGAGGCCTTTTTTAACTCAACTATGGCTGATGCTGCGGTTAATGAAATTTCTCTCCAGTATGTACAGTGTGATCATTTAGTACTGGAAAAGTCAGGATATAATGAAAGGTGGATAGATTGTTGATAATCTTCAATTGCCGACCCATTTATTTTTACTGCAATTGCATGAGCGGTTCCTCATATCTAATCGTACTCTGATGACATCCTTTGTTTTTACAAATTTAGGGAGGTGGTTGTACTGCGAAGCAGCAGACAAAAATTGTATATTCTTCTTGTCGATGCACGGGATGGGTCAGGTTAGCTTTGTTATGGTATGAGCTTTTGCGTAGATACAATTTGATATGTGCATTTTGTAAACTTATTTGCAGAGAAAAGTATGCTTATCCATTGTTACTGCTTCGTATGCAGGAATCCGCCTAGAAATGATTGGCTGCCACAAAGTCTGCCATATTAGAGACGTCTTTGTTGGATTAGGACTTCTATTTCTAAGGTGAGGAATCGTAGTCTTCACAAATCTTAAGCTGCAACTTGTTTGCCTACTAGTAAAATATCATTTTGCAGGGTGTGCTTCGAAGTGAACGTGTCATATCTTTTCATAACTAGGTCAGCTGAGAGATCAAGAGATTTGATATCTGTGTTAGGTTTCTTCAATTCGTCCGGATTGAATGAGAACTGTGTTGTGACCAGGTACATTAATGGATTGTCGGTATCTCAAGCTGCTATTTGTCTTGAATTGTCGATAGACGCACAAGTTCTGCATTTTGCAAACTATGACATTTCGTTCCCTTCAATCATATGGATATTGGAACTATAATTGCAGTTTGGAGCTGAACCAAATAAATCATTTTGAGAAATATGCATCTGGACGTGCAAATACTAATATACTGCAGTATGCCATGGTGCTTTTCTGGCATAACAGCTTAAAAGGTAAATTTAGCATTCATCTTCTTACTCGTCTTCATGATAAAATGATGGTAAGCTTCATCTCCTTGGTGTGGTTGTCCCCCCTAAACTATACGAATAACTCACTCAATTTGATGACGGTGTCTATTATATAATGAATTTATCAAGATACTGTTACCGTATGGAAATTAAAAAAATGTATTTTGGTGAGTTTAATTAAAAAAATGTATTTTGGTGAGTTTAATGCAATATTAATGATGTCATCGGATTGAGGGGTTATATGTACGATTAATCGGTCAGGGCGAAGCATATCATTGCATTTAGTTTGGGCAGATGATTGAACTTTACCCAAAAGATGATTAATGTATCAACTAAGATTTAATGTTCTGAGAAACTGATATTATACCAGGATATTGTGGATCTCCAATTTTCTGAATGCCTACATGAATTAAACTCCATATTCTTTCCACTGAATACGAAGTGAGGATTTCCCTTATAAATGTTGAATTGTACTGTACTACTGAATTTTCCTTCTTTCCATATTTGTCTTTTGTGCTCATTTGCCTTGCCAACTTGACAGAAGGGTTATGGCTGTCTCGATCATTGTTCGTGCTCGAAGAGCATCTCTTTGTATGCTCTGAAGATCTGAAGCAGTTTGGTTGCACTGAAGAGTCGTTCTCCCCAAGTTATCTGTCTTTGGATTCTCGATGCGCTATCGTGAATATGACTGAGATGGTACTTCTATTTTTCTAACTACTAAATCACGACTTAGTATGAAACGTCCAGGCATTATTTTCCTGCCTCTTGAATATAAATCCATAAAAGGGCCTTTAATGTTTCCACCCACTGTAACCCTTTATATTCATCATGCACCAAACACCCATGCTGACTTCTTTTACAACATGACTGATGACGCACTTTTTGAAAATCAAATCTGACGACGATGTGGATGGCAGAGACGCTTTTTTTTTTTCTACGTTTTTCCATTCTTATATCCAAATTTGGACTGGGATATTAAAATAATGTGTCTTGTTATATTTACAGGTAATTGAAACTCCCAGTAACCTGTGTGTTTCGTTGGCCTTTGTATGCACATCTGAGTTTCGCCGTCAAGGGGAAAGCTCGCACGAAAGCCCATCTTACGACGTCTTAATGTGGAAGCTCAAGTGGTTTTGCATGGAGAGTCTGGTTGACTTTGTAGTGCTGCTGAAAGCTATCTATGCTCAGGCCACTTCATCCCCACTCAGTATAAGGTATGAATCTGCTTAGTTTAGTTAGGACAGTGTGTATTTGTCGTCTATGAGTCATATGGTTAGAAGAAGAGTGTTTTTATCAGTTTTGAGTGTGCATTTTGTAGTCTCGTTTATTTATATTGGGTTGGTTTGGCTTACAGTTTTGTTTTTTGGGGTTTGATTCTTTCATTTGTTATTACATCTCCGTAAAGTGTACATAGAGTGCAGTCTTGCGAGCTTACTGTGTTCATCGCTACGTTGACGCTATTACTCAGATGGTACGTAAAGAATGCAATTGATTAATTGAACATATATAAAAGAATGTATTCTATCTATTCTATATTAAAAGGGCTTGTGTGGCTAAAAATTGTCAATTTGGTTTGTTATTTTATTTGTAATTTAATCCATCTATTTGTAATTAATTAATTTAGTAAGTTATTTCTTAGTTAGTATTTACACGCAATAGTTTTCACCTTATATATTTAAAATTATATTTATTGTTAAATACTAAATGTTATAAATATCAAATTGAAATTACATAAAGATATTATATTTTTTACACGCAAGAGTGTGGGGAAAGTATTAGTTCATTTTAAAGGATTTGAGCAATGTTTGGTGTAGAATTTTAAAGGTGGGTGTAAGATATGTTCATGTTTGGTTCGTAGGTTAATCTAAAACATGAGTTTATATAATAAAGCAACTCTAAATCGATATAGACGGATTTAAATAAACACACCTCCGCACATGTTATTATTTAAATTCACTAACCAAACACGCATTTTATTTATACTCATTGATTTATTTTATATAGGCTGCGTTCAGTACCCAAGATAAGAAAAAACAAGATGATTCAAAAGCCAGACAAAACTCTAGATTATAGTATGAACCGTTACAATTTTGTCATGTTTACTTTGTTGGCACAGGCCCACATAATTCTCACTAAATATAACCAAAATTACACAAGTAGCCATGATGGTCTAAAATTCACTCAGTAGTCGTCTTCTTCGATCAGGTTTTGGGCTCTTCTCTTTCTTGCTTGCTCCTTTTTTCAGATGTTATTGCATATAGTTGAACTGTCACAGATTAGCAGAATGAACTTAGAAGCAAGCAAAAATGATATTACCAGAATGAATCAAGGAAAAAATATGCTGTAAGACAACATCTGCTTCACCTTCGTTGTAGAAAGAGCCTGAGCTGGATCTAATTGTTCTTCGCAGCCCACTGATAAAAACTTCCATAAGGCATTCGAGTATCCAGTAACAGCAATGGGCACTGCGTTATCCACGTCTGCTGCACAAAAAAAAAAATAACCCATTTTTTCTTGTCGAAGCGAATCTAAAATTCATCGAACATAGTAAAAGACCGTACCTTTACGAAAGGAGAAGCAACGCTTTCAGCAGATTTGAGCGATCCCATATACTAAAATACTGGTCATCGTTCCCCAACAAAAATTATCAACATCAAGTCGAATGAAAAATCAACGTTGCGATAGAGGGGGTTCCTGAATGGTGGAAACTGAAAATTGTGCAAGGGGCAATTTAGTCATTTTCGTTTTATTGCTGGGGTTGGGTAAATTGTCTTGGCCTAGCCCGTTGGTTTATTAATCTGGGATTCACCAGTTTAAAATAGCGGGCCATGAATATAACACGGGCCTCAAGGTAATTTCATTTATGCAACTGAACAGGATTAAATCAGTTTCTGGGCCATTTATCCCGACTTATCCAGCCTACTGAACGCAGCCATAAACTCTTACTTAATAAATCTCCTTAATATAAACCTACCAATTAGGGCCCGTTTGGTATCCCCGTAAGCCTGCATTGCATAAAATCATCTTATTTTATTTTTGGTTTGGTAATTCCAGCCCGCGATTAGTCTTTCAGTCCGATAGTAGATTAGACGCCCGTAATAAATAAACTGTTTTATCATGCCAAGATAAATTATCTTGGGCTTATACTAAAAAATTATACTGGGCTTTTGCAAGCCTCTATACCCGAACACAGCCTAGGAAAACAGACAGTGGGCATGAGGAAGAGGAAGACGAAGACACATTAATGCCCGTAATTCCTCGGTTGGGCCCAAGCCCATAGTACCAAAAGCCCATTTACGGCCCGTTACACTGGGTCAAGGCCCGGCCCAGAAGAAGTTCTAGAACGTGGGAGGTTTTAATAATGTTTTGAGGTGTCACTCAACGAGTAGAAGTATCATCATCCTTCTTGAATTTGATACACGTACTGAAGATTCACGAACGTTGTGCTATTTGTATCTTTCTTTCTCTGTGATTTTACGCACTTTCTACCATCTGCTTTTTGCGAAGCTTGTTTCTCCCTCTCGCTCGCTCGTTAGCCGATAGGTTCTTCTCTCCGTCTACAACTGTAGAGCAGAATGGGTGATTGATCTTACGTCTTTTAACGTTCTGATTTTGCAGTCTGCTTCCATTTTTAGCTTGGTCTGATTTTTTTTATTTTGTTTTGTTCTTGAGCAGCGAAGGTTAAGATCGGAATCAACGGTACTTCACCTGCTCTGTACTTTTTTTTTTGGTCGTGTTGACTGGAATTTTCTGCGGTGATGTTGTTAGTTTGGATATTCTAGATTGGAGTATTTTACGAGTTTTATTTTGGTATCTTTGATGCATGGAAAAATTGTTGAAGGTTTTGGAAGAATTGGACGATTAGTTGCTAGAGTTGCTCTCGTGAGAGATGATGTCGAGCTCGTTGCTGTCAACGATCCTTTCATCACTGTTGACTACATGGTATGTTATCGAGCTTTTTTATTTTTCTTTCCATTTTTTACGAGGAAGTTGTATGTGAGAAACTGCACGTTACTCCTCGGTTGACATACCTTTGCAAGTTTCCGCTTCTTTTCCTCTGCCTCTGGAATCCTTATACCAACCAGAGATAAGACTTGTCCTTGCTAGGCGAAAATTCAATTTTTCTGCCAAAAGTATATCCTTGTGCTTTTTTACGACCTTTATGATATGTCTTTGTTGACGATTATGCGAGCATATTCAGCCTGAGTTTCTGAATTCTATAGCTTTAGTTCTCGATAAAGTATCATGGTTATATTATATGATATGACTTATATCTTGCAAACCATCTTTGTAATCTTCGGTGCAGGCGTATATGTTCAAGTATGACAGTGTCCATGGCCAGTATAAGCACCACGAGCTGAAAGTTAAAGATGAGAAAACCCTTCTCTTTGGGGACAAGCCTGTGGCGGTTTTTGGCCTTAAGTACTCCACCTGTGCCTTGAATTAATTATCACTCGCAATTCTTTTGCCCGCTTATGGTAGTTTGTGTCAAATTCTGAAATTGTTTAACGGGGCTTGTTTAAAGGAACCCAGAGGAGATTCCATGGGCTGAAACTGGTGCAGAGTACGTCGTGGAGTCAACTGGAGTTTTCACTGAAAAGGAAAAGGCTGCTGCCCATCTGAAGGTACCCAGCCAAACAATTGCAACTCACTTTGCAGTTTGGGATTGACTAATATAAAATCTTGTACCGCAGCATTTTCTTCAATTTTGTTGTGAATTCTTTGGTAGTTCATTGTTTCTCTTGTGAGTGATTTTGACTTGCTGCACGTTGCTCCATTTCTAATTGAGCTCACTTCCAATCGCCAGGGTGGAGCGAAGAAGGTAATCATCTCTGCACCAAGCAAGGATGCTCCGATGTTTGTTGTTGGAGTTAATGAGAAGACTTATACACCAGACATTGATGTTGTTTCCAATGCTAGTTGCACCACTAACTGTCTAGCTCCTCTGGCAAAGGTTGGTCTTTTCTTTAATCTGCAATCTCTTATTTCGTCATATTATTGGTAACCACCACTAGAACTACATGCTTGTTTGCAGGTGATCCACGATAGGTTTGGCATTGTTGAAGGTCTCATGACAACGGTCCACTCCATTACTGGTAGGTGCAATAATGATATGATAATCATTATCTGAGAAAAAAAATTGTCACTTCTGATGTGTTGTTTCCATTTCCATTGTTAGCCACTCAAAAAACTGTTGATGGACCATCTTCCAAGGACTGGAGAGGTGGAAGAGCTGCTTCATTCAACATCATCCCAAGCAGCACAGGAGCAGCTAAGGTATTTTAAGTCATCTGAGATTAAGTATGTGGTTTAGCAAGATTGTTGAAGCACATTTTTAAGTGTGGTTAGAGGTGGATATCAGAAGTTAAGGAAGGCTAACTTAAAGATTTTATCTGTGATATGGCATCGTCTTGACAAGGTTGCAAGCTTGCAGTGCTTGCTTGTCTTTTGTGATAGCTCACCGTGTTTGTATTTCTATTTGATATCCTATGTTTCTGCAAAAGCATATGTTCTCAGCATTACGATTTATTATCCAGGCTGTTGGCAAAGTGCTCCCTGACCTGAACGGAAAATTGACTGGAATGTCATTCCGCGTCCCAACCGTTGATGTCTCTGTCGTTGATCTCACCGTGACCCTCGCGAAAGAAGCAACCTATGATGAAATTAAGGCAGCTATGAAGTAGGCCAAAATCTAATATCCACTGATCTGAGAAAATCTTTCTTCTGTAACCAAACATGACAGAACTGACAACATAGTTTTATTTATCTTTTAGGGAGGAGTCGGAAGGAAAATTGAAGGGAATCTTGGGCTACACAGAAGAGGATGTGGTGTCTTCTGACTTTGTGGGTGACAGCAGGTATATTTTCGTGTTATTATTACACTTATCATATTGGCATCTTGACGAACATACACAGTATGATATTGGAAATTGTGGACGAAATTATAGGTCAAGCATCTTCGATGCAAAGGCTGGCATTGCTCTGAGCAAGAAATTCGTCAAACTCGTCGCATGGTACGACAACGAATGGGGATACAGGTATGTATTTCTGCTGAGTGATGGAGAAGTAAATTATTAAGATTTATATCGAGTCGATGCTTAAACTCATTGTGTTCCATTGCAGTTCAAGGGTGGTTGATCTCATCAGGCACATGGCTGCTGCCAAGTAATTGCGTGAGTGAAGTGTTGTGTTCTTATAGAGAGATTGTGCATTTTGCACCTTTGTGTTTGTTTCTCGGTGTACGTAAAAATAAATTGCACTTTCGTGTTGGTCTGAGCTTTGTGTGCGTCTTTTGAGGCTTTGTTATATGGTAATAAGATTGCACTCTGCTACTCTCAATGAATAAAAAGATCTTATCATAAAATGATATGGCTATTGTTTTCTCCTTGTTATCAATCTGATATATGAGATTTCCACCATGAGCTTTGGCAGTAATACAAAGATAGTTATAAGATGGCAAATAGTCGTGAGCAAAGACTAGATACGCCTTTTTCGGTTTAAAATTGTTTTAATGAGTTGGTTAATTTAGATGTAAGAAAATAGGCAAAATTATGAATTCTAATAGCCTAATCAATTACAAAAACCGTAAATTTTTAATTTAATTTGGTCTAAACATTACAAAAATCGTCAATTTTTAATTCAATTTGGTCTGTCAGTTTTTTAACTAATCATGTTATACTTAAAAATTGATTAAGATATAATTACTGACCCACGTTTGTAGCGCCCATTTAATTTTATGCACCGTTTTACGTTCAATTATAAAACCATCCAGTAACTTTATTTGCTATTTTTTTAGTTAATTATTACTCTACTATTTTAAGTTAAGCATGATTCTACCCATTTTGAGTGTGCAAGAAACTTGTACGATAGAAACGCTTCGCAACCAAATTGTTACGCATTTCCTTTACGCGAAAATAACAGAGAATGTCAAAATTTTACAGCCAACGAAAGATGGTAAAGACTCGAGCACGACTTAGGAAGGAATTCCCACGTTGAACAAACAAACTGTTACAAACATAAAAAAGGTTCCAAGAATCGTTACCGTGTGGAAAAACGCTACAACAGAAAATCTGGAATAACTGGCGACTTAGCAGGCAATGATCCCTCTGCTCTGTGCCGTTGCTTATGCTTACCATGGCGATTCTGATCCTTTTCTTCTTTATCCTTCCCAGAACTTCGATGCTTCCTCTCTTTATCATGGCTACGACGATGCTTCCTCTTCTCAGAATCAGCAGACGCTTCAATAACACCTTTCGATTCAGTTAAAGCAGCATTTCCCATCTCTGTTTTCTTTCTCGACGTGGAAGCTTCAGCTTCGTCGACCAAAAGCAGTTCTTTTACAGCCCCAGAAACTAAATCGGGTTTATTATTAACATCTACTACTACTGCTTTCGCGGGAATATGAGATGACTCACCATCGTCCAACTTCACAACCACAGGCCTAGGCTTGGCTTTGCTTGGCTTTTTCTTATCACCAAGAGATTGCTCCGTTAGCTTCAGAAGATCTTCAGCCTCGCCTACAGCTTTACCTTTCGGGTCGTGGGCAGTTGGGTAATCTTCAGACTTTACCGTCCCTTTGTTCTCCGAAGGGAGATAATATAGCCCGTGACGTTTCCTATGCTCTGCTAGTAGAGAACTAGACTCAGACGACTGTTCAGAGTCTTCTCTATCCTCGGCCTCAAATTGTCTGGCGGGATTTTCTGGTTTATTTTTCACCAAGGAAAATGAAGTAGGCAGGCTTAGCTTGATGTGCCCACATACTGATTCCAAGTCGCCGAGATCATCCCTGAGCTCTAATCCATCGGGAATTGGCACTTTGTTCTGGGAACTTATCGAAACTGGACCGAGCTCATCTGAGAAGGCATCGAAGATCATTTTGACAGTTTCAGAAGGTTCAGTTTCTTCGTTTTTGGCTCTATCTTGTTCATTATTCGAATCTTCGACGCGCCCAAGGAGTTTTGGTTTCACCGAGTTGATCAGACCGAGGATATTGCTTGCTCTCTCCTGTACTTCGACTTCACTACTCCCAGCCAAGGGACCCAAGTTCGTCTCAATGAGGTTCATAAGGCCCGTGATAGATTCTTGCGTCGTTAAAGCAGATGATATGCCTCCATTATCCGCATTGTTATCTGATAATGGCTCGTCTGAATCTGCTGCTGCAGAGGGACTTAAAGCTTTATCTCCATTCTCATTGAAATAAGCATTCAGACAAAAAGTCAATACTTTGAACGCAGATTGGATATACACAGCTCTCACTAATGGAGAAAGAAGATTCGTTCTTGGCTGTAGTAAGGCTTCTGTTAGCTCGAAAAGGTTCCTAGAGAATTCAACGTACTCGCCAGAAACCCAAGCAGCAGCAGAAAGGATTTCGTGTATAAAAGGATTACCGAGCAATAAAGGATCGATTACAAGGTCACGAGCAACGTGAACAAGCTGGGGCCTAGCGTCTTTTACCCTCATACCAATATCGACAAGCTGTGCCTCGATTTCTTTACCTTTCTGACAATGAGGAATCCTAGCCATTTCCCCGAGAAACGTAACGTACCAGTCGAAATCGTAGATTAACTCATAATAATTCCTCTCGCAAGTAGATAGAACGAAGCCCAAGATTTCATTGCAGAACTCGGGGTCAGATTTCAGGGCATGACCGATCAATATACGGCATATTTCCACAGCGTTGTCCTCGCTCACCATCGCCATCACGAGCCTTAGTGCCTCGAGTCTGATATTGGTATCGACATCACTCAATGCCTTGACCACCAACTCCTTATTCTCTATTACAGCCCACATCAGATTCCTCTCAGAGGCGAAGACCAACGCTTGCAAACCGAGAAACCTGAGATTTGGGTCGTCCGCCAACAGAAACTCTTTTGCTTTCTCGATAGCAATCTTCAGAGCAGACTCGTACTGACTCAAACTAGTCAAGATTGTCCTTATGCATTCAAAAGCCAGAGACTTGGCAATCGTTCTCCCCAAATGCTCGCAAATAGGCTCTACAATCCTCTTTCCCAACCTTGGCTCAAGAGGAGCCAGACGAGCGAAGATCTTTAGCACTTTAATCAAGACCCAATTGTTCTTACAATCCACCAAAATCTTGTAAAATTCGGGTGCCAAAGGCAAGTATGATCTAGGTTCCTTTGCAGTCAATTCGCAGAACAACCCCATAACAGCAGACAAAACTCCAGTATCTACACTCTCGAGATTCTCAACGACCCTCTTAAAACAAACCCGTACAGCATCAGGGTACGTTTCAAAGACCTTTAACAGCACTGCAATCACCTGTAAGAAACAGCAGCAGAATAATTAATTCATATTTCGCCAGCTCAACACACATGATCGCAGTGAAACGAAAGGGAAATAAATAGATTCTTCACTCTCTCAAATCCTTTCCAAAATTTTCATCATCTTTTCTTCCATATCTTAGCCTAAAAATTGTCAGTTTTATCTCGACAGCCTAGTACGTGAAAGCAGCAGACAAAGTCATTTACCAACATATAATGAAGTTATGTTGGCCTTCATTGCCATATGCCCCATACACATAAAAACATCTCAAGAGAAACCATGTCTCAGACACAAATATCCCAAACACTGGCACGTTTTAGAGCAAAAAACCTAACCCAGCAAATGGGACAATCAAACCACATCAAATGCCATTTGAATCGAACTAAGAAATTCACAATACGTACAAAAAGATTCAAGCTTTCAATGAAGTTCAGAACAAGCTTCAGTAGGACATATATTCAAACAGATGGTGTTCGAAATTTCACCTTCTTCTTCACAAACGACTTGCTACTGCCCAGAAGAGTAAACAGCTCCGGCGTCAGGTCACGCGCAAGGTCGTGATTACAGATCGAAGCAAGGGTCGAAAGCGCAAGGCCGACGTCATGAACATTCGGCGAATTCATGTCCTTCCTCAGCTGATGGGTAAGGAGCAAGATGACGTCGGTGGTGTTAGGGTCGAACGACAGCGCCGCTGCGAGCAGTGCGACGCGCTTGTGCGCGCGTGAGGGAGACGAAGAGAGCTCGACGGCGTGGAAGGAAGCGTAGGACATGGGCGCGTGGTACAGCGAGTGTAGGTAGGTCATCTTGTTCAAGGCGGCGGATTTCACATCTGAATCGGTGGATTTAAGCTCGCGTTGGATCTCAGCTATGAGTTTGGCGATGAGCGATTGCTCCGTTCCAGGCGGGCATAATCGGAGGGCCTTGACGGCGTCCGATAGGCCGCGCTGGAATAAGGAATCCATTAGCGACGGCGTCGAAGACATCTTTCTTCACTTCTCTTTTCTTCTTCTTCTTCTTCCAATTTTCTCGAGGAATTCGACTATGTTATTTCTCCAAATTCATCGATCTTCAGCAGGGACGACTGATCGGAGAATTTGAGGAAGTCGCCGGCGGTTGAAAAGGAAAGGTTTGTCCGATTCCAATCGAAGGTGCTGTAAAAATGATTAAAAGCGTTTCATTTCTTGATAGAAACTTCAGCTTCTTACTTTCTTAGCTTGAGACACTCCTAAATTAAGCGAAGATCTTTGTCGGATCGAAGTGTGTCTTTCTCTTTACATCTAAAACTTTCCAGTATCAAGAAAAACTCAATCCCCCATAAAAAGGTATTTATAGTAGACACTAATTTTTCTTTTAATTTAGTTTAATTGACAAATTAAAAAACCAATCTTCTCACGGCTGGGCCATTCATCGAATCTCCAAGAAAAAACGAAAAAGGGAATGCAATCGATGGGCAAAATTATAAAAATGATTCGCTAAGTATGTCAATTTCCATTTTGAGTCATTATGTTTGTAAGTCAAAACTAGGTCACTTATATTGTAACAAAACTGGGTCACTAGTTACAAAACTAGGTCACTAAGTATGTATATAGTAACAAAACTAGTTCACTAAGTATGTATATATTTGCAAATTTGGATCACTAATATATTTGCAAATTTGGATCACTAAGTATGTATATAATAAAGAAAAAAGAGGTCATTGACCTATTTTTATAATTTTCTCCAATCACAGTACATGAATGGCGGTACACAAACACAACCTCATATCATTGATTGAGTTCATTACAATACATAACGTCTGCAGAAATTATTATTCAACAAGAATGTCTTTTTTTTCCCTCTACAGTTTATTTGCACACAAACGAAATGCGATATGTCAAGAACATTGTTCATGAGCTGCTCCAAGCACAAGCAAGCTGCTGTTTATCTGCAAGACAATGTGAGAGTAAGAAAAAAAATCAAAACCATGTAAATGTCATAAGATGATTACAACATACGAAGTTAGAACATGTAGGAGAACTTACCGTTAGACATTGTTGTCCCAGTGAAGGAAACCGCCATGGCCCCTCGAATTCGAAAACTTGTACACTGGCCCAGAAACTATATACACAAATCCATAAAAAAAGCAAAACAAATTAGCGTGTAATAATAACAGCTACGATAAAGAAACGACGAATTACACAAGCGTGCAAAGACATACCTTCATAGCCTTCGAGAACTGGGTCCTCAGCTAGCAATATGGGAGTATCCAAGTCGAAGAATCTGCGCATTACCATAAATAATCTACCCACGATTCGTTTTTCCTCACTTATGATGTAAGAAGAAGATTTCACTCACTTGAAACACCCAAGGCCAGCGGCCAAATGACCGGCGAAGCCCATCGCAAGCCTTGTCTCGACCATACCTCCGATCATAAGGTCCAATCCCGACTCTTTAACAAGATCGATGATTTCGAGCGCTCCAATTACGCCGACCTTAGCCAATTTTATGTTGATTACGTCGGCGAGCTTTTCCTTTGCAATCCTCTTTGCGTCGGCCAAACTACGACAGCTTTCGTCGGCGGCGACCGAGACGCCGTATTTGCTTCTTGCAATTCTCGTTACGTGGGAAAGGCCATCCCAGTCGTCTCTGTGGACTGGCTGTTCGAAGAGAATGGGAGTCACCTGCATTTCTGTCACATAGGAATTTTGTGTCTTTCGATTCAATTCGACAAAGGCCCATATGGCGAATCGATAGAAAGATTAAAACTTCACGCCTAGACATGGCTCGAAAAGGGTTTAAAGTTGTGTTTCTCTAAATTTGATAAAGTCCCATATGGAGATTCGATAGAAAGAACGAAACTTTGTGCCTAGACATGGCTAAAGAAGGGTTAAAAGTTGTGTCTCTCAATTCGACAAAGGCCCTTATGGAGTTATGGAGAATCAATAGAAGAATAAAACTTAATGCCTAGAAATGGCTCGAAAAGGTTTAAAGTTGGGGGGGCAAGTGCGAAATGAAGTGGAGTGGGAACCCTAATTACCATGTAGCTTTTCAAGAACTTGAATGGCTTCCTCAGAACTGTACCCTTCGTTGGCGTCTAGGATGAAGGAGCAATTGGGGTGGACCGTGCGAATTGCTTGAAGAACTTGTATGTCGTCGTTCAGATTTTTCCCTACTTTGAGCTTCAGAGTTTTGAATCCTTGAATTCGGTACTTCATGGCCAGCTCGGAGGCTTCCGTGGGAGAAACTATTGGAATCTGCAGAAGTTTATTACAAGCTAACGAGGTTAAAGATCATAGTACCATTGGTGTGGTTCGTGGGAATTGAAAACACTGAATCATGAAGGAAACGAACGGTTATATCTGTAGTGATCGAATCTGAAAATCCACCGAAGAGTCTCCACAACGGTACGCCAATGCTGTGGGCAACTGCGTCGATCAGCGCCATTTCGATCCCTGCTCTGACCTTCATCAGCAGATTCGATGTAATAAGCATCAAAGTTTTCTCAACCTCAACAACTTAGCCACAGAGACTTAACAGAACTGCTCATTCCATCATAAGATGTAAAGCAGAAACTATACTAGCAAAATCAACCCGAGCGAATTGATGCTCAACTCGTGCTAAGCTGAGAAGTCCTTCGATTTCTGAAGCTCAATTCGGGCTTAATATCCTAAGTTGCTCAACTCAGTCAATCCAAATCCAAGAACACAATTAATCGAAAGAAATTGAAACACTATGCAGATGGAATCACTTACATTCTGAAAAGCAAAGCCCATACAAAACGAACTAAAGAAAAAAAAAAATCTAAAAAGTCGAATATTTTGATACTCACAGAAGCAAAAGAATGGCCCTGGTTAATCAGCTCAGTCAATCCACAATCCAAAAACACAATTATTCAGAAATAAATCGAAACACTAATCAGATGGAAATCTCTTACTTGCATTCTCTAAAGCAAAGCCCCTAACAGAACGAGCTGAAGAAAAAACTAAAAAAGTCGTCTTTTTTTATACTCACAGAAGCAAATGAATGGCCCTCAAGCATCTCATTAACCTCGCCCAAAACCTCACCGAGACTTTTCCCCGAACGCTGCTTCAGAAAACGACACGTGTCCGCCGTCTTCGCCAGGGCGGTGGGCTGATCCTCAGCCGTCACGTGAGGAAGAATCGGAGCCTCTCCCCACCCAACACAACCGTTACCCAATTCTATCCTCACCGCCACATTTTCTACTCTCTCCAGCCTCGAACTTGCTATCGTAAAGGGCGATATGAGAGGAACGTTCAAAGGCCTGACCTCGGCCCTATGGACGTCGACGGCGAACGTCTCCATCAGATTCTTGAACCCCAAACATGTCGGCGGCGTTAAAGACGCCGTGATGGGCTTTTGGCTACTCTTCGAATCGAGTTTTTGAGCTGAGCTAGCGATCATAAAAGCTCTTGAGAAACTGAAAGAGAAGGAGAGTGCTTGAGCCATTTTTCACCGTTGACGAAGGCGATTGGTGGGTTGTGGATTGGCGAAGATTCCATTGCCCTGCTTTAAATATATTTCCTTCGGGTTCATTCAGACAAACAAACGAACACTGTGCATATGTAGATATAAAAATGAGTCTCTTTTGCAGTCTGATGCGTATGAAATCTATAAACAACGCAAATTATTGAAACAACAGAGGTTGTGGGGTCATCTTCTCTACTCCGTAGAAAAAGAGGAATTGTTTGGTTTTCCTCAATAAACAAATTTTCACTTTGTGGGGCTTTTGTTGTATGTTTTGGATCGAAGCTTTTGTGATTGATGTTGGCTTTTCGTCTTGTATTGTAGTTGTGTGAGGGCGAGTTGGGAAGTATTCGCCTGAAAGTGAATCATCAATTGCTTTTTCTCCCCAAAATTTCAGCCGTATCAACTTTCAGTCCAATTACCATCATGTGTGCGAAATTTAACCCAACAATTTTTATATTTTTTCCAATCTCAGAAAATTATCATAAGCAGTTTCTATCCATAAATTAAAATTACCAAATTACAACTAAATGTGATTAATGTTGCATTTTCGATAGCTAAGGTAGCAAAAGCACAATAAATCTCAGATAGTACTAATAACGATCATATATAATCACGCAACGTGAGAGATATTATATATGCATGAATGCCAAAGATATGGCCTCTTTTCGAAATAGAAAACTCATGTAACATAACACACGAATAATATCAAGAAATACTATATATATACATCTACAAATAAATTACTACAGAAAATCTTCATAGCTCCTACATTTTCTTACATCAACACCATGACAACAACACTACACTTAAAATCAACCTTCAGAAGCTTAGGCGAAAGAAACCTAAAAAAGCTCGCCTTCGCCCTACTACTCCTTCTATGGCTCTTCATCCCCCTCAAACTTCCAAACAAATCCACCATAATCGAAATAAACCCGATAAAAATTCGAAAAACGAGCAACAAGAGATCGGACGTAATCGAAATCAACGGCGACGTAAGAATTCCCGGGAAAAACTCCTCGACGATCGTCGTGTCCTCGAAAACAACAAGCGACCCGATTTCTCATACGATAAAACCCTACGCCCGAAAGAAGGACACATTCGTGATGGACTACGTGACTCAATGGAAAATTGCGGCCGACGAAAAAAACCCTAATTATTGCGCCCTAAATTTCACCGTCCCAGCGATCCTATTCTCCACGGGCGGTTACACTGGCAACCAATTCCACGAATTCGCCGACGTGATAATCCCTTTGTACCTAACTTCCCGACCCTTCAACCGCCAAGTAATCTTCCTAATCACCGACAAACGGCAACACTTCGTTACGAAGTTCGAAAACATCTTACGAAAGTTGTCCGATTACGAAATCATCGATGTCGACAGAAGCGAGAAAACCCTATGCTTCTCGCGAATATTTGTGGGCCTTAGGGCCCACGAAGCAGAATTCGCCATCGACGCAACGAAGCCTCCTCACTACACCATCGGAGACTTCAGGCAATTCCTCCGAGAGGTTTACTCGCTGGAGAGGAAAAGGAAAACCCTAGATGGGCGGGGCCCGCCTAGGATGCTCATCATTTCTAGAAGGAATTCGCGGTTTTTGAAGAACGAAGGCGAGGTGGCGGGCGCGGCTAGAGAAGTGGGATTCGAGGTAGTTGCGAGCGAAATATGGGACGACGTGTTAGAAACGTCGAAGTTTGTGAATTCTTTCGACGTAGTGATGGGCGTGCACGGCGCTGGGCTGACGAACATGGTTTTCTTGCCCGAGAATTCCGTGGTGATTGAGGTGATACCTTTCGGTTTGGAGAATCTTGCGAAACCCTACTTTGAGTCGCCGGCGAGGGAGATGAAGCTTGTTTATTTGGAGTATAAGGTGAGTCTGAGTGAGAGCTCTTTGTACGGAAAGTATTCGCCGAATAGCGATGTGTACTTGAATCCTGGGGAAATTCTGAAGAAGGGTTTTCTAGGGTTTCGTGCTTTGTATTTGGACAACCAAGACGTGGTTCTTGATCTTCGTAGGTTTCGTGGGACGCTTTTGAAGGCATTCGAGACTGTGGATGCTTTGTAAGTTTTATTTATCTCAAATAGTTTTCAGTTGACGTTTTTTTTTTGGTTCGCACAAGATTTGTTTTTTTGTCTTTCATTATTGTTCATCTAATGGTTTTCTAGGGGGTTTCGGATGTCTGTGCCACAATAGTGTTTAGAACAATGGGTTTAAATTCGCTTGATACTAAACTCAATCCAAACAAAGCGACATAGAATTTAAACTAGAGTAATTTAGAGAAAAATACCTCAATAGAGACATGTGTGCTCAAAATAATATATATGATATTATTTAATATAGGTAATGAAGTTATTGGTATTAGTAGATTTCCCAAATAATAATACATACAAAAATTGATTTTAGAAGATACAATGAGAACTAAATTTAAAATATTTTGAATTAATTACATTGATTATAGGCCATATCAGCGGAGGAAATAGGTAATAAACCGACTAAAGAGACTAATATTTTCTTGCACACCCGATATGCGTATAATATTATCTATTTAATAAAGAATTCTTAATATTAAAATAGAAGGATAAATCTGAGAATATAAAAACATTGTATTAGTGGGTGGTTACACTATTTATGTCCTTATTATTTTATTAATTAACAGAAATCTACCGACCAAATCAATTTGGAATTGATAGCACCCTCGCCATCTATATATAGTATAGATAATAAATTGACGTTTTTTAGGGTTACGCGCTGATCGTAATTGAAAGGGCGTGAGTGGAATCGTTTTTCCATTCAAATCAAAAGCTCAAACTTTTTTCCTCTGCAATTGATTGATAGAATCGAAGATGGAGGCAGAAAATTTAGTCGTCGTCGCCGCCGAGGAAGAAATCGGTCATATTCCCGACGAGGTGGTGTCGAACATTCTGATTCGCCTCTCCTCAAAGTTCGTCACGAGGTGCAAACTCGTCTGCAAGCACTGGGCTCGCCTCATCATCAGCCCTTTCTTCGTCGACAGCTACATTTCCCGTTTTCCGTCGCCGTCTCCGTCGTGGACCGTCGTCGACGAACGCGTCGGCGACAGATGCACCGATTACGACCTGCCAAAGCACATCCACTCGAGGCGAGATTTTAAGGCTCTCTGCGACCATCAGCAGCTCTCTCTCTTCTCAGAGGGGGGGCTCCAATTCGGAACCTTTGAGGTTTTGGGAGCAAACAATGGTATGATTCTCTTCGGTTTGGTCGACATTATCTACGGCTTAGACACCTACACCTCATACAACCTCCATTACATATGCAATCCCTACGTACGGAAGCTGATCTCTGTCTCCCCTCCGCCGCCCAAACTTCAGATGACAGTCGAATGGCGTTGGGGTTCGGGATTGATCACCGTGGTCGAAAAAGGCGTCCTCGAAAGCTTCAGGCTCGTCCTATTGATGCCCAATCGTGAAAATCGATGCTTACGATTTAGGGTTTACGTCTCAGAAACCAGAGAATGGAAAGAATACCACCCTGTGCCCTCGGTCCCCTTAGAATTGCTGGGAAATTTCCCGACCGCATTCAATCTGAGACTGCATTGGGTCGCCGAGGATGGCTCTGTAATCTCTTACGATCCCTACAAAAGCCCTAATCGCATAAGCCTGATCTTGCCTCCCTCAGACGTAGCGCCAATACGTGAAAACTTTGTGCAGTGCCTATTGGGTGAAGATGCTTCGAATGGTAAGTTGAGGTATTTCGAGATAATCAATACTACTAAAGTGAGGAGGAGGAATAAGCTGAACATCAGGATTAAGGCGTGGGTCCTCGATGAGGAGGAGGACAGCTGGCGCGTGGCCCACGAGGCTGAGGACATCGAGGGAGTTGATGATTGGAATATGTGTTCGAAACCGATTGTTTTCGATCAATTCGATCCCGACATTGTCTATCTTGATAACTTTTGTACTCTAGAGTCGTACAATATTAGGACGCAAAAAGTCGAAGCCCTTCAAGATTATGATTATGATCGGGAATGCGCTTACGACGGCAGATTGTTTAAGGGGTACTTGGCCTTTTCCGTCTGGGTTTTGCCAGTTCATGAATTGAGGAGGGTTTTCTATTCATTATAGGTGCTGCTTACCTAATAATAATTATTATTTATGTACTGTCTTGTTTCTCAAGATTAGGACTGGTAGTAGTCGTAGCAGCACCAGTAGTAGCAGATGGCTAAACACTTTGCTCGATATAAGCTAGTGTTTTAAAACGGGTATAGCGCAGCACGCACGTGTTTTGATTCCAATAGCGCGTAGCGCAGAAAGCGTAGCACGTTGTGTGAGTATTTCGAGTAATATAATACACAAAAAAATATAATATATGACAACACAACTAAAACAAACCATTTTAGAAGCACATAAGCATTTTTAAAAATTAAATAACAGCAAAATTGAATCTTTGTATATTCAACTTCAACATTTAGCATCGCTGACTAAATACAAATTTATTTTTCTCCTGTACTTTTAACTAATAAATTTAATTTTTAAATTATCAAATCTTTTTATAGGAAATTCATATAAACTTATTTGAAATTACTTTAAAAGACAAAATAACCAATGTTGTAAGTGCACTATTAAATTTCACGATTCATTTAAAAAACTATCTACAGGAATTTAAATATAATAATTAACAAATTATATATTAAGCTTTCTGATATGTCTCTAAAACGTTGAGGTAAATTTTTTAATATTTAAATTGATTTAGTCTTTTTCGATAAATGATGATAAATTTCAGTGGATAGTGGAAATACTCGTGGATATAAATTGGTTAATATTTTCAGTTGTACTTTAGCTATATTACACAATTCATTGATGTATTGCTTTTCCAATAATTAGTCTTAACACACACGACATTATTATGCATAAATTTACGAATTTTTGCACTTTATTTTGATCAATGCCAAAATAGCGCGAGTATTTTCAAAAATAGCACAAAAAACGTAAAAAAAAAATGCAATATAGCGTAATATAACGCACGTTTTTTGGGCAAAACGCGAAATATATTGCGCTCTAACGCGTTTTGCAAAAAATTACGCAATAGCGCGCTACACCACGCTTTTAAACACTGATATAAGCTAAAGGGTGTCGTTCAACAATCCGAGGTCGGTAACGGCCCAGAACTAATCCGATCCGCAATATTCAACCCGAAAGCACAAGTGCTTCGAGGAAATCCCAGAGTCTTCGACTGATATCGTGTTGTCGTGTGCTATGCGACCAAATAATGCGTCTGTTACAAATGTGAGCTTCAGGGCGGGGCCAACAGGCGGTGGTGGACGAGGTGGTAGTGGAGGTTTTTCGCGTGGCAGCATTGTTAGGGTTTTGGGGGAGGATATGACATGAGATTCGAGCGGCTAACGAGAAGAAAAATTATGAGGACGATGTCAATCAACGATTTGAATTTTCGGTCAAACAATTTTTTACTTTGTCGTTCTCGGCAATGATGCCCTAAATGAGTCACTGAAATGATTTAACATAACGATTTTCTATTAAGGATGTTCAAGTAATTTTCATTTCTATCCCTTTTCCTTAATTCTATTGCGTTCTGTTCACTTTTGTTCAACTTACCACCTCGTCCACCACTCGTTGTTGGCCTCGCCCTCAAGTGCACGTTTGCAACAGGCACAATGTTCGGTCAAATAAATCTGTTCAACCATGGATCCACCGATCAAATAAATTCCCGCTAAAGCGCCTTCGATTAAGCAATTGATACTTTTATGTTGTATAAGCAAGTACAAACGATAACGATTACAAACAAATTGTCATCATAGCATAAAGATTATCCAAACATTGCAACTCGTCAAACTCATCGGTTTGGTTAAGAGGTCTAGTTGTTGTGAAAGTGCCATTAGATTATCCCTGTGACAGAAAAGCATGAAACAAAATGACAATGACAAATGGACAATCATAATGTTTTATCAAGAACTTTACATCTGTTTTACGCTTCGATTGAGGTCCATGAAACGAAACTCTCGAAGCGCCTACGATTAAGAAATTGATCCTTTTTATACTGTAAAAGAAAGAAAAAACGATGATAACAAACAACTTGACACTAAAGCATAAAGATTATCCAAAAGTTGCACCTCGTCAAACTCATCGAATTTGGTTAAGAGGTCTGATAGTTGTGAAAATGCCACTTGATTATCCTTGTGACAGAAAAGCATGAAACAAAATGACAATCATAAATGGACAATCATAATGCTTTATCAAGAACTTTACCTCTGCTTTACGCTTTGATAGACATCCATGAAACGAAACTCCCTCAGCAATACTTCCTTTCTTAACAAGATGTTGGTTAAGTCCCAATTTCTGCAAAAGTCAGGGTTCAACCTATTAAGATCTTAAGCTTGTAAATAAGATAGATGGCCGATTTACTCAACATAGTTTATTACACAAACTACTACATTAACCACCTCAAACTGTCCCGGGTAATTGCACGAGAAAGTGCCTCGCCTCGCATCATCTGTGCCGCCTTCACTCTCTACAGCCTACAAAGGTTATGCGACGATCATCACTAATACCACAATGATAAAGAAGGATAGTTTAATAAGTAACAAAACTGAAATCTACAATTTATAACGAGTACCTGATTCACTAGATCCTACTTCCTCATCACGAACATCTTTATATAGTAGTTGCATAAAAATTTTAGTCAAGGTTCAACAAAACAGAGAACAACTAGCAATCTAACAGGAAGGAAATAGAAAACTCAAACATATACTCCAAAATTTGGGGATTGAGAGGTCCAACGTATCAAGAATGTACCCTCAAAAGGGTATCACTCCTTAA
The DNA here is from genome assembly GCA_027422505.1 of Craterostigma plantagineum. Lineage (NCBI taxonomy): Eukaryota > Viridiplantae > Streptophyta > Magnoliopsida > Lamiales > Linderniaceae > Craterostigma > Craterostigma plantagineum. Next base: position 5,077,142 of record JAPQWV010000044.1, on the reverse strand, counting down.
TCAAATAAGAAATAAAATAAAAACGAATACCAAACGACTGAAATATAGTAACAAACTTACTTTGAGGAAACAATTAGTTCCCAAAGCTACGTTGTAGAGGGCGAAGTCATCTTCAATGTTGTTCCATAATACCATGATTTTGATTTTCAAGGGCAAAGCAGGTTTGAAATCTGCGATAAGTTGAGAGATCGTTGCAACTTCACGGCGATAAACCATTCAAAAAAATTCTTGGCTGTAGAAATTCGGGTCGGGCCTCCGGTAATTTATCTGTTATCAGGCCCATGCACACGCGCCACACATGAGGAGGGATCCCGATATAAACTTGATGGGGTTCCTTCCTAAAACCAATTGGTGATAGGAGTGACCCTCGAGCTTATATACCGGTTAATTTTTCTTGTCGTAACCGATGTGAGACACTTGACATTTGCGGCTACCCACATGTGACAATCTTCACGCTCCCCCCTCACATGTGAGTTTTTTTTCTTAATCGGACGGGATAATCAATCTTTTCGAACCCGTCGTACTTTTTTATTTTAATTTTGAGACGGGTGAGGAAAGCCACTCTTTTGAGTCGGGATAGCCATTTTTATGCTCGTTGTTTCCTCCATCATATACTTGATTACCTTGTCAGGACATCTTTAGATTGTTTCTTGACGGATACGCCTTCATGTTCAGCATTTTTGGGTTGCGATTTCGATGGTTTTCTTTGTTGCTGGTAAAGTATTCACGTTAGTCAAGTTGTGTGTAAGACCCATGCTAAGACATATAACTTAGCTAATGTCTCACTTCACTGGGATTTTTCTATTATCTTAGCAATTCCCTTGGCCGGTGGGATTTGTTCATCATATATGGGTATTGTGATTTCCTTTCAGAATGCAGTTCCTCTAAATCTTTTTGTATGCATGAACAATTCTGTTGGTTCCTTTATGTCGCTTTTGTTGCGGGATTGCCGAGTGCTTTGCACTCCTCGTTTGCATATAATTGTCCTATCCAATAATTCCCAGGAATTCTGTCCATTATCTGCACTCGAACGGTGCCTCGGTGATGTCCTCGGAGGATCGTTTGCAGGAAAGAAGGTGCGGTCTGCAAGACATTGGTAGGCACATCATGAAAATTCCAATTATTGCATTCCAAATCCTCCTTTGCATGAAGCTCGAGGTTGCGATTCTCCCTAATAAAGAAAGATACTGCGGATTAGTGCAGTTTTTTTCACGACTAACTCGATTGCATCCTTGTGTATAGGGAACACCATTCAGGTGCAAGATACCTTCCTCTCAAGGTTCTCTTCTCTCCGACCAATATCATCGTTTCGTAATTCGTATTTAATCTTAATGCGTATGGTTAGTATCTAATCTGCTCTCGACTCCTTTTTAGGAGTGTCTGTGTCATCTTTACGGGCCAAAATAGAATTTTTTCGAATCTTGTGAAGTTTGATGAACATCAAGTTTCTAAATCCACTTTGCATAGATTTTTATAAGTTTGCTAGTCAACCATAGAAATATATCATTTTTACGTCCATTTGTATAGCCCGTTTGTAACCTTAAAATTTTATGGCCAAGCTGTTCGTTTTCAAAGACGAGATATTGGTAGTAAATTAGGCAAAACTGCATTACACTAACATGCAACTGAGAATCGATCTAATACGCAACAATTGCCAGAAATCCCATCGAAGCTAATACCAACGCCCAACGACTCATAGACGAAAAGGTATACTGCTGCGCAGCTCCACTGCTCTTTTTGTGCTCCGAAGGCGAAGGCGCTGGGCTTTCGCCGTCGCCCGAGACGTGAACGTCAAACTTTTGCCCCGCTTCGCAGTGCCCCGGCTTTCCGCATATGAAGTAGTAATGTCCCGGGCCTTCGATTCTGAAGGAATCGTGGCCCGTGGCCCAAGAAGCTATGGGGTCCGTCGAGTTGCATGCCTTGTAGTTCTTGTGAGTCACTCTCACCACATTGTGGTATTCTTTGTTGTATTCGAACACTGCAAAAATAATTTGCAGAATGCCATCATTTTAAGCTTTTGAGAGAGAGAGAGAGAGAGAGATTCTTACGCAGAGTGTCGCCGACGTGAAAGCTTTTGGAAGAAGCCCAAGATTTGTAGTCGGGTTTGCCGATGAGTGTCCAGCCCGAAGAATCGCCGACTTTGTAAACCTCACCGTGTGCCATTACTGCAAACGCTGCTGTTAGGACGACCAATAAGAGCATCGGCGTAGCCATTGTTAATATTGAGGTAATCACTCCTTGCTATATTGAGATGGAGATGGGGTGGGGAATGCTTTTATAGACAAAGAAGAAGAGAGACGAGGTATTTATGGTAATATCTTCATCTCATTGTTACTATGGTGAAATAGGGGGGAAAAAGGGTGTTTTTTTGCTCGGATTCTTGATTTTGTGGCGATAAGATATCTTCTTGCATTTACTTGATGTCATCTTGGAGTAATTAGTACCGTGTTATGGCGTATGATTACGTGGGATTTCTTTATTAATGGTGTGGATTACCTTACGGTTGGATATATTATACTGCGTGTCGATGTCGTAATCTTTGTTAAAATAAAAGCATCATGATTAGTGCTTTTCTTTTTGGCTGATTTTAATGGCAAAACTAGTTTAGTTTGATTATGCAAACAGACAATATTTCGAATATCATATACTATTTTTCCCAAAGAATATGTGAAGTGACTATACAAATGGCTCTCAACAAAAAGGTCATGAGTTCGATTCCACTTGGTATCCTTTAGATCGATAATCGAAAAGAACACATCGATTATGAAAACCGGTACGTTGTCGCACACTCTACGCGTGTGTGCTTAAAATATAATTATATTGATATTACTTCTAATTTTGAGTTTCATTATTTGTAATGTTTAATATATAAAATATAAATTTTAGCTATATAAACAAAAATAATGTGTAGGAATATAAATATAAAAGTAATATAAAAGTTATTAAAGTAATTAATTAACACAGAGATGATTAAATTGCAAAGGACAAAATGTTTTATAGCCGCCACTCCACGCCCTTTAAATAATAGAAGAATAGATTAATCAATGTGGATATTGGTTCGTTCTAGTAGTGACAATGATGTTTAAATTAGGGTAAAATGCATATAACCCCCTCGTGGTTTCTCCGAAATGCACATAAACCCCCGTGGTTTTTTTATTGCACTGTACTCCCTCGTGGTTTAACTAATGTTGCACCGTACCCCCCGGGCAGCAGTTTTTGCCCGAAATTGGATTACACGCGCTCTTACTGCAGGTGGGTTAAGCTTGACCATATTATTTACTGTTAAATGATCAGAATAACCCGAACTATTCATCTTCTTTTCAAATGATAACCCCGTGTGCAGCAGTTTTTGCCCGAAAGTGGATTACATGCGCTCAAATGACCATATTATTTACTGTTAAATGACCAGAAGGTGAATAGTTGTTATTCTGTTCATTTAACAGTAAATAATATGGTCCAAGCTTAACCCACCTGCAGTAAGAGTGCGTGTAATCCAATTTTCGGGAAAAAACTGCAGTCCGGGGGTACGGTGCAACATTAGTTAGACCACGAGGGAGTACCGTGCAATAAAAAAACCACGGGGGTTTATGTGCATTTCGGCGAAACCACGAGGGGGTTATATGTATTTTACCCTTTAAATTATTCAGACTGAAATTGATCGGCTTGCGTACTTTCTGTCGATATTAATTTCTTAATATTTTAGGCTTGAATTATTGCATTGGGCCGTCGAGCCCATCTTATAGGAGAATGAAATGGGCCGATTTCGAAGCCCAATTAAAGATTCCAGCTCTTCGACATACACTGATTCGTTCGTCACTTCTCTGAGAGCTAATTTCACTTTATTTCTCAACAAATTGAGAGGGGAACAAAAAAGGGGCTCAAAATGGGTCGGAAGAAGGGAGCTCCGCTGTTCGCCGACGATGGCCCGCCGGACGACTTTGACCCGTCGAATCCGTACAAGGATCCGGTGGCGATGCTGGAGATGAGAGAACATCTCGTGAGAGAGAAGTGGATCCAAATCGAAAAGGCGAAGATATTGAGGGAGAAGCTGAGGTGGTGCTACAGAGTTGAGGGTGTGAATCATCTCCAAAAGTGCAGGCATTTGGTCCACCAGTACCTTGAAGCCACGCGCGGCGTTGGCTGGGGCAAAGATCATCGCCCTCATGTCTTTCACGGTTCGTAGTCCTATTATCTTAAGGTTGATTTTCTCAATTTCGTTTTGCGATGATGATGGTGATGATGATTATTGTGATCTTGGTTGTTATGATGTGTGTGGGCAGGTCCTAAGGAGGGAGAGGCAGTTTGAAAGGTAAATCTTTGAACGTTCTCATGAATTGTATATAGTGAATTGATGTTAATGCAGTGCTTGTGTGATATGAATGTTCTAAAAAGTGTGAGGTGTTAAGTTATTTTGGACACAGAATCGATTTGATCAGAATCAATGTGCTTTACGCTTGTATTGAGGATGTGAGATCAATCAAGCCATGGTTTCCTCTCTCCTTGTTTCATTAGGTTTTAGCGCTCTCCTCAACTATCAACGTATCACCATCCTTTAAAAAGTATTAGATTTGCCAAACACCTTCTTAATACTCAGCTGATGTGCTGTAAATGCTCGTGTATCGATTCGATCTCGTTCTTTCATTTCATATATTAACCCTTCAACTCGAAAGAATGAATGACTTTATATATGTTATCTCTCTAAACTAAAGTGGAAGAATTGTACGGTTGTTATCACGAAACATATCGGTAAGTTTGGAGGACTTGAAATGCATGAACTGTCAGGTAGATACATGTATGTTTTAGGCACATAATTCTTCAGCTGTTTTCCCTTGTGCATTGTGTGTATGAAAATCATTGTTAGGATGGCTAAAAACTTTGCTCAAAGTTTTCTTCTTACCAACCATTATATATCATGCAGGCGAATTGAACTTGTCCTGAATCCCATTTGCCGGAGATAGATAGATATTTACTGCCTGATTGACCTCATTTTCATTAGATTATCATGTAATATACCCAGGTAGATCATCAGACAAGCATATCTATATTGAACTAGGTTATGATTATCCCTCCATTTATGTTTTCTTGTGAAAGTGGTGATGGAGCTTTCGTAAGAAGCTTGTGATGTGAAACAAACATCGGTTTTGAATGTAATAAATCCTGGTGTGATATTTGATATTTTCTATTTATCTTTTCCCTTTACTCCGTATGAAATTTCATTGACTAGATTTCTTGATGCTCATCAACAACAGTGTAAAAAGAGCTGCGTCATGGGACAACACAAATAAATAAAAGGCAATGCAAGTTGGTTCCTTTTTCATATTTCTGACCCCCAAAGAATCCTTAATTTGGACATTAATCGAGCGAGCATAACGGGATGGGTCCAATACAGAAATAACAGAGAATAGGTTCTAATATTTCATACTTGTTCCCATAAGATAATATCGAATTAATAGTGTCTACAAAGTTTCTATCTTACATATGCTATTTCTCCATGTGAAGTTACTCGAGGAACAATTAAGAGGACAAAAACATAGAGAATGCAATATGGAATTATGATGTATAGCCTCACATTGCATGATTGGTGAAATTGAGATATGATATCCGTCCTCTTTGCCAATGAAATATTATGTGGCTCATGATTTATTTAAAATTCATTCCAAAACATTAATATGGTGGCTATAACGATACTTTTGGACTAGTGGACTACACTAAAGTGCATAAAAGTTATAATAACAAACAATACTTTACACTGAACAACAATATAATATAAATTATCCATTAATTATGTTGCATTTTCAAACGCATTAACAAGCCAAGTTACTAAATTGAACATATTAAAGCATTATTTTTCCAATTTCCTTGGATAGAAGAAGAAAATATCTACTTAACCGTTCTCTTGTGGTAATAAAGAGCCCATCATCAACTGCTAAAGACGCCCTTGTACGAGATAAGGTTACCGCCACGTGGCACGCCTGTAACGTTCATAACGATAAGGCAATGTGTATGTGGTCATAAATTCGAAAAACAAAAAAAAAGAACTACGAAGATCCATCGGCCCAGAAACAATCCAGACCCAACAAGATCGAATCTTGACCGTAGGATCTTTCTCCAATCCCTGCGTTTCAAAACCCCTATAAATGATGGGGGTCTCCACTCCCCACTCAGCAAAACACTCACTGCAAATAGTAGCAAGAAAAAGCTCAAGGCCAAGAGTTAAGGACAACAAATGGCTTCCTCAATGCTCTCCACCGCCGCCACCTCCGCCGCCGTGACTCCCGCTCAGGCCACCATGGTGGCTCCCTTCACCGGCCTCAAGTCCGGCGCCACCTTCCCCGTCACCCGCAAGAACTCCGCCGACATCACCTCCATCGCCAGCAACGGCGGAAGGGTCAAGTGCATGCAGGTAACACATCACACATACATAAAATTTCTCTGCAATCCTTCGATTCATGTATATTGACGAACTGGGTCGGGTGGGTCGGGTCAATAGGTGTGGCCGACGGAGGGTCTGAAGAAGTTCGAGACGCTGTCGTACCTCCCGAAGCTGACGAGGGAGCAGCTGTTGGCCCAAATCGAGTACCTTCTGAGGAACAAGTGGATTCCCTGCCTCGAGTTCGAGCTCAGCCTCAAGAACGGCTTCCCCCACCGCGAGAACAACAGGTCGCCGGGGTACTACGACGGCCGATACTGGACCATGTGGAAGCTGCCCATGTTCGGGTGCACCGAGGCAGGACAGGTGGCGAACGAGCTCGACGAGGCGATCAAGGTCTACCCCGAGAGCTTCATAAGGATCATTGGGTTCGACAACGTTCGCCAGGTTCAGTGCGTCTCCTTCATTGCGCACACGCCAACTGGGCTCTAAGCCAAAGCCCATCGATCTATGTTATCCTATCTATATATGAATGAATGGATGTCAATTATTTGCTTGTTGTTGTTGTTGTTCGACCTGTTTAGGGTTTTCTTTTTCGTGTCTGTGTTATCATCAAAGAACTGCTGCTGCTGCTGTTGATTGTTGTTGATTTTTCTGCTTTTCCTCCATTGTTCGTTTTTCTGCTTCTCCTCAATGTATGGAGAGGGAGATATACGTATGCAACAATATTGTATGATGAGGATAAGTGTGAAATAATAAGTTATGTATAATTAACTACTGCTGTGCTGCTACGTATTTTTCCTTTTTCTTTGTTTAGAGTTTAATTGGTTTGGTTTTTTCTTAATCGCATCACAGTAAAGCTTCAACAAATTCAATCGATGAAAGAAAGACCAATCTTCTTATAATTCGATGGCTCGTTTTCCTTCACTTAAATCTTATCTCGAATAAGTGACTTGAAATTGATTTGAAGCCCGCTGCAAAAGAAAGTGATGTTTATCATGACCGAAAAAAATGGTGGGTTAATTTGCAAATGATCCCTTTAGATCTTCTAATTTGCAAAATAGCTATGAACCCAAATACATGTAATATCATGGTACAAAACAATAGCACACGAAAAAGATTGTAATAGAAGACAAAGTCAGTGAACATCGATCTCAGTTGTGCAAATAAAATTACATCAAGAAGATTATGCTGCTGGTTGCTGCTGAGTGATGCAGTGTATGTTTCCTCCTCCAAGAGCTATCTCACGTACGCCCTCGACTCCAACAATCTGAAACAAGAAAGTCAAAAAAAAAGCGAAAAGAACGAATAAAGAACAACATAAGCCTTCGATCTAAGCGTGTTCGAGTTTTTTCTTTGTGGCGTTTGAGAGCTAAAATGGTGCTTTCATCCCATGTCGAGACTCACCTCATATCCAGGAAATGCTGAGGACAAGACGATTACAGCTTCGTCGTCCCACTTTTTGTCGCCGAATTGGGGGGTAATAACAGCCCCATTAGCAATGTAGAAGTTTATGTAAGAAGCAGCAATCCTTGTCCCAGGTGGCCTTGCTTTAGCTTCACCAGTCTGTTATCGTATCGATTCAAGACCAGACTTAACCGATAAGATTCTGACAAAAAACATGCATACGGAGATTAACCTGTTCGAGCCCAGAAGCTTCTTCCTCAGAAAGATAGAGTGGCCCTGGGATATGGAGTTTAATGATTTCAAATCCTCTGCCTTTAGCATCTGTGGCTTTTTCGAGGATATTGAGAGCTTCCACTGAGCGTTCGTATTGTGGGTCTGATTCGTCGTCGGTCCACGCCAGCAAAACAACGCCGGGCTTTGCAAAACAGCACATGTTGTCTATGTGGCCGTTAGTATCATCATCGCCTGCAATAAAGAGAGATATCGAAAAAAGTGAGATTAGAGATGTATTCTTGGGATCGATAACCGAAGCTTCTTTCAGTAAGAGAACGTGGGAAATTGTGACTAGATCCCTTACAATCTTCTGTTTCAATACTATATAAATATGAATGCAAGAAAGGATACCAAACAATCCTCGGGGCAGCCAAATGATCTTTTGGACTCCAAGATATGCTTTAAGCTCGTTTTCGATCTGTTCTCTGTTCAAATTAGGATTTCGATTTTTATTCAGGAGACACTCTTCTGTAGTAAGGCAAGTACCTGAATGTAGTGGCAAGTATATTGGTTAGCTGACGACTATTAGTAGCAAGTTTGCAATCGATTAAAAGCATAAATATTTGGACCTTCTCCATCGACATGGATGCTTCCACCTTCCAAGATCATAGGATGGGGAAACCTTGGAATCTTCTCGATTTCAAGAATCTACACATAAAGAAAAGATGATGAATGAGGTGATAAAAAAAGCTTACAGGACTGAGTTTGCTAACATTGTAATCTCCACAGAACAGGCCAGACAGAAGCTAGAGGGAGTGCAAGAGGCCCTCCATGCAGACCCACTGAACTTGGATCTTATAGTCAAGGAACAGGAGGCAAGAGCAGAATTTGGATTCTTAAGTGTGGCTAATGCTAAATTCCTGAGGCAAAAAGCCAAAGCCAGATGGTTAGCTAAAGGTGACCAGAACTCAGCTTACTTTCATGCCAGGATAAAACAAAGAATCTATGCGAACAGAATACTATCCATAGACACAGCAGATGGCAGAACAATAACTGAAACAGGGGAACTGCAGACACATTTCTCAGACTACTTTCAGGAGGTTTTGGGCAGAGGCAGAGTTACTAGCTGTAAGATGGATAAGGAAGTAGCAGAAGAGGGATATGTGCTAACTCTGGATGACCAACTGAGACTCACGCAGCCATTTGACAGGAGTGAGGTATGGAAGGCAATTAAATCCATACACTCTGATGTGGCTCCCGGCCCTGATGGTTTTGGTAGCAGTTTCTTTAAGAAGGCATGGAGTGTAGTTGGGGAACAAGTAACCAATGCAGTCCTTGAATTCTTTGAAACTGGAAAGATGTTGCCTTGTCTGAATAAAACAGTGCTTTGTCTCATCCCAAAAGTACTTCATCCATGTACAGCCCAAGATTTCAGGCCTATAGCATGTTGCAACACGTTGTATAAATGCATTGCTAAGATGCTCTGTAGCAGAATAAAGCCGCTGCTCCCGAAACTTATTCATGCTAATCAAAGTGCGTTTGTGGAAGGGAGGTCAATTGTGCACAATATACTTTTATGTCAGGATCTACTAAGGATGTACAACAGGAAAAACACCTCAGCCCGTGCTCTAATGAAAGTTGATATTAGGAAGGCTTACGATACTGTGGACTGGTGCTTCTTGGAAAAGTGGCTGTGTATGCTCAGATTTCCCCGGAAAGTTGTGACATGGATCATGGAATGTGTGACTACTGTATCGTACACTGTGGCTGTTAATGGCTCTACCACCGGGGCTTTCAGAGGAGCAAAAGGTCTGAGACAGGGAGACCCTGTCTCTCCTCTGCTTTTTGTAATCTCAATGGAGTACCTGTCGAGAAAATTGCAACTGGTCTCCAAGAGTCCCAACTTTAGGTTCCACCCTCAGTGTAAAGAGCCTTAAACTGGTTAATCTTTGCTTTGCAGATGATCTTATGATCTTCTGTAAAGGAACTAAAGGAGCTGTTTCTGTGGTGATGGAAGCACTAGATCACTTTCATAAGGTATCTGGCCTGAACGCGAACCATCAGAAATCAAGCATATACCTCGCAGGTGCTACTAGAGAAGGCATGGAGCAGATTCTGCAGATCACTGGGTTTAAGCTGGGAAGTTACCCCATGAGATACTTGGGGGTTCCTCTCTCCCCAATTAGATGGAGCCGAAGCTCTTGTCAATCATTGGTGGAAAAAATCACAGCCCGAATTCAGTGTTGGTCCACCAGAAATCTCTCATACGCGGGTCGAATATGTCTCATAAATTCAGTTTTGTTGGCTACCCATGGCTATTGGGGCTCCATCTTTATGCTGCCTAAGGCTGTGTCAAAAGAAATAGATAGAATATGCAAGGAATTCCTTTGGGGGAGAACAGGTCACGGCAAATGTATCTCATTGGTGAACTGGGAAAAGGTCTGCTGTCCCAAGAAACAAGGTGGCTTGAACTTAAGGGACTGTGCCACATGGAACACAGCACTGGTGGGCAAGCAGGTCTGGGACATCACACTGGCTGTAGACTCCTTATGGATCAAGTGGATACATACAATTTATCTGAAAGGGACTAATTTCTGGGAATTCAGTCCGGCGGCTGATACGAGTTGGCATTGGAGGAAGATTAACAGAATAAAGAGCAAGTTCAGATTGGGTTATGATGGCTGCAAATGGATACATTCAAAAGATGGAGTATACACTGTTAGAAGTGGATTCGACTGGCTCAAAGGGAGTCACCCTCCCTTCCCCTTTTGTGACGCTGTATGGAACAGGATTAATGTGCCAAAGCACTCATTCATCCTCTGGCTGATACTGCAAAAACGAGTATTAACTGTGGACAGACTATGTAGCTGGGGTATGGTCATCTCCAATACAAGTTGTAGGCTGTGTAACACGTATGAGGAATCAGTGGAGCATCTGTTCCTATCCTGTCAATTTAGTCAGCAAGTGATCTCAAGGATCAATGCATGGCTGAATATTGGGGACACGGTCAAGACCTTTGAAGATCTCAGTAGCTGGATGGAAAGTATAGGAAGAAGAAGAAATGCAGCACATCGCATGAGCGTGGCGTGTTATGCGTCTACAATTCACCACCTATGGTGTGAACGAAATAAGAGAGTTCATGGGGGGGGATCAAGCAGTGCTGAGCAGATAGTGAGCTCGATAAAGGAAGAAATGTTACTTAGATTTCAGGCTTTCTGCCATCAGAAGCAGATTAGAAATTTTTGCTTTAGAATAGATTAAAATGAATATAATAGATATGTGAGTAGAGGGAATTGGGAGTGTGGGCATTGTACTTTGCAATGGGTCATGTGGTAAATGAAATTGATCATTTCACCAAAAAAAAAAAAAAAAAAGCTTGCACCCAGTTTTATATTTATACCGAGAGTCGGAACTTGAGCTACCTTTCTTGCAATAAGAAGGTCCAGGCTCCAATCTGTGTAACAACCTTCATCTATGCCTATTAAGAATCACACAAAGAATCGTTACTATACTTGAAGTGAAAATTCTGCATTTTAGGCAGAGCAGATTCGTAGAATGTAAGTTGTTTCTAATTTCAGACAGAATCCTTGACATAAATCTTTAAAATCAACACAAGTATGGCGTTGAATTCTTGGAATTCATTCCTCTATTACACGTGCTACCAAATTTTCTTACCACCGTAGCAGTTGAAATTCCAGTCAATTCCTGCAATCGCACTGCCCTTGGTCTCTTCACTTGACCTGACAACAAACTTCCCGCAAGAATTGCAATTTATTTTTTGCTGGCAAAGAAATCATATATGACGCAGAAAATAATAATAACACTAAAAAAAGAGACTCACCGTTGGACCAGTGTCACGAAACCAGGAATCATTCATCGATATTTCAACTACCCTGATATGTTTTGGCAACATACTGCGAGCATTTTCCCACTGTCAAGAAAATTCCACATCTTCGATGAAAGTTACTCAATGTTATTGCGGCGGGTGGATAATATATTATATCCATGTCCAAGCACTAACCTGCGAAGAACTAGTGCATACTGTAACAGGTTCAAATCTGGAAATTGCAGAGGCAACTTTGACAAAAGCTTGTTGGCCATGAACTCCTCTGTCACGCCAATTGTCGGGCCTTTCCTAATTTCACAAAAGACGAAGAAACTTAAACTTTCAGCGCTTTTCACCAAGCTGGAGAATGATATTGGCAACACCCAACGAGTGAAAGAGTACGCATTGCTGAACTTGAAAGTAAACGTTTCTTTATTCGAAGTTTGTTTCACGAACATCTCAGCTAACCTCATTCCTATGTAGGTACAAATAAACACAAGATCGAAATTGAAAATCAGCTAAAACACAATCCACCGAATAATAAAACCCATATGATCTTCAAAAGCAACCAAAAAAACACCAAGAAAACCGTAATCGAACAGACGCACACAATAACAACAAAGCAGCAAAAGAAGGGACAAAAGCCTACAACAGCCCAACAAAACAAACTCATACTTAACGAACTCATAAACACCACCAAACAGCAGCAGAAGAATCACATCAAAGACACCGACTTTTTTGTCCCTTTTCGCAGTTATTTCAAAACCCCTTAATCAAAGGAGCCAAAAAACTCCCCCCAACAAGCAAATCCAACCACGGAATTCAGAAGTAAAAATAATGATTACGGAAACCCATCTAAAATGCCTAACACCCCATTAACGCTAAAAGCAAAATTAGAGTAATTTATGTCAATATACGAACAGGCCATCCCATCCAACATTGAGAGTGTTTCTCCCACTCAGCTGGCATGTAGTATCCATGCTCGACTGGTTTACCCTTCAATTCCATTGTTTTTTCTATTTCTTTCTCAGGTGAATATGAATAAAATCTCACAAAGTCGAATGGCTTTTGTGTGAAAAAGCTTCAGTTTCGCACTATTTTATTATTTTATTCATTGTTGTTGACTTGTTGTCGCTCTTGATCTATTCTCGACTAATTTGTTTAGCATATTAAAAAGGATAATAAAGTAATTAATAAAAAACACCAGCCTAATACTATTATATACCATCATTACTAAAACTCATTAAAGGAAATTCCTCACTAACTACGCGGACAACATTAAATAGTAAGAGCATATTTAGTTAATCTTTGGGTACATATTTGCCATCTTACATAATTTAAGGAGTTAAAAGACGACTTCACTCTTAAATTGCAATAATAAATCCGCTAATCGCCTAATCAATTAATTAAATAAAAAACAGTTACCACTGATGACAGACTAATCCCACGTTTCTTCCCCACGTACGACACTCACTCGATTAGAGGAGCTGCGAATTTCCAAATATACCCCTCACACCACCCCTAACCCCACCCAACTCTCAGGGGCATATAAGACAAACAACCCCAAATCAAAGCCATAAACGCAGACGTTTCCTCTCTCCATCCCCGCGCACTGTAATAAATCTCCATTTATTCCCACCTTTCAACTCAACGAAACCATTCTTCCCAATACAAAGAAAGAAAAACACAGAGAGAAAAAATGGTCCGAATAAGCAACAAGATCATCACTAGCCTCAACGTCCTCACCCTAATCCTCGCCTGCGGCGCCATAGCCTTCTCCCTGTGGTTCCACGTCAGCGGCGGCGAGACGCCGTGCCAGAGGACCCTGCGAACGCCCCTCCTCGCCGTCGGCGCCTCCTTGCTCGTCGTCTCCCTCGCCGGGTTAGTGGGCTCGTGCCGCCGCGTCTCCTTCCTACTTTGGGTCTACCTTATGGTGCTCTTCTTCCTCATACTGGGGCTCGTGGGGTTCACCATCTTCGCCTTCGTGGTGACCAACAAAGGCGCCGGCAAAGCCCTGGCCGGCAAAGGCGTCGGCGATTACTCCAAATGGCTGCAGAGGTACGTCGTCAACGCTGAGAATTGGGATGAGATTAAGAGCTGCTTGGCCGGCGTGAGGCTTTGTCAGGGCGTCGACGGTGGTAACATGCACAAGTTGCCTCCCATTAAGGTTAAGTGTCACCTTTTTTGTTTTGTCCTATCTATCTACTTTGTAGTTTGTATAATGCAAATAGAGCTAAAATTTGACACTGTATACACATTTCACGTGTCAAATTTTAAGTATATAGTCAACTGCTAGGCAAGACAGGCCCATTTTTTCTATGACGATTAATGACATTTTCATGGTAATAACTTACTCGCACTAATACTTACAGTTCGGGTGCTGTAAGCCGCCGAGTGATTGTGGGTTTGAGTTCAAGAATGGGACGTTTTGGGCTAAGCCGAGGGCGGGTTTGAAGGCGAACGGCGACCCAGATTGTAAGGCGTGGAGCAACGATCAGAATAGGCTGTGTTTGGACTGTCAGTCTTGCAAAAGTGCGGTTTTGTACAATATTAAGAAGCAGTGGAGGATGTTGGCTCTGATTAATATCGGGATTACGCTATTCGTTATCGTCGTTTATTCGGTGGGGTGCTGCGCTCTGAGGAATAATAGGGCCACCAAGAAGAACGGCGGTGGTGGGCGTGCTTGAATTTTCAATTGATGCTTTGGTCATTTTTTTTTGTTGTGTTTTTTTCTGGATGATTTGTGTTTGTTCGGACCAAAAGTTGTAGTTTTGGTGTTTTCGTCAAGTATTATTATGCATGTGTTTGTTCGTGAAATTAATACAGAGGCTTTTTACGAGAAGGGTTCTTACATTAATCCCGAATTTGAACCCAAGTCCTTACATTTTACACACCATCCCATCCCAAAGCCCGAAATTTGAACCCTATAATTTGTGGGACAAATGATTTCATGCACATACGTTAGACCCACACACACATACATATAAATGCAAAATAGGGAAGCAAAAAGCTAGGCGTTGCTTTGCTATATCTTGTCGAAATCATCATCGAAGCCATCACCACCATCGTCTGAGAAACAAGAACGATCATCATCAACGTAAAGCAATGTGATTTTATGCACCAAAACCAAATTAGCATAGAGAAAAATCTTGCTTTAAGGTTAAGATTACTGCCTAGCTTGGAGACTCCTTGATTTTATTTATTGGATTATTCCTAATGTACGGGAATGGTGGGAAGCATCAATTGGAAAAAAAAAACGAAGAAGATTATGGATATTTTTCTGCGTCTAGCATTACCTGGTCCGTCATCTTCATCCTCGAGGTCTCCGAGAAGAAACGCGTCCAAGTCCTGCTCAGAAGCTGCTGATTTAACACTGTTACTTTTCTGCTCCGGTACATCAGAATCTGCTTTGGATGGTGGGTGACTTGAACCCTCTTTCACCTCGGCTTCTTTTACCTTCTCTTCAGACTTGAGCTTCAGTTCTTCCACGTAACGTTTTTCGTATCTATAACAAAGTAGAGGTTAGTAGATGCATTAACAACACAAGCCATTCATTCCCACCGACGACATAGAATTTGAGAAAGCTAAGAAGACACCTTTAGCATATTTAACATAGGATAATGAAAATGCATCTGCAAAATCAACAGGGAAAGAAAGCTCTCTTGCATCAGAAAGTACTTACGGTGCCACATGAGTGTTTACGAGAATAAAGTATATCCTCCAAAACTTCCTCTCCTTCATCACTTTCGGACAAAGCTGATACCTTAGCTTCGAGATTTCCTACACGAAAATGCAGTCGATTTATTCAAGATCCACGCAGTCATTTAGCAGAAGTTATCCTGCAGCACGTATGAGCCTACCTTCACAGTCAAGAGAACAAGCTTGGCATGTTTTTCTTGCCATTCGGTGAGATCCTTACGAACATTTGCAACGGTTGGAATATCAGACATCTCTGAGTCATCTGCACAAGAGTAATTGAAACAATTAACAGAATACAACCCTCAGATAAGCTAACAAGTCTAGTAAATACAAATTTTTAGAGCTTTGAGTGTATAACCAGGAACGTTATTGCAAGAGATGGATCCACATTCAACTGAAAATACAAGCTATGTAGAGACCCTTCTTAACAGTTATGGAATAGACACTAGAGAGTCTTATATTGAGGATCTTAAGATCCCAATTACTTCATAAACAGCTCTGCAACCCATCCCATTACCCCAAATCCCCATCATATGATTCAGTTTGGCACTTGAAGACAAGGATTATAAATAATAGAAACAAAAGAGGTGCATTTTAGAATCATGGTCACGCTCGCATTCATCAGACGGCCAATTTAACAGTTTCACTCAAACGTACGGCACAGATCATCAGTAGTAGATCGCCATATCGGCGTACGACACCTTCAAGCGGGAAATCCTGGAAAGTGTTGGCCGTAATCCCCTTCACAAACTCCCTGAGCTCATCCGTAACCCCGTACTTCTCCAGATCAGCGTCTCCAGGCGAGTCAACGGCGGTATTCGACTTAATCTGTGCGGTCAATCGATCGGCGCGCTTGAGAGCCTCCGCGGCGAGCTCCTTCGATTTCTCCGCCAACTCCTTCGATCTCTTCGACGCCTCCGAAACGACGTCGGACAGGTTGGTCGAAGCAATGTTCTGAGACAGCTCCTGAGATTTCGAAGCCAGATTCTGAGTCAGCTCCTGAGATTTCTTCGCAGCTTCTTCGGCGAATGTGCGAGCTCGTTGCCAGAAATCCATATCTGTCTGGGGGAAAATCGCGTCAGTATCCTTCGCTTCGCTTGGCTGTCTTCCTGAGTATGAATATTCAACGCTTGCAATTGCATCTGTATAGAATCAGTGACGTGCTCACAGCCACTGTTGTGTGTTGAGCAATTACAGATTCATAGCTTAGGTTCGTACGTTACGCTTGGTCAGGTCAAGTTTATTTATCTACTAATTTATTTTCTCTGAAATTTATTTTACTAGGTTATGCCCGTGCGATGCACGGGACGCTGCATGTCTGGTATGCGATCTTTGTCGTTAAATTTTCTTATTGGTAAAACATATGGGGATTACAATTAATATGCAGTACGTACACAGTTAACGTAAGGGAGGACATTTGTGGATGTCATTCAACGTGTGGTTGTAATACAAGTTCACCAAGTTGGTTCCACACTGTCGGCCATTCATACATTAGCCTTCTACATTCATACACTAAGATATCCTTTTACCTAGTCAATGGATAGTATATTACATATCATAGAATTGCATTTAGACAGAAATATAGTCATACAGCTGTGTATCAATTTTAATTGTATTGTAAAGTGATGTGACATTTGCGTCAATATTATTTGCTTAAATTTAGTTGTCCGCAAAATTCCGTAGAAATGGGTAAAATTGGCACAAACATAAAGACATAGTCATTATTGTGAAAATACAGGTTTCAGTCGAAATTAAGGAAATAATATTACATTATAGTATTTCATATCATGTTAAAATTATAAAATTTGCAGTCATAAGTGATACATAGGGAACTGTCATACACCATGTAATTCATACGCGAATGAAGCTCGTAAAGTCACGGGAATCGTATTCTTATATTTCTGAGTTCTGACACTTGTGGAAGTCTTCATACATTACGAAATTCACTGCAGTCTTACACTTCCGTAAAGCCGCTGCTTTACCTTCTTAATTTGCCGAATTTACCTGTACTCATACACCCCGCAATCTTAAATGTTGAGTCCCGCAGTGCACTCATTAAGCTCGAACCTAGGCGCGCATTCTTACATTCATGTATGCAGTCGTAATTGATACACATGGAACTGTCATACACCATGTGATTCATATCTGGATGAAGCTCCTAAAGTCACAGAAGTCGTTTTGTTATATTCCTGAGTGCAGTCTTACACTTCGGAAGTATTCACACTTTACGAAATTCACTGCAGTCTTTCGCCGGCATCATTGAACATTTGCCTCTACGGGTGGCAGCAGCCATACAACTTCACTGTCGTCGAGCCTTGAATAAGGGTATCCTCCTAGTCCCAAAATACGTTGTTTTCACGGCTCGTTATATTATGTGACATGGTATTATGTTATGTTATATTATGGTATATTACTCGTAATATATTGTTTTATAGTATAACGTTTTTATATTTTATTATATTATATCACGTTATATTATATTATCTTGTACTATATTTTTTTATAGTATACTCCCTCCGTCCTATGATTTTTATCACATTTCTTGGTCGGCACAAATATTAAGGTTCTATTATTATAATAATATAGTACAATGAAAAGGTAAAAAATGTATATTTTGACACATCTTTTAAGAATATTTAATATTATTATATTAATATGCAATACGTACACAGTTAACGTAAGGGAGGAAAATTGTGGATGTCATTCAACGTGTGGTTGTAATACAAGTTCACCAAGTTGTATTTTTTCCACACTGTCGGCCATTCATACATTAGGCTTCTACATTCATACACTAAGATATTATTTTACCTAGTCAATGGATAGTATATTACATATCATACAATTGCATTTAGACAGAAATACAGTCATACAGCTGTGTATCAATTTTAATTGTATTGTAAAGTGATATGACATTCGCGTCAATATTATTTGCTTAAATTTAGTTGTCCGTAAAATTCCGTAGAAATAGGTAAAACTGGCATTCACAAACATAAAGACATAGTCATTATTGTAAAAATACAGGTTTCAGTCGAAATTAAGGAAATTATATTGCATTATAGTATTTCATATCATGTTAAAATTATAATATTTGCAGTCATAAGTGATACATAGGGAACTGTCATACACCACGTAATTCATACGCGAATGAAGCTCGTAAAGTCACGGGAGTCGTATTCTTATATTTCTGAGTTCTGACACTTGTGGAAGTCTTCATACATTACGAAATTCACTGCAGTCTTACACTTCCGTAAAGCCGCTGCTTTACCTTCTTAATTTGCCGAATTTACCTGTACTCATACACCCCGCAATCTTAAATGTTGAGTCCCGCAGTGCACTCATTAAGCTCGAACCTAGGCGCGCATTCTTACATTCATGTATGCAGTCGTAATTGATACACATGGAACTGTCATACACCATGTGATTCATATCTGGATGAAGCTCCTAAAGTCACAGAAGTCGTTTTGTTATATTCCTGAGTGCAGTCTTACACTTCGGAAGTATTCACACTTTACGAAATTCACTACAGTCTTTCGCCGGCATCATTGAACATTTGCCTCTACGGGTGGCAGCAGCCATACAACTTCACTGTCGTCGAGCCTTGAATAAGGGTATCCTCCTAGTCCCAAAATACGTTGTTTTCACGGCTCGTTATATTATGTGACATGGTATTATGTTATGTTATATTATGTTATATTACTCGTAATATATTGTTTTATAGTATAACGTTTTTATATTTTATTATATTATATCACGTTATATTATATTATCTTGTACTATATTTTTTTATATTATACTCCCTCCGTTCTATGATTTTTATCACATTTCTTGGTCGGCACAAATATTAAGGTTCTATTATTATAATAATATAGTACAATGAAAAGGTAAAAAATGTATATTTTGACACATCTTTTAAGAATATTTAATATTATTATATTAATATGCAATACGTACACAGTTAACGTAAGGGAGGAAAATTGTGGATGTCATTCAACGTGTGGTTGTAATACAAGTTCACCAAGTTGTATTTTTTCCACACTGTCGGCCATTCATACATTAGGCTTCTACATTCATACACTAAGATATTATTTTACCTAGTCAATGGATAGTATATTACATATCATACAACTGCATTTAGACAGAAATACAGTCATACAGCTGTGTATCAATTTTAATTGTATTGTAAAGTGATATGACATTCGCGTCAATATTATTTGCTTAAATTTAGTTGTCCGTAAAATTCCGTAGAAATGGGTAAAACTGGCATTCACAAACATAAAGACATAGTCATTATTGTAAAAATACAGGTTTCAGTCGAAATTAAGGAAATTATATTGCATTATAGTATTTCATATCATGTTAAAATTATAATATTTGCAGTCATAAGTGATACATAGGGAACTGTTATACACCACGTAATTCATACGCGAATGAAGCTCGTAAAGTCACGGGAGTCGTATTCTTATATTTCTGAGTTCTGACACTTGTGGAAGTCTTCATACATTACGAAATTCACTGCAGTCTTACACACTTCCGTAAAGCCGCTGCTTTACCTTCTTAATTGCCCGAATTTACCTGTAGTCATACACCCCGCAATCTTAAATGTTGAGTCCCGCAATTTGTAGTTGTAGCGCACTCATTAAGTTCGAACCTAGGCGCATTCTTACATTCATGTATGCAGTCATAATTAATACACAGGGAACTGTCATACACCATGTAATTCATATCTGGATGAAACTCCTAAAGTCACAGAAGTCGTTTTCTTAGATTCCTGAGTGCAGTCTTACACTTCGGAAGTATTCACACTTTATAAAGTTCACTGCAGTCTTTCACCGGTATTTGAACATTTGCCTCTATCTTGTACTATATTTTATTATATTATACTATATTTTATCGTGTTACAATACTATTTTAAACTATATTATTGCGTATTAAATTATATTATATAATACTATTATATATATGTTATATACAATACTTTGTAGTATATTATATTATACTACAGTATCTTATATTATATTATTTTATATGTTGTAATATATTATGTTATTATTTTATTATGTTATATTATATTGTATTATTATATGTAGTATTTTATTTTACCTTATATAAATACTATTTTAAACTATATTATATCATATTAACTTATATTATATTATACTATTATATATATGTATACAATACTTTATACTATATTATATTATACTAAAATATACTAAATTATATTATTATATATGTTGTATTATATTATGTTCTTATATTATTATGTTATATTATATTGTATTATTATATGTAGTATTTTATTTTTGCTTATATAATATTATGTTATCTTATTTTATATAATATAACATAATACAAATATTAAATTATATTACTTTATAATATATCATATCATGTTAAAATTATATTATTTGCAGTCATAAGTGATACATAGGGAACTGTCATACACCACGTAATTCATACGCGAATGAAGCTCGTAAAGTCACGGGAGTCATTCTATTACAATACAACATAATCATATAAAATAACTCAGGAGTCGCCCACTTGAGCAGTCATACAAAATTAACGATATTAGCATAATCATACAAAATACATCATGAAGTGGGGGATGCCTGCGAGGCGTAAGTACATGAACAATTGTATTTTCAAGAACAAACTTGTAAATGAAAAAAAAAAAGAAAATTGCACCTCTGCTTGCTTTTAGTCGAATCTGTCTGGCAGCATGACAATGGCTGCGAATGTATCTGCAAGAGGGGAGATATCTACCTTCCTGCATATTTCTACAGAACCCTGGCGCTTGCTTATACACAACAACTTAGTCACTGCTTTCTTGCGACGGTTCACACAGGCATACAATGAGGCTCTGTCCCTGCGCATAGGCAGATTTTAGTCGAATGCCATAGAAGAGTATGGCATGAAAAATATACTATTTTTAGCGTGAGTTTGAAATCCCTGGTACAGTAGATTCAGACATTTGGACAAATAAGGTTCATCTTCATTCCTCATTCAATTAACACAGGAAAACGTTAAGAGAAAAAAGAAACTCGTTTTTCGTTTTCTCAGAAAAGCTATAGCTAGCTACCCAATCACTTCTCTAGCTGTCCAAAGTATCTCCCAGTGACAGTAATGATGATATTCAGCATGATCACTTCATCGTCCACCTCGGCTTTCCCAGCTCGTAAATTCGAACACTTTCGAAGTAAAGATCGAAGGCTTGCGCTCGTGTCAGCGTCGAGGGGATAATCTACAGATGCGCAGAGCGCGAAAAGCCACAAGCCATCGTTGTATAGTAATGAGCTCGTGCCCTCTATTGCGCTCGCTGTTTCAGCTTTGAGTTTCGGGCGGGATAGTCCATTTTGAAGATCGTCGAGAGACTTGGAAGGTTTTTACTTTCTTGAGGATTTGTATTAACTTCTTTAATTGGCTCGTCAGTGCATGAAGAAGCTTCAGAAGAGCACGACCTGCTATCAGAATATCCAGTAACAGCGTTTTTAAAAACTTGGTCCAAGTTATCTTTTTGGTCTTCGCCTACCAACTTGACTGAACTTTTCGTATCAGATGCCTGAGGATCAAGCTTTGCGAAAACCTGAAAAAGGTCAAAATAAATTAAGAAATTTGTGTTTCTAAGTGCCATGGTGCTGAAAGAAAATGGGTGTATGACCATTCGTATTGAGATGGAGTTTCATAGACGGCCAGTGAAAATAGTGCCTAAGAATAAGGAATGTACGGAGAAGTACATTAATTTACCCGTCTCAGCTCGGAAAAATCAGACAGAAAGCTTTCTTCCCACTGTTTGCTAGGCAACAAGTTCTCAGAACACTTAGTAATGTCAGGGATTTGAGGCACGTAAATGGTCTGCTCCTTCGTTTTGCTAAACTTAGCAGTGACTACTTTGGGTAATCGAGCAGCTTCCCATCTGTGGAAAAACACCGTATGAGACAAAGCCTTGTGCACATTGTTGCTTAACAACATCTACACATGATTGAATCCCATATGAAAACCATCACAAGAAGCACATTCAAACATTGTACCTTATCTGCAATTCGATGCAAAGAAAAATACAAAAAAGAAGAACGCACATGCCTCCTATTTTCTTGGTTAATAATACTCACAGGGTTTATAGCTAGCCACCTTGTCCGTACACGTTCCCGTAGCTTTGCTCCTTTGGGTATGAGGTGCTCCTCTTATTTTCCTTCTGAGGCTTCCGTAGTATATCGACCCTCCTACGATGACTTCAAGCAAAGCCCTATCCTAAAACTGCTCCAGTGGCAGAAAAAAATTACAGCGTGGGACTGGTCAGAACGGCTCACTTGAACTACTCACAGTTCAAGATCTTCATATAACCTCTCCAAAAATTACAGCAACATTAAGGAAACCTCACAAACAATTGATAGAAAGGCAAGGAAATATCTCAGGCAACATCTAGTTGAAAATCACAAACCTCATAAACGTCGCCTGATATTAATCTCCTGAGAATATTCATAGTGATTCTGAACTCTTTCTTCAGGCACTCGGCCAGCGTTTGCTCCCTTCCTTGGCGAATCTAAAAGGCCCAAGACGCAACATACAAAGCGAACCAAACGTAAGTTTCACTCGCTAGAATATTAATACGAATGCTTATGATGATTTAGATGAATTAATTTTAGGACGTACCGATTGTAACGTTATTTCGAGAGCAGTCGGCGATGATCTCTTCATGCCATCTAACACGGGAACCATCCAATCGTTTCCTTCTTTCGCTGCCTCGGCTTCCTGAGATTCAGTAACTTAAAATTACTTGTGGATTATTACTTTTGAATCATATAAAGTAAATTTAAGAAACTCTGACTCACAAAGGATTTTAATATCTCCTCAACGGAACTCTTGGAGAAGCACCGATCGATGATCTCCCTCCTACATAAGGAGTGTGTGTTCAGCAACTATTACAAGTTTTTAGCATTGGAAATTTATGGCAACAAATGTAATATGTATGTAACTTTATTACTTGTTGATGACACTTTTTTCGTCAATCTGAACATTTACGGAGATTTCTTCAATGGCAGCTTTGAGGGCTTTCTCTTCGCCGCTGTTTAAACTTATCAGACGGCTTTCAAGCTCCGCCAATTTCTTTGTAGAAAAAAACGTACGATGAATCAGAATAGCTACGCAATAAAACAATCTTCTATTTGAACTTAAAAAAAAGTACCTCAGAAGGAACAAAATGAGTTGCAAGGCCGACTGACACCAATTCAGCGCCACTCAACCTCGCCCCAGTCAAGCCCAGGAATTCCCCTATAATAAAATATATCGATATTTAATGGAACGAAAGATGTCGGAAATCTCAAAATCGATTGTAACATGAAAACTTCTATGTTTCATTTTACCTAGATGCCCAGCTTTTGTCATATAATATTTAAAAAACGAAAAGTCTCTTGATGATACGAACACAATAACTATCATAATTGAATAGTTTTTTGGACTGTTCATTGCCTATTAAATGGGGACAATGAATTGGATAAATACAATGTATATTTGTCATGCACATGCGAAGAATATGGACATATTAATCTGCACTGCCATATACATTCAACGAAAAAAAATCATCCTCACATTTTCCTAGGGGGGGGGGGGGGAGAATTTGTTCCCACGTGTCATCACAATAGGGTCCATATCCTACTTTTATAGTGTATAGAAATTTCAATTGCGATGCACGGGACGCTGTTATACAATTTAATGTGAAGGACATGAATTGAGTTACCTATTTGTGGATGTTATTGTAGGCGTTGTTGTAATAGAAGTTTAGCAAGGTTTAATTATTCACACAATCAGTCAGTCATTCATACAGTAAGGCTTAGTGAGATATTCACACAATTGTGTTTCCAGACAATAGGTCAAACACTTAGTGAGAGTATTGTACTTAAAGAATATAAGTATGTGAAAATTGTAAGATAGCGTAAGACTGCTAATATGTTCTTGAGAAGAGAAGAAGCTCTTGAGGAGTCCACTAATATCCAAATATCTACCGTACAAAGGTGACGCCAAAAATAATGTACAACTCGGTTGTATAATTAGATTTATATAATGTAATATAATATAATATAATATAACGTAATATAATATAATATGATATAATATAATATGATATAATATAATCTAATATAGTATAGTATAATATAATATAATATAATATAATATAATAATATAATATAAGGTCTTAACATCTTGTATTTACATATATGAAGGTCATAGTTGTCGTGGGTCGCTCTGAGCGTGCGTAAGCTCCAATAAACCTGGCGCGGAAACAGGTAGCATTCCACATCTCTTGTTGAGGGATTTTGATGCCTTTGAAATTAAAAATCAATCAAGAATGTCCTATGAAGTCATCAATCCATTCAAAGCCCTCGCTACTTTCCGACATCTCTTCAAGATTGTTACATACTTGTTTCCTAGCCTTGTAACAGAGTCACTTGATAGTGATCATGTTGGTAGGACTGGATGGGATATTTTGCACATTGATTTGAATATTAGCCCTAGCATAAGTATTTGTTTAACGCCACAGTAGCAATATCTACATTCTTAACAGTCTCACTAATTTATAATATAACAAAGAACATTGTTAACGGATCAATTTTTTGTCGTCCTACAAATATTAGGGTGGAAAAGATCTTATCATATTCATTCAGCCATGCAAAAGAACATTATTAGAAACCTTATTATCACAGTCGTGCAAAATTGAGGTTCGTATATACTTATGATCAGTTGTACATTATTTCAATTTTAAAGGCGACACAAATAACTTAACGGTGTTAATATTACATATAAATAGATGTATATTTAACGCAACAAATGAAAATAGTTAGCAAACCAATCATACAAACAAACACATTCCCATGTTCAAATATCATTTGCAGAACATCAAAGTGCTCAGAGGTTTGTTGCCCTACCAAGAAACACGGTATACAGCGGCACGTTGAAAGACAAAAGTGTGAACTAAACTTAACAAAGCCAAGGATGAATTGTCAGGCGAGGATGAGCCATGAAAGACTCAGTCATCACGTAACGATCGATGCGTAATAACTAACCATCCCCCCATACACAGTACCACCACCATTACCATGCCCTTGCACCGAAGAACCACTATCGTGGGAACCAATGCTCGAAAACCCACCATCGTTCGAAACCCTATTCGCCCCATTGATAGTCGAGGGACGTTCATGCTCTAGGCTGTCATTAGACCTCACCATTGCTTCTTTTCTATCAAAGAGAAATGGGCGTTGATCAGCAATAGCTTGAGCCTGTGAGTTGGTGCGATGTAACTCTGAAGAGAAATTTCATGTCCTCTCCGTACGCAAGACACTGCCGAGCGTCTTAGCCGCCAAGGGCAAGCCTTTACACTTCCTCATGAGCCCCAAGCCAACGCCTCTAAACTCCGATTTCTCATCAAGAGGCATACGACTGTGCAGAGCCAAGAGCCGCAGGCAATCTTCATCGGTCAGCAGCTTCATATGATAAGCCTTGCGAGGCGAACCCACCACAGAAGCTATTCTACCATCACGAGTTGTTACGATAGTTCTGCTGCCCGGCAGCCCAGAATTGAAAGGGCGGCACAAACGACCCCACTGCTCATAACTTCTGTTCCACAGATCGTCCAAAACGATTAGAAACTTGTTCTTGGACAGCACTTGCTCTAACCTGACCTGAAGAGAGTTTAGGTCCGTCTGGGAAACGCTCGCCTCGATGACCGACTCTAAGATCGTTTTGGTGATCGTCTGAACGTCAAAGACCACGTCGCAAATACAAGCTCGCTTGTGGAAATTTTGCTTCACCTGTCTATCGTTGTATACCAGCTGGGCCAGCGTGGTTTTCCCTATCCCTCCCATGCCCACAATTGGAATGACTTGAACGTCATCGC
Source organism: Craterostigma plantagineum (assembly GCA_027422505.1). NCBI lineage: Eukaryota > Viridiplantae > Streptophyta > Magnoliopsida > Lamiales > Linderniaceae > Craterostigma > Craterostigma plantagineum. Next base: position 5,050,739 of record JAPQWV010000044.1, on the reverse strand, counting down.
TTGCTTCCTCTTTGCTGAGCAGCATTTTGATTAGAGCTTCTTTGTCTTCGTCTCTACCAAAGACGTGAGGCTCAGGCAGCGAAGTGGTTGGTAACCTAGTGATATTATGCCGCGAATTTGAGGGCTGAAAGCGTACGATTTACTTACTTACTAAACTCCGCAATAAAAAAAGTGTTATTTTACAAAAACAGATATACTCAACCAATTAATAAATTAAACTCACCAAATGAGCTCCATTACAAAGGCTGTCCATAGTAATAGCAAAAAACCAATCTTACATAAGTTATGGCAATTCAGATCTGCCGAGGCAAAAGATTTCGGGGGCGCTAGAACAGCGACAGCTGGTGCAGCACCGGGCTTGTGGTGGCTCGCCTGGTCGTCCGTAGTAGGCAAATGGCCCAACGGGCCCTCGTCAGTAACGTCGTGGCCTATAGAGGATTTGTAAACAAACTAACTACAGCCGCCGTCGAGCATATTTTCTTGCGCTGCTAAAATGCGCAAAAAAAAAGAAAGAGAAAGAAAGTTACTTACAGCTAGAAACGGACCAGCCGAGCCCTAGCTTCTCCCAATTGAACACCACTCTATAGCGCATCAGTACACATCAGTACATGCAAAACATTCGCATAAAGAAATTTGATAAAAAAAAAAGAACGGTAACTAATTTATTTTGCCAGCGAAAAAAAATATTATATAATACTCACGCCGGATGATCCCAAGGTCTCCGTCTATGCTCTGTATTCCCAAGCAGTATAATCCTCCCTTCGTATACAGAAATTATGAGCATTGAGAAATAATGAGCAACTGTGGTTTGCTATATATAATACCTCGTCACCAGGAATATGGAACATTGTTTCTTGGATTAGAAGGGTTTGATTCTTGGAAAACACAAACTTCAGGTGAGGGATGTTCGAGGCTCTAAGGGAACTGTTCGAAACAATAATTCACATAAAAAGGATACGCACGATACATAAACTGCAAAGATTACGAAGAAGCAAAAAAGAATGCTACTTTCTTACCGAGGGGCATTGCAATATTCGAAATTCTCTACTGATTTTCCGGGCATTGAGTTGCTTCTGAAACTGTGCTTCATTCTTAAAGTCGACGATCTTTTCCTCGAATTGAAGCTGCCCAGAGCCTTCGATCTGCTGTAAGACCCCCATGTTACAGCTAGCCTCGAAGATTCGACTTTAATGTCGGCGAATTGATGGTCGGTTTCCTTCTTCTTGAAGAAAACCTGCGAAACAGAATCTTGACTGAAAGCGTTGGGCAAAATCTGCTGCTGATGATGATTTGGGGGGCAGAAAAAATAGTTCATCTGAAAAACGCAATACTGAGAGGCAACGTCCTTGATGCAAGGAGTACGTGCTTCTTCTTCTTCGCGGCGAGGACGGCCCACATGAGGTGGAGGATCTTCTTACCACCATCGTGTGGATTTCTTCCAGGAACCCTTCTTCCGGCAAAAACTCGCCCTAATCTAGCCAAAGCTTCCTTATGTGGATGTATCTATTGGGGCTTTTCTATTCGTAATCATCAGAATTTAAAATGTCCCTTTCTCTGTGCTTTGAGTGCGTGCATCAGGGTGTGTCTCTCTGAAAAGAAAAGAAAAGAAGATGCGAAGAGTCTCTCGACTTAGATTAATTTGCAAGTCTATTCATCTTCTGTTAGCTGAATCACATAACTCTACTAAACATATACGACTTTTCATCTTCAAAAAATGGAATAGAACGCCTCCTAGCGCGCCATGTCAGCAAAAAATAAAACTTTTCAACTTCATACAATGAAGTACAATGAACATAGACGTAAAAAAATCAACCGACTGACGTAGAGGATTCTGATTATTCAACTTTTATAGTTCACATACAAATCAAATGCAACGAATTTGGTCTCTGTTTAGCTGACTTTTGGTCTTCAAGGGCTTTCTATTGCCACGTGTCATCACAATAGGGTCCCTATCCTACTTTTATAGTATATAGATTTATTTAATTAAAAAGTATATGTAGCACTTAGATTGGTGGGAGTGGGAGAATATTGTCATTGGTAGGGGTGAGCAAAATAAGATATCCGGATTTTCGGATATCCGTAATTCGGATATCCGGAATTCGGATATCCGGATTTTCGGATATCGAAAAATGATATTCGTATTCGGTCCGGTTTTAAACGGATATTCGAGGTTTATTCGGATATTTTAACCCGATATCCGCATCTGGTTTTTAAATATATTTTTATGTATTTTTTATTTTCTTTGAAAATATTTCTTTTTTTATTTCATATCAACAAAAATAGATATATTTTTTCATATAAGAAGAATTTCTACACATAGTAATTCACACAATATGTGAATTATGATTCAAAATTACATAATAAATAATAAACACAGTACCACAAATTCATATTAATTTTTTAACTTGCATCTCGATGTGTTTATGCTTTTTATTTCAATCTCTAACAAAGTTTTTTTGTTTTTGCAATAATAAAATAATGATCGAGTTCAAAGAAATATCTCTTCTATAGTACTCTTAATGTGTTTATGTTTTTTTATTTCAATCCCTAACAAACTTTTTTTTTGCAATATTAAAATAATGATCTGAGTTCAAAGAAATATCTCTTCTATAGTACTCTTATGAATTTATAAATATATCCACTCGAGTATGTCTTGTCTCACGTAAAGCATAACTGTCGATGACTCGGTGTATCATAGTAGATTGATACTACTAGGGGTGAGCAAAAATATCCGAAAACCAGATTCCGATCCGGTATTCGGTTCTCAAAACTCGGAAAAATGGATATCCGGTTTTAAAAACCGGATCGGATATCCGATCCGATTTATTTTAAATAAACCGGATCGGATACAGATAGTGATTTGTCTAAAATCCGGATATCCGGTATCCGGTTTTATATTTAAAAAAATTAAAATAAAAAATAGTCCAAAAGAAAAAATTAAGGTCCAAGAATGAAAAAAATAATCATCAAGTAGAATATTTAAATTTATATTATTTTATTATTGCAAAAAACTTTGTTAGAGAATTCAGATAAAAAACATAAAAACATTAAGATGCATGTTAAAAAATTAATGTGAATTTGTATTTCGATTCATAAATACATATTTTGTGAATTACTATGTCTAGAAATTCTTATATTGAAAAAATATATTTTTTATTGTGAAAAGAAATAAAAAATATGATTTTGAAAAGAAAACAATAAAAAAATATAAGCAAAATAAATTAGAAACCGGATGCGGATATCCGGTAAAAATATCCGAATAAACCGAATATCCGATTTTTGGATATCCGATTAAAACCGGAGCGGATACGGATACCGTTATTCGATATCCAAAAATCCGGATATCCGAATCGGATATCCGAAAAACCGGATATCCGAATCGGATATCCGAAAAACCGGATATCCGGTTTTGCTCACCAGATACTACTACGAATTAAGTATTAATAAATAATAGTAATAAAATTGTTATACACACTAGCATTACCCAATGTGTGTGGAAATAGATTCATTTATTTTATATTTTGAACATTAATTAAGTTATTTAGCATTTTAAATTTATATATAATGATAAAATTTGTAATAAATTAAATATTGAGGGTAAAAATATAATTAAACAATTAAGGATAGAATTGTAAATAACTATGACAGACCAAATTGATAGCTTTTATTCGCCCTAAGCTCTTTACATAAGAGTATAGATTATTTTATATGGATGTCCACTCAACTTCTTATACACTCGTAACCTTCTCATTATTACTCATTCACCTCATTCTTTGTTTGATATTAATCTCTATTATTATAAGTCCTATGATATTTTGTGATTAATGTAAGGTAAGACTATAAATAGAGGCATTTATACAATTGAAAATACAAGTGAATGGAATATTTCTCTATTATATTTTATAGTCTCTTGCAATAATTTTACAACACGTTATCAACACGAGACTCTAGCCGATGTCGACGTGTATCTCTACTTGAGTAAGTTCGGTACGTTTTACTTAATGTTTTTCTACTACACGTTTTTTTATGGCTAACCTCGCAAAAACTTGAGCTAGTTACTCTTGATATCATAAGGAAAAGATACTTATCATGGTTTCCAAATGCAGAAATTCATGAAGACGCTAATGTTCTCAGAGACAAAAGGAAATGCCATTGTTGCAGCTTGAAGGGTCATTGATCATGTACCTGTCGTATAATATCATTGCGGCTTGAAAGGCCATTGATCCCGACCTGTCGTACACAAAACCATTTGTCGACCTCTATCAAGCATCCTTGAAGAGAAAAGAGAATGTATCGAGATAAACGTTCTTAGATCATTATCTGAAACCTTTTTTCTTTCTGTTTTTATGTTGCCTATTTAATACTTTCCTGTCTGATAATTTTGGCGAATGATGAGAAAACTATTCACAGTTATCCATGTCTGGTAGTCATGTGCTGTAAAGTTTATCTGACCCACCAACCATCATTTTCTGTTAATCCAAAAATATTTTCTGGGTGATTCGAGAGAGATCGAATATAGATACAAGAATGATTTGGAGAATCGTAGTGTGGGATAATCAAAATCAATTCCCAATATTTACGGAGAAAACATAAAATGATACTATGATCGTTGAAATGATAAAAAAATTACATTTGGTGAAAAATAAAATTATTTATAAACTGTATGCTAAAGCATGATGAATAATTATAATTTTAGATAGTTTTGTGGTGAAAAAAAAATAATAATAATAATAATTAAAGTTTTAGAAGTTTATTTTACTTTTGCAGTATTATTAAAAGGTATCTAGTTTTGTAATTCAAATTTTTAAACTACACTATTTATGTCATTCTCTCCTGATTTTATGATAAGATCGATCAATATCACCATTGGGAAAGCACATATTAACAATAGTGTAACCCATGTGATGTTATTAAAGGTTGTTTTGGAAGGAATGGATCGTTTACAGACAAAATTCAAACGCGAAATTTAAATGGTTATGCTCTAAAGGTCAGTACTTGATCGCCTAGTAGATTCAATTTAATTTCTTGCAGAATCTGTTTTTTTCTATGATTGAATATACGATACGAGACATGATTTGTGTTTGTGCAATTCCAAACAACCTCATTCATCACAAGCCATCCGACTCTTGACGATAGAGTGGCCCCTTTTTTCCCCTCAATTTCCGAACTCTTTTACCAATTCGATACTATCCATCGATATGGTAATCAACCATACCGAGTCTACATATACAGATTTTAAGAGCATATTCTGAAATCGCTTGGATAAGTAGGAATCAAAGGACATATAATACAATATGATTCTTTCCCAAGTAGGGCTTTCTAACTACTTTCGAATATGTTGACCAAGTCTTCTTACATTTAAATATTTTGATGAGATGCGTCATACCTAGCAATCCTCGCTCGACGATTCGTCTAATAATTAATTACAATCCTCGTGATAATGCAAGATTTGATCAAATAAAAAGCATGTTCAGTTCGGACAAATCTTGTCTGTGCGTAGTAGTTGAGTAGTCAGTATATTACTGAGTCAAGTCCGCTACTTGTGTTCTCCCTTTCACTTTCATACAGTATAATTCCTGCATTCATTTCTCCAAAGCGAAAAAGAGATTTCCTTCAGTAATAAATATCCAAATAGCTATGGCCGTAGCAGCTTATGCCTCTGTCCTATCTCTTTTGAGTTCTATGGACAACGTTCTTCTGCCTTCTCGTCGCTGGATGATCCCAGACATGTCCCAGATCGAACCGCTGCAGCAGAAGCTCACTTTCTTGCAAGAATTTCTCGAACTTCACTCCTCAAACAACGGAGTGCTCTTTGAGCTGGCGATTAAACTGCAGATCAGTGAAGTCGTTCGCGATTTAGAAGATCTCATCGACAAGTATGTCGTAGATCGACTGCGCACCAAAGGACTCCCCGACGATCAGAACGGTGAGAAGATGAGCTCGTCGTTCTATCAAGATCTGCAATTGTTCATTGAAAAGATCGAGTCGATAAATCGAGAGCTGACGAAATTTGGCGAGGAAAACCATGGAATTGGGGCTGATCGACGCCGACCGCGTGTTAGCAACTCTCCTCTTGCAACCTCTGATTCGAGCGGTGAGAAAGCTTCTGCGGTGGGGCTCGAAGATCGTGTGTTAACTATAATGGATCGACTCACTGGGAACGAGCGTAGGCTACAAGTCATCCCTATCGTAGGAATGGGAGGTATTGGCAAGACGACTCTCGCTCGAAATACCTTCAATAATAAACTCATCGTTGAGCATTTCAGCGAACGTATTTGGATCACATTATCACAAGAATACGACGTGCAGAAGATTCTTAAAGATCTTAAAGAAGATGGAGTTATTGGTGGTGATGATGATGATTTAGGAACTCGTTTGTACCAAAAGTTATGTGGTCGAAGGTATCTGATTGTTATGGACGATGTTTGGGGTATTGATGCTTGGGACAAATTTAGGCCTTTCTTTCCTAATAATGAGAATAGAACTCGAATTATTGTGACGACTTGGCTATCGAACGTAGCCGACAGCATAAGCGTTGGTAGTAACAGTTACCCGATGGATTTACTAGATGAGGAGAGCAGTTGGAAATTATTTAGTGAAAAAGCGTTTGGCAAAAACGGGGGAAGGTCGACGAGCGAATTAGAGGAGATTGGAAAGAAGATCGCAAGGAACTGTAGAGGGCTTCCCCTCACGCTCGTCGTGGTCGGTGGACTCCTTTCAAACCCTAATAATATGACCCGCGAATATTGGGAATCCATTGCAGATGATGTGTACTCATTCTATCATTTGGAGATTGAGGAAAGCTGCTTGAAGATATTGTACCTCAGCTAGAATCATCTGCCCATACATCTCAAGGCATGCTTCCTTCGGTTGAATGATGTTCCCGAAGACTACGATATCAAAGTGTCTTTAATTATCGACTATTGGATTGCAGAGGGAATTGTGCGGCCGTCGGCCAGAAATCATAATAAGACATTGGAAGAAGTTGCCATGGAATGCTTGGCAGATCTAATCGGAAGAAATATGATCTTCGTTCGAAAGCTGGGGAGGATGGGGGAAATCAGAAGTTGCGGCGTCCACGATATCTTGAGGCAGCTGTGCGTCAAGGAATCTCTTAAAGAGAAAATTTTTAGCACTTTGAATATGGATATGTTAACAATTGATGGGATTTCCTCTGCGAGTTCATGCTTCGTATGTCGTGATGAAACGAGGACGACGAAGAGGATTGGCGTCTGCGAAGTCAATTGCTCGACATCATCAACGGCTGTCATGAATCCCATGGTGTGCGATGATTGCAGCACAAAGTATCCACGACTTATCAAATCAAGATTCATTAGGTTGATAAACACGGTGAACTACAAAATCGTAGTAATCCCACACACGACGAAGCTGACGCGGCTTTCAATCTCCTCGGGAAGAAGTAGGTTACAATACGCATCCCCGTGCCCCATCTCTCTACTTTGGAATTTAATGGTCTTCCGCAAACGCGTTAGGTATACGACAACATTATTATCGAGAATATGGGAGATGCCACAACTTAGGCAAGTGCATTTCCGCAGTGACATGTTGCCTGATCCAACGGACGAGTTCATCGTATTGCACAATCTACAAACACTTCGTGAGGTTAAAAATATGAAGTGGACGGAGGAAGTCGTAACAAGGATTCCAAATCTAGTCGAGTTGAAGGCTAGATACGATTTAAAAGATGACGAGGAACTTAGCGACTACTGCCTCAACAATCTTGCAGTTCTGCATAAGCTTCAGTCCTTGAAACTACGTTTTATTTGTCATCGCAAAAGTTTGCGCATGGAAAACATTGCCTTCCCAGACTCGTTGAAGGAACTGGATTTGGGAGGTCGTTGTGGACTCTGCTGGGAAGACATGACGGTGATCGGTTCGCTGCCGAACCTCCAAGTGCTTAAGCTATGCAACTATGCCTTTGTCGGGGAAGAATGGTGCATGGTCGAAGGGCAATTTCAGAAATTAAAATACCTGAAACTTGGTGGTTTAAATGTTGTGGCTTGGAGTGCAGAGGCTAGCAATAGCCTTCCCGCTCTTGAGTTGCTTGTCCTTATCGGCAAGCATCATCTGAAGGAATTTCCGTTAGGCATCGGAGATTTAGATACCCTTCGTAGGATACGCGTGGATTATTGCTGTGAATCCGTCGTCGACTGGGTTAAGCAGATAAAGGAGGAACAAGACGACCTTGGTAATGAGATTCTTGTTGATATTGACGGTGACAAAGAATTACTTCTATCCGACACTAGATAATTATTAGTCCTTGTGTTGTTAATAAAAGCTCATATACGAGTAAGTGTCCGTGAATGATTACCAAGAAAACAACTTATTACGAGCAGCTTTTATAGAATTATTTTTTATTGTTTGAAAGAAAGGCAAGGTATAATTAGTCCTTACTCCTCCAACCATTTCTATGGTATAATTTCGACAGATATAGAGTTTGACCCGTACGAATAATTCCAACCATCTCTTCTATATTTCATACAGAATATTCTTAAAATATTCCCTTAATTTAATTATATTATAAAAATTTGTATTATCATTTTGAGTTTATAAAATAATTATCTGTCATCCTTAAATATAATATTGTATGATATAAATTGTAATAACTAAATAAATAAATTAAATAATAGGACAATTAAAAAAATACACGTAAAGAAAAAGATAAAGAAAGAAGAAAACATAAAGGAAAGAGAAAAAAAACAATTGTAAATTCAATTATAATTAATTTACAACTAACTTAAAAATACATAATTTAACAGTTATATATATTAAAAATTAATGAAACCAAAAAAATAAAAATAACTAATTAATAGTAAGGACCATTTCTGCAATAATTATAGGGTTATAATTGTAATTTTGAACCGATATCCCAATCTTCCATCGTTAATGAAAATAAAAAGTCGTTCTATGCTCAAGCTTCTTCCGACATTGTAAAAAGAAAATTAAATGAGACTATATAATAATAATATACATTAATCAACTAAATCCCCCTTCTTATATTTTCTATCAACTAACTCCTCATTCCATATTATTTATTAGCAAACTCCTTAAATCAAAATAATCTTACGCATAACTCTCCATGGACGATTTTGCCCCTCTATTAATTTCCACACCCTTCTCTTCCTTACCCAAACTTGTAGTACCAACATACGTTGTTTGTAGTACCAATGTATAGATGTTCGTGGTATCATTCCGTGAGCCCATGGACGATTTTGCCCCTCTATTAATTTCCACACCCTTCTATTTTCCTACCCAAACTTGCAGTACCAATATACGTATGTTTGTAGTATGAATGTATGGATGTTCGTGGTACCATTCCATGAGCTAGTATAGTACCATACGTAGGTTACTTGTAGTATCTTTTTCGTATCATGTGTTTAACTATCGCAACTCATACCCTAAATTGTAGTAGGGGTGTTCAAATGTCGGTTAACCGACCGAACCGAACCGAAGTTTCGGTTTGGTATTCCGTTTTCATTTTGATAACCGAAAATAATTCTGTTCGGTTTCGGTTTATTACTTCGGTAAACCGAACCGAAAAACCGAATTATTACTATTTTTATTTTTCTATCCATATATATTATTATATAAAATATATTATTATATGTTTTATATTAATTATATATCCACCATATATTATTATTATATGTTTTGTATTAATTATATATCCACCATATGTTATAAAATATGAAAAATATTACTTATATCAAAATTTTATACAAATATATATGTGATATATATTTTTTATAATTTAAATCAAATTAACATATTAAATAAAATATAAAAATATTAGGTAAATTAAATTTTTACAGAATTCTATATATGATAGTATATTTTTATAATATAAATCATGTTTATATATTATTTTTTATTTTTTTAATTAAAATTCGGTTTTTCGGTCGGTTAACCGAACCGAACCGAAAAAAGTTCGGTAAAAACCGAAACCGAACCGAAATGTTTCGGTTTGGTTTTCGGTTTATGAAATCCTAGACCGAAAGTTCGGTTCGGTTCGGTTCGGTTATAACCGAATGAACACCCCTAAATTGTAGTACTAATATACATATGTTTGTAGTACCAAAATATATATGTTCGTTGTACCGTATCATATGCTAGTGTGATAACATGAGTAGTTCTTGAAACAAACATAAAATATATTCGAATTTCTACACAATTCATGTTAAAAAATGTTTTACAAGATGCCATAAAATTAACTTTGACCGGCCGAGACACTAACGACGCGAGAACGATGAAGCGGTGGCAATTGTATCCTACGTGACCTCATGCTCTGAAATTCCTGCAATATAGCTTCAGTTTCGACATTTACAAATATTCCCTTTTCAACATAACACAACAAACAATCTGTGAGAAACTCATCTCCCATTTTATTCCGCAAGTCTGTCTTGATAATTTTCATCGCAGAGAATGATCTTTCAACGGTTGATGTCGCAACAAGTAAGACCAATGCCAATTTAATAAGTCGATAAACCAAGGGAAATGCATCATGACGCTTCGTCTCGACTATCTTCTTTGAAAGATCTCCAATGTCGTTAATCCCAGAAAAAACTACAGATGATCTCATATGAGAAATATATGTCTTGAGCTCGTGACTCAATGCAGATAGATCACCACAATAAAGTCTTCAGGATATAATTCATCAAGACGAAGTAATCGGCCATGATCAAAGCTAGAGAATGCATTTCTAGGATCAAGGCAACCTAGACATATAAGCAACTCCGAATTTGTTTCGGTAAAGAGATTGTTAATCTCTTCAAAAAACAAGATCAACCACCTATCATTTAATATAACAAAGTCATCCATATTTGGCACATCGATTTCATTTGAGGAACAAAAGCATGTGACATCTCTCAACAAATCGTCACAACCATTATCTCGAAATTTCTTCAAGTCAATTTTCAATGTTTTGATAAATTCAATAGCCATGGCTATGTTTTGAGTCTTCTGTTGCAGAACTTGAGATAACGCATTAGTCATTCCCAAAATATGCTCCATCAAACGACCAATGAATACAAATTCAAAGTTCTCCATTTTATCAAGCAAGCCCGTAGCAAGGCCTCGACTTTTTCCATCAGGTCCATCCTCCATCACAATTGCAAGCACTTCTTTCACCGGATTCCACAAGTAAAATAGCCTTGTAACTGTTCTAAAGTGAGAACCCCACCGTGTATCACCCGCTCTAGCTAAGCTTGCTTCTTGATTCTTGCCTTTCCCCGTCAAAGTTTGACCTTCTTCTATATTTTTCACAAGATTTTCTCATACTGTTTTTGTCGAAGAGCATATTTCTTTTTACATGAAGCACCTACAACATTCACAATTATGGTTAGATATTCAAAAAAACTATTCGCCATTGTATGCTTCGTAGCAATGGCAACAACAACTAATTGAAGTCGATGAGCGAAACAATGAATGTAGTGTGCGTGCTTATTTTCCTTCAAAATAAGCGATTTTAATCCATTAAATTCTCCACGCATATTCGACGCCCCATCCTTGGCCTCTAAGACTATGCATCGATAATCCATTCTTTGCAAAGAAATCATCAATAGCATATTTTAATGCTTGAGCTAAAGTATCACTAACATGAACGACTCCAAGGAAACGTTCAATCACCTCCCCTTTGTCATTTATGAATCTAATAACAATAGCCATTTGCTCCTTAACTGAACAATCTCTCGCCTCATCAATCAAGATAGAAAAAAATTGTCTCCAATCTCCTTAAGAATGACTTTCTTTACCTCATTTGCACAAGCACTGATAATTTGCTTTTGAATATTTGGAGAAGTCAATTGATTGTTACCTGGAGCGTTTGAATCCATTACCTTGCTTACTTCTTCATTGTGTGCGCAATACCATCTCACTATCTCAAGAAAGTTTCCTCGATGCAACGACTCCGAAGACTCGTCATCTCCACGAAAAGCCAAACCGAGTCCTAAAAGTAACCGTATGACATCTACAATTGTAGTCAGTCTGATGCGATAAGCGACCTCGATTTCTTCACTTTTTCTCATTATCACATAATCCACATTATGTCTTTGATCCTCAAATCCTAAAAACTGAATTTTATCATAATGATGTATACTACTTTTTCCTCCTTCATGTTTGACAAATTTTTTCAAAGCTTTTTTCCAATTCCTAAAACCAACTATAGTGAAAACATCATCTCCGTGTTTGACATTTGGCAAATAAGAAGCACCAAAAACAATATGCGGCATCTTTAGATGTGCTATATTCTAGCCACTTATGTTTCGCGAACCACGTGACTTGAAACTTCCTCGCATAACTACTAAAATCACTTGACGGGAAAATATGCGCAACCGGTTGACAAGGGCCTTTTACTAAATATTGTCTCCTTATACATCTCTTAGCTCAATCGGATAGCTATTAATTGGTTTACGCAAGGCCGGATCACCAATGATATCATCATGTAAGGATTCTTCATCTATTCGACTTTTTGTACCTCTTTTGTTCGCGTTCGGATTTGCATCATTAGAAGAGGACCCACCAACAATTGATTGAAGATTCCTTTTTGTTCTCACAACCCACCTATCCATATTGAAAGTCCTACAAATAAAATAATGCCCACTTAGTATTTGAAGAATATCATCGAACATAGCATAAAAATGAGTAAATTAAAACTAAAAGAATAAATAAATCAAAAACTTATAAACAATACCAGACAACTCGGAAATTGGTTCGATTGAGGACTGAGGTATAAAAGCTCTCGCCTATTTGCTCGGTTTGAGAAAGAAGGAAGAACCCTAATTTTTTTTCAATTTTTTCAATCGCTGTTATTTGGATTGTCTAAAGAGAATTAATAGTAATAAAATAAACTTAAGTTAAAACCATACAATTAAATGGTCCAATAAATAATACAGCAAACGGGTCAGAAAAAATACTGAAATTCGGCCTACTGTACAGCCCAAGAAAAAAATTATTAATAGGTCCAATAAATAATAAATTTAAATGGGCCAGAAAAAATAATAAAATACAGCTTAATGATCAGCCCAAGAAAAAAAGTACTGATTTATCAGAATAAATTGGCCCAACTCAGTTTTTTCTAAATAGCCCAGCCCAAACAACTTGTCTTCTTCAACATGTGCCCTAATCCTCTTCCCAGGGTTGCAGCTGCAGGGGCACGACACTCATGCAGAACTTCCGGCGGGGCTGCAGCCGATATACACCTAAGGGGGAACTCGGCCAGCCGGAGGGTCAACTGACCCCCGAGCCCCGCTGTAGGTCCGTCCCTGGTTACTTGTGGTAAACACATGGTACGGAAAAGATACTACAAGTAACCTCCGTATGGTACTACACTAGCTCACGGTATGGTACCACGAACATCTATACATACCACAAGTAACCTACGTATGCTGCGACGGAGCTACGTTGGGGCTAGGGGTCAGTTGCCCCCAGCCCCGGTGTTTATGTAGTAATATATGAAGGAATTATATTTGACACATCTATCACGTTGATCCAATGGTAACTAAGTCCTAGCATAAATTCATGTTATTCATATGGTTGTGGGTTCGATTCTGGTGGGGGCGATTTATTTTCTTTTTAAACAGTATTGGTACTGGGCTGGGATGCCCCTTCATTTTTGGAATTGGGCTGCAGCCCCCCAGGCTCGGAATTCTGGGTCCGTCCTTATACGTTTGGTACTACACTAGTTCACGGTATGATACACGAATATCTATACATTAGTACTACAACCATACCTATATTGGTACTTCAAGTTCGGGTAAGGAATTTTTCGATGCCATCTGAATTATTTTTGGTCTGTGACTGTTACCATAGATATTGGTACTACAAGTAGCCTACTCATGGTACCACACTAGCTTACGATACGGTACCACGAATATCTATATATTGATACTACAAATATATGTATATTGGTACTACAATTTAGGGTAGGAGTTGCGATAGTTGAGCACAAGGTACGGAAGACTACAAGTAACCTACGTATGGTACTACACTAGCTCACGGTATGGTACCACGAACATCTATACATTGGTACTACAACCATACGTTTATTGGTACTTCAAGTTTGGGTAAGGAATTCTTCGATCCATCTGAATTATTTTTTGTCCGGACTGTTACCATAGATATTGGTACTACAAGTAACCTACTCATGTAACCACTCTAGCATACGATACGGTACCACGGACATCTATATATTGGTACTACAATATGTATATTGGTACGACAATTTTGGGTAGGAGTAGCGATAGTTAAGCACATGGTACGGAAAAGATGCTACAAGTAACCTACGTATGGTACTGCACTAGCTCACGGAATGGTACCACGAACATCTATACATTCGTACTACAAACATACATATATTGGTACTGCAAGTTTGGGTAAGGAAAGAGAAGGGTGTGGAAATTAGTAGAGGGGCAAAATCGTCAATGGGCTCACGGAATGGTACCACGTATACATTAGTACTACAAACATACGTATATTGGTACTACAAACATCTGTGGGTGTTGGCAGGTTTTTTGGTAATATTGTTGTCTTATAAGGCTAAAATTCTCTAATATGTTGGTATTAGGTAGGTATGTGATACAAAAGTTTGAAATGGGGAGTTTGATGATATATAAATAGGAAGGATGGAGTTATTTGATGGATAGTTTGGCAAAGGGGGATTTAGTTGTAGATTTGCTATAGTTAAAAAATAAACAGAAAACAAAAAAGAAGAGTTTGCCTAGTGTCCCGCTCGCCATAGCGTGGACTCTTCATTACTCCAAATTTGACGTGACATTTGAAGGTCCATTGGAGCTTCCCAAAACACTATCGTCCCCATTTAGCGTGACCTTTGGTGCAGCATTGGAGATGCCCTTACTCGGATCAAGTCCCACAAACAAATGTATCATACAATAAGATAATTTTTTTTTTTCAAATGATTGCGCGTTGTTTCATTTCATAAAGGATAATTACATAGGTTAAACACTCCAAAAGGTCTCTTTGCAACATATGTAAATACCAATAGAGACAAAAGCTCATCAATCAACTCAAACCAAGGCAAATAAAAACTGATAATAAACCTAATTCCAAATATCCAAAATCAACAAAAATGCACTTCTAACACAAACTAATTCTAGAACTCAATGCAGTGGTGGCTAAATCAAATTTGTTGATGTACACTACATGCTTTCAACCATGATTGATGAGCGCAAACTCGAGAACAACAAAATTATCAATTTTGGTGGAAATGCCTCTTTTGATCATAAGTGCAACAATCTTCACCCGAAACTCTAGCAGTCAAAGATTAAGAACATCTCAACCACGTACCGCAAGAAAAATTCATTAATACAAGGTACTCGAGCCCAAAGGAGAAGAAGCCTCAAAAGGGTTTATAGAATTTATATGCACTTTTCAACTTATTCCACCAAACATTAATCAAACTTGTAATTGCAATTGACTTTTTATATGTGAACATACCAAACACTATCAAAACGAAAAACGGAACTTTTGAATAAGTCATTTTTTAAAAGTCTATTTTTTAAAAGCACTTCTGTTTTATAAGTGTTCCAAACACCACCTAAGTTTTAGAGAGAATGTAATAGGATATTGTTATTAACATTCAATTACGATGTCGTTCAAATCCAACAAATTCTGTAGTTTTTCTATTCTTTTTTTTTTCCTACTCCTTCTAAAGTGATAATAGGAAAATTTGACAATAATAATCCAATCTATCAGGTCTCCGCTCAAAATAAACCCAACTATCAATTATTTCTGAATAATCCTAACTATATAGCGAGTCTTCCGAAATTGCACCCATGTCACCTGGAACTTGTTTAGCAGGTATTTCTTATATTAATTACTTATATATATATACATTTAAAACGAAATTTCAAATAAAATTAGTAAAATAATTTTTTCTTTTAATCTTTTTAAGGAGAACTTCACGTTGTTAATCCCACCAATTGATTTTGCCCGCCCGAAATAAACCCAACTACGAATCATTTCGAAATAATCTCAACTAAAAATTAGTAATATAATTTGATAATTTTTACACAGTCAAACCTTTGGAAAAAATGAAATAGCATTAAAATCTTATTTTAGAGTCACAAAAAAATTTAAACTAATGTTACTCAGATATTTGCACTATTTAGTACAAAACGCTATATTTTTTGCGACGCGTTTTGCGCTAAAATGCGATATGGGGCACTACAAAACGCGCTATTTTACGCTTTTTAAAACAATGCGCTCGTCTCATTTGATACATGTTGCAGGTACAGTTATGCATTTTTATTATAATTACATATATATTTTAAAACTTATAATTTTAGTTAAAATAAAATGTTACCATGTGAATTTTTGGTACGTATTTATTTTTCTTCAAATACCGTAAATCAATCTAAATCATAAAACTTAAACTAATTCTACTTTGGCCGCCATTAACTAATATGTAACAAAAACTCAAATGATATTTAAAAATAAAAATTTGATTTTACTAATTTTATTTTGAAAAATTATCGTTACTTGATACATGTTGCAGGTACATATGCATTTTTTATATAATTACATATATATATTTGAACCTGATAATTTTAATTAAAATAAAATATTTTCAAATACCATGTGAATTTTTTTATGTATTTATTTTCTTCAGATACTATAAATCAATCTAAATAATAAAACTTAGACTAATCGCCACTTTGGCCGCCATTAATTAATACGTAACAAAAACTCAAATGATATTTAAAATATAAAAAATCTGATTTTACTAATTTTATTTTGAAAAATTATCGTAAAGATATATAGGTAATAAAATAAAAAAAAACCTGCTAAATAAGTTTCAAGTGACATTGGTGCAATTTCGGAAGACTCACTGTATAGTTAGGATTATTCTGAAATAATTGATAGTTGGATTTATTTTGAGCGGAAAACTGATAGGTTGGATTATTATTGTCAATTTTTCCTATTAGCAAACTATTTTCAATCCAAATATATATAGTATATTCAATATGCACCTAACCACGGTGACATTACCAAACTATGTAGACTCTTGCTTCATGGCCATGATATAGCTGCTACAACTCCAAAAAAAAAAAAAAGAATAAAAATCATAACAACATTATTCTCATCGAAAAAGTCCAAAAGCAGGCTCAGAAACTAAGAAGATCCTCAACGTATAACAGTACAGACAAAATGCAAACAAAACATGTAATTCCAAATAACTCCGTAATCATCTCAACAAAGAGACTAAAATGTCAAAGCTTATAGAAAACATCTTAAATAAAATGAAATTAAGACAACTCTCTACTCACTTAGCAGATCCATTTGGCAACGACCCGGCGACGGGCCCGCCCGAGGGGGACGGGTTGAGCTCGTCCCACGCTTCGATCCAAGTGAGCATAGCATCGGCGAGCTTGACGAAGTAATCGTCGATCTTCCCGAGCTTGGCCTTCACTTGCTTGGAGATCTCGACGTAGCATTTCTGGACAGTAGTGCAATCCCTAGGAATCGTAACCGACTGAAAGAAAGGGATGAGCTCTTCTTGCCAGTAGATACCTTTGTACTCTTTCTTGAGGTTCACGAACGGGTTGCTCGCCTTGCTGTGCCAAATGTATGGCAATCCCGTCTTTATCCCTAACCCCATGTGATCGCAGATCACCTAACAGAAAAGTCGAAGTTATCGATATGGTAATGAAAAACCTTTGCAACAGATACTTTCGAAGGGTTGGTTGTAACCTTTGTGCACCAACCAGCCCACATGTCATCGTAGCGTCCAATTGGCTGCCCATCGCCCATTAGCCCGAAGTACATTGCGGGCCCAATCAGTTCACGGTTGAAGGCGAGGTTCATTCCACACATTGGGAATAGAGTTCCTTTAGGGATGGTCATTATTGCATCGACGTACCTTAAGAGGACACAGAAAAATGAAGTCTTTTGGTCAGTTTCTTGATTGATTAAGGTTTCTCAGAATGTAATGATAATCTAATACCTAGTGTTTCTCTCGAGGGGCTTGACGAGCTGAGTCGGGGCATCGTAGTCGGGAATGTTGAGCCATAGGCCGTGGGAGACGGCGGTTGGCACGCCTTCGCGGAGGCTAAAAGGGTACCCTCGAACGAAATCTGCTCCTTCGCGGTAAGGGTCGTAGAGAGTGTTGAAGAAGAAAGGAGTCGACGGCGATAGGAGATTCTTGATGTGCTGCTCGAGTGCGTTGATTTCCTTGCCAGACGGATCTTTAGCAACCTATACAGCGTTTGATATACGTGCATATATAGAATTAGACAAAGCGCAGAAGCCTCGAAAGCATCAGAGCAAATTACGAAAGTGAAATTAGATCTCTTCAGCTACAGAAGCGTTCAGATCCATCAAATACAGATGTACTAAGACGACAACAATTTCAAACAAGTAACTTTTGGGGCAAATCTTTTGGGAACTATTTCCGATCAGATCCGTGAAGGAGGAGCCGATCGGAATCCAAATTAAGCACAGCGAAAGGTCAACGGCGAATTTCAAATCAAATGGAGAGATCGGCGAAGCTTACGAAGCAGTCGTCGTCGATGGTGAAGACGTATTTCTTCTTCGACACCATATACCCGAAGCATCTGCAGGCCGAGTCCTTGAACGAAATGCAGCTGGCTTTCGGTCCGAGAATCCTATTGATGTCGTTTCTGTTGTAGAGCTCGTAATCGAATCCCTCGGGGACTTTGATGATCTTCGAAGGGTCGCCGTCTTGTACGATGATGAGGTGGTAGGGCTGGAAGAACGGCCGCCACATCTCGAGGAAATCGAGGTTTCTTATCGTTGGAATAACTATGTCTAGCTCGTCTTTCAGGAGTGGGGTGGTTGCTGGCGGCGGCGATGATTTCGGGATCGACGACGCCATTTTTCTTTCTTTTTTTCCTCGTTGAATGGGAAGAAGAGGAGACTGAAGTGTGTATTTAGTCTTAACGGGTTTGAGCTGTAGTCTTAACTATCTGAAAAAGAAAATTATTGTACGAATTTGGTTTTTTTTCTTTAAAAAACGATAGCTTATATTTCATCGACAAAATACACGGGCTAAATATCCAAGAGATGCCTCCGGTAATATCAATCTGGAAAAGGAACAAAGGCTCACACGGACCATAAGACAATCAAACAAAAAAAAAACCGACGGAAAACAAGATACACGATGTAAGAAACGAAAAACTAAAGAACCTACCACAAAATAGCGCTATTAAGCTAAATCTATGATATTCATCATTTTCTTCGGTCGTTGATAGGGGTGACAAAATTTCCACGGTGAACCATCCCCGTCGGGAGCCTATTGGGACGGGGAATCCCTGGTCAAAATGGGGATAGGGAGTTGATGGTGATTCCCGTCGGTGAAAGAGTGGGGATGGGGATGGAAATCATGTTTGCCACCCATACTCGTCCCCGAACCCGGCCCGTTTGAGTCAAATGGTGATTCACCATTCCCCCAATAGATTTATTAATAAATAATATGAAAAGCTAATTTGGATCAAGAATTTTCATAGATCATCATTTTATATTCAAGATCTTAATAAAAAAAATTCAACTCTCAACATATATTCTTCATAATAAATGCATATTTCAATCACATATTATACCAATGTGTACTTATACACCAATATCATATTTTACATGCTAATTTGTCATATGTTTTTGTTTCAAAAATATTAATTTATTGGATATATGGGGAACCCGATCCCCGAACGGTGATTACCCATCTCCGAACCAATTCATCATAATCGGTGAACTAGTGGGGATGGTGCACGAGATTTTGGTATGGAGACGGTATGTCCACTATCAGCCCCGAACCCGCCCATTGCCACCCCTAGTCGTTGACTACGAGAATCTCGCTTTTATCGGAGAACTTGGTTTTTTAAGGTTTTTTTTATCGAAATTTTTTTTAAAACTATTCTTATCGACCCTACTATAAAAGTTAACCATATTTTTATCGGGTCTTTTACAAAAATTGCCTTTGAACCAGTAAACATACAAAAGGTAGCCTCTTGATTTTTATTTTACCTGTCCCAAGTTATCGCCACACTGAATTTCCTTGGATTGGGATTTCCTCCAAAGCTGGTTATGTTTACTGAATTTCCCTGCGAAATTTGTAGCATGGATTATGGAGTGTGTTAAGACAGTCTCTTATAGCATCTCACTTAATGGGGGTCTGGCAGGCAGATTTCAAGCTGCTAGGGGGCTTAGACAGGGAGACCCTCTATCTCCTCTGCTATTTGTGATGGTAATGGAATATTTCTCCCGCAAGCTGCAGTCTTCTTCCACTGATCCTCGGTTCAGGTTTCATCCCCTCTGCAAGCAATTGAAATTGGTGAATCTCTACTTTGCTGATGATCTAATGCTGTTTTGTAAGGGAACACCTGGGCCAGTCAGTGTTATATTAGAGGGACTGGAGCATTTTAAGATGGTATCTGGGCTGGAGGCCAACAGGCTGAAGTCTAATATCTTTGTAGCTGGTGTCTCCTCTAGCATCAGAAAACAGGTTATGGACATTACTGGTTTTCAGCTAGGGAATTTTCCTATCAGATACCTTGGTGTCCCTATCTCACCTACTAGATGGAGCAGGAGCTCATGCCAGGCCTTGGTGGAGAAAATCACCTCAAGAATTCATTGTTGGGCAACTAGAAATCCGTCCTATGCGGGGAGGATGTGTCTCATCAACTCTGTCCTATTAGCTGTCCATCGATTCTGGGGGGCCATCTTCTTCTCCCTAAGGCTGTCACAAAGGAGATTGACAGAATATGCAAGGAGTTTCTGTGGGGGAAGAAGGAGAGTGGTAAATGTATGGCCTTGGTCAAGTGGGACAGTGTCTGTTGTTCCAAAACCAGAGGTGGTTTAGGTCTTCGAGACTGTGTTACATGGAACCAAGCACTTGCCGGCAAGCAAATATGGGACATTACATTGTATGTGGACTCTCTTTGGATTAAATGGATTAATGTAGTGTACTTAAAAAGGTGTATGTTTTTGGGACTACTCACCTGCGGCTGATTCCAGTTGGCACTGGAAGAAACTGCATAGACTCAAGGAAAAATTTCGAGAGGGGTTTGTGGGCAGAACTTGGACACCTTCTGGAGATGGAAAATACTCTGTCAGCTCATGGTATAACTGGCTCAAGGGTGATACACCAAGATTCCAGCTTAGCAAAGCCATATGGAACAGGTTTAACATTCCTAAGCATGCATTTATGTTATGGATTCTAGTGCAGAAAAGACTACTAACTTTCGACAGATTAACTGCTTGGGGTGTGGTGGTTGCTAATAGAATCTGTAGATTGTGTGGTAAGGTTGATGAATCACTAGAACATCTGTTCTTTGAATGCCAGTTCAGCCAACAGACAGCCCAGAAAGTTGCTAACTGGCTTAACCTCAGTGTACCATTTTTATCATTTGATGGCATGGTTAGTTGGTTGCTGAGAGAAGGGGGAAACAAGAGGTTGCATGCTCGCATCAGTTGTGCTTGTTATGCTGCTATGATATATCATGTATGGAGGGAAAAGAACATACGGGTCCATGCTGTGGGGGAGTATTCAGTGGAGCAGCTTGTCCATATTATTGCCCAAGAAATGAAGTGGAGAATTAGGAATATCTGTCACTTGAAGAAAGCAAATGGATCAGAACTGTTTGATCGAGTTTGCTTGTACCCATTTTCTCAATGCTGATTTGTACATGGGTTGTGAACTTTGTAAGTTTTGAATGGGTCCGTGGTAAATGAATACAAATCATTCTACCAAAAAAACGTTATCGCCACACAATCTGACTATGGGCTAGCCCCTAAGTATCAGGGTGAGCTTGCACCACACAGACATGACAGGACTTAATTGCGCCGCATACTCTTTAGGGATCTCTCAAGAAATTGTGATAGAGTGGATTCGATCTCACAACCTAATTCACGAGTTTTTAAGGCCTCGAACATCCAAGTTAAGGCCATTTTCGTCATTTCCAAGGGCAATCCCAAACCCTACCCTAAACCCTAAACCTCAAGTCGATAATCGGAAACCTGAAAACCGAAAAAGATAAGTTTCTCCTCCCAGGTCCTTTGCCTCTCGCAATCCTTATACAAGAAAAAATACGCCCGATTATCATTATATCAATAAAAAATAGTAATTTGAACCCAATACCAATTATTTGTACGCCTACACAACCACTGGACTACAAAAATATGCCTAATCATCGTTATATAAAGAAAAAATAGTGAATGGAATTTGAACTCAAGACCAATTTACTTAAATCTGCTTACGCAACCATTGGACTACAAAACCACCCGCCCACCTCTCCATGCTATATATAAGATTTAACTATATTACCTATCAATCACATTGAGATGGTAAGGAATCATCTTCTTACATGTTCTTCTTACATGTAAGTTACTCAAGCAATGAACCCCAAGTATTCAATACAAGATTTCAAAGTAAAATCTACGTCGACATCGACAGTGATTACAAAAGAATGGCCTTTTGCGTTAGATCTGGGCGAAGGTAGATCGTTACGACAAAAAGAGGCATGGAGAAGTAGAATATTACGTAACATTGACGATTTCGAAAGAATCGACCACTGTTTTGAGTCTATCTTTCATCTTCTCCCATCTCCTCTCATTCGCTCCCGTCGTTAGCGTGTAAAACTTTCCTGCAAAAAGCAACAAATCAATGGCAGAACTGCGCGCGTCGAAGAAGAGAGTGGTTATGTACCATTGCCTATACAGAGAATACTGAGGGCATGGCGAGTGTAGTTAGGAGCTTGCGCGACGAACTCGATTGTGTAATATGCTTTACCATCCACGTCACGCTTTATTACAAACCGGAAACATAAGTTAGAATCTACTCTAAGCACAGAATACATATGTAAAGTAGTTTAAGAGAACTTTTTACCTCTGATGCCTCAATGAGCTTTGTTTTCTGGGAAGGCGAGGCCAGTACCCTCTTTATTAATGCTTCAGCAACCTATGTGTCGACAGAAGGAGAACAGATTTTATTGCATAAACATGTCAAGATATTAGGAGGGAATATCTCTACGTCTACGATCACTTATTCGGATTTTATTACCGACCTCTTGAGGCGGGCCCAAGTCGCGAATGTCTTGTTTAGCGGTGGGAATCATATTTACGCTGACGCTCTCGAGAGGTTCGATTACATCTTTGAAGACCTTGTCTTGCCCTTCGACTACAACTTCCTGGAAGAATCAAGAAATTACAGAGAATTGTACTGCGAAACTTGACGCCAAGTGAAGAAATAATGCATGCTTGTCGAAGAGAATTAAACTACAAAAACACAAATGATAACAGCCAAAAGGCTCACCTGCCAACCGAAAGGATACAGAAACGAATATCCATCCTTCCTATCCATGACCGGCAAAAAACCCTTCTTCGTTTCAGCAGCGACTGAGTAATCATATTCAATTGTTGACTCAATTAGCCGAACTATCCTCACGAATATAAGGTTTTGGAGAAAACTCGCCAAGAAAAAGCCTTATATTTGAAGAACTTACAAACAGCTGTGTTTTGCTGAGGGAAGCCCAATAATGGAGCAATCGTTGCACCCAAGGCAATGAGTTCACGACGCCCTATACCATCTGTAATAACATATGAACAAGAATTGCATCATTCCCCAAAGTTTAGGACAAAGTTGGTTTAGGAAAAAAGCGAAGTACAGTTACCTGAGCTAGAAGAATCCGTAGTAGTTGGGACAAGTTCGGATCTAATAGCACTGGAAATGGCTCTTCGAAATTGAACTTGCCTGTTCAGACCGACCTGATAAATCGATCGAATTTACAGCAATAAGAGCACAGAAAAAAAAAAGGAAAACCTCGTGAAATTCGAAGCGCAAAATTAGGGCCTAGGATTACAACCTGAGATGACACGCTGGGAAAACACGACGACGGCGTAATAAGCACAGAAGCCATAATCGTACCTACAACTGAAAGAAGGAGAAAAAGTAAAAGATCAATGCATCATCATCAGCTACATCAGTAAGCATTCTTCCAGCTAAAGATCGTCCAGCCATGGTCGACAATTTTTACCTCTGCGTTCCACTCTGCTTCCAACCGTTTGCCACGTGTCCGAAGGAGAAAAGGGATCGTTTTGGCTAATTCCCGCTTATCCCCATCCGTTTCATGAGGTGTAAATAGCGCTTGGCCACGTTTGAAGGCACACAACACTTATCTATTATGGACTTGAATTTGAGTACCATAAATATTTTCTACTTTCACTTATCACATAGCATATGTTGTCCTGGTTAGAAATATTTACTGTACCAAGTTTCAGCCATTTCATATAAGTTGGTAAACTATCATTTAAACTACTCATCATCAAGTTTGATTCAATGTTAACAGATTAATTCAAGTAAACAAACAAATCTCAGAACAATACAGAAGGTAAACAGAAGCAAAAGCACTTTGATCTCATACTAAAGGTTCGAAACGAAAACGAACGAAACTAAAAAGCCCGACGCGTTCCTCGCTTCGGTTTCTTCACGAAGCTCAGTCGAATCTTCTTAAGACGCCTCCTCTTCCTCGCCATCTTCTCGGGCAAAGTCTCCCTCTTCTTCTCCTTCTTCAAGACATCATCTTTCTTCTTCTTCTTTGCAAACCTAGGATGGACCTCATACGCCTTTGCCTCGACGGGCACGCCTAAATCTTGGGCTTCCTTGAAAAGCGCATTCGCCTTGTCCAACCTTCCATGGGCGCACAGTTTCCCCATCAGCAATTCGTAAGTCTTAATCCCAGGCTCGCACCCGTCCTCCTTCATCATTTCGAATACGCTCATGGCGTGATCGATCCTCTCTATCCCACACAGAATCTTGAGGAATTCGTAATAAGCTTTCTTGTCCAGTGCTTCTTCGTAGCCTGAAGATTTCATCCTATCGATCATCTCATCGCCTTCCCCGACCCTAGCAGCCTGATACAAGCTCTTGATTAGGACGAGAAACGTGGAATCGTTGGGAAGACAGCCCCACTCTCCCATCCTATGGAACAGTTTCATTGCATCTTCGGTCTTTCTGATCTTACACAAGTTGGTTATCAGTACGTTGAATGTTTCCACGTCGCGAGGTATCCCTTTCCTCTCCATCTCAATTAAGACATTCTCGGCCTCTTCTTTAAGGCTAAATGGATCTTTTTCCCTACACAGCTTGCAAACACAGTCCAAGATTGAGTTATAAGCTGAGGTGCCTATCTCAAATCCTCCCCTATGCATCTCCCCGACCAATCTACGAACCTCATCTAACTTTCCGTCGATGCACCAACCTTTCACCAAAGCGTTGCACACATACTCGTCTGGGAAAAATTGGCTGGCTATGCTCTTCACCATGTTTTCAGCATAACTAGCATACCCACGATCGCAGAGCTTTGAGACGATAAACTTTAGAGAATCGATATTCCTCAAAAACCCATAGTCCTTCTCCATTCTCCCAAACAATGTCACGACCTGAGTGGGCCGACCAGCGCGAACCAGCCTATCGACTAAGCCCTCGAAACACTTCGACCCAGCCACGCCATGGCCCTCCACTAGAACCTCATGGACGGCCTTGAAATCCTTCCTTCTCCCAAAGTAATGCACAAATTGGGAGTAAAATTCATCGCTTGGCTGAAAACCCGGCCTCGCCTTGGTCCATTTGAGGAAATCGAGGACCGTACGGCCAGCATCGGGCGATGAGTCCAACACGGATTGAACAAGCGCGTGCGTGACGGCGATGTGGGAGAACGAAAGGTCGAGTCTTTGGGACAATGGGAGGGGTTCTGAATCTAGGCTTTTAAGAATCTCCGCCGAAAGTAACTCAGCCGTCGATTCCTCCTCTCGATTCACTTTTTGTGGGCTTTGATTATCAGTCGGAGAAGATAAGAATGTGGTGCGAGAGAAATACCTGAGGGTACATGGCTGAAATTGGTCGCCGGCGAAGATTGGATGGCGCCGACGGAGCGGCAAAGGATACGACGGAGAAACATTGGGGACGCCGTAGAAGCGGCGACTGTGAAGGAAGAATCTCCGCAGCTGGGATTGATTTAGTATAGTGGTGAGCTTACGCATTTTCGATCACTGTGTGTGTGTGTAGGTTTTTGGGGTTTTGGAGACGATGTTCGGCGATTGGGCAATAGTGTAATTAAGTAACGATTGCAATTGCATCAATTAATGTTCCTCAAAACAAAATTTAGGACTGATTCGGTATAGATGAACAGTATCGGGGCAAATTAAATAATTACTTGACGGTGGAGGATCAAAATCGTAAAAGGAAAAATAATGCAAACGAAACTGCCAAGTGGCCAGCTCCAAGAGAAAAATTGATGCTCGTTCGTCCTGGAAACAAATCTGTAAACACTGCAAGTCGAAGTGTGCTGTAGGGCTTTCATATTCTCTTCAAATCGAGCGTAATACCATTGGATTCAAGGTTCTTCAGCTTTATCTAGAGTATTTATCTGTACTTTGACCTTTAAAACCTCTCTGCTGATGCTAAACTTACCTAGCTTTCGTGTTTCCCATTATGTGAAAAGATGATTTTTTATTGAGTGGGATGTTAGGGGATGACAGATTTACCGATTGTAGTTGAGTTTAGTAAGTTTTATTGGGGAGCTCAACTACTATAATTTTTTTACGTTGGGCGCTTGATTTACTCACTGCCATTCTTCATGAATTTGACATGTTGTGCGCGGGACATAAGCTAATTGTTGTTCGTTTATGTTCGCAGAAGATTGCTATTTCTTATTACCATGCTAGAACACTGTGTCTGAGAAGAAGTTGCATGGAGGCAATGTTAAAACAGGGTTAATCTTTGTGTTGCTGCAGAAAGTAGTATGTGTTTTCGGTTCCTAAGTTAATTGCGTAATTTCGGTTCTGAGATGGACGGTCAAGGCAATCACCCCATTCAAGGACAAAACCGCAGCTTTTATCCACAGCCACCCCCACGGCCGCAAAACCCCCAGCCTGGGAATCAATCTTTTCACCCTTCGCCCAGCATTATTCCATATCCTCATGGTCCGCCGAATGTTCCTTATCAAGGTCCACCTCGGCCTTTTATAACTCACGCAAGGGTTCCACAAGTTCATGGAAGCTCTCAAGTATCACATTCCTATCCGAATTCTGATAGGCAAACTATGACGTTGAGTCAAAATGTGCACCAATCTCTTCCTTTAGCTCCCATACCCTCGTCGGGTGCATATCCTCCACAAAGGCATGTAACCCAATCTCAGCCTCCAAAGCCCTCAACTGGACCCCACTCGTCGAATTCTGGTTCGTTGAGTTCGAACACAATTGGATCATCTTTGCCTCCTATGATTTCATTGCCACCTCCACCACCACGACCGCCACTCTTACCACCGTCGAACAGTCTTTTGATAGAGAATGGCGGAAACAAGGGGTTGAGATCGGACTCTTCAGGTGTTGGTATATCGGTGTCTGAAGATGCATCTTCTATGAATGTTTTAGGAGGCAGGACTGTAATTCAAATCGATGTTCTGAATCAGCATGCTGAAAAGAATGAAGTAAGGGATGCCGAGAATGGTGT
Source organism: Craterostigma plantagineum (assembly GCA_027422505.1). Classification (NCBI taxonomy): domain Eukaryota; kingdom Viridiplantae; phylum Streptophyta; class Magnoliopsida; order Lamiales; family Linderniaceae; genus Craterostigma; species Craterostigma plantagineum. Next base: position 5,023,240 of record JAPQWV010000044.1, on the reverse strand, counting down.
TATCTCTCGTTCACAGGCTGATTCAGACATTGATATGGAAGGTAAAAATGTGTTGATGTTAAAAATGGTTGTTTTTTCTTTTTATTGCGATTTTCGTGATTCATCGTTTCTGAATGGTAGTATGAGTTAAATGTAATGCAATATCATGCTTTGAAATGTCATTTAGCTGCGTCACAGCTGTCCTGTTTTATGTGATATGACATACATAGCTTCTTTGTCCCTTCTTGCAAGCTCACATCTAACGAATCATGGTAGTTCTTATCATGCAATTTATCATTTAGTAAGTTTTCCCGCATTTGGTATTGTCGGTTATCCTGATTGCCACCACTTGACTGATCTTAGTCAACATGCTTTTTCCCAACCACTGTAAGCGATTTTTTACACGTGTTTCTACGTTTCTGTGCTGTAAATAGATGACATTACTCAGCCTGATGGGGAGAATCATAATAGATTGGGTATAAATGCGGATGCCACATATGCGTCAACATCTCGAGATGATGCACGCTCTTTGGAACAAGCTGGAAGAGATGAACTTCCTGGAGCTACTGAAGATGGAAATCGACATTTTCCCAAGTCTGTTCCATTTGAGAACCCCGTCAGAGGTACATCTTTACTCGGCAGTTTCTGTGGTGATGGCCAACTTAGCTGTTGTAACACATTGCCCTGTGATCATGTGTGTCAGGATTCAATATGCAGTCAGATTCTGATGTATTGCTGCTTCAGCCAAAAAAGACTTCAAATGCTGATTCTGATGATCCAAAGACGGATAAAAAAAATGGTTCGCCGAAGTTGAATTTAGACGAGTTTGGAAGGTTGGTCAGAGATGGCGACACTCACAGCGAGTCGAGTGATTCACCGCGTTATGCTCGCAAGCATGCAAGAAGAGACAACAGAAAGAGGAGTAGAAGTCGAAGCAGAAGTTTGTCACCTTATAATAGGAGAAGTCCAAGGAAGAGAAAAGAGAGACGAGGCCGATCTCGCAGGTTTAATTTTTATATCTGACTTTCTCTGTGATTAAAAGTTTCAGGTAATAGCTCACATTTGACAGTAATGTCGGCTTGGCTGTGTATTATTCTGTGTCAGCTTTTCTCCAAAACGACGCAGAAGTCGAAGCAGGTCTCCTCTTTTTAGGCGGGAAAGAAACCAGCTCAAGCAATGCTTTGACTTTCAACGAGGTAAGTGCTATCGAGGGGCTGCTTGTCGCTATTCACACAACGAGCCTGATAAGAGTGAGCGGCCAAGATACGAAAGGGGCAGACAACACTATCGGGATGTTTCGCCTACTTCACGAGGTAAAGCAGTACCTGACAAAGAAGTAAACGATAAAGGGCTAAGAGGTCCGAGAGAAATAAAAGATCCTGCTATTGAACTGACGAAAATGTCTCCTGATAAATCAAGTAGCCTGGGATCTAAATCTCTTCAAACTGCCAACGCTGTAGCCAGTAAGGATTCATTATATTCAGATTACAGCATGCGATTTGGTGAAAATGAAAGTTCATTGGTTCGAGAATATCCGACACAGTATACCAAGTTACCGCACCAAGCGTCTGGCCCTTCACTTGTGCAACTGTCATCTGCGACCAAGTCATATTCTAACACTCCCTCTGTGCCACCTACGAAGCTAGATTGTGAGGCAATGTCACCTGATATGCAGTTCCATGGGAATTCTCAGAACTATTCATCTTATCAAGCGCCGCCAGCTTATCATCATTCTCATTATAGTGGGCCTTCAACCTCCTCGTCGACCTCTTTTCCTCCCCCGCCACCACTGCAGGTGAATTCTCAGTTTGCTGATCCACAGAATATGCAGCGTTCTTCACTGCTTTGGAATGGTTTACATCCTAATCCATCATTAGGAGCCAATCGAACTGATTTTCAGCATGGATCTCAGATGGGTCAGTATCAGGCATACGCTGCAGCGCCTAAGCCCAATCAAGTGTCAGAGATCAAAGATGATACATCATCAAGGAATATGCATATGAACGATCTAATGAGTCAGCATAATGATTCCCATAAGGCGAGAGATCTTTTGATTGGACATACTGGGCAAGGTGTTAATCCTTCTACTTCACTTGGTCAGACTCTATCTAATCCTTCGTATGACGGGAAGTTGGGTTCTCCTTTGACCAGCGTAGCTCATGGTTCTGTCGAGACGAATCAACCTTCGTATATGCCTGGCCGTGATGGCTCTAGAACTTCAAGTCATCTTCTTTATCCGTCTACCTTCGATAAGCCTGTTAGCTCAAATTTCATTTCAAGTACTTCAGACCAGGAAAATGCTACGCAGCTGACTAATAAATACGGTTTTGGCAGTGCCTCGGAGAATGTGATTTTGTTAACGGGTTCTGCGCCAGCTGATTTACCCAGGGCAAGCAGTGATCAGTATGATCCGTTTTCTGATAGCATCGAACCAGCTTCAAATTCATTTGTTAAAGCTGATCACAATCAGTACAAAACAGCTTGCGATTCTGAAAGTATACAGAGATTCGATGGATCCTCCGTGATGCTAAACATGGACAACATCAGTCAAGAGAAGGGCATCGCTCTATCAGCTGAGGATTCCCTATTAAAGGAAGAAATTGGTGAGACGGCCGACGCAGAACTAGGCGCGGTTTTGAGCGAAAGCCATAGCGTTCCCAACGGTGAAACTGATACCAATGATAGGGAAACCGAGATTGATCAGGTTAGTTCGCCAGGGAAGAAGAAGCGAAAAGATTCGAAATCGACGAAGCTTTTCCAAAATTCCATAGCTGCTTTCGTCAAGGAAATACTGAAGCCATCGTGGCGCCAAGGTAATATGAGCAAGGAAGCGTTTAAAACCATCGTCAAGAAGACCGTCGATAAGGTTTCTGGCGCTATGAAAGGCCGACATGTACCAAAATCACAGTCGAATATAAACAAGTACATCGACTCGTCTAGGGGAAAGTTGACGAAGCTCGTCATGGTACGCCTTTCTTACATGTGTAGTTATGCTCTTCTTTTATGTGCTGAGGTTTAGTTTCGCTTTTTAGTAAATTCTGAGAGCCAAACGACAAGCTTAGCAATCTTTTTCCAACTTTTTCCCCTCAGGGCTATATCGACAAGTACGTTAATGCGTAAAATTCGAATTTTCGGATCACTTGAAGATGGATGCTAGCATAGTTTCCCAAGCACGTTACCGTTTTCAAGGTAAGCTTAGCTGCTCTTTTGCGCTCTAAATCCTAATGGCTTCATAACTATTTATATTAGCGGCAGTAGAAAAGTACCATGATGTCTAAGAAAAGACATACTTTCATGTAAGGTGAATACTATGTTTCGATTGTTGATATGCTTTTATGTGCTTCAGCTTCGATTTTCAGCGCTTATTTGTCAGGAAAAAAAAAACGTACTCTCGGGTCAGTCATTCATCACACTGCGTTTTTTCGGGTTTACGTATTTTTTTTTTATTCACTGAGGCAAATAAGCGTTCGAAGCTACCATATAAAGCACTCGGCATCAGCTTTTGCCAAAATAAAAATGGCATAAACTGCAAATCTTCGATAAATACAGGAAATAAACCCAACTATTTACAACACATCCTCGGTTGCTTTAATACCTATAAAGTCAGTGCTTCATATGCATCACATTAGCCTATATCAACACAGTTTGCAACTACTGAAACAAGAAAACCATTTGAACAGCACATACTTATTTTCGCCATAATCGCTTTTTCTGATTATTATAACTATTTCCTTCATCCGTCGATGAAAGCTTGGGACTTGCTTAAGGACAACAATCCGATGCTTTCTGCTTATAATCTGCTACAAATTTCGGCGATTGATCACATTCCATTTGCCGCTCGGCATGTGTCGATCTTCCCTTTTCACCATCTCCCATCATTCTGATACGTACATACTTATATATAAACGTTGTATAATCGAATGATCGACTAGGGTTTTCAAGGAACTTACGTAGAGAATGCGAAAGATGTATTGCTTGCATTACTCCCATGAGAACGACGGGGAGCTTGCACCTCGCTCTTATTCGGTTTATTACAGCTTTGAACTACTTCGTTTTCTTGAATCACCTCCTTCATGGTAGCCTCGGCCATTACTATCTCCTTACTTTTAGCCTGCTTCGTTTCGCTGTAACTGAACATGAGGCTCGGAGAATGATTACTATTCGATGATGTGAGAAAATTCGCTGGAATATTTCCAAAACGATTCGTCGTTTCCCGGGATGCTGAATAGGGATTCGTTCGACGCTGCGCTCAAATCATACACAAACCCTATATTTGAATAAACTTCACTGCATGACTTGATTAAGGATCGATGTAAAATTGAGAAAATGTAGAATTGTAACTTCACAGTTATGAACATGGTTTTCTCCACATCAGTTATTACATTTATTAAAAGCAGAAACACCACGAAGAAACTGGGCGAGTTTTTGCCTTCGATCTCATCTTATTCGCTTTCTCCTTTGCCCAAGATTCTTCGTGCCTTTGCTTCTCTGCAACCTTCGTTCTTGCCCCCGAAGCTATGTGATCGATCCTTATTAGCTTGTTTTGGTAATGTTTCATGTTCCTTGTCATTATCATCTCCATTTCTCTCTGGTAATGAAAGCATATATACGTGCTCATTCTCTGTGATCAGTAAGAAGCAATTAATCGTAAGATAATGAATGTACATATACCTTTTTCTTTTCCATGCTTCGTTTCTCTCTCGACCTTCTATCGTTTTCCCAAGCTCTTATATCCGAGTACATCTTTTCGTACCTGCGATTAACATCAAACCGTGATAATCTTGATCAATAGTTTTTCAACCAAATGACGACAATATTTCAGAGAACTTCAATGGTTAACTTTTTTCGTATATTCGCGATTTGAGCCATTTCCCAAGCATCTGCTTTGTCGTAAGAATTATTACTGCTGCGTCGTCCCCTTTGTCTCTGCAGTCGATCATCTGCGAAAGAAGAACCGTGGCTGCTAAGGTCTTTGATATTCCTCATCGACGACCCTTCACAACCAAGATTATTATTATATAACTCAAGCCCTAAAAATTCAAGAAGACAACATATCGATATAGATATGATATGTGTATGTATATATATATATATATATATATATATACCTGCTTTAGAAGGCTTCATTAAGGGTTCTTGTTTTCGAGTACGATCAGTCCTCGAAACCTTTAAGTTACGACGCTCCTCTTCGAATGAATGTATTGCATGCGCAGAAGCTGCGATCGCTGCGAGAAAACTATCGTCATCTAAGACATTATCGTAACCGCGGCGCATTATTGTTCGATTTAAGGCAAGTGAACAGTGGAGAACATCAAACGAAGAATCTGTATTTATACATAGGAAGACGTTAGGATTTGCATGAGAAGGTTGTCCAATTGATCATTCGAAAACAAGCAAGGAATAAATAGGTAGCTTCTTCCCCTCATTGATTGAATAGGTATATACTTCGAATGTTGCCTCTCTAATTATCCATGCTTATTAGTTATGAACAAGTAATCGATTGATTAACATGCAATAATAACGTCAGTTAAAAAACATATTAAAGCATATAAGGGTAATGTCAAATATTATTTTTCTGATACATGGTGTGCTGACAAATGGACTTCATCAAAATACCTGAAATCTACAGATATTTTGGATAACAGCAGTGAAGAATAATGAGATGGGAGTTTTGATCAGTCTAACACAGACAAGTTACAAATAAAATCTCGAAAAAGGAAGCATTATTCGGCTCCGCTCTATTTCCCCAGAAGACGTCGTGTGCGCTGATTAGCGCCTTTCACTCTGTAACTGAGCTCCTCCACGTCGTCCTGAACATGATCCAAAGCTTTGTTCTGCCTGCATTGGCACGAAAAGATTTCGAAAAAGGTCACTTCCCATCTTTCTCTTCGAAGAGAAAAAGGAAAGGGAAAACTTTGGAAAATATATGCGAAGAAACAAATCAAAGAACCTTTCGATTTCGGATCCCATGTCTATAGCCATACTCTTCAGATCGCCCAAGATGTTACTCAAATCAGTGAGGGCATCGTCTTGTTTGAACTTTTCGAACTGTTAACAGTAAGATACAGCAATTAGGTATACTCGAGAAAGTTAAAAGTTATGCATCCTTTTAGATGCAAAAAAAAACGAGGAAATTGTAATCGAACCACTGGAACGATAGAATCATGGAAATTTGATGATTATACAGCAGAGGAAGGTCATGTATTTAGACTCAAATTCAATACACAGATCATTGTGTACCTCAACTTGTTCCAGTGCATTTGTGGGATTGGAAGGTGGAGTACGTGTTTTAGACCTTTCCTTCGACGGAGCATTATTCAAACCTAGCTTCTCTCTTTGCTCCAAATGATTACCCTTTTTCCATGTTGGATCATCTATCGAACATAATCACAGTGTTGAGCAAAGATCAAAGACGAGTTCTTGAATAATAATTGAATTAAAACAGCCCGCTAAACTATATCTAATACAAGCCACATACCAACTCATAAACGTATACCAGGAGCGATCATCTATAGGCAATGAGATGCTGACATCAAGCAATAAAGAACATGCAATGTAAAGGAAAAAGCTATGGGTACCTCGGGTGATCATAGGGCCTGTAATATCACGAGTCTTCTTAGGCTTCCACGTCTTGGAGAACATGCCTCCAAGACTTCCCAAAAGCTTCTCACCCTAAATCAATCAGAAAATATCACAAGGCCCAAATCAGCAAAGAAAAGACACTTGGCCCCCTAAATTACATTTTAAAAGTAGAAGATTAAACCATAGTAAACCTTCAGCCTACAATAGAGAAAACAAGCATTTCACATATACCAGTTGGACAAAACATATATAGCTTCATCAACTTGATGGGACATACCCTACTAAGATCATGATCCATATCAGCAGCAACCATGTGGGTCCTAGTAATCTGCTCTCCTTGTTGATGCAAAGTAACCAAGGTTTTGGTGGCATCTTCTCTCATTTCCTCAGCAATTTTCAGACAGTTGTTGACTGCTGTCGTAGTCTCTTCAGCCTTATACACGGCATAACTTTCAAGTTCTTGTACAGACTGATTCTCTAATCCTCCAGAATCACGGAAATCATTTCTGTATCTGCTTTTATCCGCCGAAGAAAGAACAGTCCTGGAAGATGATGAATCTTTCGTGCCAACGTCATCGAAAGGATTTGTGTTGGCATCTGTTGTGAAGAGTGAAGGTTCTGAAGATGATCTTGCGGAGCTCTTAAGGGTCTTTTTTGCATCGAACTCATCGTCTGAATCGAAAGGGTTATTGAGTTTATTCTTGACGGAAAAATGAGGGTCAGTCGAAGAAGTTTTAGAGATCTTATGCACGGGAGATTTCTTTAGGCCAAACATTTTTCTTCCTTGGTCTGAAGAAGGCCTAGAAACATAAAAACCAAAAAAAAACATTAGACTATCACCAATCATAATTTATCATACACCTGACAAGAATAGCTTCAAACATAACCACAGCGATTTAAAGAACAAATGGGAAACAATCATTATATCCTTTTTGTGAGAGACCGCGCGAATCGAGACGAAATTGGGCAGTCCAAGTTCATTTTTTTTAAAGAAATTTGGGACGGAGATATTATCTTTCGAATCAGATCGGCAACAACACACACAAAAAAGTTCAGACATCTTTACAGATTCGAAAAGCCACGAATTGACTAATCATTCAATCTACAGTACAAAGACAATACAGAGAGTTGAAAACCAACGGCAATTGTACATGCAGTACTTTAAAGAACACCAATTATTCCTATTCGCGAAATCAAGGGAAAAAAATACCCAAAACAAGAACTGCAACAACATAAAACCCAAAATCAAAGGTGAATCAATGAAATTACCTGGATTAAAATTCTTAAAGAAAGAACAAAAGGAGACGACGACTCCGATCGTAGATGGATTTGGGTTTAGGTCACCGAACGATCCCGCACTTGTACCTATCCAAAAGCAATCAAATCCTACCAATATAAATAGGAAAGCTTGATTAATCTTTAGAAGCAATAGAGGAACAAGAATTATGAAGTTGGGATCCTTAACGCGGAAGTATATATTTATTACAGTTCAGAACCGTCGTCAACTTATGAGCGCGTACGAAAACTGGAAAATAATTATCAGAGGAGAGAAGAAAGAACTGGTAAGCGAGATGGTGCGTGACTTCGTGAAAGGATTTTCTAAGAAACGGTCAAAAGTCAGAAATATATTTCAAAATTTCCATCGTGGGATCCACCAAAACCCCTTCCAATTTCCAGAAAAATAATCGTTGCATTGTCGTGTAATATTTTCCTTATTTCATTTTCTTCTATTCGATTTTATGGGACATTCACTTAAATCCCTTTTTGTAAACTTTCTGTTACATAACTCCTCAATCAGAGAAAAATATCACAAATTCCGTTTCACTGTTCGTACTACATTTTGAAGTCATGTTGTACCTTTCTATATTTGTATGTGTACCACATTATGTTGCTATAATGTACCTAAATGTGTCGTTTCAGTGTACCTAATTTTACAGATTGGTGCCTGATCCGCCGCAATACACCATACAACACATTTAGGTATACTATATCAACGTATTGTGGTACACAATACGAACATAGAAAAGTACAGTGTGACTGGAGAAACTGGTACAAACAGTGAAATGGGGAGTTAAATGATATTTTTCTCTAACAGGGGGAGTGATGTGATAGATAGTTTGCCAAATAGGGATTTAAGTGAAGTTTCACCCGATTTTATTTTCTTAATCAATTTGAAAGAAAAAATAAATAAAATCGCATGCGGACCATTACTTTTATTACCTAATTATGCCAACCATTAAGACAAGATCAACCCTTTTCTCATGTAGTATATGTGCAGTTATTGCACTAGACGCGTTTTAATTAATACTAGTACACCTTGCACACCAAACTGCTATAATATATAAATAAAAAATATTAAATTTATTTTAATTTTATATATTTAATCGAGAATTATAATTTAAATATATATTATAAAATTAAGTAAATAACTAAATATAGTAAATAGAGTTAATGGGTGATTTTAATTTTATTATTAATTTTTTTTGTAAAATTGACAGACCAAATGAGCAGTTTAATCTAACCCCTCTCGCTTAATAAAAGAGAGAAGATATGATGAGTTCTATTTTTTTACATAAATAAAACGTAGTTTTTTTTTGTGCCCATATACAACAAATACAAGGCAAGTAGTACAAACTACCGAGGTATCACTTGAACGATGCGAAGAAGTCGATGGTGTCGATAAGCGACCTTATAAACTCGTCGACGTCCTCTTTCGTGTTGTAGAAATGGAGGCTCGCCCGAGCGCTAGCATTCACTCCCAAATACCGATGAAGTGGCTGTGCGCAATGGTGGCCCGACCTAATCGCAACGCTATGCTGAAAAAAGAAAAAACGAAACCCAAAAAAAAAAACCCATACTCAAACATTTCGGTTGTTATAAATATATTATCGTATTAGTAATTGGAAATAACAAGAATATAAAGAGAAGAATTCTTTCTTATTAACTTACAATACAACCATACAAATGCAACGTATTTATAGGCAAAATTAAGCTTAATATATGTCATTCGTTACATCATCTTCTAATTAATTTTGGGTCACAAATATAGTTGGGGAGATGATTATTAATCACTTAGGCATCGATAATTGATTTCTATTATTCCACTTGGACATCCACATCATATAATATATAATACTCCCCCTTGGATGTCCTTTTAAAATTAAATATTAATTCTTTTGATACACATTTATCTGTTGCCTCATTAAAAACCTTACTGGGAAAACCACATGGGAAAAACCACAGTGAAGGGAAAAAGAGTGCAACGTGTATTTCTCCCCCTGATGATGCCATTACTTCAAATCTCGAAGTCTTCGAACTCCAATTGAATATACCAATTTTCTAAATATTATAGGAGGAAGCGCTTTCGTAAATAAATCTGCGAAATTCTCGCTAGAGCGCACTTGTTGTACATCAATATCACCATTTTTCTCTAAATCGTGCGTAAAGAAAAATTTTGGTGAAATATGTTTTGTTCTATCTCCTTTGATATATCCGTCCTTTAATTGGGCGATGCATGCCGCATTATCTTCATATAATGTGGTTGGAGGTAGTTTCTCCGATAATAAACCGCAAGTTTGTTGTATATGCTGAATCACCGATCGCAACCAAACACATTCTCGGCTAGCTTCATGAATAGCTAGAATTTCGGCATGATTAGATGATGTAGCCGTTAAACTTTGTTTAACTGATCGCCATGAAATGGCAGTTCCACCGTATGTAAATAAATAACCGGTTTGAGATCGAGCATTATGTGGATCGAACAGATATCCGGCATCTGCATAACCAATTAAGTCTTCTTTCATCTCATTAGAATAGAATAATCCCATATCAGTTGATCCCCGAAGGTATCGAAAAATTCGTTTAACTCCATTCCAATGTCTATGAGTCGGCGAAGAACTGTATCTTGCCAATAAATTTACAGCAAATGCTATATCTGGTCGAGTATGACCTGTAAGATACATTAGTGCTCCAATAGCACTGAGATATGGTACTTCAGGACCAAGTACTTCTTCATTATATTCACATGGTCTAAATGGGTCTTTATTCACGTCTAAAGATCGGACAATCATTGGAGTATCTAAAGGATGAGCTTCATCCATATAAAATCTTTTTAGTACTCTTTTCGTATAAGTTTCCTGATGTACAAATATCCCATTCTTTAAGTATTCTATTTGCAGTCCGAGACAAAATTTAGTTTTACCGAGATCCTTCATTTCGAATTCTCTTTTCAAACAAACAATGGCTTTTGATAACTCTTCAGGAGTTCCGATTATATTGATATCATCAACATATACTGCAATGATAACAAAATCATTTTTAAATCTTCTCGTAAATATGCATGGGCAAATTTGATCATTTTTATACCCCTCTTTCAATAAGTATTCAGTTAGTCGATTATACCACATACGTCCGGATTGCTTTAATCCATAAAGCGATTTATTTAGTTTAATTGAGTACTCATCTCGCGGCCCTGAATTTTCAGGTAGTCGAAAACCCTCTGGAAGCTTCATATAAATATCACTGTCAAGCGAGCCATATAAATAAGCAGTGACAACATCCATTAGATGCATATCGAGTCCTTCACGTACTGCCAGACTAATTATGAAACGAAAAGTTGTTGCGTCCACCACGGGAGAATACGTCTCCTCATAATCAATACCAGGTCTCTGCGAGAAACCTTGTGCAACAAGCCGTGCTTTATATCTCATGATTTCACCGTTTTCATTTTTCTTTCTGATGAAAACCCATTTATATCCAACCGGCTTTACATTTTCTGGTATGCGGACTACAGGTCCGAAAACTTTTCGCTTCTCAAGTGATTTTAATTCTGCCTCGATTGCATCTTTCCATTTTGGCCAATCATTTCTTTGTCTGCATTCATTCACAGTCCTTGGTTCATGATCCTCATTCTCATTAATCTCATTCATTTCATGTATCGCTACGTTAAATGAGAACTTATCGTCAACGTTGACTTCATCTCGGTTCCATCTAATTCCATTTTGGGCGTAATTGATCGAGATCTCTTCATTATCATTATTTTCAGTTTGTTCAGGTACCTGACTTTCATTCTTATCATCATTTATGCCCATCGACTCTTCTCTAGTCGATAAATCCTCGATTGGACCATTATTAATATCTGCTCCTTTTCTTTTCCGAGGATTTTTATTTTTGGAACCCGAGGGCCTACCACGCTTCAGCTGTGGTTTAGGCTCAATACTATTATTTGTTTGTTCTACGGGAACATCAATTCTAACAGGAGCATTAACAGCTGGAATATGTGACTTTATCACTCTTTTTGGGTCAGCAAAACTGTCTGGCAATTGATTCGCTAAGCTTTGTAGATGAATTATTTTCTGAACTTCCAGTTCACATTCTTTAGTTCGAGGATCGTAATGATTTAGTGATAATTCATTCCAACTAATATTTGTTTTCAGCTGTCTCTTTTCTCCCCCTAATGTCGGAAAATTTGTTTCATCAAAGTGACTGTCGGCAAATCTGGCCGTAAATCGATCTCCAGTCAAGGGTTCTAAATATTTTATAATTGATGGAGATTCAAATCCGACATATATTCCCAACCTCCTTTGAGGTCCCATCTTTGTGCGTTGTGGTGGCGCAATTGGAACATATACCGCACATCCAAAAATTCTTAGATGGGAAATATCTGGTTCCTGACCATAAACCATTTGCAACGGGGAGATATCGTGATAACTTGTTGGCCTTATGCGAATTAGTGCCGCTGCATGTAATATAGCATGTCCCCAACAAGATGATGGAAGTTTCGACTTCATTAATAATGGCCTTGCAATTAATTGCAAGCGTTTAATCAACGATTCTGCAAGACCGTTTTGCGTATGAACATGTGGCACAGGGTGCTCGACATCAATACCAATAGACATACAATAATCATTAAATGCCTTGGAAGTAAATTCACCAGCATTATCAAGACGTATTTTCTTTATCGGATAATCTGGGAAGTGTGCTCTTAATCTAATCAGCTGAGCAAGTAATCTCGCAAATGCCACGTTTCTCGTAGATAACAAACATACATGGGACCATTTACTTGATGCATCAATTAATACCATGAAATATTTAAATGGTCCACATGATGGATGTATCGGCCCACAAATATCACCATGTATACGCTCCAAAAATGCAATAGATTCAGTCTTTACTTTCATTTGTGATGGTCGAATAATTAACTTCCCTTTAGAGCAAGCAACACATGCTAATTCATTCGATTGAAGAATCTTCTGATTCCTCAATAAATGTCCGCGTGAATTTTCAATTATTTTTCGCATCATAATTATACCGGGATGACCCAACCGGTCATGCCAAATATTAAATGTACTATCATTGGTAAACTTTTGGATAGCATATGATTCAATTGTTCGAAGATATGTGTAGTATAGCCCAGAATCAAAAGACGGTAATATTTCCCGAATTATCCTTTTATTCAAAATCACTTTTGTAATGTGCAAATATTCAATATCTCCCTTTTGTGCAGTCTCAACATGATATCCGTTATTTCGAATCGCTTTAAAACTTAATAAATTCCTTTGAGACTTAGGGGAATATAAGGCATTTTCAATAATCAGCCTTGTTCCTTTGGGCAACAATATATTAGCTCTTCCGGAGCCTTCAATTATATTTGTGCTCCCCGATATAGTTATGACACTGGCTTCTTTCATATCAATATGCTCAAAATATTTCTTATTTTTCAGAATTGTATTAGTGGTTGCACAGTCTGCAAGACATAATTCTCCATTGCACATGCCCATGTCCATCATAGAAAATCCTTTATGAACAAACACATAATTATTAATACATATTATTGAAAACAAACGGTACATAGCAAACATAGGAATAACATTCACACGATAATAATTTATAGCAAACATAACATTCAAATGATACACACCACAATAATTATGCATATAATTTGTAAAATGATAGCAGATCAAACTTCTTCATTTGAGAGGTTCAGGAAATCATCGACATCGAAATTAACACCTTCATCATTAACACCCGAAGCTGAAGCAATTTCTCCCTGAACGAAGTTCGTTTCAATTTTCTTTCCTTTGCCCTTTGATTCTTGATACAGCTCAACAAGGTGTTTAGGCGTTCGGCAACTGCGGGACCAATGGCCCAAACCACCGCATCGGTAACATTGTTCGTCATTCACTTTTTGTTCAGTTTGCTTCTTCTCATTTTTACTGTCTTTCTTCTTCTGGAGATTTTGATGACCACCACGATAATTATGATAACCACCACGGAAATATTGATAACCATGATAACTTCGGCCACGACCACGACCTTGACCAAATCCACGTCCACGGCCGCGATATCCACCACGACCACGTCCACGACCATTACCTCGACTATTATCATTATTAGAATTGACTGCATTCGCTTCAGGGATTGCAGCAGCACCAGTCGGTCGGGACTCATGATTTTTCATCAGCAACTCATTGTTTTGCTCAGCCAACAGTAAACAAGAAATGAGATCTGAGTACTTTTCAAATTTTCTCTCTCGATATTGCTGTTGTAGAATAACATTTGACGGATGAAACGTGGTGAACGTTTTCTCCAACATAATTGCATCGGTAATAGTTTCTCCACATAATTTCAGAGTAGAAGTAATTCTATAAACAGCTGAATTATATTCGCTTACCGATTTAAAATCTTGCAAGCGTAAATTCACCCATTCATACCTTGCGTTCGGGAGAATAACAGTTTTAAGGTGGTTATATCGATCTTCCAAATTTTTCCACAAGTCTTTCGGGTCTTTCACCGTTAAGTATTCAATTTTCAGACTTTCATGAATGTGGTGGCGAAGAAAAATCATTGCCTTCGCCTTGTCCTGCTCGGATGTCGTATTGGTCGGTTTGATGGTATCACCCAGACCTTTCGCTTTCAAATGAATCTCGGCATCTAGTGCCCAAGATAAATAATTTCGGCCAGTGATATCAAGTGCAACAAACTCAAGGCTCGCCAAATTCGTCATATTACTATAAAATACAAAAACAAAATTTTAACAATGATAATATAACAAAATATTACACACATATCTAATCTTCTTTAGTATCGTTGTCAGTATCTTCTTCAGTATCTTCCTTTGAAAAAATTCTTATGAAAAACATTGCCAACGTCAAAAGAAGTGTCCACGTAATAATAATACTCATAAGCAAATGTTCGATGATCAGATCGGACAACATCCTTCAAAATACAATATATTAGTAATATTAATAAAACATTACAATTAATAATAATATTAGGAAAATTTCGTAAAATATTATCCACATAGTGGTAACGATGACCGTAAATAAGGTTATAAGCAAAAGATCCATTTTTGTATAAAAGGACACGATTCTATATAAAAAAATTAAAATCATAATAAGTTAATATATCAATTTAACAATATATAAATAAAAAATATGTTAATATATTTTCGTTAGTCATTAAAAATATCTTCACTTGCCACGACGGGGATTCGAAATCTGGACCTCTCACCACTTTTAGTGATGATATTCCGCGAAACCACTCGCGCTATGACACTTTGTTATAGGTTAATATATATATATATATGTAATATATATAAACACAACACACGCATTTATGTAGATATATTTATATATAACTTATGTATGTAGTTATATGTATATGAATCCAAACGTGTGCATATATAATATATGTATATATATATATGTGTAATATATATATGATAAACAATTTATATGTATATAAATAAATAATTTATACCTCCGGATTGTGTTCCTGATAGTCTTCAGATAGGTAGAGTCTCGTGCTGATAACGTGTTATAAATATATTATCGTATTAGTAATTGGAAATAACAAGAATATAAAGAGAAGAATTCTTTCTTATTAACTTACAATACAACCATACAAATGCAACGTATTTATAGGCAAAATTAAGCTTAATATATGTCATTCGTTACATCATCTTCTAATTAATTTTGGGTCACAAATATAGTTGGGGAGATGATTATTAATCACTTAGGCATCGATAATTGATTTCTATTATTCCACTTGGACATCCACATCATATAATATATAATATCGGTATATTTATTTTGTATGGCAGAAACATTTATTAACCTGTTGGTCGAGAAAGGTTGCAATATCTGTGGGATGAAGATCAGTTACGTTGAAAGAACAGAGAGGCGCCCTGTTTAAGGTTTGCGAAGGTTTTGGGCCGTAGACATGGATGTTAGGTATTGAGCTCAAGCGATCGTATAGATAGTTTCCCAGCTCTACCTATTACGCAGCTCAAGTGTAAGAACGATGCCTTGTTAGAATCTAGACTATATGGGGTGGGGGAGTTTGCAAGAATCTTGAAGTTATTGCTGTGATTTGAGAATGGAATATCACGGCGTACCTGATAGTCGTGGATCTTTTGCATACCGATGCTTGATAGATAGTCGATTGCTGCCCCTAAACCGATCGCTTCTCCTATAGCAGGTGTGCCGGCCTCAAATCTAAACTCCTCAAGAAAAGATATTTGAGAAACTGATTATGAGGGGAATGAAGTTTGAGCCCACAACAAATTATACAATGGAATTATTCAACTTCGTAAGCTAATTTGGGCGGATGATCGTAATGGGAGATGATGATTAACCTGGAAGGAGGTTCGGCGTAGGTTGAGTGATCCAAAAATACGTCTGAGATCATTTCACCGCCCCCTGTGAATGATGTCAATCAAACAATTTCCCATTTAATAATTCCATTCTTACTTTGCAATTGTAGTGACTGAAACTTAATCGGGTAAACCTCACCTAGGAAAGGAGGCATTTCGGTCAAGTGCTCGATTTTACCGTATAAGAATCCAATGCCTGTAGGCCCACACATCTGAATGATGTTTATCAGCTTTACTTCAAATATTTGATAATTGATTCGAGTCTGTGAGCGCAAACAGAAAAGGGGTTGACCTTATGAGAAGATGCGACCAAAAAATCAGTATCAAGGCTCTGTACGTCAACCACCATGTGAGGAACACTTTGGCAAGCATCTACGAGCACTTTAGCGCCGACATCGTGCGCCCAACTCACAATTTGATCCATTGGAAGAGAAGATGCTGGTAAGGAAAGAACACAAAAATGTGCATTTTTTTATACAGAGCTACTATATAAAATGTTGCCGAGCTTGACACAAATTCAACTCACCCAAAACATTTGATACGTGGTGGCTAACTACGAGTTTCGTCTTTCTGGTAAGCATTTCCTTTAGCTTATCAACATCTGGCACTTCGTCTTCTGTCAGATTCACATATTTCAAGACGGCGCCCGTCTTTTGAGCTACGATTTGCCATGGAACGATGGCACTGTGATGCTCAGCGACAGTAAGCACAATCTACAATTTGCAAAGCCATGTGAATGTGGTAAGTACTAAAGCACCTCTTGTAAAAGTTTAAGCTGTAATAGAGGGACTTATGTCCATATACGTATACCTCGTCTCCCTTCTTCAAATTAGAAAGGCCCCAACTATACGCCACCAAGTTAATAGCTTCAGAAGCATTTCGAGTGAACACGATTTCTCTACCTTCTCTTGCATTTATAAAGGCAGCAACCTTTTTTCTTGCTGATTCGTACTCATCTGTCGCCTTTGCACTACACATACAAACAAATGAAAATGAAAGTAACTGAACATAACAAAGAATATAGGCACACAACTTGAAGTCTCTTTACTCTGTCCAATTTCAAATTGACTTGCACCACAAGTGTGCTTACTTCTTCAATGCTTAACGATTCTAATTCAGGCGATGAAATCCTTCCAATCAACATTCGAAACTTATGCACTGGCGTTGTACTACAACAAATAAACATAGTAAAAGTGATATGTTTTACCTCAGGTAATGAATACCACGGTGAACATTCGCATTATACCCTTCGTAATAATCCCTCAAGGCGTTCAACACGGCCGTAGGCTTCTGCGACGTCGCCGCGTTGTCCAAGTACACCAGCCTCTTACCATATACTTCCTAATGAATTGACGAAATAAAAAAACTCAAAAACTTAAAAAACAAATCCTCTCTGTGTATAAACGAAAGCGTGCCTGGTGAAGAATTGGGAAATCGGGTCGGACGACGTGGCCGAGCGACCCGGCTCCGATTTTCGGGTCGTCGGAGACAGAAGAGGGAGCAGCTGCCAAGGTACGGTTCGGCCGCTTAGGTTTGGGTTTTGCCGTACGAACTGAGTTTGGAAGCTTCAGTACGAAGCCTTCAATGGCCGACATCATGCGCTTCGATACGATAGCAGAGAGGCACAACACAAACTTGCCTTGCCTTCTTCCTTCGCCGCTGGTGGGCTAGTTTATGTAATTATTATTTTTAATATAATTATCTTTTTTAATTTCGATAGACTATGCCACGTCACGGTGTGTGAGGATAATGGGCCTGATGACATTCGCGAAGCCCAAACAGCAATATCGGCCCAACTATAACTGCCACAAACTATTACCATAAGATGTGTTGATTAATATCACATCTCAATTGATGTTGAAGTGGCATGCTGATTTAGTATGAATCGGTGTCAAATCAGCAGGTGCCCACTTAAGTGCTCACATAAGGTGAGCATCATATATATATATATATATTGTTCTTATATTGTCAATCTATTGAAAGTCATAGTTACCTTTTATACGACCTTTTGTATGTAATAAGATGAGTATTCATAAATGCATTTAATGATACTGAGTTACATGTAATAAGATGAGTATTTATACAAAAGGCATGGCCTGACTTACAGTTACATGTAACTATTAGATATGTTTGAATAAGTCTATTTTGAATAAGTCTCTTTAGAGTCCGTAAGTCAGTTACTAGATATTAGCTTAGTGGAGTCCGTATTCTTAGTTTTTCTTGTTTCTGAACTGCTATATATGTATCTCATATAGCACATGGAATAATGACGTTGGTTTTCATTCATAAAGACTTTGAACAACTATTTTCTGTATAACATTCTGGTATCAGAGCTTAGGGACCTGCAGGTCCTGGGTACGAATCCTCACGACCACCCATTTATGAGAGTTGCACGTCTAAGGCTAGATAATAGAGAAATCAGCCTAGACGTGAGGGGGCGTGTTGGAAATAAATTATATAAAATTAAAAAGTGATGCACTCCCTTCAGGGTTAACCTTTTAGGAAAAGTGGTCACTTAACATGGTATCAGAGCCATCAAAGGCCTGATAAAGCTTAGCTGCAGCTAGCTAGAAAAGATAGAGAGTGATGGCAACAGAAAATACTTTTGTGCAACCTTCAATTCCTAAGTTCGATGGTCACTATGATCATTGGGCAATGTTGATGGAGAATTTTTTGCGCTCAAAAGAATATTGGAGTTTAGTGGAAACTGGAATCCCAGTTACACCTGTTGGAACGACACCGACTGAGGCGCAGAAACGTGTACTTGAAGAACAGAAGCTCAAGGACTTGAAAGCAAAGAACTATCTTTTTCAAGCCCTGGACCGTTCCCTTCTTGAGACGATTCTCAATAAGGATACTGCTAAAGATATATGGGACTCTGTGAAGAAGAAGTACCAAGGTTCGACACGGGTTAAGCGGGCTCAGTTACAGGCATTGAGGAAGGAATTTGAGACTCTTCACATGAAGGTCGGAGAGACTGTGAATGACTATTTCGCACGCACCCTTACAATTGCGAACAAGATAAAGGCTAATGGTGAAATCAAGAGTGATACAGAAGTGGTGGAAAAGATACTACGATCAATGACTTCGAAATTCAACTACGTGGTTTGTGCGATTGAAGAGGCTCAGGATACAACCAAACTATCTATAGATGAATTACAAAGTAGTTTGCTAGTGCATGAGCAGAAGATGACTAGCCCTGAAGAGGAACAAGCTTTGAAGGTAAGTTACGGGAATTCTTCTAATCGAGGAAGAGGTCGTGGCAGCTATCGAGGACGAGGTCGAGGACGAGGAGGGCAAATTTTGACAAATCCACTATTGAGTGCTTCAATTGTCATAAATTAGGGCACTTCCAGTGGGAATGTCAAAGCAAAGAAACCAATTATACGGATTTTTCTGAAGAAATGTTGCTAATGGCTCAAGTGGGAGAGGAACAACTACAGACTAATGATTGGTTTTTGGACTCTGGTTGCAGCAACCATATGTGCAATAGGAGAGAATATTTTGCAGACCTCAATGAGCAGTTTGTTAATAAGGTGACGTTAGGCAATAACGCAACTTTAATCGTGAGAGGAAAAGGAAATGTGCGGCTGCAAATTAACAATCAAATACAGGTAATTACTGAAGTTTTCTTTGTGCCTGATTTGAAAAATAATTTGCTGAGTATTGGGCAACTTCAAGAGAAAGGTTTGGCCGTGCTTATTCAACACAACAGTTGCAAGGTTTATCATCCTGAAAGGGGTGTTATCATGAAATCTGCGATGTCCTCCAATCGCATGTTTAAAATTACAGCAACGTCTCTATCATCTGGTACAACTTGCTTCAATACGATAACCGAAGATGCTGGTCAATTATGGCACTGTCGTTATGGTCATTTGAGTTTTAACGGACTCAACACCTTACAACAAAAGGAAATGGTAGTGGGCCTGCCGCAGTTGATGAAACCATCACGAGTATGCAAGGAATGTCTGTATGGGAAGCAACAACGAGATCCATTTCCTAAGAAGAGCGCTTGGAGAGCTGAGTTGCCGTTGCAATTAATTCACTCTGATTTATGTGGTCCAATTCAGCCAATTTCCAACAGCAGTAAGAGGTACTTCGTTTCTTTTATTGATGATTGTACTCGGAAGACGTGGATCTATTTTCTACATGAAAAATCAGAAGCATTCAAGTACTTCAAGGTGTTTAAAGCCAAGGTTGAAAGTGAGGCAAATCTGAAAATCAAGGGCCTTCGAACAGATCGCGGAGGCGAATTTACTTCATTAGAATTTTCAAAGTTTTGTGCTGAAAATGGGATAAAAAGGCAACTGACTGCTCCGTACTCGCCTCAGCAAAATGGTGTAGCTGAGCGAAAGAATCGTACCATTATGAATATGGTTCGAAGTATGATGATCGCTAAAAGTATTCCGAAGAATTTTTGGCCCGAGGCAGTGAACTGGGCTGTTCATATCCTCAACAGAAGTCCGACAGTCGCAGTGCAAAACAAGACGCCAGAGGAAGCTTGGAGCGGGGAAAAACCTTCTGTTGGGTATTTTAAAGTCTTCGGTTGTTTGGCGCATGTGCATGTGGGTCATGAATCTCGAACTAAATTGGATAAGCGTAGTGTAACTTGCGTTCTACTGGGAGTTAGTGAAGAATCAAAGGCGTATAGACTCTATAATCCCACTGATAAGAAGATCATTATTAGCCGAGATGTTGTCTTTGAGGAGGATGAATGCTGGAAATGGGGAGACGAATTCAGAAGCTCAATTATATCTGAATTAGACTGGAATGAAAATGAAAGAGATGCTGAAGTAGATAATGATCCGTTAGAAGCAGTAGAGGAAGAACAAGCTGAAGCAGCAGCTGAAGAAGAAGACGTTTACCATGAAGAAGGATCTATCCAAGAAAGAGCAGCCCCTGAACATCAATTTCCACGACGACAGCACACTCGACCTTCTTGGATGCAAGATTACGTGACAGGTGAAGAGATGTCGTTTGATGACTTCGAGTCAAATCTTACAATTGGCAGCGATAACGATCCCATCCAATATGAAGAAGCAGAAAAGAATCCGATTTGGAGAAAAGCCATGAAGGAAGAAATTGAAGCGATTGAAAGAAATGGAACGTGGTATTTGACTGAGCTTCCTGAAGGTGCTAAGAAGATAGGTGTTAAGTGGATCTTCAAAACAAAGCGAGATGAGAAAGGTGATGTTAGTAAGCATAAAGCACGATTAGTGGTTCGAGGATACACTCAAGAATACGGAGTAGATTATAAGGAAGTGTTCGCCCCTGTCGCTCGTATGGAGACGATCCGATTGGTTATCGCTGTAGCAGCTTATCATGGATGGCCTATCTACCAATTGGATGTTAAATCTGCCTTCTTGCATGGGGAATTAACCGAAGATGTTTTTGTTGAACAACCACTAGGATTTGAGAAAGCTGGGGAGGAAAGAAAAGTTTATAAGCTGAAGCGTGCTTTATACGGCCTAAAACAGGCACCTCGAGCCTGGTACAGTCGTGTTGAAGGCTATTTTCTGAGCCATGGATTCGCAAAATGTGAGTATGAACCTACACTGTTTACTAAGATGAAGGAGAACAGAATTATGGTGGTGAGTGTTTACGTGGATGACCTAATTTATGCAGGGAATGATGATGAGCTAATGATTGAGTTTAAGAAATCAATGCAGTTGGAATTTGCTATGAGTGACATGGGGAAAATGAAATTCTTTCTGGTCTAGAAGCAACTCAGAAAGATGATGGTATTTTTGTTTGTCAGAAGAAGTATGTGGCAGATCTTTTACAGAGGTTTGGGATGAGCAATTCAAATTCTGCTCAAAATCCAATGGTTCCGGGAAGTAAATTAGGCAAAGACGAGGAAGGAAAACAAGTTGATAAAACACTCTACAAGCAGATGATCGGCAGTTTAATGTATGCGACAGCCACGCGGCCAGATATAATGTACAGTGTGAGTCGAGTTAGTCGGTTTATGGAAAATCCTAAGGAACTTCATCTACAAGCAGTGAAGCGGATCATTCGCTATCTCAAAGGGACTTGCGAGTTCGGACTGTTCTATGAAAGAAATGGAGGAAAAGACCTTATCGGTTATTCAGATAGCGACTACGCAAATGAAGTTGAAGACCGGAAAAGTACGTCTGGGTATGTTTTCATGCTAAGTGAAGCTGCTATCTCGTGGAGTTCGAAGAAGCAACCGGTGGTTAGTTTATCAACAACTGAAGCCGAATTTATTGCAGCGGCTGCAAGTTCATGTCAGGCTGTGTGGCTTAGGAGAATACTTGAGGCAGTGGGAAGACATCAAACAAGGCCAACAGTTATTTACTGCGACAATAGTTCGACCATAAAGTTGTCAAAGAATCCAGTTATGCATGGGCGGAGCAAACATATTGACGTACGCTTTCATTTTTTGAGGGATCTTACTAAGAATGAAACAGTGGAGCTACTACACTGTTCTTCAAAGGAACAAGTCGCTGATGTTATGACGAAGCCACTCAAGCTGGAAGATTTTATTCAAATGAGAAGAGCTAGGAGTTGTTGCAAATGTAAACTGATTTATCGATAGTTCAGTTTAAGGGTGGGAATATTAGATATGTTTGAATAAGTCTATTTTGAATAAGTCTCTTTAGAGTCCGTAAGTCAGTTACTAGATATTAGCTTAGTGGAGTCCGTATTCTTAGTTTTTCTTGTTTCTGAACTGCTATATATGTATCTCATATAGCACATGGAATAATGACGTTGGTTTTCATTCATAAAGACTTTGAACAACTATTTTCTGTATAACAGTAACTTCATTTTAAGTTTAAAACAATAACATTTGACTTCTAGCATGTAATTACTCAAATATAACAAATGATAATTGACTTATTTTGTAATACCCTAATATATTTGACTTCATTCTCACTAACTAGTAATATTAATAAATATGAGTTAGACTTAAATATGTTATTGCAATGGTCGTCTCCCTCTCGCGCTCTATATATACGTATTGTCCATGTCATTTCACTCCTGAAAAAAAAAAGTGAAACTAATATTATATTACGCACAAAACGAAGTAAGATGCATGGAAGAAAACCATGAATCAATGTCGACCGAATCCCATGGTTCGTGGTCTCCCACAGAAGATTCAACTAATAATATTATTACTATTATTAATAAAGAAGAGGTGGACGACGAAGAACTCCATGAGGAGATTGAATCACTTCTTTGGCCATTTTACAACATAAACTATGCTACAACATTGCATATATGTGGGCATAAATACTTAGAATGTCGTTGTACATTTTTCTTTCTAGGGTTTAAGGGGTTGTGATAAAACAACTTGAATGAATGGAATTATAATATGTTATATGGTGATGATGTTTGCGCTTTTTGTTCCGTTAGACGTAGCAAGGGTTCGATACGAGGGGTCGTAAACGAAAAATAATTCAAAAATGTTCACGGTGTGACAAAATCATAAAATGTGCTCGCTCCATAGCGAACGCTTGTGACGTATAACGCAACGCGAATAGTGTTCATTATTGGCGTAAATAGTCAAAATAGGCGCCCATTAATATTTTTCTACTGACAACACATGTTATTATCGCTCTAAAGCCAGTCTTCCAGGTAGAGACCGATTTTTCAGCAAGAACAATAAGATTTGAAGTTACAAGATCTGATCAGACTATAGACAGCTTTACTAGGTGTGTTTCATTATGGTAATGTATTCGTGGGATCTGTTAAAAAATTTGTATAATTTTTATTATTACGTCTTATGATTATATAATTAGAAACAACAAGCGAAACAAAAAAACTCAACAAATGAGTTAAATGATATGCATTTATAAATTCCACGTGTCAATATTAATTAATACATATACATGACATAGCATGGGATATTCCATGTATATATATTCAATATATACATATTATATATTATCCATGTTATGTTGTAACATATTTAGATTTACGTGTCTGCATGGAGCAAACTACGGCTTATCTATAAGCATGGGATAGATAATATTTCTTGCGATGTGATTGTGATACTTAAATGAGAACCATCGTTCTATAAACATTACGCGACTACGACGTACGTTAATAAATACTACTTGCATACTCGAATGGCCATATAATATATGCAAAATTATAAAATTAGGTCACTAACTATATAAGTTTTCGTTTTTGGGTCACTATGGTTGATAATTGCAAAAGTAGATCACTAACTTTTCATGTGAAAACAATTTTTGGTCATTTTTTCAATTTTAAGTCACTAAGAATATGCTTTTTCGATTTTGGGTCACTAAGTTTAGATTTTTTCAATTTTCGGTCACTATGTTTATTACATTAGTACCAAATGAGTGACCCAAAATTGAAAAAATGTAAACTTAGTGACCCAAAATCGAAAAAATATATTCTAGTGACCTAAAATTGGAAAATGACCAAAATTGTTTTCACATGAAAAGTTAGTGACCTACTTTTGCAGTTATCAAACATAATGACCCAAAAACGAAAACATGTATACTTAGTGACCTAATTTTATAATTTCCCCTATAATATAATATATTAACTTATATTTGAAGTTTAATAGGTTAAATTCTGTTAAATTTATTTTTTATAGTTTATGTAAGTATATAAAAAATGACTTTCAATGATATAACTGTAAAGCTGTAGTTATGGTGACGTGATTTCCTCGAACACCAGCGAGGCGAGGCGAAGGAGTTAAAAAAGCGCAAGGACGACAACGATCTTATGGAAGGCCGAAAGCTGATGAACGAGCTCGTACTAGGAAAGCCGTTGAGCGAGTTTGATTTGAGGGAGACGAAGATTCTGAATGAGTATACGGCTAAGATGATGCAGTCGATGATGGGGATCGGGACCGAAAAATAGTCAAGATATTGCGATGTAATTAAAATCTTTAGATAATAAAATGACGCGGTCCGTGAAAAATTCTTGAACCTCGGTTTGGTAGGCAGAATTAATATGATGCAAAAGATAAATATTACGCTGCATCACAGAATGATACATTGCGCTTCTAGTATTGTACCGTTATACATTTTCTTACTTTCTCGCGCCGAAATCATTCCAAAATGTCCGTGTTATTTTGCGATGAATTTACATTCGTTTCATCAACGCGACCAAGCTGGTGGATGGGACGTGACGAAAGCTACTACTCCATCTGATTTTAAATACAAACCGTTTAAGGTAATTGAACACATATTAAGAAATAAAGCAAGCAAAATCATTATTACACCCTTAATTAATTATTTTATCCTATGTAATCTACTTAATTTTATTTAAGATGAGGGATAAAATTTTAAAAATTCAAGCTATTTTTTCTTAAAAAAGTAAAAAGATTTGTATCTAAAAAAAAAAGAAGTCTAGAACGACTTTTAATAAACTCAGGAGTATTATTGTTTCAGTTTGATATGGAGAATTCAAAATGGATGAATACATTGAGTTGTTCCACTCAATGGCACACAGCTTCTCGGGAGCCATACCCATACAGCGCATGGCACGACGCACGCAATATAGCGGAAATATGACGCGTGCTTGAGAAAATTTAAAATTTAAAAATAAACGACAATACCGATCACTGCACTGCCCCGAGTCATCGGTGTCACCTACTCGAAAAATCGAGTCGCATTTCCACGCCTACGGTCTCAAATATTTCGTCCACCCTGCAATAAAAGAATCACAGATATGTTAAGTTTAAGACATCCTCAGAGTCTTCACATTTTAGATTCATCCCATTCCACCCCATATCACAAGGGATATATATTCATACGACGCATTGATTTTAACGTTCATTACACGGATGGTGAGTAGCATTACAACAGTCCAACTATTATACTTTTCCTCCGATAATTCTTGCAACATCGTTTGCAGAAGTAAAACGTTTGGGATGAAATTCGCTTACCTGATGTTATCTATGTGAGCGTCCACCATCCAAGTTGTCAAGTGGACCTATAAAAACAAGAAGATTTACGAAGGACGGCGATATAAGATATTTAATTTTTTTTTTCCTTTTCCGAGATGAGAATCATTCATGCGTTCAACTTATCAGTGATTATTGGAAGCTCATTGTCCTATGCTTTTTTTTGTTCGAAGCAATAGTCGAATAAATACATTACCTCCATAGCATCATTGTATGTCTTATTTCCATTTAGCATCGCCGAAGAATCAGAATCAAAGCTCTTAATGCACGGATGCAGTGGCTGACGGTTTTCTTCCGAATATAAATCAATAGCGCGAAGATCATCGAATTCTCCGCCGTAAAATTCATCCAACCACAGCAAATTATGGACTTCTGCAGTCATGTCGGCGTACAGGGATAGAAATTTCATGACAAGCAACCGCTGCAATTGATCGAGAAAATTCAGTCAGAAAAACGAAACAGAAAGAAAGTGTATGAGTTTGAAACTTACTTTCGTGCTTAGTTCTGAGACAAACATTTGGAGGATCTCACCCGCTAGTTGCTCTGAAATCATCTCATAAGCCAAAGCATTTGTTGAAGTTTCAACACGGAAAAAGACACAAAGTTTATGGGCACTCACACTGAGGAGAGAAACGTACCAAACGAAGAAATCGAAAGGCGTGTGTAAACAGGGATTCCACCGCAGTCACCACTATCACTTTCAGCATCGCTGGAGAGAGAGAACTGAGCTAATGGACTGTTGTTTGCACGGTTCATGTAACACCTCATGGATTTGCATTTCTCGGAAAAACTAACCACAACTCGCACCTGTAAATGAGTTTTCATTAGGCATGAAGATTCATTGCTGCTCTTACAATGATTTTCCTCAGAACCGCAAATATTAGAAGAAGAATGTCCCGTGAGAAAGATATGGATTTATTATGGAGGGAAATACCAAAAGGGCACTGCTAACAGTGCCGTGATAATGATTCAACACTTCAATTAGCCATAAACCTTAATTTTCATAAAGAAATATCCGTGTCTCTCTATGGCCTTTACAATTTTACAGGGCGCAGATTGAAGCATAAAAGTCTTTCTGCCTTAGCAAGAAGCAGCAGAATAAATATCTCATTGTATTCCCGCTACAGATGAAGCACGAGAAATAGAGAATGCTTACCATATCTCTGTAAGACGACAGCAATTTATCTTTATGACTCTCCTGATGAAAAAGAAACGAAGAGCATAAGCATGGACACTCAATCAGTGAGTAAAAAAAAAAAAAACTATGGATTTCCTATTGAGAATACCTAATTGTCAGCCATATAATACCTGCGGTCGATAACCGGCATCATTAATTTGTAACGAAACAATATATCACTGTCACAGCAACTTAAGCACATAAAGTAATATCTTCTTTACACAGCACACTGATGCACCTGTTGTATGAATAGTTTCTTACAGGCTCTGTTCTGAATATCGGGCATGTCTTTCAACACCCCGAATTCCACGCCATCCATATTCCTGTTCGAAATCCAAAGGGGAGATAGATACATTCATCAGCCTAAGAAACGATCATTCCACACACGGAAGATGATATAACCAAAATTGACATCTCAGTAAAAGAACAGGAGAAAAGGATTATACTTTTGACGGAGGTATGAGTTGACTACGGAGGTGGCGTGCGACCGACCCGCCGCGGAGGAAGCGCGCCAATCTTGGCGGAGAGCGGCGAGCTTCGACCACTGATTCTTCAAGTTTCTCTGAGCCGCCGGCCGCCATAGCCGAACCCTAGTCAGAGCTGATGATGAGGTGTCAGCAATCCCCCGCTCCATTATGGACTCGAACAAAAAATGTCGAATCTGAATCGACGAGCGACGGAATAGTACAGAGGTTGACTGTACCTAACAGTAGAATCGTAGATCGAGCGCGCCACTAACCGCTGCCAACTGAACTGATATAAGCTGAGTGAAATCGAGAGAGAGAGTTAAAGCTGTTCGGTAAATTCCGGAGAAATATAAAGGGAAACAATCGGGACTTAATGATATTTAATATGGGCTGGGCTACTCAGTTATTTGTAATGGGTTGGGCTACTCAATTATAAATATTAATAAAATTAGTATCCTAAAAAAAAAAGCAATTTCCGTAATTCGGTATACCAAAAATACTGAACCTAAAAATACATACCGGACCGAATTACCGAATTTATGTTTTTGAAAACCGAATACCAAACCGAAATTTTTCGGTTCGGTTCGGTTTGTACCGAAATTTCGGTAATTCGGTTCGGTAAACCGAATTATGCCCACCCCTAGAGCCATTGTCGGTTGGGCCTCTTGTAACCACATTACTAACATGGGTCTACATTAAGATCCGACCCGTAATTTGCATTGTCATTATCCTAGGTAGGTTTGCAAATGGAACGATTTCTTTGTCTGATTCAAATAATTTTCGAATACGAATACAATATGACAATATTTAATTCGATCGAAAAAATTCGATTCGAATAATGTAATATAAATACTTAAATTGTTTAATATATTTGAAGATGTAATGTATGAACCAATGATATGTTTTGTTAATTTTTTCCTTTTATGCTGTAACTGTATAGTACTAGGTACTTTCTTGCTTGCATATATTATTTTTATTTTTTATTTTACGAAAACATGTTCTGTAAATAAAAAGCTATTAGAATCCGAATAGTCGCGAATATTTCCGAATATATTATAAAATCGAATATGAATCGATTTTAATATAAGTATAAAAAACAAATACGAATATAAATATTCGAATAATAAAAGAATACAAATAGAATATGTTGATGTTCCATTCATTTCCAACCCTACTCTGATGCTCAAGTTTTGCTTGGCGAATTTCAAGGATGACACTTCAGCCAGAATTTTTTTTTGCCGTGATTTAAGTTTTAGTTTTATTTCTTTCTTTTTCTCCTTGTAAATTTGATGGGGCGAAAAGGGTTCAATGTACTGAAATTTCATTCATTCAAAACTCAAAGCCCAGAATTTCCAGAAAATCCCAGAAACCTAATCTTAGCATAACATTTAATCCATACCTTCATTCTGAATAACAACACACTCAGCAAATCTTACTACAAACTCTCCAAGTGTTGTGGCATTTCAAAAACAGTGACTGTAAGAGAGAAAGCCTTTCACCTCGTTGCTATACGCCGATGATTTTTGGCCGAAATAGACAAGAGAGCTCCCAACCCAGCAGCTATTCCAAGTCCAACAAGTAGAGAAGGCAAATGAAGCAGCGATCGATCCTTTTCTTGCATGATTTGCCACTGCAGCTTAACATCCTCGGGATGCCAAAGACTCAAATGGACAGCCAACGTCATCCTAAGATCAGAATCGTGCGACGAAGACTGCAAAACGTTTAAGCAAACTGGGCAAGAAGCTTTCCTAATCTTTCCATCTTCTGCGATGGTTACTCGTTCTGCCACAGCTATTGCCTTGGCACGCAGGGATGCCTGCGTTTGTGGAGCAGCGAACTGTGCAAGAAAATAGATTTTTGTGCTTTCTTTTTCGTGTAAGAACGAATGGAAAACTATGGCTGTGAAAGCACCCTCGAAAGAATCGTACCCTCATCACACTAGAGAGCCTCAACCACATGGCTTGTGCGAAATTCTTCATCTTCCTTACTTACTAATCGATCGCCTGGGATGAAAACACAGCAAACAGCCAATGAAATTCTAGAATTACCTAAATCCAAATGGGATTGAATTGACACACAAAGAATAATTGCCAGCAAAGCAATGGTTGATCTTAAGAAGCCCTAAAACCTCATAAAGCAGCGAGGAAAACATTCAGTTCAGCAGACTTTTAAGGTTCATAAAACAGAGGAAATCAAACGTTTCAACGCCTCTTCGAACTAACATTAGTCCCCTAATTCTACTAATACCGCACATCAAATTACAGTCGACACATTAATCAACACGTCAGCTTTAATCGAGAATTTCGACAGTCGACAATATATCGTATTGAAACAAGAAGAAACGAAACCTGAAGATGCAAGAGTGACTGGGAGCCTTGAAGATTCTTCGCCTCGCCGTAGGAGAAACGAAAAGTTTGACAATTACAGAGCCGAAAGCTGCGCTCTATCAAAAGTAAATTAGAGGTACAATTCCCTTTCTGTACAAAGCTAAGACAAGATTTGAATTTAAAACCCATTGGGCTCGTTTGATATCGTGTTTAGGGATTACATGGGTATAAGTTATTTGTGTATAGCTATACAAGGATTTTGTTGATGTTATATTTTAATATGTTTGATATGTGTGTATTAATTATTTGTGTAATGATATAAATTGTGTTTGATAGATGTGTTTGAGATGTGTATAGGTGTGTATGGATTAGTGATACACACCTCATAACCACCTTAGAGGTGGGTATGAATATACAAGGCCTATAACCAAAATCCTTGTAATAGACGTGTATAGCCATACAAGGCATGTATGGCTATACACAGATATCAAACGCAAGCCAACTTATTCATACACACCCCATACACACCAATACACACTCATACCCACATATCAAGCGAGCCGTAATTTATTTCCACATTAGAGTAAATAATAAGTACGTGATTACGTATATGCGCATTATACTGAAGGGAGGTAAAAAGAGTATT